>CM038045.1:7667500-8267500 GCA_021397845.1 Areca catechu | reverse complement strand
CTAATGGAAAGTGGAAGATCTGCATGGACTACACCAATCTAAACCTGGCATGCCCAAAGGATATCTTCTCCCTTTCTAAGATTAACCAACTGATGGATGCCACCTCGGGGCACCGCTTGCTCAGTCTCATGGATGCATTCTCCGGGTATAATCAGATTCTGATGCACTCAGAAGATGAGGAGCACAAGGCCTTCATCACAGACCGAGGGACCTACGGCTACAAGATGATGCCATTCGGTTTGAAAAATGCTGGGGCTACGTACCAGCATCTGTTCAATAAGGTCTTTAAAGACTAGATCAGCTGCAACATGCAGGTTTATGTGGATGATATGCTCGTCATGAGTGATCAAGAGTCGGACCATGTCATAGACCTTGTCAAAGCATTCCACAACCTCTGTTTCCATCATATGAAATTGAATCCAGCCAAGTGCACATTTGGTGTCACCATAGAAAAATTCTTGAGCTTCATGGTCATCCAAAGAAAGATTGAGGCCAATCTCGAAAAGATCCAGGCGATCGTTGACATGGAGCACCCTACCTCAAAGAAGCATGTCTAGTGCCTGACCGGTCGGATCGTGGATCTGAGCTAGTTCATTTCACGCTCCATCGATCGCTACTAGCCCTTCTTCAAGATGCTGTGTAAGATGCATGACTTCACTTAGACTGAGAAGTATCGAGGGGCATTCAAGGAGTTGAAGAAGTTCCTCGCCTCTCCCCCATTGCTTTCCAGGCCAGAGGTCAGGGAGGAACTCCTCCTATGTCTGGCGATTTCTTTAGGGGCCATCAGCTCGGTGCTGGTCTGCACGGATGGAGATAGAGTTCAGAGACCGGTGTACTATGCTAGCAAGTTTCTTCAAGATGCAGAAACCAAGTACATTCACTCTGAAAAAATTATTTTTGCATGATCATGTCTGCTCAATGCCTCAAGCCGTACTTCCAAGTCCACCCAATTGCAGTCCTTTCCGACCAGTCTCTAAGATCCATCATTAGCCATCCAGACACGTCTGGATATCTAGCTAAGTGGGCGATGAAGCTCAATGAGCTCGATATCACCTATCACCCAAGGCTATCTCAGAAGGCTCAGGTGTTGGCCGGTTTTCTGGTGGAGTGTGCCTAGACGAGCGAGGAGCCAGAAGAGGATTCCCTCGAGCATTCAATGGAACTGCCGGTCGATGACACGGGCTGGATCCTCCATGTGGACGGTGCATCCAATGCGGGAGGAAATGGAGCCGGCTTCATCATCGCCAACTCCAACGGGGTTGTGGCCGAGTGCACGTTATGCTTTTTGTTCAAAGCTACCAATAACTAGGCCAAGTACGGGGCGCTCCTTACGGGATTGAAAGTATCCCGTGAGTTAGGCATGTCGAGCTTGAGAGTCTTCACTGACTCATAGCTGGTCACGGGTCAAGTCTCGGAAGAATTTGAAGCCCGAGATCCTCAGATGGTGAGTTACCTGGAGCAGGTGCATTCAAGCATATCGAGCTTCCAGTGGTTTAGCATCTCGCACATCCCTCATGGGGAGAATGCCCGTGCTAATGCCCTCTCCAGACTTGCTACCTTGCCAGACTTGTCACTAGAGCGTGCCTATATCGAATATTTGGAGACCCCCAGCTACACAGCCTCCGACGAGGTCCAGTAGGTCACCCCTGAGGCCAGTTGGATGGACCGTTATATTAGGTACATCACCGATGGCACCCTGCCCGAGAAACGTGTGGAGGCTGGTCTCCTCAAGAAGAAGGCCGCATGCTTTGTACTGATAGATGGGTAGCTCTACCGGAGGTTCCACTCCTATCCCCTGCTAAAGTGTCTAAGACCTTTAGAGGCCGCCTACGTGCTCTAAGAGATACAGGAGGGCATCTGCAAAAACCATGTGCGGGGGAGGATGTTGGCATACAAGGCCCTCTGGCAGGGGTACTACTGGGAGACCATGTGGGAAGACATAGCTGACTTCATAAGGAAGTGCGATTGTTGCCAATGGCATGCTCATATACAACGTCAGCTGGCTGCGCTGCTCTCCTAGCTCTCTGCTCCGTGGTCGTTCGCCCGGTGGAAAATGGATATCTTGGATCCTTTTTCTCCCATGTTCGATCAATGAAAATATCTAATTGTGGCCATCGACTACTTCACTAAGTGGATCGAGGTCGAGCCACTGGTGCGGATTACTAAAGCCAAGGCCAGATCTTTCTTTAGAAGTTGGTCATCTGCCATTTCGATCTTCCCCACTCGATCATCACTGACAATGGATGGCAGTTTGATAACTAAGCATTTGAGGAGTTCTGCACTGATCTTAATATCCATCATCGTTTCACTTCAGTGGCTCACCCTCAAACCAACGGGGAGGCTGAGGTGACCAACCGGACCATCCTTTAAGGGCTCCACACCAGACTAGACGAGGCCAAGGGTCGATGGACCGAGAAGCTCCCCAGTATACTGTGGGCCTACCACACCATGCCTTGAACGGCGATGGATGAGACACCTTTCAATCTCATCTTCGACTCTGAGGCTATGATTCCAATGGAAGTGAGTCGCCTACACTGCAGGTGGAGCAATACAACGAAGCTAAAAATTTGGCCCGCCTCTTGCTTAACCTAGACCTACTGGAAGAAACAAAGGACAAAGCTCGGCTTCATATGGCAGCCTACAGGCAGCGGGTGGCCCGGTATTACAATTCTCGTGTGAAGTTGAAGGTCCTCCGCTCGGGTGACCTAGTCCTGCCGCGAGCCGAAGTCTCCCAGCCCGGGGAATGTGGCAAACTCTTCCCAAACTGGAAAGGTCCCTACAAGGTGATCGAGGCCCTGCCGCATGGAGCCTACCACCTCGCTGAACTCAACAGTGCTCAGCTTCCTCGAACCTGGAATGCCAGCAACCTGAGGATGTACTATCAATAATGTAAGACTCTCTTTCAATAATAAAAGTTTCTTTTTTAGTACAGCACTATCTCCTATCCATGGAGGAACTCTATCCATCGGACTTCAAGTTTGGGAAAGCAAGCCAGGAAACTTCAGATGCTCCGTACTCTATCCGTCAGACTCCAAGTTTGGCGAAGCAAGCCAAAAAACTCTAGAAGCCCTGCACTCTATCCGTCAAACTCCAAGTTTGGTGAAGCAAGCCAAGAAACTCCAGAAGCCCCGCACTCTATCCGTCAGACTCCAAGTTTGATGAAGCAAGCCAGGAAACTGTCGAAGGCCTGCACTCTATCCGTCAGACTCCAAGTTTGGCGAAGCAAGTTGAAAAACTCCAGAAGCCCCGCACTCTATCCGTTGGACTCCAAGTTTGGCGAAGTAAGTCGGAAAACTTTAGAAGCCCTGACTCTATCCGTTAGACTCCAAGTTTGGCGAGGCAAGTCGAAAAACTTCAGAAGCCCCGCACTCTATTCGTCGGACTCCAAGTTTGGCGAGGCAAGTCAAAAAATTTTAGAAGCCCCACACTCTATTCGTCGAACTCCAAGTTCGATGAAGTAAGCCAAAAAACTCCAAAAGTCCTGCATTCTATCCATTGGACTCTAAGTTCAGCAAAGCAAGCTGGAAAACTCCAGAAGCCTCGTACTTTATCCGTTGGATTTCAAGTTCGATGAAGCAAGCTGGAAAACTAAAGAAGTCCTGCACTCTATTTGTTAGACTCCAAGCTTGGTGAAGCAAGCCAGAAAACTCCAGAAGCCCCACACTTTATCCATCGAATTTTAGGTTCGACGAAGCAAGCCAGGAAACTCCAAAAGCCCCACACTTTATTCGTCAGACACCAAGTTTAGTGAAGCAAGCCGGAAAATCTCAGAAGTCCTGCACTCTATCCATTGGACTTCAAGTTCGGTGAAGCAAGCCAAAAAATTTTAGAAACCCTTACTATATTGGTCGGACTCCAAGTTCGACGAGGAAAGTTGAAAAACTTCCGGAGCCCCACACTCCATCCATCAAACTCCAAGTTCGACGAAGTAAGCTATGAAACTCTCGAAGCCCCGCACTTTATCTGTCAAACTCCAAGTTCGGCGAAGCAAGAAAAACTCCAGAAGCCCTGCACTCCTATCTACATGATCATGAATATGGCAAGGAGAGCTGGAGAATTTTCACAGTTTTTGCGGCCATTCACTAGCTTTCAAACCTGGCAAGGGTGGCCAGGACCTTGGAAACCTTACAATTGGCCACCATATGGTTCACATTTCTACTATGCAAAAAAAAAAGAGAGAAAAGAAGAGAAGAAAGAAAAGACGAATAGAAAAGAAGAGACAAATAGAGCTTAAACTTTATTCTTCATTGATGAAAAAAGTATTTACAATAAGAAGGACCCCCAGATAGGCCAGGGAGTCCTCCAAAATGTACCAAGTATAAAAGAAGAACAATAAAAAAAAAAAGAAAACTAAGGAGAAGTTGCTGGGGCCTTACTGGGCCGATGTGGCACCTCGTTGATCTCCAGCAGGACTTTGGTTGGAGGGGTGGATGGATCGGCGGCCACCCTCGCCTCTACCTTCGGTGCTGCATCGCCCCTATATTGGCCTCTCTAGACGGGGCCTCCTCTCCATCGGCGCCGACTGGCAAGTTCGAGACGATGCAGTCCAGGCCTTTGAAGGTGAAGGCTCGACCCACCTTCCTCTTGCAGTCCTCGAATCCTGTGCAATGAGTCGAGGACTGCCTCCTACACCTCGTCGACAAAGGCTTCCGAGGCCTTGAACTTGGGGATAGCTTTGGCTGCTTCCTTCTTCGCAGCCTCCATTAGGGCCACTGCCACCATGTCCTTCTTGTCCGCCGTCACAGCTCGGGCCACCGCCGCCTTGAGCTGGACCTGGAGGGTCTGCGCCCGCCACTTCAGGCATGCTGCCTCCATGACAAATTAAGCCCTCTCCTTCACCAAGCGGGTGGTCTTCTCTCTCTCCATCGTTAGAGCCACCTCGAGGTCTGTGGCCCATCTTTCCAGCTCTGTCATCGTGGTCTTGGAGCCAGCTAGTTCAGTCTGGAGGACCTTGGCTTGCCCCTCCAGGTCGCGCCCTTGTCGAACTGGGCCCGGGCCTCTGCCTCTGTAGCCTCTGTGCACTTGTGAAAGGTGGCGTCTTGCCGGGCCAACGCCCGGTAAAAATCCATGACCAAGAGGGCATTGGTGGCCACCTACAGTAATAGAAGAGAAAGCATTAATAAATCAATGCAAGTAATGAAAGAAAGGCCGAGGGGAAGAGCTTACTGATAGCAGCTAAGGGAACCAGCCAGTGATGACCGCTGCCAGCTATGTGCCGCCCCTCTCTCGGTGATCGCGTGGCTGAATGATGAAGTCCGCTATCTTCTTGGCCAGTGCAGGGTCAAGGGTAAGTACCGCGTTTGGTTGCACCAAGGTCGACACCTTGGTCACTCCCGGGCCTGATGCCACGGAAGATGCCACCAGGCCTGGCATGGTAGACGATGAAGGTGCGGGGGCCATTGGTTGAGCGACGGTTGCTTCTATGGCTCCCATCGATGTTGGCCTCCCTCTTGTTGCAGCGTCGGCCACCACCTTCACCATTTCCGACGATGGCGGGATCTCAACGCTGGGAGGGGCTGCCTAAGCCGCCTGCGCGGCCCCCTCTTCAGTCAAGGCACCTCTGCTAGGCCCACGGGTCGGGGTTTGGACCGCCACCCTAGTTACGATCGAGGCTATTCTGGGACTCCTCTTGCCTGTCCCAGTAGAAGATTCCTTAGTGGGCCTCTGCTCCGGCTACTTGCGGGGCCTCTTTTGCAGATCCTCCCTAAACCCCGGAGATGCAGGCCTCTTTCAGAACATTTGCTGGATCTGGTCTATGGAGAACCTCATGTCTGTAGAAAGGAGAAGGCTTTGTTAGTTATCAAGTGAAGTAAAGTTTCCACTAAAAGGAAGCCCAGATTTCGAGTCTTACCTAAGGATCGGACTGAGTTGACCCCGACATCGAACAGGTTCTGTTCAGTCAGGAAATCTCGAAGTGGAGAAACCTCGGAGGTGACGAGCCGGTCGTACACCTCCCTGTCAGAGGGGTCCATTGAAGCATTGTAGTTGGGTGTACGGTCGAGGTCACTCCAGATCCAATCGATCTCCTCAACCAAGGTAAAGAAGAACCTATTCTTCAATCCCTTGATAGAAGTAGGCAAGTCTAGCTTGATGGCCCCTAGGCGGGGGCCACAAACCACCACCCATTATCAACCGGGTGGCATTTTAGGATAAAAAAAGGTTCTAAACAAGAAGAAATGGATAATAATATCGTGGAAATGACAAAGGATGTGAAGCAAGAGATGATCCTAACGGCGTTTGGGGCAAGTTGGGTTGGGACCAAACGGTAGTTACTAAGGAAAGATAGAGAGAAAGGGTGAAGAGGAAAGTGAAAGCCCCCAAAGAAGAAGTCATCGTATAGGGAAATCTAGCCCGGGCTACTGGAAGTGACCCGCTCATTCGGTCCCAAAGCCAAGAGCCAAATAGAGTCCGGGATCCCGTAGGTGCTTCGAAGATGAAGGAGGTCCCCCGGAGTCATTGTTGAAGCAATGTCGGAAGGACCGGCCGAATCATGACTAAATGAGGAAGGGGGAGGTGGAGGAATAGTAGGGGCACCTATAACTATCCCCGTCCGGTAGGGATCAAGGGAACATCTTCCTCGCTATTCGAGGGAGGAGGCCTCAGCCAGGATGGCCCTGCCTCACCAGAATGGTCCGGTGACGGTGCCTCCTACCAGAAGGACTCATGTTGGTGGGAAAGAAGAAGGGGGAGGAGAAGAAATATCTAAAACCCTAACTGATCCCCTTAAGCGCAAGCCGAAGGAGAAGAAAGAAGGAAGAACATGAGGACTGACCTGTGGAGTGCCTCGGGTTAGGGAGTCTAAACTGGGATGAAAAAGCTCTAGCTCACCCCTTGCTCCCTCGCTCGAAGGTTCTTAAGAGATGGCTAAGGCAAAATGATCGCTTTTTAAAAGATTGACAGTACCCCGTCACATCGTGCCGATCGAAACGTGTATCCTTTCGCCTCTTCGATCGTTGGATGCTTGCCACGTATCAGAATCCTCTGAGAATGGCACTTCGGTATGCAGGAAATCGCTTCAGGTTGAGCGTAATGATCATGCCCCTTCGGTGCTAGCTGAGGTGGCGTCCCCTCATTGGTGCCGAGGCATGATCTGCGAGTTGTTAGTGGCTGAGACATTAAATGGCATAGGCTAAACGTTCTTCCATGTCAGCATCACCATAACTCCCTTTACCCCGAGCGCCGCGTCATACTCTAGATTCGAGAGTGGGGGACATCTGATGTGACGTGAATGCTGATGTGGAGCTCATGTCAGACCGATGTAGCATGAAAGCTGACATGGAGCCCACATCGGACCTAGCTGACGGTCAAGCTGGAGGAAGGTGCCACCTAGATGATGTCGGCATATAAGGGCCGATGTCGAGCTCCCGTCCGAGGTCGAGCTCCCGGCCGAGGTCGAGCTCCCGTCCAAGATCAAGCTCCCGTCCGAGGTCGAGCTCCTGGTCAAGGTCAAACTCCCCACCTGAAGCCAAACATGAATAAAAACAAGTGGGTCCGGTCTCCCCCCCGAACGACCATGGAAGCGGTTGGGATAGTGACCCCCGAAGGTGATGTCACCATCCCCGCCGAAACCTCCATGTTGCACAGAGAAACTGCCATCTCTGTGGAGAGGCGCTCTACCAGGGCACGCCACCTGCAACCTTTATGGAGAGGCATTCCGCTAGGGCACACCGCCTGCAAACTCTATGAAGAGGTGCTCCGCCAAGGCACGCCACCTGCGCCTTCTACGGAGGAGTACTCCACCCGGGGCATGCAGCCTGCCTCCCCTGCGGAGAGGCATCTCGCCGGAGCACAAGGCCTCTCAGCTCACTATCGGCACATTGTTTGGAAAGGTGCTCCGCCCGGGGCGTCACGCCCTTCAACCCACCACCTATGCCATCCGGAAGAAGAATGTTTTACCAAGAGTCTCAGACCCTGTAGCATCTCCCGCCAGGCTAGTGCTCTGCCAGGTCCCCAGACATGGTGGCACGATGCTTGTAAGAGATAATATCCTGTCAGGGTGTTGGACCCCGTGGCATACCATTTGTACTCACCGTGAAAGGGATGCGCACTTCATAGTACTTTACCTGCACCTATGGCAGAACCTCCCTACAAGGGCTTCGGACCCTGTCTCCCTCCTCTTAGAAGGAGTGACAGGCCTACGCTCTGCCCACATGAGGTGCACCAAGAGAACGGGATTTAAGCCCTACCAGACGAGACACGCTTCTATAAAAAGCTCGAAGGGGCCTCCGACAAAAATAAGTGGAAGATAAGTAGAAACAAGTGCAAGCTCAAGCAAACAAAGGAAAGTCAAGACGAGGGCAAGAGAAACATCTGAAGATTCCTTCGAAAACTCCCATTGCTCTAGCTCCTATTGTCCTAGTTCACACTACTCTAACTCCCCCTTTGTCTTCTCAAAAATTTTCTGAACATGAAAATCACTCTGGACTTCGTCAAGAAGGATCTGTTTTCCTTGATCGCCCATTAACTTGATCATTGAAATGCCCCCGCTGGAATTCCCGATCTGGATCTCCTCTTTTTTATAGGACCGATCGCACTCAAAGGTCTCCCGACGGGACGTCCACTTGACCGAGCCGCATCGAACCTACAGGCCATGATGATTTAGACGGCAACAGGGATCTATGCATCACTTTAGACCAATCATTATAAATCATCAATTATTTTCATTATTTATTTTTCATATTGGAATGGTTTTACAACCATTGTCATCTTTTCCAAGTTTGTCAATCAATAATTCCATCATCCTTTTATACATAGGCATATAGTGATCCTTTATCATAGTTCGTGATAGCCGAATCTTACCATACAAATCTCTTGGAGTTTCATAGATGCCAACATCATTATCACCTATAGCATCCTTGCCTGAGTTAGAATCCAATGGTTGCAGCATAACCATATGCATGATTCTACCAGGAGGATAGAACTGGTGCACCTCCGATGATGATGGCAGCTTATTTTCTGCAGCTGTTTTTGGCACCATGCTTTCCTCTTCCACTATTTCCTTCACAGCAGCTGCTTCTTCTACCCGAGCCTCATCATCTTCATCATTTCTGTGAAGATCCTTTTCCAACTCGAACCATAATTCACCTTCAGTCATTTCTTCTACTAATGTGGCATCAGAGCTTTGATCAACCTGCTCAAGTTTTTTCTCTATCCCAGCTGGTTTCCAGTCATATGAGCCACTTGAGACAAAGTCTTGTTCGTCCGGCACTGGTTCTGTGCTGACCTGTTCAATCCAAGAGAGGAGGAGTTACTTCCAGATGTGGGATAATAATCAAGTTCTATCATCTTAGGGGCTTGTAACCATGCCAACGACATGTTCAGGAGCATCCTTTGATGACTGTGAAGAAAGAGGAGTGTCTCCTAACAACAGCCTATAAATTAAGGATTGGCAAATGGAAAAAGAATGATCCATTTCATACAGAAGACAACAATTAAGCAGGATAACATTTTTTGATTATCAATATGAGAGCTATTCAACTATTAGCTACCATGAAAACATATATTTAGCCTCTAAGCTTATATGCAAGATGCATCCTTGCAGATCAAGGGGAACAAACAGCAACATGTAAAGTATCTTAAATTTGATTGTTCATACATGCGTACATAAATCAGTAGAAATCCACTGATCATATAATTATAATAATATGGAATGAAATTAGGAATAAAAAATCCATGTGCAGAATCATCATTGCCAGCCAATCCAGCTATTCAATTGAAAAGTTCAGATGACTTCACCTCAGAACTGTTGGACACAGGCTGTACAAGTGTTTCGGTGCCTGCAACCCTAGCTCTTGAACGGGATATAAATGGAAGATGAGATCCTAAAGTGGTCACAGAGCGATATATAACATTTAAAAATCTTGTTTTTTTAATGCAATCTCTTAGATCATTTAGCCATGATGATGCTGTGACCTGCATAAGGAAATAATTGAGTATAAACAACTAGTAAGAGAAATGAAGACTGAAAAAAAAAAGAAAGAAAAATTGGTGCAGGAGCAACACTTATCATACTTATACTAAGCAACAAGGCATGCAAAATTGAAGACATGCCAAATCACAACAGATCTATACTAAAAGAAGAATGTAGAAAGATTTTAAATATTATGCAAAATTGTGTACACACTGAGTTACCACATGATAAGCTTTTTGACATAATATATTCCTTGTCCACATTCAAAGAAAACCAAGAGAGGACTTGGTAGGGAAGAGGGCTCAAGGTACACAAAGAAGGGGCACAGAGATGCGGAGGGGGGAGGGGAGAAATCTTAGGAGTCTTGATTTAACAATAATATTAGCTGTGGGTAAAAAGGAGTGACAACGAAGAATCCTGAAACCAAAATCAAAGTAACAAGAGGTTGGGATTCAAGCGTGTTGCGTAGATGCAGTTGTATGGGTGATTTCATGTGGAGGAGAACAATATACTACTACTAGTAGTACATGAGTGGAGGATAGGCAAACTTGGTGTGTTTAAAGTAGCAATCTTGTCTATCTATATTTATTTATGCCATGTTTGTGCATTGATAGTTCTCCCCTCTTTTCTGCAACTTGCACAAGCCATGAAAAAATAAATGTCACATTGCTAACCAGCACAACAGTTTCACAAAGCTTGCAGGTTGGGGTCCATAACTGAAGCCATCAAGGTGGAAAAACATTTAGTCTTTTATTGTTGTTTCAATAATAATTTTCATTATCATTACCTGTATTTCTAGTTTCTTTGAAGCACATAATTAAAATATTTTACATGGTTTAAAAGTTGGAATTTTCAAAAAGTCTATGCACAGCATCAAAAACAAAAGGTATGGAACTTGATTGATTAAAAGGTAGATACCTATGCAGGTTGACATAAGTAAAGAAAGTGTATCAACACAGATTACATAAATGACGATCCTTAACCCATCAATATGTGTAGTCCTCTTATATATATTATCTGCCAATTTCTGCTACACTTTATTACCTGGATTTGTTTGACAAATTAATATAGTTGAATATCAAATTTCAAATGTGATGGGGCAAGACTGCTGACGTGGAGCCCCTCTCAAATCCAACTGGCGGCCATGCTAGCGAACGGTACCACTTGGACAAAGATCCTGATGAGGCCACCTCCGGTCTGGGCCCCTCACACCGAGGTGGGTCCCTCGAGGTCGAGCTCCGACCGAGGTCGTGCCCTCAATCTTCGTGCCACTCGCGCCGGAGTGGCTCCCCCGAGGTCGAGCCCCGGCCAAGGCCATGCCCTTGATCTTCGTGCCCCTCGTGCCGAAGTGGCTCCCCCGAGGTCGAGCCCTCGATCTTTGTGCCCCTTGCGCCGGAGTGGCTCCCCTGAGGCCAAGCCCCGGCCGAGGTCGTGCCCTCGATTTTCGTACCCCTCGCACTGGAGTGGCTCCCCCGAGGTCGAGCCCTGGCTGAGGTCGTGCCCTCGCTCTTCGAGCCTTTGACAGGTGTCAGGCTCTACCTCGTTCGAGGTCGATCTCCAATCAAAGTCAACCTCTTCCCCGGAATCAAGTATGAATGCTTCAGGTGAATGCGGTCTCTCCTTCGAGCGCTCCAGGGTGGATGGGCAATGGCACCGGCAAATGGCACCACCGCCCTTACCTTGCCACGGCACGAAAAGGTTGACACGCCTGACGGACGATGGCATGCCGCCTGGAACCTCTGAAGGAATGGCTCCCCACCATCGCACACCGACTGTGCCCTCCTGCGAAATGATATTTCACCAGGGCACGTCGGCCTGCGGAGGAGCATCCCGCTAGAGCACTAGTTCACTCAGTCCACTATCGGCACCACCTGGGAAAGGGAGCTCTGCTCGAGATGTAGAGCCCTTCTACCCACCATCTGCACTGCCCAGAAGAGGAAGGTTTTGTCAGGAAATTCAGATCCTGTAGCATCTTCTCCCAGATCGGTGCCCTGCCAGGTCCCCATAGATGGTGGGACAGTGCCAGAAATCAGAATGTCAGTATCCACGGTGTATCTCCCTGCCATGAAAAGGACGTGCACTCCTCCATGCCCTACTGACTTAGCCAGTAATAGACCCCCTCCGGGCTCGGGGCAGGGGAGAAGGGGAAGGAGAGCAGGCCTACATCTCACTTGTGCAAGAGGCACCCACGGGAGGCCAAAGCAGAACTCCGTACCTCACTCGAAGTGCCACTCATCTATAAGAAAACCAAAAGGGGCCCCCGACAAAGGTAAGCAAGAAGGGACAGGCAATTCAGTAAGGCTCGAAGCACACCAGGAGCACTCGAGAACTCCCGGAGAGAGTTCCAGTGACCACGGCCATCCTTGCTCACGCCCTCCTTCTCGACCTAAACCTCTACTTCATCATCTTTCTAAGACCTCCGAGAGTGGAGACCGCTTCGGGATCCACCGAGGATCTGTTCTCCTAGATTTAGGTCCGGGCACGTGCATTGGACGCTGGGCGGGAGAGCCACCAACCGATGTCACGCGAGAGCTACAGGCCACGACGATCCAGATGGAAACAGATTGGCACACCAGGCAGGGGGACGGTCCCAGGTTAAGCCAGTCTCCCGCCATTGGAGTAGTTCCGCCCACGACATGGTAGTGACGAGCGCGCGGGAAGCCTCCACCAGCCATGCGGGGGATCCTCCTTCCCATGGAAGCTCACACAGTCTGGAGAGGGAGCTCCTCGCTCTGCCACTGCCGCCTTCGGCGGACCTTCAGCTCGCTGCACTCGCCCAGCAGGTCCAGACCTTGACCGCGGCAGTGCGACAGCTGCATCATCAGCACCGGTCCTTGGCCACCCAGCAACAGGTAGGAACCCCTGCGGCTCAGGCCACCGGCCCCCGCGGTAGCTTGCGTTCCTTCCATAGAAGGCCATTCCACCCGCGGGCCACATCTGATCACCAGGGAAGCCTTCGAGCCCCGGGAAAGAGACAGTGGAGTGGATCGGTTGACCGAGAGAGCCGGTCTCTGATCTTCGACTGCGTCACCGCCAGCCATTGCAAGAGCCATCAAGGCAAGACCCCCCGACGCGACCCTCCCCGACCATCGTCTCCTCCAACAGCCTTGGTAGAAGGTTCCACCGACGAGGCTATCAGGCGCCAGGCTAAGAAACGCCTGGAGGAGCAAGAGCGCAAGCTGGCTGAGCTGTTCCGCTAGCTTGCCAATATGCAGGGCTCCTCACGCGAGCCAGCGGGCTATGATGCCCGTCCCCTTTTCTCTCGAGAAATCCAAGAGGAACCAATCTCCAACCGGTTTCGCATGCCTCAGGTGGATCCCTGTGACAGGACCACCGACTCTTGGACCACCTGGAGAGCTACAAGACTCATGAAAGTCTAGGGGGCGACTGATGCCCTCCTCTACATTGTCTTCCCGGTTACTTTTCGGAAGGCTGCTCGAGTCTGGTACACTTGCCTCGAGCCCGAAAGCATCAACTCCTTCACGAAGTTGGAGCGAACGTTCATGGCGCACTTCGACTAGGGGTGCGAATGGGTCGGGTCGGATCGGATCATGAGTGACCCCAATCCGACCTGGTTCTTTGATCGGGTCCTAAAATTAGACCCAAACCCAACCCACTAGAAAATCGGGTCGGGTCGGGTTCACTATCAGAATTTTCAACCCAACGGGTCACTCGGATTGGATCGGGTCCATAAATAATCTGGTTCTAATCTACAAAGTTTGGATCTAAATATGATCCGAATAAAATATAGAAAACTATATTTTAATTATTACATAGCTAACTATTATTAACCATAAAATAGATAACAAACAATATTATTTTCAAAATAAATTAAGATATAAAAATAATTATAACTAGTTCCATACAAGTTTTAAATTATAATTTAAAGGTCTAAATAGATATAATCATAACAGTATTAGTATGTTCGAATCGGGTCAGGTCCAAATTCAGCAAACCCAGACCCGAACCGGAAAATTGAACGGGTCTAATTTTAGGACCCAACCCGGATCTATGGTTCATAAAAAGTTGGATTGGATCTAAATGGGTCGGGTCGGGTCACGGGTCAACCCGACCCATTTGCAGCCTTAACTTCGACACCTGTCGAAAGGTACCGCGAGAAGCTGACAACCTCTTCTCTATTCAGCAACAAGATCATGAGTCCTTGCGGGACTACATGTCCCATTTCAAAGTTATCACCCTGGAGATCTACAGCTTGGACGAGCTCGTTGCCATGTTGGCACTGAAGAGGGGGATCAGGACCTTCCATTTGACCTACTCCCTGGACAAGAAGCCATCGAAGACCTATTCCGAGCTTCTCCTCGGGGTCCACAAGTACATCCATGCGGAGGAGGTGGATCGGACCATAAGGAAGCTTGACGGGAGGCCCTTGAAGAAGCAACCCCAGGGAGAAGCCTCTGGGATGCAGAGGCCCGAATTGGCCCCGGATCCCCAGATGGGCTCGAAGCCGAAAAGCGTCCCCATTCTGGAAGAAAGATACACTCCTCTTATCACCCCAAGATCCAAAATTCTCATGAAGATTGAGGGCGAGTACTATCTACACCGCCCTTACTTGCTAAAGTCGTTCGGTGGCCGCGACAAGTCAAAGCACTATCAGTTCAACTGCGACCACGGCCACCACATCGAGAAATGCCATCACCTCAAAAGAGAGATTGAAGACCTGATAAGAAGAGGCTACCTCGGGAAGTTTGTAGGGGGCAAGGCTCCGGCGGAACCTCAGGCACTTACGGCTCTCCCCTTGTTGACAACCGGCCTACCGAGAAGTCGGTGGGCATGATATCCTAGGAGATAGAGCGGGTCTCAAAAAGGACCAGGATGGGGGAATGGTCGGAGAATGTACTCCCCTTTGCGAGAGGAAGGGAAACTAGGGTGGAAAATGTAAATAACAATGCTGTTATCATCGAGATGACAATAGCAAGGCACCCTGAAAGGCGTATTATGGTTGATAGTGGAAGTTCGATTAATATCCTTTTTTACGATGCCTTCTCTAAGATGAATCTGTCTTCTGCCCAGCTGAAGCCGGTTCACGCCCCCCTCGTCGGTTTCACCAGAGATTTGGTGGGGGTTGAAGGAGAGATCACTCTTCCGGTTACTGCCAGGTCACCACCTCGGCAGAGTACGGTCATGATGACCTTCACGGTTGTAAGGCTCCTCTTGGTCTACAACGTGATTCTTGGCCATCCCGAGCTTAATTTGCTTGATGCGGTCATATCAATGAAGCAGCTTTTGGTGCAGTTTCCAACCCCTTATGGCGTGGGAGAGATGAGGGGGTAACCACAGCTAGTTCAGCACTGTTTGCAAGCTGTCCCTGGAGCCAGGAGCGCCAGGGAGGATCCTGTCGCCGACGACCTTGACCAAAGTGCACAGGACCCCAAGGGTGGCCCGGTCGAGCACCTGTTGTCATGCCCCCTAGGCGCAGATCCATTAAAGAATGTGCAGATAGGAGCCCAGTTACAGGAGGACGAGAAGGCATGCCTGCTAAGTTTCCTCCGAGCGAATGTGGATGTGTTCGCTTGGACCGCGGTGGACATGCCGGGAATCCCCCTGACATCACTCACAGGTTGAACATCGACCCGAAATGCCGCCCAGTCCGACAGAAGAAGAGAAGTTTTGCCCCAGAAAGGCAGAGGGCAGTCAATGAGTTGGAGAAGCTCCTTGTGGCCGGCTTTGTTCGCGAAGTTCAGTACCCCAGCTGGTTGGCAAATGTAGTTATAGTTAATAAAGCCAACAGGAAGTGGAGCATGCCCAAAAGACAGCTTTCCTCTCCCGAAGATCGATCAGTTGGTGGACGCCACCTCGGGGCACCGCTTGCTCACCTTCATGGATGCATTCTTTGAGTACAATCAGATCCGGATGCACCCGGAAGATGAGCACATCGCTTTCATCACAGACCGTGGGATGTACTTCTATAGAATGATATCATTCGGTCCGAAGAACCTGGAGCTACATACCAGCGTTTAGTCAATAAGGTCTTCAAAGACCAAATTGGCCGCAACATACAAGTTTATGTGGACGACATGCTCGTTATGAGCCGGCCGGAGTCGGACCACGTTGCGGACCTAGCAGAAGCCTTCCATAACCTCCGCCTTCATCAGATGAAGTTGAACACAGCTAAGTGCACCTTCGATGTGGCAGCCAGGAAGTTTTTGGGCTTCATGGTCACCTAGAAGGGGATCGAAGCTAACCCGGAGAAGGTCTAGGCGATCGTCGATATGGAGCATTCTACCTCGAAGAAGTAGGTCCAGTGCCTTACTGGCCGAATTGCGGCCCTGAGCCGTTTCATCTCGCGCTCCACCAATCGCTGCTTGCCTTTTTTCAAGGCATTGCGCAAGCTGCACGACTTCGTTTGGACGGAGGAATGCCGAGAAGCCTTTAAGGAGTTGAAGTTCCCGGTGCCACCACCGCTACTCTCCAGGCCGAAGGATGGGGAGGAGCTCTTGCTATATCTGGCGATCACCCTGGGGGCCGTCAGTTCGGTCCTTGTTCGCACAGATGGAGACGGAGTTCAGAAACCGGTGTACTATACCAGCAAACTCTTCCGGGATGCAGAGATCAGGTACACCCGCTCTGAAAAATTAATTTTCGCACTTACTATGTCTGCTTAACATCTCAAACCATATTTCTAAGCCCACCCGATAGCGGTCTTGACTGACCAGCCACCAAGGACCATACTCAGCCGTCCGGATACATCGGGTCGTCTGGCTAAATGGACGTTGAAGCTTAGTGAGTTCGACATCATCTACCGTTTGAGACCATCCCAAAAGGCACAAGTGCTAGCCAACTTCCTGGTTGAGTGCATCGGCATGGGTGAAGAGCCAAAGGAGACTTCCCCGGGATACCAGGCGGAATCGCCGGCTGACGAGGAGGTTTGGGTCCTCCATGTAGATGGCGCATCCAATGCAGGAGGAAGTGGAACCGGCCTCATCCTCGCCAACCAGAACGAGGTTGTGGCCGAGTGTGCACTGCGCTTCCTGTTCAAGACTACCAATAACCAGACAGAATACGAGGCACTCCTCGCAGGGTTAAGGGTGTCCCGCGAGCTAGGAGTGTCCAGCCTAAGAGTCTTCACCGAGTCACAGTTAGTAGCCGGTCAGGTCTCGGGAGAGTTTGAAGCCCGAGACCCTAAGATGTCGAAGTACCTGAAGCGGGTGAGCTCGAGTACAGCAGGCTTCTGGCGCTTCAGCATCTCCCATATCCCTCGTGGAAAGAACGCTCATGACGATGCCCTCTATAGGCTTGCAACTCTGCCGGACTCATCATTGGGACGCGCCTACATCGAGTATCTTCAGACTCCCAGTCACGAGATGCCCGGCAAAATTCAGCAAGTCGCTCACGAACCCAGCTGGATGGATCACTATATCATATACATCACCGACGGTACCCTGCTCGAGAATTGCATAGAGGCCGACCTCCTCGAGAAGAAGGCTGCATGCTTTGTGTTGATGGACGGGCAGCTCTACCGCATGTCCTACTCTTACCCGCTCCTAAGTGTTTGAGACCCTCGGAGATAGCCTTTGTACTCCAGGAGATACATGAAGGCATCTATGGGAACCATGTGGAGGACAGGACATTGGCATACAAAGCCCTCCGCCAAGGCTATTACTGGGAGACCATGAGGGAAGATGCCGCCAACTTCGTAAAGAGGTGACTGCTACCAATCGGCATGCTTGCATACAGCATCAATCGGCCACACCGCTCTCCTAGCTCTCCACCCCCTGGCCATTTGCTCAGTGGGGAATGGACCTCTTAGGCCCTTTTCCCCCACGTCCGGACAACAGAGATATCTGATAGTGGCCGTTGACTATTTCACCAAGTGGATTAAGGTCGAGCCATTGGCGCGAATCACTGAAGCTAAGGTCAAATCTTTTCTTTGAAAGTTGATCATCTGCCGTTTCGGACTTCCCCACTCCATCATCGACAACGAATAGTAGTTCGACAACTAAGCATTTGAAGAATTCTGTGCTGACCTCAACATCTGCCATTGATTCACCTCGGTGGCTCACCCCATATGAATGGGGAGGCTGAGGTGACCAACCGAACCACCTCCAAGAACTTCGAGCCAGGCTAGATCAGGCCAAGGGCCAGTGAGCCAAAGAACTTCCTAGCATTTTTTGGGCCTACCACACCATGACCGGCAACAGGTGAAATGCCCTTCAATCTTGTTTTCGGAACCGAGGCTGTCATCCTGATGGAACTGGGGCTGCCCACACTGCGGGTGGAGCAATATGATGGAGCAGAGAATCCAGCTTGCCTTCTGCTCAACCTGAACCTCCTGGAAGAAACAAGGGACAAGACCCGGCTATGCATGGCAGCCTACAGGCAACAGGTTGCCCGGTATTATAATTCCCGTGCGAAGCCGAAGACTTCTGCTCGGGAGACTTGGTCCTGCGGCGGGCTGAAGTCTTACAGCCTAGGGAGTGCGGCAAGCTCTCCCCCAACTGGGAAGGTCCTTACAGGGTAGTCGAAGCCCTTCCTCATTGAGCTTACTACCTCGCTGGGCTCGACGGCGTCCAGTTCACACGAACTTGGAATGCCAGCAACCTGAGGATGTACTACCAATAATATAAGATTTCTTTCTGTTAATGAAAATTTCTATTCGGTGCAACACCATCTTCATATGTGTAAGAAAATCTTTGCCCGACTCCAAGTCCAGTTACCAAAGCTGGGAAACTCCTGAAGTCCCGCACTCCAAAGCCAGGAAACTCCTGAAGCCCCGCACTCCAAAGCCAGGAAACTCCTGAAGTCTCGCAATTAAAGCCGGGACACTCCAGAAGCCCCGCAATCTCTTCGTCGGACTTCCAGTTCGACGACGACAAGCTGGGACACTCCAGAAGCCCCGTAATCTCTCCGTCGGACTCCCAGTTCGACGACGGCAAACCGGGACACTCCAGAAGTCCTGCAATCCCTCCATCGGACTCCTAGTTCGACGACGGCAAGCCGGGACGCTCTAAAAGTCCCGCAATTCCTCCGTCAAACTTCCAATTCGACGACGGCAAGCCAGGACACTCCAGAAGTTCCGCAATCCCTCCGTCGAACTTTTAGTTCGAAGATGGTAAGCCGAGACACTCCAGAAGCCCCGCAGTCTTTCCGTTGGACTCCCAATTCGGCGATGGCAAGCCGGGACACTCCAGAAGCCCTGCAATTCCTTTATCGAACTCTCAGTCCGGCGATGGCAAGCCGGGGCACTCCAGAAGCCCTGCACTCTACCGACCGGGCTCCCGACCCGGCAACGACAGGTTTGAGATTCCTCAAGTCCTGTCTTCTAATTTGACAGTATCCCTGTCAGTCAAGGATAGCCTGTAGGGCCTCCAAGGTCCTTCCAGCCATCCGCCAACTCCTAAATTAGAGGGGGCAGGAGCCAGAACCTTGGAAGCCCCAAGATAGGCGACCAGCCCTAACAAGACCCCCGAGGTCCCTTCGGCAACCTGACGATCCTTGAATTGAGCCCTAGAAGTTCTAAGGGATTGGCCACCTCAGAGAGTCCCCCATCCTAGTGGAGGTGGCTCACAGGACCCTTAAGTCTCCTTCGATCACCTGCTGGCCCTAGAAGATAACAGGGAATGGCTGAAACCTGAGAAATTTTTGAAACAAGTGATCAAGGGTTCACCTTCATGCAAAAAAAAAAAAGAGGGGGAAAGGAGAAAGGAAAAGGAGCCGACAACACAATGAAAAAAGAAGAATTTCATTAAGAAAGTTTTTCTTTACATCAGAAAGGACCCCCGACAGGCCAGGTGGTCCCAAAAAAAAAAAAGGAAAAACTCCTAAGTATGGAACCAAAAAAGAAAGAAGAGAAGGAAAGCGGAGAAGTCATGGCGACTCTGCAGGCTCCTTCCCGAGACGGCGAGGGGGCTCGCTGGCATCCCCTTGGCTCTCCATCGGCAGGGCCGCCGGCTCGGCAGTGACGGACGTCGCCTCGACTGCATCAGCTAGAGGCCTCGTCTCTTTAGAACTCCCACCTGGGGCCGCAGGGACGACGATAACCTCCAGGTCCAGCTCGGGGAAGGCCTGCACCACCCTTGACTTGCAGATTGTGAACCCCTTCATGAAGGAGTCCATAATTGCCTCATGCACTTCTTCGACAAACTCTGCCGAGGCCTTATACCTTGGCACTGCCGAGGCCTTATACCTTGGCACTGCCTCCGCAGCCTCTTTGGCGGTCTCCATTAGTGCCATTGCTATGGTCGCCTTCTCTTCTGTCGACGACGCTCGTGCCAGCACCGCCTCCAGACGGATCTGAAGGGCCCGGGATTGCCCCTCCAAACGTGCAACCTTCGCGGCGGACTCCTTCACCTGATGGGTGGCCTTCTCCCTCTGGGCGGTCAGGGACGCCTCTAGGTCCTTGGCTCGCCTCTTAGCTTTGGCCATCGCCTCCTTCGCGCCGGCCACCTTTGCGCGGAGATTCCTGGTCCGCTCCTCTAGGACCTTGACCCTCTCCGTCTGAGCCTTAGCCTCTTCCCCCAATGCCTCCATCTGCACCTTCTATTGGGCCTTCCGTTTGGCCAACTGGGCGCAGTAGTCCCTGATCAAGATCATGTCGGTGCCGATCTGCATCAACAAAGATGCCAGCAAAGGTGGCATAACTAGTAATCAGAAAGAAGCGAGGAAGGGACTTACCGAGAAAAGCTGAGGAAGAATGCTGGTGATGGCTGCCAAGAGCACTTTCCATCCCTCTCACGGCGGTCGCGCGACTGGATGGTGAATTCCATCATCCACTCAGCCAGTTTGTTATCTTGGGTAACCGTCGAATTCGACGGCACCGTTATGGAGATTCGATGCACCCCGGGAGCCAATGGCGCTGCGACTGTCTCCAATCCCGAGGAAGGTGGCGATGGAGATGCCTCGGCTGTTGGTGATGGGCCCGTCGCCCCTGTCGCCGACGACAGTGGTGGTGGTGGCGCCCTCTCCCTTGCTCTTGTCTCGGTCTTCACCTTGCAAATTTCCGGGGCTTTAGCTGTGGCAGGGACCGCGGGTCTGGCTCGCACGGGTGCATCGAGCCCCCGGGCCGAGAGTTGGGCCCGTGGCCCAGCGATGAGGAGGCCGGCCCACTCGCCCTGCTCCCCTGGCTGGACAGTGTAGCTGACCTAGGCCCCGGGCTGGCCTCTTCGTGGGCCCTTTTTGCTGGGTCCTCCGGGCCCTGGAGATGCGCTCCTCTTCCGAGTCATCTCTAGGATCTGGTCCAAGGAGAACTTCATGCTTGCGAAGAAGAAGGAATGTGGGTTAACCTTTAAGCCAAAAAGAATTCAAGAAGGAAAAAAGAACATAATCCATGAGGCTCACCTAGGACTCGGATTGGGCTGACCCCGGCATCATGCAGGTTCTACTCGGTCAACAGATCTTGCAGAGAAGGAATTTGGGAGGTGAGCTGATCGTACACCTCCCGGTCCGCAGCCTCTACCTAGAAGCTGTGGTTTGAAGACCGGTCCAGATCACTCTAGACCCAGTCAACCCTTTCGACGGAGGCGAAAAATTACTTACTCATCCATCTCTTGATGGAAAAGAGTTCAAATTTGATGCCCTTTGGGCGAGGAGCAACAAACCACTAACCCTTGTCGGTAGGGTGGTGCTTCATGGTGAAGAATGCCTTGAAGAAAGAAAAACATGCTACGATTCCATGAAAATGGCAGAGGACAATGAAGCAAGAAATGACTCTAATGGCGTTTGGAGCGAGTTGGGTTGGAACCAGGCGGAAGTTCCTTAGGAAAGAGAGGAAGAAGGGGTGCAGAGGTAGACAAAGACCCCCGAGGAGGAAGTCATCGTACAAAGCAATCCGACCCGGGCCACCGGAGGTGACCTGCTCCCTCGGTCCTGGAACCGAGAGCTGGATAGAGTCCGGAATCCCGTAGGCATCCCGGAGCCAAGAGAGGTCCTCCTTGGTCATCATCGAGGCGATGCCGGAAGGACCAGTCGAAGCAGAAGGAACAGAAACAGAAGGGATGGAAGCAGAAGGAACAGAAACAGAAGGGATGGAAGCAGAAGGAACAGAAACATAAGAGATGGAAGCAGAAGGAACAGGAACAGGAGGGGGTGCCTTAGGTCCGCCTATGACTCTCTCCGTCGAGCAGAGACCCTTACGGACACTCATGCTAAGAGGCGCCTCATCCTCTTCATCAGAGGATGGAGTCCTAGGCCGGGAGGGCCCAGCTTCATCAGGGTTGCTAGAAGGAGGACGTCTCCAACCAGAAGGACTCATCCTAAACAGGGAAATTGAAAGATGAAGCCTATGGACTCTAAGAAGGCAATCTTTCAGCCTAGCCGGAGACAAAGAAGAGGACTAAGATGCGAAGGACTAACCTAGATGCCTTGTAGAAAAGGGGTTGGACTGGGAAAGAAAGGGCCCTAGCTCGCCTGCAAATCCGAAGGTTCGAAAGAGATGGTTCGAGAAAAATTTTCATTCTTTTCAAATCGACCAGACAGCGCCCATGCATCCTTTCAGTCCTCTCACCACCGGCTGCGCGCCACATGTCGAGATTGGCTAAGAATGGCGCCTCAATACTTCGGAGATCGCCTCGGGCCCAGCATCGACCATCATGCTACCTTGGACCTACTGACATGGCGCCTCTGCATTGGGTTTGGGGCACGATCAGCGAGTCGACGGCAATCGTAGCATTTAATGGCACCGGATATTTGCCTTTCCATGTCAGCATCACCATAACTCCCTTCGTCCCGAGCGCCACGTTGCGTCGGGACTCGAGAGTGGGGGACAACTGATGTGGTAAGATCGTTGACATGGAGCCCCTCTAAGATATAACTGGCGGCCATGCTGGCAGACGGTACCACCTGGACAAAGATCCTGGTGAGACCACCTCCGGTCTGGGCCCCTTGCGCCGAGGTGGCTCCTTCGAGGTTGAGCCTCGGTTGAGGTCGTGCCCTCGATCTTCATGCCCTTCGCGCCGGAGTGGCTCCCCCGAGGTCGAGCCCCGACCGAGGTCGTGCCCCTTGCGCCGAAGTGGCTCTCCCGAGGTCGAGCCCCGGCCGAGGTCGTGCCCTCGCTCTTCGAGCCTTCGGCAGGCATCAGGCTCCACCCCGTTCGAGATCGATCTCCAGTCAAAGTCAACCTCTTTCCCAGAATTAGGTATGAATGTTTCAGGTGAACGTGGTCTCTCCCTCGAGTGCCCCAAGGCGGACAGGCAATGGCGCTGGCAAATGGTGCCACCGCCCTTACCCTAGCACGACACGGGAAGGCTGACATGCCTGACGGACAATGGCACGCGGCCTGGAACCTTTGAAGGAATGGCGCCCCACCATCGCACGCCAACTATGCCCCCGTGCGAAATGGCATTTCATCAGGGCACGCCGGCCTGCGGAGGAGCGTCTCGTCGAAGCACCAGCTCACTTAGTCACTGTCGGCACCACCTGAGAAAGGGAGCTCTGCTCGAGATGCAGAGCCCTTCTACCCACCATCTGCACTGCCCCGAAGAGGAAGGTTTTGCCAGAAAATTCAGATCCTGTAGCATTTGCCCCCGGACCGGTGCCCTACCAGGTCTCCACAAATAGTGGGACGGTGCCAGAAGGAAGCAGCGCTTTGTCGGAATGTCAGGATCCATAGTGTATCTCCCTACCATGAAAAGGACATGCACTCCTCCACGCCTTACTGACTTAGCCAGTAATAGACCCCCTCCAAGCTCGGGGTAGGGGGGAAGGAAAAGGAGAGCAGGCCTACATCTCACTCGTGAAAGAGGCACCCAGGGGAGGCCGAAGAAAAACTCCATACCTTACTCGAGGTGCCGCTCATCTATAAGAAAACCAAAAGGGGCCTCCGGCAAAGGTAAGCGAGAAGGGGCAAGCAATTCAATAAAGCTCGAAGCACACCAGGAGCACTCGAGAACTCTCGGAGAGAGTTCCAGCGACCACGGCCATCCTTGCTCACACCCTCCTCGATCTAAATATCTACTTCATTTTTCCAAGACCTCCGAGAGTGGAGACCGCTTCGAGATCCACCGAGGAGGATCTGTTTTCCTAGATCGTCCATTGACTTGATCATCGGAGTACCCCTGTCAGGATCCCCGGCCCGGGTCTCCCTTCTGTTGCAGGTCCGGGCACGTGCGTTGAACGCCGGGTGGGAGAGCCACCAACCGACGCCACGCGAGAGCTACAGGCCACGACGATCCAGACAGCAACAAGATGCTTCTGAAATTTACAAGTCTTAGATATCTGGAAATGTGAACAACTTTGTCAAAACATTAGTCAGATGTCAAAACATTAGTCAGACTTTACATCATAAGCTTATTGACTGCAAACAGAAAACTAAAAACAAGTTAAACATACTAAATATGGGCATATTTGGCATCATTTCTAACTTATTTTTATTTTTAATAGAGTTACAAAAACAGAGACAAAAAACACGTTTAGCGCTATTATTTTTATTTTTTTATTTTCAAAAGTCATTTTTATTATTTCTTGGAAAAATGAAATAAGAAATTCTTAATTTCAATATTTTCAAAAATAAAAACTCAAATTTGTTACTACCACCACTAATACCACCTTCGTGTCATCTCTGCCACCATCGCCATTGCTGCCACTATTGCCGCTAACACCACCACCACCCTTGCCATCTCCGCTATACTGCAACCATCAATGCCACCACCACCACCAACATTTATTGCCTCCACCATATAGCTGGTACTCCTGCCACCACCATCATTGTTGTTGCCTCATCACTACTTCCTCTGTTACACCAATGCAATCGTCATCTATGACTCCAGTGCTATCATTGTCACTGCCTCCACCACATCATTACCACCTCTATCATCAACACTACCCTATCATCAACACTACTATTGCCTTTGTCAGCGTTGTTGGCACTGCCACAACCTCCACCACCATCACAATGTTTATATTTTTAAAAAAAATTCACCATACTACACATTTTGTATTTTAAAAATTTAAAAATAGAAATAAAATTTTTATTCATTATAGAAAATAGAAAAAAAATGAAAGTGATGCCAAATGATGACTAAATATTTGTCCATGAGTACGAACATGCAATGACAAAGTGATAGGCAGATAAGCAACTAAGCAGCTCATAATCGGACCTATACACGGGCTGGGCCAGGCTGGGTTCAGGTAAAGCTTTGCCTAAATATTAATACAATTGATTTAATCATCAGCTCGGCCTGCCCTAACCTTAGGCCTAACCTTAGCCATCAGCTCGGCCTGCCCTAACCTTAGGTACACTTTCTAGGCCCAAGCCCCCCAAACTAGGCTTCAAGCTTCGAGCCAAGCCACAGACTTCCTAAACATTCTGTTCAACTTATAAAAAAAACCTTAAAAATTCTAATATAAATAATTAAAGATTTTAGAAGCAATTCCAAAACTCAAAACCTGGTACTTTGAGATTCTAGAACTTCTCCTATTAAGTTACATATTAACAAAATCTATGGTTCCATCTTAAAAACCTAGTATTAAAAAAAATTCAGGCCGATTGGTCTTGAGCCCGGTGAAACCTAGTAATTGTTTGAAAAATCACTAGGGTGGGTGAACCATCATAGATATTAAGTGCCTGCATATCGAGTCAAAAGATCTTTTGAGTCCAAGGAAGAGATAGGTTTTCCTCAGGGCTCAAGAGACTGAATAGACGGCCCCACAAGTGGTTAATTTATTGCTGGTGAATTCACACAAAAAGGAACAAGGAATTCTCAATGAAAAAAGTGTTCTCTAAATTGAATGCGAAAGTTGTTTTCCATCAGACAGTTGTTCATGTCACTCCACTCTAGGCTTGGGTTATATATCCAAATGGGCCCACTCTTGGCCATTCCACATGCTACCTGGCAAAGACATGGTTATCTGAAGCATATTCTCCCTTTTGTAGTAGATGACAAACCTATTGGACCAGGCCAAGCTCGGGTCAGGATTTGGTCCCCAAGCTTGAACTTGGTCTGTTTAATAAATGGGCTATTTTTCAGGTCTAGCCTAGGCCTATAACTTGGCCCAAGCCTGCCTAAAAGGCATTAGGCTTGAGCATGCCGTGTGGTCTACTCAAAATAATCCACATATTATTCTCAATTCTCAACAAATCCACTAACATTATTACAATATGCAACACAAGGGGTGGTACACAAGCTGACTTGCGTGTACAGAAAATATAATAAATAACTTAGCTTGGGTGACCTGCACTTTTCTTGTTCAGGAAATATAAGGAGAGATTTTTTTTACCATGATGAAAAGTGATTGTGTAAAGGAAGCACTGGAATCAAAGTGACATTTATATAGATCAAACCTATCATATGTTATACCACTCATGCATAACAAATCATAACATGTTAGACAATAGCATTGTCCAAAATACTGACATTAGGCAATCCCAAAATGTGCACCCACTTCCACAAATTTATAGATCTCTTATCCGCAACTACAAATGCAAGGGAAAGAAGAACCTATTGCTTATATCATAAAATGTTTTCAAGAATCCACCACAACACCGTAAGAATGCAGCAACAAATTCAGGAAACCCAAAAACAGTTACAAAGAAGAAGAGAAGATGGTCATGATAATGTTGGCACTAATAGTTCACATACATTCACTTGCTACCATCATCCAAATGTCAAAACCATGTCAACTAATAACAGTATCTACTTTTTAGAAGGTATAAAGCGAATCTATGATGTAAAGAAATATGCTGACATTTTGTCTGGATCCAGAACCACTATGGTCCGACAATCTAATGTTGACAATTCATAAGTTACTAAAAAGGGTGTCCTTGAGGATGAGGCTCCTGCCACTGCAGAATCTGGGAAGGTAGATGTGCGCAACCTTGCCCCCGCATGCAGAAAGGCTGTTCCTGTTTCATGCTCATTGACAGCCAGGTCATAATGGAGCAAACTTGTCATTACACCAAGGACACCTGCTGTACTTTTATAGGTCATTAATGTTACAAAAAAGGGGAGGTGCTATTCATCAATATCAACATTACTTTTTTTCTACTATATACACCCAATTTCAATAAGCATGTCAAAAAAGCAACATCAGTAAATGAGAACATAAAAATCACATCAAAGTTATGATGGAGGTACCTCAGAACGGAGGTTGTCAATAGAAGCAGATGAAAATGTGGGCACCACGTCACATCCATTGATGATAGTTGTAATGAAATGTTTACCCGACTCTGCCAATTCCCATGTCATGCAGGCAGCTATAGAACATAAAGTAACTTTGGAAGTTAAGAAAGTTTATGTTCAAACTACATATATAATAAGTTGTTCACATAATCATATGTGGTTGTAGATATAGCATATAATAAATCAATTAGTTTACGTCATTTATATATACAATGTTCCATTATTACTAGAAATTGCAGTTAAAGAATAATTAACCATTCAAAATATGCATAGGGTATTGAATTGACACAAATTCATGTAAAAAATCACTTGCTAAGATACATCACTCTTATTGAATGGTTTCATGTTTAAGAAGGGGAATGGTGATCAACTGTACACAGTGACATTACTATACATATGTCATATCCTCACAATGCCTTGTAGCTATTGTCATCTTTTGATCCACCAGTGTAGCATGTAATACCAAACATCCATTGCAACTGAAAAAGATCAGAGAGAGAGAGAGAGAGAGAGAGAGAGAGAGAGAGCATGATAAGGATTAAGGAGTATTGTCTAATTGGGCACCATTACAATTAGATATAAGGAGAATTCTTGTGAACTTCTGACAGGGCACTCAAAGAGGCTAGATATACAATTTGAAAAAGAACAAAATTTTAGATAATCATAACCATCAACCCTTGTCCCACTACTATGATCCCTTATTTGATAAAGAGACTTATATTTATTCTTCAGATCAAGACAAGATCGTAAATTCAGTAGATACATGCCTGGAGCAAATGTGACACATGTGCTTGATGAGAATTCTTTACGTTCCCGAAGAATATATGTTAAAAGTGCAGCAGTGCCACCACCAAGTGAATGCCCAACGATCTAAAAATCAAAAGTAAATATTACCTCTGTGCTTAAATATATAAATTTATAATCATGGCATTTTACATTGTGTATATTATGAAGCACTAGTGCAGAAAGAAATTATATGAAGCGAAGAAGCTAAGAAATAAAATTTGGTGTCTGTCTAACAATTCACGCTAGCAAACCTTGAAAAGAATTTTCTTCACAACAATTATTGCATCTATAGTTGCTCTGTTTTGAAATTGTGTGGTATTCCATGCATGGGGAAAAGGTGAAACAAGTTAAATTTGTCATGCTGAGCTTATTGGGTATGTTCATGAAATTAGAAAAGTCTACCTTGATATTGTAATCTTTATATTGATTGACTGCCCTAAGAAGTGTGGAGGTGGTACATTTTGCAATCCAACGAGCTGCAACAGCCATCCCATAGTGTGCATAACCTAAGACTGGACTGCTGACAACGCCTTCATGTAAAGCTGAATGGTGAAAAGGAACCACTGCACCCGTTGCTGCTGTCAGTGTATCCTTAATGCTATGTGTCCCTCGGATTAAGAGAAGAAAACATTTGGAATTTCTATCACATAAAATTGCGAATGAGGGCTTCAGAAGCTGCAGAGTTGAGAAGCAATTTAGGCTAACTTTAAGATCGTGGGGTTTAGTGTAATTGGATCCAAAGAATTGAGAAAAACTAGATACCATGACACTGAAAAAAGAAGAAAGCAAAAGAAAGTAAGCAGGAAAACAGGGGGTAAAACTAACTAATAGAGGCCTATTTGCCTATTCACGCACCCCTGCATTAGGCTCTTGAAGAAGGACATCTTCTTGGGAATACCCAGCATACTCCAAGAATACTGGAAATGGATTCTTTGAGAACCACATGCAAAGGTTTAGTAACCTTAAGAGATGAATCAACTCCACCAGAACTTCACGGCCTTTCAATTCCGTGCAATTATTTCCAGCATACACATTTGCAACTTGTAGATTATCCTGAAACAGCACATTAGATATTGCATGCAGACATCATCAATTTCTCTTAGCAAATGTCAAAGTATAATTGCTTTGTAATATTTAGTACATTACATTATCTACTCAAACAAAACTAAAACTTTTTAAGTATAGAATGATGTGATAGAGCTATCAGACCAGCACAACTACTGTAGGAAATGAATCCTCTCCATTGAGACCAAAATCTGGTTTGCTTATATTATTTCCTAGTTTCATGGGCCAACTGAACTTGGCACTTCCACAACAAAGGCAGTGCACCTAGCAGATGTTCTATATTTATCTTTTTTTCACCTTCCTATCTTCCCCATTCCCCCACCACATAATCTAAACCCCCACCACATAATCTAAACCCTTGAAACAACTTTAACAGCCAAATTAAAGAAAAAGCATGAAATGAAGGTCTCCGACATTTTAGACCTTGCATGACACGCAACATCAAACCCTAAGCCATGAGATCAAAACCCCACGATGCTAATCAAGAAACCGACCCTAGAGCTACACTCTAGTTAAAATTGAGTAAGAATGAGCCTGACCACTGTCAACTTCCAAATGGCTTCATACTAAAAAAGATCAAAAAAAGAGAAGCTTCTCCAAACTTGTATCCACCACTTTATTAGCAATACTTTTTTGATGTAACTTATTTGCGATACTGCTATTTCCTTTCTACAAGAATAACCAACTGCAAAGGATTATTAAAGTATCAGCTACATGAAGACAATTTGAGTCGAAAATAATTATTCCTTCCTTTTCTCAGCTCTTCACCCTATATTAATCTATAATGGGTGGAATTTAAGCAGAGGTCACTTAAAGATATAGAAAATTAAACTCAAACCAAAAATTAACAAATAAAAAAGTGCAATTTTTAAAAGGTTTCGAGCAGGCTTCTTGCATATTCTGATAGAAGTCATCTAACTGACTATAATTATCTTAACTTGGACCCACAGAAACGCAGAAAACAGAACTGAAAAGGGAGGGAAAACCACAAACCATCAAGCTCTATTAAAAGTTCATAAAAAATGTTGCCACAATTTACCTGTGTTCGTACAAGATAACCAATGCCCAAATAATCTACATTTCCTACATGAAGACAGTACGAAGAGACTAAAGCTACTCTTCTTAAATATTCTGTTAGAAAACATCTAATTGGTTGTAATTTTCTAATTTATACTCGAAGAAAACACCTAACTTCTACCCCCTCCCCAAAAAAAAAAATCATAAAAAATGTCGCTACTTGGACAAGAATTCGAACAAGTCGATCCAAATTGACCAAAATCCAACCGACCTGCTGCCTCATAAGATAGTTGATGCCGAACGCCAGGTCCCCGATGGGCCATTTGCCCAACGTCTCCGAGTACGTGAACCGCACCGTCTCTGCCAGCGTCGCCACCACATCCCGCCACGTCGCCGGGGCCTGGGCCGGCAGCCGGACGAGGCTCTTCCTCGTCTCCCTCCCTTTCTCCCCCGCCGTCCCTGCCATCCTCCGGCTCAGCACCCAGTACACCAACAGCGCCACTCCTGCGGCCGTCGTCGCCACCGCTGCATGGCCCATAGGAACTCTACAAATCTTCGGATCGAATCCAGGGTTCTGGAGTCATTGCCGTTTAGAATTGGAATCATTCCTTTCCCTTCCCCGCCCCGAGACGTTGCGTATCGAGGGACCGTAAATTTCCCTTTTTACTAAAAGAACCTTATACATTTAGAGACCCTCGGGTGAGCTGTTGGCGTTTGTCTTATGACCGAGGGTTTCTTGGTAAATAAGATATTTGGAGGTACATGGAATCTAAAAGGTAAACCATCTTTTGCCGAGGAAAGAAGAAAGAACATGGAAGGGCACACGCAAAAAAGAGAGTGTGACGATACGAAGCCCCCTTTTCAACCCCCACTTGTTATGAACCGGTTCACCGAGGCCGCTGCATGCTTTGGAGAGGAGTTGGAGACCAACCTATCTACATTATAAGCGGAGAAGACGGGGGCGAAAACCCGGCGCAATGGAAACCACGTGGAGTACTGCTTGACGTACCAGAATGACAACCAAACCGATTTTTTATGTTTCTTGATTCGTGAACGGTGCGGTTGCCAAATTTCCCTCATAGTTTCCCAAGCATGGCCATCTCAGCATCCCTTTGGCATACGTCATGCCGACATGCACCAGTAACCTAAAACACAACAATCTCCGATTCCTACGTTACTTTTCTCTAATACATACAACAAATTATAAATAAATCATACACACACTCGCATCCATACATATTATAATATATCTATGCTATTTTTTTTAAAAAATTGATAGAATTAATTTGAATATAAAATTATTTTATTCTGTTATTCCTAGTAATTATTATTATTTTTTCCACCTTTGACATTGTTTATGAAACATTACAGCTATTTCTGTACTTTTTATTCTTCTCTATTTTATTTTCTTTTGCTTTCTTATCTTTTTCTTCTTTTTTTTTTTTTTTTTTTTATGTTTTATTTGCCAGTATCTTCTTTTATTCTTTAATAAAGTTGCTTAAACATGATCTCAAAAAATAAAAAAACGGAGATAAACAATCCTATTGCTTTATATATCAAAATATTTAATTTCTCATGTATTCATAGCCTTCTTATATTATTGCTTCATATACATATTTTGGGGCACTCAGTGTTTTGCACGAGGAGAGAAGTGATGGGAGTTGATAGGGCCCATTACATAATATAACAATAAAGAGAATTTGATCTTCATAATTGATGGAACATGATTGATTGGATAGAATTTGTCAGCCTATGGTGCTTCGCATGTTCATCCAAGCACATGAAAATTGAATTGATTGATCACTTATTAACTTTTATGATGTAAAATATCTCTTATTCCATTAATTCTTTTTATTTTTGATGGTAGCCGAAATTCATAATAACCATCTTGCCTTCTTCCAACCATGTGAATGGGCTTTATGAATTCTTATTCATCAAGTATTCCTTTTTATGATAATCAAAAACTAAAAAGAATGAGGTATTCTGCATGACTTAGTACCATTGAGAAAGGAATGCAAGTATATTGATAAGTGGGTGGCCTAAAGTTCAGGTGTTATGTGTACTTGGAGAAACTATGAATTGCATTTGTCATCATAACCATGAAGGAGATATAGAATATTATGTTATTTGATAGGGAGAAACCATGAAAAGTGTTGTATCCAAATTGGTGTGATGCCAAAGATCGTTGATGAGTGCTTCGCCTTCTAGATCGAGCTCCTTTCAATTACTTGACGAGTGCCTTTGTCTACTGGATCGAATTCCTTTCAATCCTGCAAACAAATCCACTCACCGGGAGGATTCTGGTGATGGGACATTTCGATACTTAAGTCAGTCACAGGGTTTGGACTAAACATATAAGAATCTGAGAGAAAATTAATTCGAAAGTATGCGAGAGCTCCTTTTAGTTGAGCTCACTTACCTCCCAGAAGTCCCTTACTCACCAGTATTTATAGGCTAAATCCTAACTGAATTCAGTTAGGGAAGCCGTAAGCGGTTAGTTCATTAAGAACCACCACGTGCACAGAATAATTGTAATTAGTTACAGTCTATGTCATTTATGTTTCTTAACCAGCTTAATAGGCTGATCAATATTATATCATAACCGACTTATTAAGCCAGCCTTAAGCATCAGTTGGCTAAATATTTAAATCAGCTCAGATAATGAATCCTTCTTGGGCATTTGGTCGGCCACACGCCCCTTGGAAGTTAATCATCCCTGCACCTCTTGAGAATCAATCGGCCTTGCACCTTTTGGGCATTGGTCAGTTATGCGCCTCTTGGAAGTTAATCGGCTTTACGCCTCTTGGAAGTCAATCGGTCTTATACTTTTTAGAAGTTAATCGGCTTGATGCCTCTTAGACATCAATCGGTCTTACAAGCATCAATATCACGAGATGCTGATTTATCATTCGACCAACCATGGCCGTTTCACTTGACCTGACACAAACAAGCCATTTGCTTATATCCCAACACTTGTCCCCCCAGCTTCTAAATTCATTAAATATTAAGAATATCAGAAGCTTGACAGGAGTCATGAAAAGTTCTTCTTTCTGCTATTTTTCTTTTTTTTTGGTACAAATTAATGCTCATGTTTTTTAGCATAGCATCCCGATGACATGTCAGCTTCTTATTGGAGTAATGATTATAATACGAATCTAACAATCGTACTATGATCGGCTGTCATCATTATCAATCTTGAAATTTAAAATGACTGAGAGATCCAAACCGTCGAATAAGCATGAATCGTTAGATCATAGCCGCATCCATCGACGTACCACGAATAGTCGCTTCGATTTTCCTCCCATCACATCAATTATCAAATTCTTTTTTCGAAGAGTCGCATCCTTCTATTGGATATCAGTGATAGGTGGCACAATCAAAACCAAACTCGTTATTCGAGAAATAAATCTTAATCGTCATCCGCCACTATATAAGCACCATCCATTCTAAATGAATAGGTTTTCCTTCATTTCACCCTTTCATCCTCTAGGAGTAGAGAACTTTTCTCAGGTCGGCTTCTTTTCTTCTTTACTTATCCTTTCAGGTTAGCCTCCTTTTCTTTCTTCTATTTCTTTTTTTTCTCTTCATGGCTAGAATCTTAGAATTCACCCGTACCGCTGAACCCGAAGGTTCTAATTCCCAGAAGAAGAAGAAAAGGCACCAAGCCGAATCACTTAGATTAGACTCCGTTAGAACCTCTCTGATCGAACATAGAGTTATTACGTTATAAAAATATTACAACATCTCTGAGGAATTTGTAGTGATTACTCCAGATTCCAAAGGACAAATAGACCGACCACCCCTAGGCAACCTTACAATTTATGAGGAACATCTTAAGGCTGGACTCTGATTTCCACTTTATCCCTTTCTTATCCAGATTTTCAAATTGTATCATGTACTTCCTGGTTAGCTGACTCCCAATAGTATTAAAATAATTTGTTCCTTCCTGATTCTCTATAAGGATGCCGAAATAATACCCAAAACTTCACTCTTCACTGTCCTTTTTGTTCTGAAAAGAGATTTCCATGGTCACAAATGGTGAGTGATTAACCCCTGCCATGGTTGAAAATTCATCGTAGGACTCCCTTCGACTATCCATGACTGGAAGCCATGTTTCTTTTACATAACTTCTAAAAACCCATGGGATTTTAATATTGATTGGAAAGAATCCCGTCTGACACCGAACGATGACAAGAAAATATTAACAGCCGATAAAGAAGACTTTGACAAGCTCATGGGAATGGAGATTCCTCCAATAAAGGAGCTCCTTAACGAAAGGGGATTATATTCGGCTGATATCAGCCCCTACCCTTCTTTAGATATCTTATTACTGAAATTGCCATTTCATTTATCTGATAATAATTGATTCTAATATTTGGTTTCTCGGATTGTGTAGATAAGACCATCATGTTGGACGCACAAAGACTTTGGCAAATATTGAAGAAGAGGAAAGCAACTGCTGCTTCAACCGACTCAAGAAGAGGAGAGCCAAAAAAACCTAAGAAGGCAAAACCAACTACTCCACCAACACCTGAGTCTCCTCTAGTAATAAGGAGCATATCCGATGATGATGACATGCCGATATCTGCTGCTCTTCAGCCGCCAATACAAGAAAGACGATCAGCTACAACTCCTATTATCGGCCCATTATCATCCCGAACACTTCAATTCGATAAAGGAAAAGCCTCACTGGTAGAAGAAGAAGAAAGACATTCTGCAGAAGACTCCATCATTAATTTTAATATATACGTAGATGAATTGGCTTTGAACGATTCAGATTTAGCCTGTCGCCTTTTGAGAGCTGTCATTCTCCCAAAAGATTGGAAAATAACCAAATCTCATCGAATGGACGAAACAATCTCATTTATCCTACCATGTTGAAGGTAAGATGTCGAACTTTACTTCAGTTGATTATTGAAATAATTCTTTCTAAATTCGACTGACTTCATTGTGGAACGTTAAGTTTATTCACGGAATAACCATAATGGAAGAGAGCATGGTGGGCTTCGACCAATTCCACCAAGCAATGCGTTATGAATTAGATGCAGCCAAGGTAGAAAGGGACATCGTCGAAGAGTTGAAGCAGGCTGTAGAAAAGAAATTGGAATAAAGGATAGCCCAACTCTTAATTTTGGAGAAAGAGCTTGGGCTAACTCAATCAAGGTTAGCTAATGCAGAATTAAAATTAAAGAAGAAAAAGAACAAGCTTCGATCGGCTATAACCAAATTTGAAAAAGCCAAAGAAAGGGCCAAAGCAGTGGAAAAGAAAGGAAAATCAGCTGCTTAAGAGGCCATTGATAATTATGAGAAGTCAGAAGCTTTTCAAGATAAACTTCATGAAGCTGGAGTCAAGAGCTATGACATCGGTTATGGAGATTGTCTAGAAAAGGTGAAGGAGTGTTATCCTGATTTAGACATCTCCAAAATAATAGATGAAACCGATGAAGAAGATCACACGGAGGAGCAGACTGAGAATCAAATCGAAGAGCCGATGAAAGATGCTTCGGCTCAAGGTGCGACAACTCCAATTCCAATTTTAGAGCAGAATGAAAATGCTGATGTAATAGTTTCTGAACAGAACCTAGAAAACTGATGTATATTTTTGTTTTCTTTTTTATGTTAATATGAATGATGAAAAATCTCTTCTTCTTTTTTTTTCAAATCAGATGACAATGTGATGAATTTTGACAAATGTAAATAAGTCGACTTGTCTAATATCTCTAAAAAAAACTTGACCAAAACTATAGAACTTTAAACAGAATAGATATCTCTTAAGAAAAATTTCATCCGAACATCGAACAGCATAAATCATTTTATAAACCTTTATAAGCAAAAAAGTTTTCTAAGTATGGAATTGTTGGATCACACATAGAATAAATAAATTTTTGAAAAAAATCGATCTGACTATGTGGTTATCCAAATAAGATAGATTATCAGATTTCAAATATCATTGATATATTTTGGAAAATCCGACCAAAACAATCCCCCTGTTTAAGAAAACCTAATATACCAAAGTCTTCAATAAGAAAGATTTTGCACATATGTAAAGTTATCATATTCTTTTGATGGGAATAAGTAATTAGTTGTCGTTCCATCAAGAGAGCTAATTATTTAAAATCAGTCGGCCCTTAGGGGTAATTTGGCAATATGCCATTTCCTTAACTTCCCAAGCTATTTGAGCCTGTAATGAACCAATCTTTTAATCAGATCTATCAGATAATTCTCCTTTCCTCTCTCCTTCTTCTTCGAGAAAGAGAATTTCCATAGGATTCTGAATATCAATTTTGATACACCATAACAAAAAGGTGTATCATTCTTACCAAATGTCACACTCCCATTAGAAATTCTTACCAAATGTCACACTCCCATTGGAAGGGTAGTTATTCTGCAGGTCGTGAGATCATATCAGTCAACTTTCTAGGAACCATACATAATTTGAATTCAAACCAACAACTATCTTTTCTCTTTCCATGACTGATTTTTTAAGAATTGGAATCGACACATTAATCTCCACCAAATCTAGGGCATAAACGTGTCATGATCTTAAGATTGCTTGAGATTTGGATCATGAATCTTGATCATCGACAATTCTTATATAAGGGGCTCTAGGCTTACCTCCCAGGCCATTTTTATTTTGAGCAATTCAAACTTCTTCCTTTTTAAACATCCTGTTTCAAAAAACCTGGCAACTCTTCATCACCTTTCGAAAATGAAACCAGATAGTGAGAGGCTCCGATAGGCATTCAAAGAGAGAGCTAAATCCACTTAATTCAGGGAGCAAAGAACATGTGTAAAAAGTGCCTGTTTATCCAAGAGCCTTTCTAGAACTTCTGCTAAACAAGAATCACCTGAATATGTTGCATCTTCTTCTGATAAAGAAAAGTCACACTTACTGGAACTTCCATCGAAAAAACTATTGACGAGTCTTCCTCCCCCACATGCATCTGCATCTCCATCAGATATCGGTCCGTCTAATATACCAACTTCAATAAATAAGGACAAAGTTTCGATCACAGAAGCAACACCTGAACTGGGAGCCGACTTAGGTTCAGAAGAGGAAGAAAAATGTGTCCAAGTTTTGTTACAGATGCAGGTTTCGATAACCGGGATTGGCAAAGGTTATGCTGCAATCCACTATTCTTCGGGGGGACTGGGAAGCAACACATAAGCGTGGAATGGGAGATATTTTCTCCTCCATTTGTCCAGGTATATTAAAAGTAAGTATCAACTTTTCTACGAGAATTTTTTAACTTTGTTTTCAACTCATCTTTACACCCTTTGTTAGTTCATCAATGATGTCTCTATGATCGAAGAAAACATGCTTAAATTGGCTGATACTCAAAAAGATCTTCAAAATCAGTGGCATCAGTCAGAGAAGAGAAAGACAAGGCCGATAAATGTCAAGCGACCATAGAGTCGAAATTTATCCAAGCCACAACTATCAACCTGTTGCTAGAGAAATAATTAAAGACAGTTGAAGATGGGCCATGAAGCTGCTGGCTGATGCAAAGAGAAGGAGGAAGAAACTTCAACTAGAGGAAACAACAATAGAAGAGAAAACTCATGCCTATGCCAAAATCATGATGCAAAATGCCAAAATATAAGAGAAAGCAGCCCTTCTTGAGCAGAAATTAGAACAAGCTGAATAAATGGTTACTTTGACGATCCAAGAAGGCCTTTATGTAGTTGGCGAATTCAAGAAATCTAAGGTTTTTAATGACAAAATAGATGAAGCGGGGGCATGAGGCTATAAGATTGGCTTCGAAGACTGTATAGAGAAGATCAAGAAACTATATCCTGACCTTGATATTTTCTCTATTAACATTGATGAAATTGAGGAGGCAAATGAGGTAAGAAAGCCAATCAATGATCACATTGCTCCCTCAGTCGAAGAAACATCTGTTCGGGAAACAACCGCTCTTGCCTTGATTCCTGATCCAGTCGAAGAGAAAAAGGAATAGTATTTGTAGATGCACATTCCTTGTGAATCTTTTAACGTACTCCTTTTTCTCAATTATCAATGAAGCTTCTTCTTTCTTTTATTTTCACTGTTGCATAAAATGATCTCGAAAACTACTAAGTTCGAGTTTAACGGATCAATTCCGCCAGATATAATAGCCTTCAAAAAATTAGCAGTGCCGTTTCATGCATGCCGATGATATGGCAGGCTAGATCAATTCAACTTGTCAGATTATAGTCAACATATTAGGCCAACTTATAATAACCTTCAAATTTATCTGATATATGGATTAAATAATATTGATGAACTAGTGGGTCACACCAATTCTAGACGTCGGATTGTTGCTAGCATATTAGACCAACTTACAAGTTGATCATATATAATAATACCAATAAGATGGTGGGTTAGACTAACTCTGTTTGTCGATTTATGGTCAGCGTATCAGGCCAACCTATTAGTTAATCGGATATACTGATGTTATAATACCGATGAGATGGTGGATCAGACCAACTCTGTTTATCAGATTGTGGTCAATGTATCAGGCCAACCTTTCAGTTGATCAGATATACCGATGTAATAGTATCGATGAGATGGTGGGTCATACCAACTTTGTTTGTCGAATTATGGACAGCGTATTGAGCCAACCTTTCAATTTGTAGGACATACCAATTCAATATTTTTCTTCAGATAAGAAGAATAGAAAAGAAGAAGAGATCATTTTATTGATAATACTTACGAAGATTTTTTACATTTCAAGGTCGAGTCATTTGATAGCCATCTAGGCTTTCAATTTGATAAGTTCCTGGTTGCACAACTTCAGTGATGCGATAAGGACCTTTCCAATTTGGGGTGAGTTTACTTTGATCAGTGGGTCGGGATATCGTCGTCTTTCGTAGAATAAGATCTCCAGGCCAAAAGATTCAAGCATTGACTTTTGAATTATAATATTGGGCAACCCTTTATCGATACACCCTCATTCTTAATTGTGTTTATAATCTGGAGCTTTCAAGTAGATCCAGATCAACTCTTCTTTGGTTAGCATTATTTGACTCTTCAAGGCAGTCCGTTCTCCTAGAACAGAGAATGATTTCCACAGATAACATGGCTTCACTTCCATAAGTGAGGTTGAACGGAGATTTTCCTGTTGTGGATCGGGGGATCATACGATAGGCCCAAAGGACTGAGCCCAAAGGACTGAGTAAAGTTCATCAGCCCAAAGTCATTTAGCTTCGTTCAATCAGGTCTTCAATCCATGAAGAATAGTTCAATTGGTTACCTCTACTTCTCCGTTAGCTTGAGGGTGTCTGACGAAAATCAGTTTTTGAAGAATGTGGAACTAGGCACAGAAATCACTGAATTTCTGATTGTCGAACTATCTCTTATTATCAGTAATGATAGCGTGAGGGATCTCGAATCTATAGATTATGGTATTTCTAACGAACGCCTCAACTTTACTTTCAGTGAACTGGGCTAAAGGCTCAGCTTCTACCCATTTAGTAAAGTAATCAATAGCTATGATAAAAAAATTTTGTTATCCAGAGACTGGGAAAAATGGATCAAGAATATCCATTCTCTATTGGGCGAATGGCCATGGAGCAGCCAGCTGTGTTAAATGACTAGAAGGATGCCTCTATATATTAGCATACCTCTGGCATGGATTGCATCTCCTCATAAAATCTTCTGCATCTTTTTGTATAGTCGGCCAATAATATCCTTGTCATATGATTTTATAAGCCAATGACCTGCCCCTCAGATGGTCACCACATATACCTTTGTGAACTTCTCTTAGGGCATACTCAGCATCCGAAGGGGCCAAACATTTTAGCAGTGGCTGGGAGAATGATTTTTTGTATAGTGAGCCATTCAAGATGACATATTAAGAAGCAATTCTATGAAGTCGCTTGGCTTCCGTAATGTTTTCAGGTAGAGTTCTTTCAGTTAAATATCCGATTATAGAACTCATCCAATTCAATTTTTATCCTATCTGAAGAACTTTTTCCCTGTCATCCACAGAAATACTTGGAGCTTTCAAGTGTTCAATAAAAGTCTGACCCATTGAATCGGGTGCTAGAGTGGCTAAACGAGATAACGAGTCAGCTTAAGAGTTTTCAGCTCTAGGGACATGACTAATATCCCAGAAATCAAATTGGGTACTTAGCACTCGAACTTTTTTCAAATATAGGACCAAAGTCGCATCACGAGCTTCGAAGTCCCCTTTTACTTGATTTATAATTAATTGACAATCGGATAGCACTTTCAACCTCCGAACGTCTAGTTCTTTAGTAATGTAAAAGGGCCTCATATTTGGCTTGATTGTTGGAAGTTCTAAAGAAAAATCGAAGAGCATATTCCATGACATCCCCGCTAGGACTAGATAAAATCAAGCCAACTCCATGACCAGAATAATTTAAAACACCATCCACATAAAGAATCCAAGGAGAATCATTCTTCTCAACCTCAACTGGTGCCTGGGCATCGTCCTCGTTGCTATTCCAGGTGCGTTCGGCTATGAAGTCAGCCAACACCTGAGCTTTCATTGCAGATCGATGTTGATATGAGATATCAAATTCTCCCAACTTTACTACCCACTTAGCCATCTAGCCAGAACTGTCAGGGTATTGTAAAATAGTCCTCAAAGGTTGGTTAGTCAGCACAACAATCGGACGAGACTGGAAGTAAGGTCAGAGTCGCTTTGCTAATATCACCAAGGTGTAAATAATTTTTTAGAGTTTTGGATACCTTACCTCAGCATCATGAAGTACTTTACTAATGTAATAAATGGGCTTATGCCATCGGTCGGATCCTTCCCTTACCAATACCGAGCTGATCGCTTCATCGGATGCAGCTAAGTAAAGATATAGATTTTTCCCTTCTTCTGGTTTGGATAATAAGATCGGATTCATCAGATATTTCTTGAGCTCTTCAAATGCTTGCTGACAATTGTTCGACCAATTAAAATCTTTAGATTGACGCAGGGCTTTGAAGAAAGGAAAGCACCTTTCAGCCGAGCGAGATATAAATCGACTAAATAGAGCAATTCACCCTGTCAACTGTTAAACCTCTTTCTTATTAACAGGGTGCCTCATATCTAATATGGCTCGGATCTTCTTCGAGTTAGCTTCAATTCTTTGATTTGTAACCATGAAGCCCAAAAACTTTCCAGAGGTTATGCCAAAAATATATTTAGTAGGATTCAGTTTTATTTGATACCTCCGAAGCATATCAAAGGCTCTCTGGAGATCTCCAATATGATCATCGGCTCAAGTACTTTTGATGATCATATCATCCACACATGCCTCCATGGTTTTACCAATCTGATCTTCAAAGATCTTGTTAACTAATCTTTGATATGTTGCTCCAGCATTTTGAGGCCAAAGGGCATTACCTTGTAGCAGTATATGCCTCGGTCCGTAACAAAGGATGCATTTTCTTCATCTTTAGGACTCATTCGTATTTGGTTATAACCAAAAAAAGCATCCATGAAACTTAGAAGCTTATGTCCTGCAGTGGCATCGACAAGTTGATCAATCTTAGATAAAGGAAAACTATCTTTGGGACAAGCCTTGTTAAGATCGGTGTAATCGATACATATCCTCCATTTTTCATTGGCTTTCTTCACCATCACTACGTTAGCGAGCCAATCAGGATAGTGAACTTCTGTGATAAATCCGGTGTCTAGTAGCTTGGCCACTTCCTCATTGATAACCTTTTGCCTTTCTGGGACAAAATTTCTCTTCTTCTAACAGACTGGCCGACTTAATGGGTTCAGTATAAGTTCATGTGTGATTACTTCAAGAGAAATCCCAAACATGTCGCTGGCTGACCATGCAAATATATTGGCATTCTTTTGTAGGAAGTCGGTCAATTTTATTCTTTGGTCTTCATCAAGCAAGCTTCCAATCTGAACCATCTTAGTCGGATCATCTTTTACTAGAGGTGCAGGAATGGTTCTTTCCACTGGAACTCCTGCTTCTTCAGTCTGATCACGAGGATCTATTTGTTTTGGAGTTAATCTATCGATTAGTTGTTGGTTTTGAATCATCAAATATTGGCGTGCCATCTGTTGATCTCCTCTTATTTCACCGACCCCGTTTTGGGTCGAGAATTGTAGTAACAGATGATAAGTGGAGACCATGCCTTGAAATTTGTTTAAGGTAGGCCGTCCTAGGATGGCATTATATGCAGAAGGCATTTGGATAACCATAAAAGTGATATGGAGAGTTTTCTATTTTGGCGTAGTCCCGAGGGTCACAGAAAGTATTATTTCTCCTACTCCTATGAGGTTTCCACCGAATCCAGTTAATGGTACACGAGTTCTTCGTAATTTATATCTAAGTAAGTTCATCTTGACAAAGACGTCGTAAAGCAAAACCTTACTTTAACTTTCATTATCAATCAGAATTTGTCATACATCGTAATTTGCTATTATTACAGAAATTACAATAAGGTCATCATGTGGTATTTGAACTCCTTGTAAATCATCATCAGAAAAGCTGATTCTTCTTTGAAATCTTTTTGAAGGACCACCATCTTCATAAAGGGGTCGGTGGTGCAACATCCCGACCATACCGTCAGTAGGTTATTGATTGGGGAGCTCCGTGACATCAGTGATCAACCTTGGGTCCGTCGGCCTTGGTGCCATAGCTTCACTTGGGCGGTTTTGATTATGAACATATTTGCCAAATAATCGTGCTTGATCAGATCTTCAATCTTATTTTTTAATTAGATACACTCTTTAGTTGTGTGTCTGTGATCCCGACGGAAACGATAATACTTGGCTTTATTGCGCACGGCAACCAGAGCTCGCATCGGCCTTGGCCTTTGAAGGAAACTTTCTTTTTCTATTTTCATAAGTATTTTTTTCCTCGGAAGAGTCAGAGGGGTATAGGCATCATACTTAATAACATAGCCTCTGCTAATCAAGTTCTTTGGCTTTTGATTTTGCCATTGAATCGGTCGATCATTATGGGATCGAAGTCCATCATTTTTGATATTTTTTTTGTTTGGCGCCGACTTTCTTTCCACCTAGCATCGGCTTAGGGCTTGTTCTTCAGCCTGAGTGTATTTTTAGGCACGGACCAATAATTCAGAGTAACTGATTGGAAATTTCTTATCTAAAGAAAATGTAAACCTGGATGCTCGCAGCCCTTTTTTCATGGCTGACATTGCCACATGCTTGTTGAGATCTGGGATCTCCAATGTGGTAGAATTAAATCTAGCTACATAATCTCTCAAAGTCTCTCCTTCTTGTTGTTGAATAAAGAAAAGATTGTCTGAGTTTCTTGGCATTCTTCGACTTGTCTTGAAATGAGAGATGAACAACCTTTTCAATTGACTGAAAGAATGGACAGTGCCTAGTTGGAGGCTGGAGTACCACATACTCACCGCCTTTTTAAGAGTAGCTAGAAAAGCAAGGTAGTGAAGTACATCGGATGCTCCTTGGATTAATATATGGGCTTTAAAGCTGCCCAGATGATCAAGAGGATCAGCCAAACCATCATAAGGTTCTACTTGAGGATTTTTAAAATGATGTGAAATCTTTTCTTCGATTATCTTTCTGGAGAAAGGAGGTTGGATATTACATGTGGGAATCATGTCCTCTGTTTTCTTTTGTTCGCCAAGCCTAGCGACCTATAATTCCAAACTACGAAATTTCTTTGCAAAGTGATCACTTTTTCCAGCTATTGGAGTTCGTCGAGCACTTTCAGAGGTTGACTCGCTGGAAGATATCGAGTAGGATCGGGGGCATTTCCCTTAATCCCATCCTTCTGCATGATTGTGGGATCTATAATGCTGTCTTATGGAAGAACGCCGACCCAACAAATGTCGATAAGGAGAGTGACGACTTGGGCTTGGACATCGACTCCCATGAAGAGACGATCGCCGACTGCACCTTGAAGCTACGGGTCATTGCTATCCATTTACAGCTATTTTTTGGAGATTTTGGATAGCTGCAGTGAGAACTTTTATTTTATTTAGAAGGATTCCAAACTGTTGTTGATCCAAGTTACTAGTAGGAGTATCATCTTCTCTATCTAAAATAGGATCGTTATCCTTAGGTGAGTGATAAACCTCCTCAGTAGAAAAATTTTGCACCCTGCCTTTCACCATCTTTTCCTCTAGATTCTTGAAAATTTTTATGTCTTCCCCTACCTGTCGCGCCAATCTGTTGTATCCAAACTGGTGTGACGCTCAAGATCGTTGATGAGTGCTTCGCCTTCTAAATCAAGCTCCTTTCAATTACTTGACGAGTGCTTTCATCTACTGGACGAATTCCTTCCAATCCTGCAAACAAATCCACTCACCGGGAGGATTTCGGTAAGGGGACACTCCGATGCTTAAATCAGTCATAGGGTTTGGACTAAACAGATAAGAATCTGAGAGAAAATTGATTCGAGGGTGTGCGAGAGCTCCTTCTAGTTGAGCTCACTTACCTCCCGAAATCTCCTTACTCACCGGTATTTATAGGCTACAATCCTAACTGAATTAAGTTAGGGAAGCCATAAATGGTTAGTTTGTTAAGAACCACCATGTGCATAGAATAACTGTAATTAGTTACAGTCTATATTATTTATGTCTCTTAACTAGCTTAATAGGCTGATCAATATTATATCATGATCGACTTATTAAGCCAGCCTTAAGCATCAGTTGGCTAAATATTTAAATCAGCTTAGATAATAAATCCTTCTTGGGCATTTGGTCGGCCATACGCACCTTGGAAGTCAATTAGCCCTGCACCTCTTGGGCGTCAATCGGCCTTGTGCCTTTTGGACATTGGTCAGTTATGCGCCTCTTGGAAGTTAATCAGCTTTATGCCTCTTGGAAGTCAATCAGCTTTATACTTTTTAGAAGTTAATCGGCTTTATGCCTCTTGGACATCAATCGGCCTTACAAACATCAATATCACGAGAGGCCAATTTATCATTCGACCAACCATAGCCATTTCACTTGACTTGACACAAACAGGCCATTTGCTTATATCCCAATAAAAAGCAATAAGCATTGATGATTAATAAGAAATAGAGATAGTCAAAGAACAAGGTGCATATTTTGTAAAAAATTATCATGACATTGCAGTATTTTTTCCACTAAGAAGTTGTGTTAATCTTGACCATCTTTTCCTTCAAATATGAACGGTATAGTCCTGCTACTAATATGTTCAATTCAGTGTGCAAAATAATTACATCATAAATTCTAACATGCTGTGGATGCATATCAATTATTTTCTCTCCAATGAAATAATTGTTGAGGATAATTTACCAAGTTATGACAAGGACCTCGAATTCAATAAATGTTTTATAATGCTCTGATGGGGCATTTTTTATTGATGACTTGCCGCCTTCGTTCAACAAAATTTCTTGATAAATTCAGTCAATAATTTCCATTTATCTCGTTCTGAGATCTTCTCAGCTCTGTTCTCAGTCAAGGAATTTGGAACCCCATGGATATCCTTTTATAGCTTGAGGTTCTAAATTTACCCCATTCTCGGTTCTAGCATTTCTTCAGACATTCGGAGACATACAATAAACGCATCTATGATGACAATATATTGCTCAGAGTTCCAACACTTAGCACCTTCTCCAAGGTGATTAAGTTGATATACGGATGCTAATTGTTTGGATCAAGCCCAGTTTTCATCGAAGCTCGACCCACACCTGTTAGCATTTTGGGTCTAAGTTTTCTTCCATTCCATATCCAGTCCGTTGAAGGATTGGGTTTGGTATGGATTCGGGTGGTAAATATAACATTGAATTGGGCCTTAGCACAATTAGTATGCGAATTACTGATTATTTAATAGAGCCTTAGTATATTACTATATTTGATATATTTTTCTGGATGATAATCTATCCTGTCTATGTAATCTAGATTACTTTCCAAAAGGCAATCTGGATTACCTTTGAAAAGGATGGTAATCCAGATTACTATATGCCAGATAATCTAGATTAATTACCTTCTCTTTCTCCTTTCTTCTTTCCTTCCATATAATATAATATAATATAGTATACTTAATATTTTATAATAATATAATATATTTATCATATTACATTATAAAATATAAAATATATTATATTATTATAAAATATTAAATATACTACATTATATTATATTATGTTTAATAATATAATATATAAACTTAATATATTATTTAATATATTTAAGTAATCTATTAAATATATCATTAATTTAATATATAATTTTTTATATTAAATTTATTTAATATAAGAATATTTTTTTTTTTATATAAAAATATAAAATATATTTTTAATAAATGGATAAAATATAAAAAATATATATTATAAAGAAAAATTATAGATTTAATTTAGAAATATTTTAAAATTTTGATTTTATATTATACAATATTATCTATATATATTAAACATAATAATCCACATTACGTGGCAATCCATATTACTGGTGTTGCCGCCTAGATTGCCCGGCCTGTAGCTTCTTACGTGGCTCGGGTGAGTGGACTCCTTGCCAACGTCACCGGGCTCGTCGGACGGAGACGATCAAGGGGAACATATTCGTAGTTATAGGGATGAAGGGGCTTGATACTGTGTCATGGTCTTCCTCTGGGCCTCTCCGGTGAGAGAAATCTTCATCGTATCATCCCTCTATCGGGCGGACCTGCAAAACAAGGAAGACCTGCATCGGGGATTCCGGCAGAGGCACTCCGACGATCAAGTCAGTGGGACGATCGAAGGAAATAAGAGACCTCTGAGGCGGAGAGCTTGGGGGACTCTCTGCTGCCAGAGGGTGATAATGAAGAGAGTGTATTATTTCTTACTTACCTCCCCTTACCTCTATGCCGGTTTTTGTGTAGACGAATGGCTCCTGTCATTCAGGGAAGGCATGCTGGTCTTGATATAGACTTGTCACGCTAGGATAGCCTGTGAGGCCATGATAGGTTGGTGAACCTTCTTCTTCTGGGTGGTTCAGGAAGTTGGTGCAGGGGTACAGTACCTTGGGCATGGCACCATTCACTAGTTAGCGTAAACAGTAGCTTAGAAAATTTAAATGCAAACCTTCATCGCAGACAGCATGTCAGGCGGCGTGCCATAGGGCCCACATGGAGAGAGATCCTTGGAAAGAGCGCCGGTCCCATATGGATGGGCCCCTAGGGAAACGCGCGAGGCCCACATGAATGAGACCGAACTGCTTGGTGTACCCGATGACCGAGCTGGGCTGAGGTGCCGAAGTGTCGAGTCGGCTGGGATGCTGCTCCAGGCTGTCATGCAGGCACGCGGACCAAGAGAAGGCCCGCAGAACCTTCCCATGCACGTGGATCGTCGTGTGCCTGGTGCAGGGGCTTCATGCGCGAACCCATGCGTGGATGAGTGTGCAGTGGCTGAACTGGGCGCCGGTGGCGAACATGGAACCGAAGCCATGCGAGCTGGAGCCGGAGGAGCCGGGGCGTGACATCGTCGAGCCGGGGTCCCGCCAGGCTAAGCCGGAGGGGGTGGAGGCATGCTGCGAGGTTGTGCCACGGGCGGACAGGGTCGAGCCCGCTGCGGATGACCCAGCGGGCGGTCGAAGATGGGCGCGTCGCGGAGCCGTGGGACCGAACCAGCGGACAAGCGGAGTGGCGCGGGTTCGTGCCGCCGGCGTGACTCTGGTGCAGGCTAACTTGGGCATGTCCATGCCGGGCTAGGCACGGGCAACCGAACTGGCACGGCTGAATTGGGCACATCTATGCCGGGCTGGGCAGCTGAGCTGGATCGTGCAGAGCCGAAGGAGCCGGCCTGCTCCCCCGCAAGCGGAGCTGACCTGGGATGAAGCGTGGCCAGGCTCGGGCGTGCCACGGTCGGCCGGAGGTGGATGTGGATGGATCGGGGCGCGCTGCCCTATGCAAGGTCAGGCCGAGTCGGACCTGGAGAAAGGGGTCACTGAGCTGGAGCCGCGCGGAGGGTTGCCTTGACTGCAGGCATGCCGGACCACCCCCACACCGGGCGAAATCGGACCAGGGTGAGGCGGAGGCCTCCCGTGGGCAAGCTGGGCACCGGACAGGGAGCCGGAGCTGAAGCGGGACATGCAGAATCAGAGCGGGGCGCGGGCGCCAGAGACCGGGCCGCCGTGGGTGGAAGAACCCCATGCGGGTGCTTCACGGGCGGTCCAGGTGCGGACCGAACTGGGGTCCTGCGGGCGCGCCGAGCTGTGCTGGAGCCGGAGGGGGGTTCGCTCACCGGAGTCTCACCGGGAGGAGCCGGAGCCGCGCGGAGCGCCGCTTATCATGGGGGCATGCCAGGCGAGCGAGGTCGGGCGAAGCCGAGGCTGGTTGGATGCCGGTCTGAGCGATGGCCTCCCTCGGGTGGATGCTGAGAAACGGAGAGGGCGACGTCGCGCGTGCCTACCGTAGGGGGATCCGGGCTGGACCGCACGGAGCTGGAGCTTGGGCGGTGCAGACCCGGACTCGATCAAGGTTGCGCATCCCCTGCACGTGGACTGAGGAGAGGCACAGAGCTGGGCTGGCACGGGCTTGGGCGGTGCATAGCCAGGTGACGGTTTCCCCTGGCACGGACGCGCGCGGGCGTGACTGGCGGAGTGACCTGGATGCGCGTACCTCCGATGCGTGCGGACCGAGGCACAGAGATGGTGCCGAGCTGGGGTGACTGGAGCCGACCTGGGTCTGACCGAAGTGGGCTGGCCAAACTGCCGACCTGAGTCGGGGTGCCAGCCCGGCCGAACTGGGCTCCAAGCACGGTCGGGCTGGGCTTACTAAGGTGTCAACTTGACCTGGTTGGAGTAGGCTGGCCGAGCTGCCAACCTGACCTCCATAGGGACTGATTTTTTCAAGTGGACCCACCGTTGTGCCAGGGCTGAATGGGTTGGTTACTACTGTAACAGATGCCCCCACTCCATGAGTCCAAGGCATTACTTCTCCTCTTTTTGGGTGAAGGGAGTAGTTTTTTACCCATTCAGCTCTATGTCGTAGCACACCTGCAAAACAGAAATAGGAGACGGTGTTTTTGAAGTTTACTTGCCCGAAGGTACCTTGACTGAAGGTTAGTTGCATCATGATGGTGTTATCACTTCAGTAGGACTCCTCTTTGACCGGGTAGAAGGTATTGCCACGGAGGAAGAGATTGGTGAGGCGCACGACTTGGGTGCACACATGTATGACCGGGCACATGGTTGGGCTCAGAGCATTCTTTAAAGCTTTCGATGAAGCTTTTGGTGCGGGACTTTCATCATTTCCCATTTTAAGGTGCCAGTATCTTTGGTCTTGGAGTGCTGGGGTTTTAGATGCTGGGGTGTCCAGTCTTTAGGTGCCGGGGTGTCCGATCTTTAGGTGCCGGGGTGTCCGGTCTTTAGGCGTCGGTGACTTCGGGCTTTAGATGCCGGGGCGTCCGGTCTTTAGGTGCCGGGATGTCCGGTCTTTAGGTGCCGGGGTGTCCGGTCTTTAGGCGCCGGGGACTTCGGGCTTTAGATGCCGGGGCGTCCGGTCTTTAGGTGCTGGGGCGTCCGAACTTTAGGTGGCAGGGTGTCCGGTCTTTAGGTGCCGGGGCATCCGGTCTTTCTTTACCAAACTCGGAGTTGGGCTGATGAGCTCCTGTAGTGATGAAGAGCAAAGTTGCACTAAAGGGTAACTTTAATTATTAGGGAGAGATTCTTACATCCCTCATGAGGGGGCAAAGCCACTCGTTTGGCATGCTGGGAGGCGAGCCGCAGATGTTTGGACCCCTAGAGCCACCCATGGACACCTCCGGATGATAGGTGCGAGGCTCAGTGAAGAGCCTGGCCTTAGCTTAGCCAGACTAAGGGGCATGACTTCTGCTCGGCTGAACTGAAGAGCCTGACCTTAGCTCGGTTTCGTTTGGGTTCAGCTCGGTTGAACTGAAGAGCTTGGCTTCAGCTTGGCTTCGTTTAGGTTCAGCTCGGTTGAACTGAAGAGCTTGACCTCAGCCCTTAACTTCGCCGGACTTGGAGTCGGACGGATGAGTTCCTGTGTTGGTAAAGGACAGAGTAGCACCAGAAAAGGAGCTTTTATTATTAAGGAGGGATTCTTACCTTTTTCTTGAGATGGCAGAGCCACTAGTTTGCCATGTTAGGAGGCTAGCCGTAAACGGTTGGAGCTCCAGAGCTTCCCATGGACATCTCTGGACTTTAAGTACAACAAATGACAAACTGTGAGTTTTCTCGGTAGATGGCTGGACTTTTTTGAGTCTCCACGGACATCTCCGGACTGTGAGTAAGGCAAGAGCTGAACTAAGAGTCAAGCGATAGATGTGGGGCTCGGTGAGGAGCTTGACTTCAGCTCGGCCGAGTTGAGGAGCTTGATTTCAGCTCGGCTTCATCTGAGTTCGCCGGACTTGGAGTCGGGCGGACGTGTTCCTGTATTGGTGAAGAGCAAAGTTGCACCAGAGAGGAACTTTTATTATTAAGGAGGGATTCTTACCTCCTTCATGGGATGGTAGTGCTGCTGGTTCGTCATGCTAGGATATCTCCTACTCCAGCCAGTGGAGTTGCAGCCACCGCAAGCTTCCACGGTGGTTGGCATTATGCATCCCAGTAGATTGTGTGGAGGGACATGATCACCCTTTTCATCATGTTTGCATGGAGTGGCGGACAAAAACCCCACCCCATAGTCTTGCATGGTGTATGTGAAGTGACTTGGCCTTTACAGCTTCCTCCTTTTGGGGATCATGTTGCCTTCCCCAGCCATAGTGGGGGTTAGTCTTCCTCATCTCCAACAGGAGTGTGATCTTAGCAGGGAGCTTGGTCTCGTCAAAGGGCTTGACTTTGGTGAGAAGCTCGACTTCATTAGGGAGTCTGGCCTCAGCTTTGTTTTATGAAGAAGCTTGATTGACTTCTGGCTTGAATACAGAGCCTCGAAAGCTTCATCTTGGTGGAGGGAGGCAAAGTGCGGGCCCGGTCCAGAGGGCGCGCACTCGGAGAGGGTCCACATTGGCGGGTGAGCACTGAGCTCGACCTCGGCCACAGGGCACTAACCTCCGAGGGTCTCGCTCTAGAGGGCAGAAGGTGGACCCGGTCCAGAGGGTGCGCGCTCGAAGAGGCTCCACGTTGGCAGGTGAGCGCTGAGCTCGACCTCGACCACAGGGCACTAACCTCCGAGGGTCTCGCTCTGGAGGGCAAGATGTGGCTCCGGCCTAGGTGTCCCGAGCTTGCAGTCTGACCTGGCGGAGGACGAAGCTCGACTCATTGTCCCGAGGGAGCTCAGCTCAGCTCGGCAGAGCGATCCGGTTTGGAGAGTTGGCTTGGCATCTGACGTGGCGGCCTCCTTTGATGTGGCGCCTGTAGGCACCTCAGTCAGAGATCTGAGCATCGATCTTGGGTTGGCATCTTGGAGCTGGGCTCGGGGACGTTGATGACTGAGAAGTGGTAGTTTTGCTACCGTGCTTCCCTCTCGTTCTCTTTCTTTCCTTCCCCTCTCTTTTTCTTTTTTTTTCTTTCCCTTTCTTCTTTCCTTTTTTTTTTTGCATATGAGTGGGGAGATCAGAGAGAAGGGCTTCATCTTGCTTGGGGTTGAGTTATGACACTTGAGAGCTGCTGTGCTCGAAGGTGTTGTGGACTGAGAGTTATGTGGTTCGCAGGTCCCTTGGCCAGAGATCTGAGCTCCGGCTTGGGCTTGAGAATTGGTAGCTTTGATGATGCTGTATTTTTCTCTTGTTCTCTCTTCTTTCTTTCCCCTCTCATATTCTTTTCGAGTGGGGAGATCAGAGAAGAGGATGCTGGTTGTGCCCCCATTTTGTTCTCTTTCTTTCCTTCCTCTCTCATCTTCTTTTCGAGTGGGGAGATCAGAGAAGGGGGTTGCCAGGCTTCCCCCTTTGTTCTCTTTCTTTCCTTCCCCTCTCGTCTTCTTTTCGAGTGGGGAGATCTGAGAAGGGGGTTACTGGTCTTGGTTGCCATGGAGCTAGGCTCGAGGCCTTCTTGGACGTGGAGCTAGGCTCGGGCCCAGGGGTTGCCTGAGATCTTGGCTCAGGTCTTTGGTGCCTTGGAGCTAGGCTCGAGGCGTTGATAGGACCTACGTGGCCCCATGATCTCTTGGCATCTCGGAGTTGGGCTCGAAGACATTTGAGATGGAGAGCGGCTTGGCTCGAAGTTTTCTTGGCCGGAGATCTGAGCTCTGGTCTTGAGTGGGTGTCCTGGAGCTGAGCTCGGGGACGTTGGTGACTGAGAGCTGCGCGGCTCGATGATCCCTTGGCCGGAGATCTGAGCTCCGGTCTTGGGTTGGCGTCCTGGAGCTGGGCTCAGGGACGTTGATGCCGGAAGCCTGAGCTTCGGACCTTGGTACCTTGGAGCTAGGCTCGAGGCTGAGGTCTTGGCACTGGGCTCTGAGACCTGATGCCGGAAGATATTTCCCAGGCTTTGATGCTGGGGAGCTAGGCTCACCGGTGCCGGAACATGGTCCGGTCTTTGGTGCCGGAGGGACATGGGATCCGAGCTTCATCTCCAGGAGGGCTCGATTCCGGTCCAGGGGGCTCGTCCTCGAAGAGGCTCAGCCTGGTGGAGGGCATCGGTGGCTCGACTCCCATTCAGGTGGCTCTAGCCTTCGAGGGGCTTGCCCTAGGGGAGGAGGACAGGGCTCCGGCCTAGGCGTTCTGAGCTTGCGGGAGCTTTTCCTATAAAACTGAAACACAGTTTTTTATTTTATAAAGGTAGCGGAGAAGGTGTTACCTGTTGAACTCCGGTTATATGAATAAACAAAGATATATTTCTTCCTTGTGCATACTGGAATTAGGTTCGCTGATTGCCATCTTGGGAGAGAGCGAGACTTCTTTGCACGTAAGAATAAAACTCGGTTGCATGAGGGAGCAAGGCTCCATTGCATGGAGGAGATGGAACCCCGTCGCTTAGGAGAGGTGAGATCTGCATTGCTGCATGGGAGAGTTGGAATTCCGTCGCGAGGGAGGAAAGAGGCTTCCGCTGCACGAGGGAGACGACTTCATTGCATGAGGAATAGGGATCCTGTCGTTCGGGGGGAGGCTCTACTGCCTGGGAGGAGAGAGGCTTCCGTGGCATGGGGAGAAGCTCCGTTGCATGGGAAGAGACCCCATTGCGTGGGGGTATATAAGACTCCCATTGCTTGGGAGGAAAGAGGCTCCTGTTGTATGAAGGAGAGTTGGAGCTCCATTGGATGGAAGCAAAAGGCTCCTGGTACATGGAAAGGTGGAACCCTGTTGCATGGGAGTGTTGGAACTCCGTGTTGCATGAGGGGAGATGACTCCGTCGCATGTTGCACGGGAGGAGAGGAGACTCCCATTACATATTGCACGAGAGGAAAGAAGACTCCTGCTGCATGAGAAAAATGGCTCCGTTGGATGGAAGCAAAAGGCTCCTGGTACATGGAAAGGTGGAACCCTGTTGCATGGGAGTGTTGGAACTCCGTGTTGCATGAAGGGAGATGGCTCCGTCGCATGTTGCATGGGAGAAGAGGAGACTCCCATTACATGTTGCACGGGAGGAGAGAAGACTCCTGCTGCATGAGAAAAATGGCTCCGTTGGATGGGAGCAAGTCCCGCTGCATGGGTGTAAGTCTCGTTGCATGGGAGGAGACCCCGTTGCATGGGGCATGGGAGAGGAAGAGGCTCTACGTTGCATGAGGGAGTAAGCTTCGTTGCATGGGAGGGAACTCCGTTGCATGGAAGCAAACTCCATTGCATGTTGCATGGGAGAGGAAGAGGCTCCACGTTGCATGAGGGAGTAAGCTCCGTTGCATGGGAGGAAACTCCGTTGCATGGGAGCAAACTCCATTGCATGGATTTCTTTCTTCTTCACGATGGCCAGACCCTTCCCCCCTCTCTTCTTTTTCCCTTCTTCTCTCTTTTCTTTTCCCTCTTCCTTTTCTTCTTTTTTTTTTTTTTAGTGGGGCTCTTGGATGGTGGCACCGCCGGAAGGTGGCTCCATCCTTGGGTTGCTGCCCGTTGCCCCATCGAGGGTGGCGATGCACCTTCACGGCTTAAGGTTTTTTGATCGAGCCCGCTCCTTGGGGCCTCGAAAGAGAGGGAGAAGTTCTCGTGCCCCCATCCCTGTGCCCCCGGTCTGCCCCCCGAGGACTAAGGATAAAGGTGGAAACCGTCGTCCCACCTTGTTGAGGAGCGTGGATTTGCCCCCCTTCCTGGTGCGCCAAATTGTTGCCGCCTAGATCGCCTGGCCTGTAGCTTCTTTTGTGGCCCAGGTGAGTGGACTCCCTGCCAGCATCACCGGGCTTATCGAACGGAGACGATCAAGGGGAACATATTCGTAGTTGTATGGATGAAGGGGCTTGTTACTATGTCATGGTCTTCCTGTAGGCCTCTTCAATGGGAGAAATCTTCACCGTATCGTCCCTCTGTCGGGTGTACCTGCAAAACAGGGAAGACCTGCACCGGGGATTTCGGCAGAAGCACTCTGACGATCAAGTCAGTGGGACAATCGAAGGAAATAAGAGACCTCTGATGTGGAGAGCTTGGAGGACTCTCAGCTGCCAGAGGGTGATAATGAAGAGAGTGTGTTGTTTCTTACTTACCTCCCCTTACCTCTATGCCGGTTTTTGTGTAGACGAATGGCTCATGTCATTCAAGGGAGGCATGCTGGTCTTGATGTAGACTTGTCACGCTAGGATAGCCTGTGAGGCCATGATGGGTTGGTGAACCTTCTTCTTCTGGGTGGTTCAGAAAGTTGTTGCAGGGGTACAGTACCTTGGACATGGTACCATTCACTAGTTAGCGTAAACAGTAGCTTAGGAAACTTAAATGCAAACTTTCCTTGCAGACAGCGTGTCAGGCGGCCTGCCATAGGGCCCACGTGGAGAGGGATCCTTGGAAAGAGCACCGGGCCCATGTGGATGGGCCCCTTAGAAAACGCGCCGGGCCCACATGAATGAGACCGATCTACGCGGTGTACCCGATGATCGAGCTGGGCTGAGGTGTCGAAGTGCCGAGCCGGCTGGGATGCTGCTCCAGGCTGTCATGCAGGCACGCGCATCGAGAGAAGGCCTGCAGAACCTTCCCATGCACGTGGACTGTTGTGTGCCTGGTGCAGGGGCTCCATGCGCGAACCCATGCGTGGATGAGTGTGCAGTGGCTGAACTGGGTGCCGGTGGCGAACATGGAACCGAAGCCATGCAGGCTGGAGCCAGAGGAGCCGGGGCGCGACATCGTTGAGCCAGGGTCCCGCCGGGCTAAGCCGGAGGGGGTGGAGGCATGCTGCGGGGTTGCGCCACGGGCGGACGGGGCCGAGCCCGCTGCGGACGACCCGGCGGGCGATCGAAGCTGGGCGCGTTGCGGAGCCGTGGGACCGAACCAGCGGACGAGCAAAGCGGCGCGGGTTCATGCCGCCGGTGCGACTCTGGTGCGGGCTGACCTGGGCATGTCCGTGCTGGGCTAGGCGCGGGCAACCGAGCTGGCACGGCTGAACTGGGCACATCCGTGCTAGGCTGGGCAGCTGAGCTGGATCGTTCGGAGCCGAAGGAGCCGGCCTGCTCCCCCGTAGGCGGAGCCGAACTGGGATGAAGTGTGGCTGGGCTCGGGCGTGCTGTGGCCGGTCGGAGCTGGACACGGACGGAGCAGGGCACGCTACCCTAGGCGAGGTCAGGTCGAGCCGGACCCGGAGCACGACGTCACCGAGCTGGAGCCGCGCGGAGGGCTGCCTTGACTGCAGTTGTGCCGGACCGCCCCCCACACCGGGTGGAACCGGACCGGGGTGAGGCGGAGGCCTCCCGTGGGCGAGCTGGGCACCGGACGAGGAGCCGGAGCCGGAGCGGGACATGCGGAATCGGAGCAGGGCGTGGGCACCGGAGATCGGGCCGCCGTGGGTGGAAGAACCCCACGCGGGTGCTTCACGGGTGGTGTAGGTGCAGACCGAACTGGGGTCTTGCGGGCGCGCCGAGCTGCGCTGGAGCTGGAGGGGGGTTCGCTCGCCGGAGTCCCGCCGGGAGGTGCCGAAGCAGCGCGGAGTGCCGCCTGTTGCGGGGGCTTGCCAGGCGAGCGAGGTCGGGCGAAGCCGAGGCTGGCTGGATGCCGGTCCGAGCGACGGCCTCCCGCAGGTGGACGTCGGGCATCGGAGAGGGCGACGTCGCGCGTGCTTGCCGCAGGGGGATCCGGGCTGGACTGCGCGGAGCTGGAGCTTGGGCGGTGCAGAGCTGGACTCGATCAAGGTTGCGCATCCCCTGCACGTGGATCGAGGAGAGGCGCAGAGCTGGGCTGGCACAGGCTTGGGTGGTGCAGAGCCAGGTGACGGTTTCCCCTGGCACGGACGCGCGTGGGTGTGACTGGCAGAGTGACCTGGATACGCATACCTCCGGTGCGCGCAGACCGAGGCACAGAGATGGTGCCGAGCTGGGGTGACTGGAGCCGACCTGGGTCTGACCGAAGTGGGCTGGCCAAAGTGCCGACCCGAGTCGGGGTGCCAGCCCGACTGAACTGGGCTCCAGGCATAGTCGGGCTGGGCTGACCAAAGTGCTGGCCTGACCTGGTTGGAGTAGGCTAGCCGAGCTGCCGACCTAACCTCCACAGGGACTAATTTCTTCAAGTGGACCCACTGTTGCGCCAGGGCTGAATGGGTTGGTTACTACTGTAACAACTAGTAATCATCATTATCTTTCAAGATTATCCAGTAAGGCACCAAATGTAATCTATATAAGATAAAACAGTCCACGCTTTCAGAGTTTATCAAAGAAACATCCATGTATGCATTGAAAATCAAATCACAGGTACTTAATTGATGATTAACTATGCAACAATGATTGACTAAAAATAAAAAATATACTTAAAGTCAAGCATTTAAGCTCAAGCATGTCCTAAGACATTATTTTTTACTCCTTTTGCCCCTCTTAAGTTTATAGAACAAATCTTTATATTCTAATAATTGATGAATTAGAGCATATATAAATATAATTAATAATTAATAATTAACATATATAAAGTGTTTTATGGATATAAGTAATAAAATAGATGATTTATATGGTTAGAGGTTGAGTTTGGGTCAAGTTGAGTCTAAAAACCTTAAAATCATACCAGCAATTTTAGTAGGCTTGAATTTGGACCCATACCTAACTTATTCATCATTACATTTGCATTGGGCCTGGTTATGGCCAGGTTGAGTACCGAATTAATAGGTTGGAGTGGTGACTCTAATTTTGATCCAAGGTAGTGCTTTATACCAGGATTTATATAAATTATGTCATAAAAATTATATATTTTTTAACAAAGCTTTGTTGTCTTGGGCGGGCAATCAACATGAAGTAGTTGTTCCATGGAAAATCTTGGCTTGGTTTCAACAATGGAAAACATAATTAGCAGTACCGCTTCTCTATCATTTATACATTAATGCGGACGGTCCCGGCCTTCTCCAAGAAAAGGAATCCATGTTATCTTGAACTCCTTTATAGCCATTGTTACTACTGAAATTTAATTTTGACCACTTTGCATGCCATATCATGAAACTAACCTTATAACCAAATTCGTTGTGGTGTCAAATCAAGCAGGAATCCTTCTAATTAATTTTATTAACTTCTTATAGTTTATAACTTAGTTCATGCAACCAGAGCCATTTATCATGATTGCTGATGAGTAATCTAGTAGGTTGCACCAACCGTATTCTATTTTGACCATCGAGAAATCCAAAGACATTTTTTCCACATCACAATTAACATGTTTTAGTTGTCCTCGCATGCAAGCCATGACATCAACCACCAAGGACTTCACTCAAAAAATAATAACACTAACAAATAGAAATCACCCCATCAACATTTCTTGGTAATCAAATGTAATATATTTCCAGCACTTTAGTCCACCACTCACCATACCCATCATGGACTATCCCGCATGGTACCGATGTCAATGATTTAGAAGAGTACACTTGACCAAGAAAAAATAAGAAGCAATTACATGATTACAAGCAACGGCTTGAAAACTAGTTCCTTTGCTTGACATGCAATCCAAAATCAATGCAAATGGGAATCTAATCTAATGTCTCCAACTGTAACTCACGCTTCTCGTAGCTTAGATGTCAAACAAGGATCCACATTTCTACCACAAAAAAAAAAAACAAAAAAAAAAAAAACTAGGAGCATATTTCAAATTCCATACTTTGAAATTGGAGTCTCACCGAGCTGGAGGCACCAAACCAAATGCCGACGAGCGGGACCCACGGTGCTCTTGGACAGCTAGCCTTTTGAACAACTGCCCTCCGGTACCAAGGCATCTTGTGGTCTCATGGCTACCAGCCTACGGCACGTAGATGCGGGTCTCTAGGTTCAAGGCCTGGCCATTTTTAACAAGAGTCTTACAATTCAAATAAAAGTGGTGGGGACTCCGTACTCTCTCGCACGTTTGTCCAGATTGCCATGGTGGGGAAACGGAAATACTAGCGAAATTTAATGAGTTATTGTAATTTAGCTGCTTCCTATGGTTATAATATAGCAACCATTATATAATAGGAATAGTGGCAATCCATTGCTTTATTTATAGTTGACCGATGAATTATTGAATTCATATTAAAATTAAATACAAATCCATGTACAAATGCACGGACAAAGCTATCATCACAAACATTATTATGGGATTGCTGCCAATCATTATTTTCTATCATATTGGTTATTAAGCAATTAGTACATTAATAATGATAAAAAACTTCATTTAATAAATTCTTATTTTAAAATATTTGTTTTAATAAAAAGAGGTACGGGTTCAATATGAATCAGGGAGCTTTTTAATACGTATAATTCTCGTAATCATGCAATAATTATCAGAAATTTTATTAGTGGAGCAAATATATGCCATATTTGTCATAGAAATGGACTACGGTAACCCTGTGGCTAGTATCTCTCGTGATTCGGTATGGTATGTTATTTAACTAAGCGATAGGAATAGATAGATATATAATTCATCATTACAAATTTTATATTTAGCTCTGGGTTCCCACTTCATCTCGGCATATCGTTTCCCACCGTTTCATTCAAATTCCGCCGGGCGCCGGCAGCCGACCGCTGGTCAGCACCGGCTGATGTGGTCAGGTGGGGCAGAGCCGCGCATCATCAGAGAGAGAGAAGAGAGAGAGCAACGGAAGCACCGAAACCGGCTCACAAGGTGCCACGTGGCAAGACTAACGGTAACCTCTCCGTTTTCCCACCCCACTCCCCTACTTCCAAAATCTCTCCCGCAAACCCCGCTTTGAAAACTTAAAAACTCAACCGTTCCATTCATCCACTCCTATCAGTACTATATGGACTACTATTAAAATTAGAAGAAACTAAGCATAGGCTACAGGTTACGAACAACAGCCAATAAATTAGTAAAGAATTCAGAGAACAATTCCTTTCTTCTTCTTCTTCTTCTTCCTATTGGATCTTTTAATTGGACTCGGTTTTGGGAGCATGGGAAGGCTAAGATGGCAGAGGAATTGGACTCCAAAGCACAGCTTGTGAGAGACATTTGTGCCTTTTCATCTATATTCACCTCCTGTACTCACCGTCGCCGATCGCCTCGGAAGCCGGCTTTCATTGATTGGTACCTCATTCTTGGAGTTGAGTTCTATATCTCGATATATATATTTTTTAATATCCATCACTTGTAATATTTTCTTGAGTTTTATACAAATTGAGTGCCCATTGCCCAACCATAGATTGATGAAGATTCAGAGGTTGATGTAATCCGGAGGAGATACCGCCAACTCGGTATGTGCTCGATAAATCTGCAGTTCCAGTTTTCTTCCCACCAATGAAGTAGATATTTTGATTTTCTGATTTATGTTTTTTTTTTTTTTTTTACCCCATTATGTAGCATTACAGCTTCATCCGGACAAGAACAAGCACCCCAAGGCAGAAGTTGCATTCAAACTTGTCTCAGAGGTATTTGAATTGCCTTTACATTTATGTCTTCTTCTTCTTCTTCTTCTTCTTCTTCTACTTCACCCCCTCCCGTCCCACCTCTCTCTCGTTCCTCCTCTTTTCTTTGTATCAAACTTGGAAGATAGTTGATCTGATATAATTGAGGTCAGGGTGGGGCTCAGCTAGGTGAATCACGGTCATTTTTGTTAAGATGAAGGTAGGTTTGGTTGCAAAGATAAGTCAAATATCTAACTATCATTGGCCGTGGTTTCCATTTCTGCCATCTTCTACTGTGAAACAAAAAAAGGGGTACTTGATTGTCACAAAGATTTCATCACAAATTAGCCAAGGCATATCTTTTTTTTTTTTTTGGTTGGGGGTGATTAGGTTCGGGCATATCTACTTCAATAGATAATAGAAACGCTACTAGATTTCCATATAGACTTCAAAATAATATTCCCCCATGTGAACACATGATATTCCTTGATTACTAATAACTTCAAAGATCCGGAGTAGTTGGAGTTGCACAGCAAGAACGGCAATTTGAATTAGAGTCGAAATGTACTAATTTACTGTCCTTGAATGCTTGGAATCAACCTATAGCTGTTTTTGCTCAGCAAAATTAATTGTCGTTTATGTTGGGAGTTACACAGCTTAACTCGGCAAACTGCTAGAAAAGCACAATTAATCTGAACATCCAAGTTCTACATATATTCATCATTCGCTAGGCCTCTCTCTCCACTCCAACTGTCTATGCATTTCATCCAAATCAATGATCATGAGTTTGCACCCAAATCCAACATCAATGATGCTTCTTGCCTCTAGTCTCAAGTTCATCTTATTCCATTTTTTTAAGGAAAAAAAAATCTTTCTCTTTTTCAATTGTCATTTTCTGAGCATCTGGATTAAGATGGGCTTCATAGAATTCTCTCAAAATAAGAAAATTACATCATTTTTCAGGCATATGCATGCCTCTCAGACAAAATTAGAAGAAGAGACTTCAACTCCGATAGAAGGAACGGCTACTGCAAGGAATGCCACCAGAAGTCAGACACTAATGGCTTGGAGGAACAGAATGGTCATTACCATCGAAGAAGAACGAAGTCAAAGAGGATCCTGCAGGCCTTGAAGGAAGTCCAGAACAGATTCAAAGAGGAATGTAGAGTGATTGAGAATTGTTTACGAGCCAATGCACCTTTCCAAAGAGATTTTCCTCTCTTTGATCCCTCCGACTACCTGCCATTCCCAGAATATCCACACCACAGAGATCGGGTAACCAAAAATCCACAGGATATTTGGTATACCCACGCCAGTGAAGTTCAGAACAGCAAGGGAAGAGGAGGTAGATGTGAGTCACCTGTTTACCAGGCAAGAGCAGAAAATCGGCAAAACAGAACAAAGAATCCCAGTTTTAGATATTGAATTGTCATTTTTTTTTTTTTTTTTTTTTTGTTGCTATTCAATGTAGTGGTGCTCCGTTGCAAGACACTCCGTATGACAGTTCTGGTGCAACAATGATAAATGAACACCCATTGCCGTTTTCGCACTAGTCAAAATTTAGAGCATGTAGCAATAATCCCAGACAGCTTTAGTTGAATATCACATATACAAAAATAACATGAACTTGTACTTCATTTGGAAGATATTCAGAATAAATCTCCTACAAAATTTCCACTTATCTTATAGTTGATATCTTTGTACATTTAGGAGAAAGATTGGAGCAAAGAAATTAGGGAGGAAACTTCAGTTAAGTAACGTATACTCAAAAACAACATTTTCTTGTACTTACATTTGGCAGCAACTCAGGATAGCTCTCCAGCAAAGTTTTCACATAAGCTATGCACATAAGCTTTGCTCAAAATTAAACAAGAGCCTCCACTGTCATAATTCAATACATTTCCTGTTTACTGACGTATTCCAGGATCAACAGGAAGGCGGCTCTCAACATTCTTTGTTAACTAGCTTACCCTTGGGGATTTCAAGAGCATTGTGGTCCCTCAACGCATGCAGCTCAGATCTCACCAGATCTTTCACCTTGGAATCGGATGGCTTTAGGAATAATGCAGTGACCACTTTACAAATGGAAAAGCCACCAGATTTTTCAAATGTTGAGTGCTGCCAGTGATCTGTTGGTAAAGAAACATAGTCAAAGAAGAGAGTAGAAATTGATGCAATATTACCAGTGACCTTGAGCCCACATCTCACACTTCCCTTCCAACGCTATATTCCATAGTGTGACAGCAAAGGAGCAGTCCAGGACAAGTTTTCTGATGGTCCTGCTGGAGTGAAAGTTCTCAAAATATGCTCCTCTTCAGCTTCACTGATCTTGGGAAGAAGAGCTGCCAAAGAAGCTATTGGTTTATCTAAGGCATCCAATCTACCAGCTAGGGGTTGCAAGGCTCCATCAATTCCACCAGCAGCAACCTGCATGCAAAAAAGTTAAACGTTGTTCAACAATTATAATTGATCATAAAAATGCTTGAAATTTCCAAGGGAAAACATATAAGCAATTCCAAGACCATTCAAAATTGTCTAAAAAAAAAAACCGTCTCTTTGTCTGCCTGAATCAAAAAAGCCACAACATTCCAAATCTTCTTCACAGTTTCAACCATACAATAGCTAGGAGAAAAAAGAGGAAAAGAAATCACCTCATATATTACTTCTTTGCTGAAATTTGACCTAAGTAGCTCAACAACATTCTCAATACAAGTTGCAACGAGACTCTGCAATACAATCACCAGAAATCACTCTTTTATTTTCCTGGTGATGCATCCCAAAGCATGTCAATCCAAAATTAAATGCACTCCTAAACTTTTCTTCGCCTCCTTTTTTTTCTTTGGGAAGAATGGTGGATCTCAGAGCATATGATTAATTAATTAATTTACATACATATGTACATATATACACATACATACATATGCATGTACAACATACATACATAATAATGTATATACATCCATGGGTACATGCGGACATATACAAATATGTACAAACATACATATACATTATACATATGCATATGCATATGCATATACATATACATAATCCATATCCATATCCATATCCATATACATATACATATCCTATCCAGTCCATCATTAAATAAGCAGGCCATGTCAAAGATTATTAAGTGCAGCATAACATGACAGAAAAAAGTTCAGAAGTTTCTTTTTTTTTTGAACAAGAACTATTACAAAAGAAGCATGATTCTACATGTTGAACTTGAAAGTGAGACACAACAACTGAACAGCAAGAACAGAAACAAGAAAAAGCCGGACATGTTGCCGGCAAGGATGGTAGTAACACGTTAACGAAGTGTGCAATGTATAACCAGAAATGCCACGAGGCAAGGAGAACGCTGTCATAGATAAATAATTAAGCACTTCATGCATCAGTGATAATATGTCATTTGCCTATGCCTAACGTTCAAAATTTATAACAAATGCGGCCAGTTGCTCCTTAAAATCTGGATGTAATTATTTAACAGGCTAAATAATTGTTCCATGCTGCACTTTCAGGGTACAAAGAGCAAAATATAGAAGCAAACGAATCAAACCTTGCATGACAATTTGGAATAAAGCATGGAGATTAGCATGCACCTCTGGCTGCAACTAAACCGTAACAGCAACATGGGTATATGGATTCCAAACAAAAATTGAGTGCAATTTCTCAAGACTGTAGTTTGGCTTCCTGTTCTTCTTCCTTGCCACTGCCATGTACTGCAACCAAAACATTAAAACGGCAAAACCCAATAAGCATCTGAATCTCTTGACCAGGAGATGTTCGAGTTCCCTCAGTTCTAGCACTATGTACCTTAAAAACAACGAATACATCCAAGACAAAGGAAATGAAACACCCCAACACCCATCCAATGAGCAAGTCATATCCCACAGATAAAATTCTTGCTTCCCATGAAACTTATAACTCCAACATTCCCCAATAACTAAGTAAATCTTCTACATTGCTCTTTGGGAAGGAAAAACGAAAAAAGAAAAGCAGTTATGAAATAGGGTAAGAGGAACCATTCTCTCAAGAATCAGCGGTTCCTCGATTAAATACGAAAAATAGTTAATGGATGAGACCAAAAACACCTTTTTCCTGTAATCAGCATCCTTGGATCAGCGATAAATAGGAAACAAAGGTATTCCGACAAGAAACATCAATTCCCAAGGGTAGTGTTTGGATGCTGGAATAGGACATGGAATAGGGCCTTATTCCTGTAATCAACATCCTTGGATCAGTGATAAATAGGAAACGAAGGTATTTCAATAAGAAACATCAATTCCCAAGGGTAGTATTTGGATGCTGGAATAGGGCCTTATTCCTCCAAACGACCTTAAAAAAAGAGGGTGGGCTCCGCTGGAATTGATATTCTAGTACTCTCCATATTTTCATTTTCTTATTCTATGCCCCTCATGGAATAGACGTATTCTAGTTCTCTTTATTCCAAGGGTATTATAAAAATTTATAAAAAATAATTAATATGAAATATTTTTTAATTATTTTAATATATCATAATAATAAATTAATTAATATAATATAATTTTAATAGATCATAATAATAAATTAAATAATATAAAATAATGTATTTAATTATTTTAATATAGTATACTAATAAATTAATTAGTACAGCATAATTTTAATATATCATCATAATAAATTAAATAATATAAAATAATTTAATTTATTATTTTAATTGATTATAATAATAAATTAATTACTATAACATAATTTAAATAGATCTTAATAATAAATAAATTAATATAAAATAATATAATTATTTATTTTAATAGATCATACCAATAAATTAATTAGCATAACAAAATTTTAATAGATCATAATATTAAATTAATTAGTATAAAATAATTTAGTTTAGTAATTATAAAATTTAAAAATATTTGATAACTCATTTTATCTTATTATTTGGCCAGGCGTATTATTAAAATTTTTAAAAAATTTCTTATCTATTCTTAATAGAATAGATGCTTTTTTCATGTCATCCAAATATTATTTAGAATAACGTTGCATTAATTGTACTAGAATAAAATGGAATACTAGGTTTCAAACCAAACAGAAATGCCAAATAGAGATCTAAAATAATGAAAAGAATAAGTCGAAGAATTTATATTCCTGTTCCTAAAATAACATTTTTCCATCCAAACAATACCGAGAAGTCCACTTGAATCCAATGGAGAAGCAAGCGAATATGGACAGACACAGTGAGATCAGGAAGGAGACCTTAACAGCCAAGAGACGATCGTTGGGAGTCTTGGGCTCCATTGTCGGCCGAACAGGAGCCGATTTCTCCGGTCGAAAACCTTCACGGACTTCGCTTTGAGATCCTTCGGAGACTTCTTGGAGCCCATCGCATGGGGCTTCGTGGGCGAGGATGAAGCCTTCTTGTGGTGCTTCGGATCGAGCTTCTCCCCCACTCGCCAAAAAGGAGTCGCGCTTCCTCTTCGATCCGCCGAGCTCCTCTAGGGCCACCATGGGAACAGAAGAGTTCCGAGACTCCTCTCCGTCACGAGGTGAGCGTTTCGGGGAGGGAGCGACATCCTCGCGGAATTCTTGTTCTTGCGGTGCGAGGGTTTAGGCAAAGGGTTCTGGTTGCCATCTTTCGCACAGAAGATTGATTAATATTGCTTCACGACGTTAACCGTTGGATCATGCCTTGCACCGATCTCAAACAATCAAATCACTCTCTTCCTCGATCTGGAAGTTGATGTGCAATTCAACGGTTGACGTCGAGAAAGAAAGAGAATCATTAATTCGCGCAAAAGATACAACCAGAATCCTTAAGCAAAGGCCGTTAAGTAGGGAGAATGCGAAGGACATTTGGAAGAACCAGGGGCGGACCAAAAAAAAAAAAAATAATTTATTTTAAGCAATATTTCCTTACCGAGTTATTTTCAAATTTTATCTTATCAATTCAAATCATTTAAAATATTAATTACATTTACTTTATCATACTATAACTTCACATATTCTATATTTTTCATGTTGTTTAGCATTTCAACTCATAACAAAAAAAAAAAAAAAACTGTTACATGAAACTTCTCTTTTAAAAAAAATCTATCCTTAATATAATAAAGAATAGCTGTATCAAAATTATTAGACTAAGTGACTTACTGTTATTATTGAGGAGTAAAAATTTTAGAATAGGACCAAGAGGTTGTTGTTACAGCGGTGTCGTCAGCTCCGGCGTCGCCGCGTTGAACCACGAGAGGAACCGAGGAAGAGTTGCCGTCGAAGAGAGGAGACGACAGATGGCCGGGATGGAATTTGGAGTCTTTAGGCTTCGAGATTTTGGAGTTGAAAGAGACGGCTGGGATCGGCAGTCAATGAAGGAGATGGCAGGTGGGTGAAAGGAAAACTAGTAGCGAGCATGCTTTATATTTTAAAACTTTTTCAAAATAACATGCAGCGGAAGCATGATAAAATGATTAACATTTAATCTAAGCATGCTTTAAAACTTTTCTATGCTACTTGTCCCAAGATCTTGCATGAATGATTAATATAAACAGTAAAATCATGAATTCATGCTATGAACATTTCAAAGCAACATATCTATATATGTAAAACCATACCTTGTATGAAATGGAGACGCTCTCCGCTGCGAAAGATCCAGAAGTAGGAGGAAGAACTCTGCTTAGCCGCACACGTGTCCGGCCTCTACAGGTGGTTCACACCAGGGCTCTTTCAAAATCTACTTCCACTCCAAGTACTAGCTTGTTGTGGAACGATTAGATTGGGACTCCTTTTCTTCTTTCGATGCCGGACTCTCCGAATGAATGAAGAAGCTCAAGAGGTGGAGAATGAGTGGTTGGAACCCTTCCCATACACTCAATCCTAAGACCTAGATCTCTAGGTACAAAAATGCACACTTTTCTCCAAAAACCTCATACCTAAAAACTAGAACTTTTCCTTAGTTTCTTCCCTTTCTTCCCTTTGATTTTTCCAGCATTTATTTGCTGAATTTTTTCTTATTTTCGTCCTCCCATTTCAACCCCTTAAGTAGATGGAGAGGGAGAGTGGGGAGTTATAGGTGTGGTAATGGGTAGTTATGGGGAGTTATGGTCATGGAAAGTTACATAACTCTCCAAAAATGAATTTAAACTTATTTAAATTCAGATTAAATAAATTAATTGATTTTAATTCATAACTAAAATCAATTGGGTCAAGTGTGCATACATTGGGTTCAACCCGATTGGACCCAAACCCATTTTGAACCAAATCCTATTTGATTCGTTCCAGATTTTTATAGCTCAATCAAATTGGGCTATCAAGTAATCACATTACTTAAGTCACCTCCATGCATCACCAACTATTAGTGAAAATTTCATGTCACAACTTTTTGTGACATCAAGTGTCTACACTTGCGAAATCAACAAGTGTCGACACTTACACAAGTGTCGACACTTTCAAGAATATCAAGTGTTGACACTTGGATAAAGAAAAATCCTTTTTCTCTGTGAGTCCACGAACGATTGCCAATCGTTCTCCGATCACTAGATCAAGTAGAAATCTCTATGGTGTGTGACCCCATAGGTTCGAACACTAAGCCGGTAGCACTGGAACATTTCCAATACCAGTCAAAGTCGCCATCTAGCAATGACACCCGACGTCCGGATAGGTCGAAGTTGTAGAGCAACAATCAAGAACCAGGAGATATGGAAACCTTGTAATTAATCCCTTTGACCTCAATGCTCAGGAAGACTTAGGGTTTAACTGCCCAACCCATAAAGTCCATCAACAATGTGTCTCAATCTCACAAGTCTTGTAACACTTTACAGTGACTACCCTGGCCAAGGTTTTGCTAAATTGAAACACAGTAAGATATCTGCTCCAAACACTTTGGAGGAGTCAATCCCATCTTGATCCGATCACCGCTACACGAGTACTTAACTGTACCCAGAAACCTTCCGTCCCTGGATTAGAAATCTAGATAGTCCAGTACCAAAGTACAGTGAGTTGCTCGCAAGCTACCATGACGATCTCATGTCTGAGGGATAACTACGTCCATATCAAAACTCTAGGCAGAAAAAGTACAGACGGGTCACGTTCGATAAAATGTCAAACACAACATCTGCATGCCATACCAGTGTCTCTACACTCCTTGGTTAAGAGGACAACTAACGACTATGGCACACAACGACCTATACTTGATATACTATCATCCTGAAATAAGTGTATCATTTGATCGCGAACAATTTTAGGACTATATGATATATCCTCTCTATATCATATACAAATAGTCTTAAGGACTTCATCACTGAAGAACTCATTACAGAAAGATGAAATAGTGATGATCTGCCAGAATAAACATTTTATTCAATAATATAATTCATATATAATTACATCAAATGTACAACTGTTTATAGTAAAAATTAGCTTTGGGACACATTTTCCAATAGTGGGGTGGTGCCGCGATAGATAGGCGCAGTGGGTGCCCTGTCAGGGGCACCGGCGGCCGGCGGGTAGGGTTTGGTTGGGCTTCAAAATTTTGGAGAAGGAGACTGTTGGCTGCTATGGTGGCCGTCGATGAAGGAGACCTGTGACAGGTGGGCTGGCACTGTGACGGGTGGGGTCAGCCGGTACCGTGTCGGGGGCGGCGACGACCGGTGCAATTTGGTTTGGACTTTAGGATTTTGGAGGAGAAGGAGATGGTAGTCGGTGACGCCTCTTAGGTTCATCTTTTTTTTAGCAAGATTTTTTGGGATTTTTTTGATACATGGAGAATTTTTTCATTATTTTTTACTCTATTTCAATTTTATTTTTGAAGTCTTTTTACTTGTTTTTTAGCAATTATTTTTAAAAAAAATTAAGAAGAACCAAATATCTATTTTATATTAATTTATTTTAAACAAAAAAAATTAATCATTAATTTATAAAAAAAATTAGGGGGGCCAAGGCCCCCTTTCTCTCCCGGCGGTCCGCCCCTGGGGAGGACCATTCTCTGGGCCGATAACCATGGATCCATATGCGTGGGTGGCACCATCAAACCAACCCTGTGCCTTGGAAACATGACATTGCGTGGAATAAGGCACTTACCCTGATAAGATACCAAGCGCATCAAAACATGGAATGGCTTTGTCACCTTGCATAAATTTAAACATCTTGAATCGAATATTACCTAATAGGATAGGGATTTATGGGAGTAGCTACACCAGGATTTATTCTCCTATCCCTTTTTTTTAATAAAAAAATGATATTGAACAGAAATATAATGTATCTCAGGAATCATGAAATCGGGTTGTACCATATTTTTGCTTTGCCTCTGTAGACCAATCTATTTCAGGAGTTATGGAATCGGGCTATACCATATTTTTGCTGTCTCTGTAGACCCGCTTTTTTATAGGTAAGTATTATGAAAAAGTTGGTTAACTTTTCTATTGATTAACTTATCCATGTTCTGGTACTTTTTAAGATCGATAAATTATTGTTTTATAAATAATATTTATTTATAAAATAGAAAAGTATTTTTTAAGATAGATAGGTTATTTTTTTATGAATAATATTTATCTATAAAATAAAAAAAATCTTATCCACATAAAAGGTGACTAAACTATTTATCCCTACTAGACAGTAAAGTTAATATTTAATTTTATTCATAAAATATCATTTTTTTATTTCTAATATCTTCTCATTCAATGTCTAATAACTTAATTATCTGCTATCTCCAAGGACATAATAATGTAAAAGGGTATTATAAGAAATATAGATAAATTTTATAACTTGTCTAGGAAAATAATAATGTAAAAGAATATGAGTAACAAATTTCAAAGCCACTTTTCTATATATAAAAGAATATGGATAAATTATTTTCTTATATAAATGTTGCCTGAAAAATATTTATCTAGAAAAATATATATATCCAGCTAAATCTTTTACCCATAAAAGAATTGCCTTATATCATCATTTTTAAACCCAGCCCGGCCCAGTCGATTGGACCAAAAACCCAGTGATTCGTGCACGAAATCAGTTTGAGTTTGAAATTAACCAGTATTTACTCAAAAATCGATGACTCGGCCGGTTCGACCATGAACTATCACACCCGATCCAAACCTAGAGGAGACTCGGCCGAAATGATTAAACCAAAAAATCAAAAGTCAAAAGCCCGAATTTTCCTTTAATCCTTTCCTTTCGTCCTTCTGGCTTCCCCTAATCCCCTCTTCCGCTCTCGGCTCTTTGACTCTTCCTTTCGGATCGGCAATCATGTAGCGATGGTGGCAGTAAGAACGACGGTGATGGCAGCGACAGCAATGGCAAGGACAAAGGAGCTCCACCCTTCTTCTTCCTCTGGTTCATCATTCAGGTGAGTCATTGATTGATTTTTTTTATGTTTCCATTAGCCTCTAGATCGCACACTCCCTCCTCAACTCCTCCAAGTCTGGTGCTTTGGCCCATTTTCTAGTACTTTCCCTCCTCTCCGACTCTAGCCTCCAGCTATATAAGTGCGTGGCCTTGCACCATCCGAGGAATATCCCCTTTTTACCTGCCCCGTTCCTAGCAAAAGCTCGAGCAAGAGCTGTAAGCGCTTCCCCACCCCTCCCTTCCGAATCGTATGATCTCCATTGCCAAACCCTAGCCACCCTTCGATCTCCAGCAATTTCCTTGTCCTCATCATCGCCAGGTTTGTGCCTTACCTTATCCATCTCCCTATTTTTCTTCTTTATGATCTTCGGATGTTTCGTGGATGGATGGGGACTCACGACCACCCATTCAGTAAAAGTCTCCATCCCATCGACGATCGGCCCATCCCCTCTCCCACTCCCTCCCTCTCGTCCCCTGGTGACCTGATAGAAAGGATCGACCGGTGACCTGACAAAAAAAATCAATAACAAATAAAGAAGAGGAAAATAGATCAATCAAGGATCAGAAGATTGTTTAAGCCTTAAAAACTTGTTTAATACTTTAATGGAAAAGGAATACAAAAATTAATTTATAATAAGTAAATAGTAATTGAAGTATTGGGCTATGTTTGTAATTTATATTGCACTAGATTTTTTATTTAATTGTTTGTATCTTGTACTTAGTATTTTGTCATTTTATAGATTATCAAAATGGCCTATCAAGGAAATATACCATCCATGGGTGATTCAAGTAATATTTCATCTACTCAAACAACTGGGGTTAGAAAAAAAAGTGATCCTGCATGAAATCATTGAAGAGAAGCTCCTGAACTTAGTAGTAATAATAAAAGGATGAAGTTAGCATGCTTGTATTGTGCAAAGGTATTTACTGGTGGTGGGATCAATCGCTTTAAACAATATCTTGAAGGAATTAAAGGAGAAGTAGAGCCATGCTTAAGGTACCGACAGATATTTTCCATTAAATGATACAAAATATTCAAATTATTGGTGAGAAGAAAAAAAGAGCAAAGAAAATAGGTAAAGATTACAATCCCTTTAGTACAAGGCATAGGGAATATGAGGAGCAAGTATATAGGCAAGTAGGGGAAGATGATGACAATGACATACAAGAAATTTCATGTCTAATCTCATCAAACAAGTATACAAGTAATACAAAAAGTATAGTTGATGGAGGTAGCAGAGGTCAAGTGACAAATACAATAAGTAGAAAGGAAAACAATAAATGATATTTGGAAATTATTTCATGCCAAGAACAATACCTAGTGCTCAACCAGCTATAAAAAGCTTGTTGTAAAACAAAGAAGTAGTTGAAAGGTGTGGTGTGATCTTATAGTGGCAAAATAGATGATAGATGCATGTGTACCATTTAATACCGTGAACTTCAAGTATTTCAATCCATGATAGATGCCATAGCTTGTATGGGCCCTGGTTGTAAAGCTCCAAATTTTCACTCTATTCATGGTTATATGTTAACCAAGAATGTTGATGAGGTGAAAAAATATGTTGAAAGTTTTCGTACCACATGGAAGAGAACCAGATGCACAATTATGACTGATGGGTGGATAGAACAGTGTAGGAGAACTTTTATTATTTTTTTAGTTTATTATCCTCGAGAGATCATATATTTGAAGAGTGTAGATACTTCGGATCCTCAAAGATAGCTGATATGTTATATAAGTTATTCAAAAAAATTATCATATCTTTTGATCATGAAAATGTGGTTCATATAGTGACTAATAATGCTGCAAACTATGTTGCTGCTGGGAAAAAATTAGAGCAAGACCTTTTTACAGTGATTTGGTCACTTTGTGCTGCTCATTATCTTAATCTCATCATGCAAGATATTAAAAAATTAGCTTCAGTTAAGGATATAGTAGCCCATGCTGCAGGTATTACAAAATATATTTATAACCATTATTATCCTTCATATTTGATAAAAAAATTTACTGGTGAAAAGGAGATAATTTGCCCAACACCCATATATTTTGCTACAAATTTTATTATTTTACAAAGTATATTAGGCCACAAAGATACATTAAGGGCAATGGTGACTTCTAGAGAGTGGGCAAGTTTAAAATATGCTAAGGATAGTAAAGAAAAAAATGTTCATCGATGATGTACTTAATTCTATTTTTTAGAATAAATGTGCAACTATTGTTAAATTAATAGAGCCTTTAATTCAAGTTTTGAGAATTGTTGATAGTGATGATAGATCTTCAATGGGTTACTTATATTATGCTATGCATCAAGCTAGAAATGAAATGATCAAGAGGGTTAAAAGGAGAAAGGCTATAGTGGAACCTTATTTAAGGATAATTGATTCCCGATGGGATTTGCAATTATACCAAAATCTTCATGTAGCTAGATTTTGGTTGAATCCATGTTTTCAATATGATTCAGAGCTTATGGAGAAACACCATCGTAGTTTTTCTGGACTTTTATATATTTTAGAGAGGTATTCATTTGGTAATCCAACTTTGTAAGAAAAATTAATGGATGAGATGAGGTTATTTAGAAATGCAGAGGATGACTTTGGACGCTCATCATCTATAAATGATCAAAATTGCTTAGCTCTAGGTAAGCTTTTTCATTAGTTTTGTCTTTATGTTTTTATTTATATAAAGTTTATTCAATTGCATTCTATTTTAACAAATGCAATATTTTGTATTTAGATAAATGGTGGGTTTGAAAGTGAAGTAGTACAAGCATACTATATTTTAAAATAAAAAATAATGGAAGACTTGGTAGATCGATCAAGTCGATCTACCAATCTGCCTGCAACAGAACCCAACATAATAAAAGTGCATGCAAAGGATACTATAAGCAATAAAAAGGAAAAGCATGTAACAATTTCATGCTTTAGATCTGATCACATGAGATCAAGGGAAAGGTACGTTACCTTTAAACCATTGGATGGAGGTGATGAAGAGCTACCGAGCCACACAAGTGTCTGGCCTTTATGGGTAGTTCACACCAAGGCTCAATCCCAATCAACTCCCTTGGAGTGCTAGCTCCTCAAGATCCTGGAAGCCAATCTTCTCCTTCATTGGACCTGCAAGACCTTCTTGAAGCCACCGAGAAGAACTTGTTGGAGGACAATGAGGAGAAGTGGAAGTGGAAACCTTTTCCAACCAACTCTCTCTTCCCAAACCTTAGCTTGATTGCTAGGTTGGCTCACACCCAAAACCCTAATTCTCTCAAACCCCACTCTAAGGAATCCTTTTCTTTCTCTCTTAGAAAAGCCCAGTTTATCACCCTCTTACTAGCCCTACAATGATACTTATTTATAGTGGCAGCAAAGAGGGAGAGAAATATGGAAGGTGGAGTAATTGGGGGAGAGGGGTAAGGGTTAAACCAATTTAGTTCTAGGTTTAAATGGGAGAACATCTACATTCCCAAATAATGCATTCCATAAAAATCTTGGAGCCAATTTTAGCCAAGATTTGATATTTGAATTTGAAATTCAAATTTAAAACCTTTTAAAGGAAAGAGAGCATGAAAAATCAAATCCAATTTAATCCTAAGCCAAATCATATTTGGATTGACCCATCAGGTTGCAATCATATTGCAAATAAGTCCTCCAAAATTTACTAATCAAATTAGTGAAAAAATCCTCGTCATAATCAAGTGTCGATACATGGAAGTGTCGACACTCTCAACACTCCAAAGTGTTGATACTTGGATCATGGTCAATCATATTGACTCCCAAGATGCCAAAGGATTCTCAATCATCGATCAGCCTTTAGATCAGGTAGAAATCCTTATGGTGTGTGACCCCATAGGTTTGAACATTAAGCTGGTAGTATTGAAACACTTCCAGTACTAGTCAAAGTCATCATCTAGCAATGATACTCGACATCCGGATATGTCGAAGATTGCAGAGCAACTCTCTAGAACTCCTGGCATATGGTTACCGCATAATTCATTCCTTTGACCTCATAATACTCAGGATGATCTAGGATTTGACTGCCAATCCTAATTTAGTATATCCAGATCGTGTCTCAACCTTACAAGTTCTGTGACTCCTTACAAGAACTATCCTGGTCAAGGTTTTGCTAAATTGAGACATGGTGAGTCATTCACTCCAAACCATTTGGAGGGGTCAATTCCATCTTGATTCATCATCGCTCCATAAGTATTTGACTGTATCTAGAACCTTCCATCACTAGATTAAAAATCCAGGTAGTCCGGTATCAAAGTACAGGGAGTCGCTTGCAAGCTATCATGATGATCTCAGGTCTGATGGACATATATATCCATACCCCTTCGCAAGCAACCCTTTGGCAGAAGGGAGCTTCGTAGTTGGTCACGTTCAGTGAGATGTCATACATTTCAGATGTATGTCACATCAGTGTCTCTACACTCCTTGGTTAAGAGGACAACCAACCAATGTGATATACAATAACCTACACTTGATACATCGTCGTCCTATAATAATATATCCTTTAGTTGTGAACCAGTTTAAGAACTACTCGATACATCCTCTCTATATCAAATATAATGTAGTTCTAAGGACTCCATCATACAAGAGTTCTTTTCAGGAAAATGCACATGTAATGAATAGCCAATAGAATAACTTTTATTCATTTAAAAAATTTATATACAATTACAAAATAGCACAACTGTTCACAGCCTAGACGATTGACTTTGGGACACTATTCCCAACAACTCTCACTTGTACTAAAGCCAATCAATATAGAATCTTATTCTCATTTTTCATTTACAATTGTTGAACTCTTGAACTCCGATGGCTTTAGTGTAGGGGTCGGTCATGTTCTGCTTTCTATCGATCTTCTGAAGGTCGATGTCTCCTCATTCCATGATTTCTTGCACAAGGTGATAGTGCCACAGAATGTGTTTGGTATGCTGATGGGACTTCAGCTCTTTGGCTTAAGCAATGGCTACGGTGCTGTCACAATAAACCGGAATAGGACCATCCAGGAAAGGTGCCACTCCTAGCTCACCTAGAAACTTTTGCAACCACACAGCTTCCTTTGTTGCATCCGATGTTGCGATGTATTCTGCTTCGTATACTGAGTCTGACACAGTAGGCTACTTGGAACTTTTCCAACATATCGCTCCTCTATTTAGGATAAAGATAAATCCTATCACACTCTTGCTATCATCCCTATCTGACTGAAAATTGGAGTCAGTATATCCCACAAGTTTCAAGTCAGGTTCTCCATAAATCAGCCATTGATTTTTAGTATTTCCAGATACTTAAGAATGGTCTTTATCACTTTCCAATGAGCTTCACCTGGATCAGACTGGTATTTGCTCACTATGCCTAGTGAGTATGCCATATCTGGTGTAGTACATATCATGGAATATATGATAGAGCCCACTATCGAAGCATATGGGATTCTACTTATACGCTCTCTCTTTTCAGGAGTTATCGCATAATCTTTTTGGAGAACATAATTCCAGGGCCTATCAGAGATAGCCTTTTTTGGAATTCTCCATGCTGAATCACTTCAGCACAGTATCAATGTACGTAGACTGGGACAGTCCCAGAAGCCTCTTAGATTTATCTTTACAGATCTTCATACCCAATATATAAGAGACTTCACCCAAGTCCTTCATAGATAACTGAGATGATGACTAGACCTTTATTCCTTATAGTGTTGGGATGTCATTTTTGATTAAGAAAATGTCAACCACATACAATACAAGGAATACAATCACAGAACCATTAATCCATTTATAAATGCAAGGTTCTTTTTTGTTCCTAACAAAGCCATACGACTTGATATACTTATCAAATCGCATGTTCCAACTCCGAGATGCTTACTTCAGTCCATAGATGGACCTTTAAAGCTTGCACACCTTTGACTCATCTTTGGATGTGAACCCTTCAGGTTGTATCATATACACCTTCTCTTCTAGCTCACCATTCAGGAAAGCTATTCGGACATCCATTTGACAAATTTCATAATCAAAGTATGCCGCTAAAGCAAGTATGATTCGAATGGATTTGAGCATTGCTACAAGAGAGAACGTCTCATCATAGTCAATACTATAACGTTGACGATACCCCTTGGCAACCAGACGGGCTTTATAGGTCTCTACCTGCTCGTTTACGCCCATCTTTCTTTTGAAAATTCATTTACATCCAATGGATTTTATCCCCTCAAGTGGATCAATCAATGTCCATACATTGTTGATTTCTATGGACTCCATTTCAGATCTCATGGTTCCTAGCCATTTTTTAGAGTCGGACCTCTGTATTGCATCCATATAGGTGATCGGGTCTTCATTGTTCTCATCAAGTTCAATGGGATCATCGTCCCGGATCAAGAAACTGCAGTATCTGTCCAGTTGATGCGGTACCCTATCGGATCTCCTTAATGGTTCCTGTGTGGGCTCTGGGTGTGATCTAATCGCAACCGGTTCTATGTTGTTCCTTAAGTGTGTCGGTTCTTCTACTTGTTGAATTTCACTAAGTTCAATCTTAGCAGCTATAGTTCCTTCACCGAAGAACTTTTCCAAAAAGATAACCCTAAGATTGATGAACAACTTTTGTTCCTCAGCCAAGTAGAAGTAGTACCCTTAGACTCTTTTGGATATCCAACAAATAGGCACTGGTCAGACCTAGGTCCAAGCTTATCCATTTCCAAATGTTTGACATAAGCCGGGCAATCCTAGACCCGAAGTTGTGCGAGTGTCGGCTTATATCCAGTCCATATCTTATATAAGGTTTTGCTAACGGACTTACTCGGAACCCTATTTAAAAAGTAGCAGGCTGACTCTAGAGCATATCCCCAAAAGGATAGCGACAGAGAAGCAAAGCCCATCATGGATCGAACCATATTTAGTATGGTTTGATTCCTCCTTTCAAACACTCCATTTAACTGAGGTAGGTGTCCATTGAGAGAGAATCCTATTCTCCTCAAGATATGTCAGAAAATCACCAGAAAGATATTCACCACCTCGATCTGATCGAAGGATTTTGATATACTTTCCAGTTTACTTTTCTACTTCATTACGATATCATTTGAACATTTCAAACGATTCTGATTTATGTCTCATCAAGAAGACATAACTGTACCTTGAAAGATTATCTATAAATGTAATGAAATAATTATACCCATCTTTGGCACTAATATTCATAGGTTCGTATATATCAGTATGTACCAGACTTAGAATTTCTTTGGCTCGTTCATCTTTTTCAATAAAAGATGATCTTGCCATCTTTCCAAGAAGACAGGACTCACAGGTTGGTAGTGAATCACATTCCCTGATCTCGAGAAGACCCTCATTTTTCAACCTGTTTATCCTGTTCTTATTAATATGACCTAGCCTACAATGCCATAGATACGCATCGCTGACATTATCTATCTTAGGACGTTTGCTAGATATGTACGCTACACTAACAGGTCGCGATAGTACATAAATGCCATTGTTCATGTATCCATTTATCACAACAAAACCATTCCAAATGATTTTGTAAATGTCATTCTTTATTGATAGTTTATAACCATACATGGCTAATTGGCCTATAGAAATGACATTCAGGATGAAAGACGGATAGTAATGACACCCATTCAAAATGATTGTACAAGACTCGAAAACTAATTTGAGGGCTCCCAATGCCAGGACTGGAACTTGGCTTCCATTTTTCACGTTTAAGAATATCTCGTCATCGTCGAATCTCCTATTAAGTTGAAGTCCCTGCAAAGAATTACAAATATGAATTGGACTTCCAGTATCCAATACCCAGTTGGTAGTATCACAAATAGAGAAACTATAAGGCATTATCATATAAATACCTTGTCTAGCACTACCCTGCTTGTTCCTCTTCTTGGACCTGTTCGGGTCAAGAGATACAATATAAAGAGGATATTTCCTCTTCCAATGACCCTGCTTCTTATAGAAGAAGCACTCCACCTGGCTCTTATCAGCCTTCACCTTCTTGACCTGACTGGGCCCAGAAGCATTTTGCACATTCTTCCCTTTATTTCTCTTTTTCCCTTTCTTAAAGGAATGACACCCCGCTGAAGATCCTCCCACTAGATTTACCACCTCTTTATTGAGTTGGTGGTCTTTCTCATAAGTCCGTAGTAATCCCAACAGACCGTGGTAGTTAACTATAGACTTATTCATTATAAAATGATCGAGAAAGTCTAGATAAGAAGAGGGCAGGGAATTCAGTATCACATCTTTCCTTGGCTGTTTATGCAAGGAACATCCGAGCTTGCCCAGGCGCTCAATCATCCCGATCATATACAATACATGATTAGTGACTGAGACTCCATTAAGAATCTGTGCATTATAGATAGCATAGGAGATCTTGTACCTCTCAGCATCATCTGGTGTATCGAAGGACTCCTTCAACTTTTGAAGGATCTCCTCTGGCTAGGCTTCTTCAAATTTGTGACTGAACTCATCATTCATCACTGCCAACATGATACATCGGATAGTGGTCCTACCAGAGAGCCACTTCTGATAAGTGTCTCTGATTGAACCCCTAGCATTGGGAGCAAGGATTTCAGGCGCTAGATCCGATATCATATATATGATTCATTCATGCTCCAGGACAATCCTGAGCCTTCGATACCAGCTATCAAAGTTGGGACCTATGAGTTTTTCATTATCGAGAAGAGATCGGAGTGACAAGTTGGTAGACATCTGAAAGGAAAACTAAAATCTATTAGTGTATATGAATTATTAACCTAAAGACATGGACTTTAGTCTAAAGGCCCTCCCACTATTTTGTTCAGACTGGTAGCCTCTACCTCTAATTCGAGAAATTATTTTAATTTCTTAGTGGGTACTAAAACCCAATAGACAACACATGAGTCCGACTTTGGCCGGCCCATCCATGTGCATCTAAAGGTAGGTTCTTAATCGATTACTTCTCCAAGTAACTTCTAATATTTAGATTTTACCCCAAGGTGTACTTCAATCAGCCTTTGGGCCTCCTATTGATGGTCCTGGTTAGGTCAAACCATTAACATGATAAAGTTCAATGCTTCTAACCAACGAATAGTCAAGCTCGACTTTGGCCGGCCCATCTAGAGATGGACCGCCGGCGGGGGGGTAGGGGGGCCTTGGCCCCCCTAAATGTTTTGTAATCCACGTTGTTAGATAGGTTTATTTAAGGTAAACAAGTATTTGGCCCCCCATCCCTCAAATTTCTGAAGTCAATCCACAATAATCCCTAAAAAATCGATAACAAAATTTTAAATAAAATCAAAACTAAGATAAATCACTAAAAAATAAGTTTTCAAAGAGTTTTATTAAAAAAAATTGGTGAACAACTTACGTAGGCTGAGAGTGACGCCATCCCTGTCTCCTTCTCCAGTTCTCCTCCAAAATCTTGAAGCGGTGAAGGTGACGAGCGAAGCCCGAACCGGCAAACCCGGTCCCCATCCCATTCCCATCAGCCATGAGGCATGAGCAGTGACTCCAGTGAACCATTTGCCCATCCCTCCTGACAGCCACTGTCGATGAAGGAGACGACCGGGCCAATCCCAGCCATCGTGGTGCCACCCCACCCGTCGGTCGTCGCTGGCTTCAAACAGTGCACTGACGGCCAAGGCCAACTCCTCTCTTTGTCCATTCGTCATCGCCATCGCCGCCAACCCCGGGCTTGGTTCCTCCCGTGGTTCAATGCGGTGAGCCGGTGATGCGCTGTCGATGCCGGAGCTGACAATGCTTCTAGTCGACATCCATTTCTATGACGCCTCCTGTAATTGACGTGGCGAGAGATGAGTCTCGAGTCCGTGAGTGGTTTTTATCTCTAACAAGTACGGAGTTTTGGATTTTTTGTTCTTGGTTCTTCTAGCTTCTTCTGTAAAATATGTGCCCTTTAAATATTATTAATTGAACTTGGCAGTCCTAGTTTAGCAATCCTGTTTTGGATGAGTTCCTTCCATGCTTTCGGCCAATATAATTAGAGTTGGAGACCTGTTACAGCTTTTACAAGGTAACTAGGTTCCTCTTTTTGATAAATTTATTAATTAGAGACTTCTTTCTGTCTATTTTTTTTTCAAGTCGTTCAGATCGTCTCTAATTTTTTTTTTAAAAAAATTATATTAGAGAAACTTTTGATGAAAGATTTGTATTAGAGAAATTAAGATAGATGACACTAAGAGAGGTTGCACATTAGAAAACAAAGACAAAACACAACATACACATCATAATAACTATTTAATATTGATTAACTCCCAAATAATCTTTCATGGAACATATTCTTGTTGACTCTCTTGGTTCACCCTGTTGTTTTGGTATTGCATTGCATTGTTGTTTTGGTATTCTAGTTATTTTTTAGTGTAAAGATGGTCAATTATTATGATTCGATTTGTTCTTGCTGTTATTCGATTCGATTTATTTTTGTGTTATTATTTTTATTAATGGTAGAGTCCCACTTCGATTGTGCAAGCCTGGCCTAGTATCTTTAAATTATTAAAAGTTGCATCAAGATTTTAAATCTTGCGGGCTAGGACTATCCCAATTTTTTTCATGTGATGGGATGTGTTGTCCTATCCTATCCTGACACTTAGAATAGGGAATGTTCCAAGGTATCCTGATTGGAATGCTGCGATGCTGGTGAAATAGCACAGTCCCCATGATACCCAATCTTGGTATCTTGTAGGACGTCCCATCGGGACTTCAAATCTGGTGTCCATCTCTATCTGTGTGCTGGTGCCGGACTGTTAATGTTGTGCCCAAAAGTGACAATCAATAAACGGGCAAATAATATTTTATAAAAAAATATTTAAATTAATTATAAATATTTATTAATATGTTTAAATTATATATTTTTTGGCCCCCCTGAAAAAATTGGTGTGGTATGCCCCTGGGCCCATCTGACCATCATTAAGAGAGTCGCACTGAGCCATCATATTAGAAATGGCAATTCTAATAGCCCAATGAACACTCGATCTTTGGATCTGCCGATGAACATCCAACTATTGGACCCATTACCATTCCACTTAATAGGAGGCTAGGACTTAGTTATCTCCATAACTTCGTCCCTTTATGGACCTAATAATTTAGAGGGTTTAAATTTAATGTAATAGATGAAATAGATAAGAAGACATGAATCAACCTCCTACTGACTACATCAGTCATTAAGGAGGGTTTCAGAAACTAATGATCCATGGGCACCTAGAATCAGTCAAAACTGATTAACCTTAGGTGACATGGGTTAACACGAGTCAGTGAACTATCCAATCAATTCTGATCGACCACATTGGCTAGGTAAATGAGATCATGGGATGGGTTCCGCCATTAACCGTCTTGCCTTAGACACCAAGCGGGTTGGCTAGGTAAGAGATAGCCCCAAAGAACCATGATCAAATGCTATACTTATCTTAGATACCAATTAGTTTATCAGACTCGATTAGACTAGCCTAAAGACCCGGGCTGATCATTGAGCCACAAATTAGATCCATTTAGATTTATGGACTAATCAATCTAACTATTAGAGAGATCTATAGAGAAGAAATCCCAATTTAATATTTGATTAGATTAGTTCTCTATTTAGTCAAATGCATTTAAACTTAGGTCTAACCCAATTAAGGACTAATTGAAGCTAACCTATAACCCTCAAACCTTATAGAAATGACTTAAAATCTTTGAATCATATTCCTAGATCACTTTGTCATTCAAGATAACTTAATTCTTAATTAAGTTCAATAAGCTTCATAAATCAAAATAATTTCAATTTATAATGTAAAACAATGTTACAACCAATTAGAATTTGAATTCACTATTTTTCAGCATTCTTAGGTCAAGCATCGACTCACCAGGATCAAGTGTCGATACTAGGTATCGACACTAGGGTCGACACATGGCCTGAGACAGGGTGACAACAGAGTGCCATATTTTCCGATACGTGCTTATGAGTTGATACCTTTATTTTTCTTCTTCATGAGTCACATCACAAGCGGCACCCCTACATGCCATAGAAGACTCCATTGAATGAGAAGAGAGGGTCTTGCGGTCCTACTTCTCTCCTATGATCGGACGGCCATGGTGATGCACTTAATCCAAGTACTTTGAAAGAGAAAATTAATGATATCTTAACATGCTACTATTATTATGCTATAGGAACCTGGCTCTGATACCAATGAAAGTGAAGTAGTACAAGTAGACTATATTTTAAAACTATTTTAAAAATAAAGAATAGTGGAAGACTTGGTAAATCGATCAAGTCGATCTACCAATCTACCTGCAACAGGATCCAACATAATAAAAGTACATGCAAAGGATACCATAAGCAATAAAAAGGAAAAGCATGGAATAATTTCATACTTTAGATCTGATCACATGAGACCAAGAGAAAGGTATGTTACTTTAAATCATTGGATGGAGGTGATGAAGAGCTGTCGAGCCACACAAGTGTCTGGCTTCTATAGGTAGTTCACACCATGGCTTGATCCCAATCAACTCCCTTGGAGTGTTAGCTCCTCAACATCCTGGAAGCCAATTTTCTCCTTCCTTGTTCCTGCAAGACCTTCTTGAAGCTGCCGGGAAGAACTTGTTGGAGGACAATGAGGAGAAGTGGAAGTGGAAACCTTTCCCAACCAACTCCCTCTTCCCAAACCTTAGCTTGATTGCTAGGTTGGCTCACACCCAAAACCCTAATCCTCTCAAACCCCACATATACTCATATCCCTTCGCGAGCAACCCTTTGACAGAAGAGAGCTCCGTAGTTGGTCATGTTTAGTGAGATGTCATACATTTCATCTGTATGTCAGATTATTATCTCTACACTCTTTGGTTAAGAGGATAACCAACCAATATGACATACAACAACCTACGCTTGATACATCATTGTCGTATAATAATGTATCCTTTGATTGTGAACAGTTTAAGAACTACTCGATGTATCCTCTCTATATCAAATATAATGTAGTTCTAAGAACTCCATCACACAAGAGTTCTTTTTAGAAAAATGCATATATGAAGAATAGCCAAAAGAATAACTTTTATTCATTTAAAAAATTTATATACGATTACAAAATAGCATAACCATTCACAGCCTAGACGATTAATTTTGGGATACTATTTCCAACAGGGTCATCTATGGAAGTTGTGCATCTAATTTACAAAAGTTAGTTATTCGTGTTTTAAGCCAAACTTGTAGTGCATCTGGATGTAAGAGAAATTAGAGTATCTTTGAACATATTTATTCTAAAAAGAGAAATATGTTAGAGCACCAAAGGCTTAATGATCTAGTATTTGTATACTGCAATTTAAGACTATGACAAAAATAATTTTATTATAAATGATATACAATTATTTTTATTTACTTGTTGTTTCATAATTCTCAAACTAGTAAATATTAAATAGAGGTTTTATTTCGAGGATCGGAACTATGATCCTATTGACTTTGAATTTTTTGGCGACAATGATGCATGGGTGTTAGTTGATGAGCCATCAGAGTTAACTAGTGAGGAATTGGTGACTTTTCATCGTAAATTGGCATCATGTTCTATTCAACAAAATATTAATGATGATGAGAAAATTATTTTATTATATAATTTATAAATAAAATATTATTATAATTTCAAGAGATGTGATTTATCTTTTAAATTTTGTAGATATATTAAACTTAGAAGATTTAGAGAGTGATGATGGTGAAAGTGATGGAAATAATTTCAATACAAGGAAAGATGGAAGAAATGAGAATATTGTAACTCAAGGAAATATTTTTCTAAATATTAAAATAAATTTTAGTCTGTAAGCTTGAATCTTTATATTGTGTACTTGTTTAACACTTCAAATTTTTTTAATAGACATTGATTTTGGTTGTTGGACTTAGACATAAAATAGTTATTTGTTTATTAAAACTTTTAATTTTGCTAGCAGATATGGATGTTATATTTTAAAATTTAAATTACTTGTTATTATTAGTTTGTGACTTTATGCAATTAAATCTTTATATTCATGAATATTTTAATTTAATTATTTATATTTGTGGGATTATAGTTGTATTTTATTGGTATTTTGATGTTTATAATATTGAAATATATATTATCAGGGTCATTATTGCATTACTGAACATAAATAAGTTAATGAATCTTAAATTTTTTATTCTGTGCATTGACTTGTCGGTTCAACCATTGACCCGGTGGTTCAACCGGTGATCCGATGATCCAATATCTTATCCGGGTCAATGTGTAGCCCGGGTTTAATAACATTGCCTATATGTGAAATGACTCAAAAGTTCATCATTAAGTGAAAATCAAAGATAAAAAGGAGGACATTTTTCTCTCTAGTCAAAGATGGCCGATGTACCAGTGGAATCCATAAATATGAAATTTGGACTAGAATTAGGAAATATGGAATTGCTAGACTAAAATATGGAAATATGGAATTGGTGGACTAGAATCTATAAATATGGAATTGGTAGACCATGAATTGATTATGAGGGATTATAAGGATGAGAGATTATGGGGATTGACAAATCATGGAGATTCTTTACTTATTTTGCTTTTGTACATATTGGCCTAGGGCCTATATTAGTTGTACTTCACATCTAGTGGAATAAAGAGAAAAATTCTTCCAATATTCCCAAATTTTGAATAGTATATATTGGTTGTGTGCAATATTTTTTTATCATAGTTGATAATCATAGCCAAGGAACTTGGATATTTTTGATGAAGGAAAAATCTAAAGCATGTGAGCTACTTATAAAGTTCCATAATATGGCTAAGATTCAGTTTGGGTGTATAATTAAGGTAATCGGATTAGATAATGATCGAAAATTTATGTCGGGTCCGCTACAGCAGTTTTACTTAGATAAGGGGATGATACACCGAACCTTATATATTGACACTTTGTAGTAAAATACGAAAGTAGAACGTAAGCACCAACATATCCTTAATATAATAAGGGCCTTGCATTTTGAGGCAGGACTACCTGCTAAGTTTTGGGATAAGTGTATCTTAATAGCTATTTATCTCATTAATTATACTCCGACACATCTTTTTTCAGGAAAGATGCCTTATGAGGTGCTCTTTGGACAAAAACTAAATTATGATCATATTCAAATTTTTTGATCCATATATTTTGCTTATTAGAAGTCATGGATCCGTGATAAATTTTATGAAAGGGCTTGAAAGTATATCTTCATTAGTTATCCCTATGCTAGAAAATTATGAAAACTATACGATCTCGATACATATGAAATTTTTGTCTCGAGGGATATAATTTTCAGTTGAAGAAAATTTGCATATTTGAGGCCAATAATGAAGATGGGCCAATCAAGCCGTTAGTATTTGGAGAAGATGATGTAAGCTCAATACCAACATGCATGGATGCCAGTCTTTGCAAGTAAGCCAGTAGCTCAACTAAACTCAATTCCTTCAATTGGGACCAGTGCAACTAAACTCAATGAGGTGCCTAATAATTTGCAAGTCTAGTTCAAGCCAGGTCCAGAAACACAACAACCCAATCAGGAGGAAATTATGTTGGACAGGGGGAGCAAGCCCGAGTTGTGTGATGAGATGATTTTGACAGAGACTCAAACTGCAAGGCCTAGAAGAATGAAACAAACACCAGCCTACCTACGAGACTATGTGTGCCATGCCACCAAGTCGAAAGATCCCCGATGCATGACACCTGGCTCCATGGTGACTTCAAGTATGATCCATCCTATAGAAAACTTTTTCTATTATGATAAATTATCTCAATCTCACAAAGTATTTTAGTAGCTCTTGATGAATATGTTGAGTCCAGAAATTACTCTCAGGCGATGAAAGATCTCAGATGATAGGATACTACAGTCCAAGAGATAAAGGCACTTGAAGACAATGGTATATGGACTGTGGAGGATCTCCCATCAAACAAGAAACTCATCGGTTGCAAATAGGTATATAAGGTAAAGCGCAGGGTTGATGATAGTGTAGAGCGTTATAAGTCCTGTCTCGTTGAAAAGGGGTTTACTAGATCGAGGGACTCGATTTTCATGATACATTCATACCGGTTGCCAAATTGATGAGTTTACGTTGCCTTCTAATTATCTCTATTTTTAAAAAGTGAGAACTTTATCAAATGGACGTACACAACACATTTTTATATAGTGATCTCAATGAAGAAGTATACATAAGTATTCTACAAAATTTCTATATTGCAGGGCATGACAAAACTTGCTGCCTTCGAAAGTCACTTTAAGGTCTCCGACAAGCCTCTAGAAACTGGTTTGCAAAGTTCACATCCACCTTGCATGAATATGAACTCGTTCAATCAGGGACCAATTACTTCTTATTAACATACAGTAAGGAGACTACCTTCATAGCTATTCTAGTCTATGTAGATGACTTAATATTAACATGCAATGATTCGAGTCAATGTCAAAATTTTAAAGCTTATTTGGCCACCCGGTTTCATATTAAGGACCTTGGTCCTTTGAAATATTTTCTTGAAATTGAAATTGCTCATAGCCCAGTAGGATTATTCTTATCCTAGTGAAAAATATGTTCTAGATATATTAAATGAATGTGGCATGCCCAGAGCTAGACTGTCATCATTTTCCATGAGCAATAACATCATCTATCAACAATCTCTAGTGAACCTATATTTGATCCTGGACAATACCAACACCTAGTGGGGCGTTTAATTTATTTGACTATCACACGATTGGAACTCTGCTACTTAGTCCATATCCTATCCCAATTCATGCAGAATCCTTGATAGCCGCACTGGGATGCATCGATGCGAGTCCTTCAATATCTCAAGCAATGTCTGGGCAGGGGATTCTACTCAATACACTAACATCTTTGTAATTGACTGCTTATTATGACTCGAATTGGGCTGGTTGCTCAATGACAAGGCATTCTGTCACTAGATACTTTGTTATGCTTAGAAGTTATTCCATTTTCTAGAAGAACATGAAGCAAATTAATGTATCTGAATAATCAAAAGAAGTAGAATACAGATCCATTGTACTGCCACTAGCGAACTCCTATGGTTGTGCAGCCTTTCGCGATCTTTCATAATCAATCATGTTCAGTCCATAGAGCTCTTCTACGATAATCAAGCCACCCTCCACATCACCGATAATCCAATCTTTCATGAGCAAGTAAAACATATTGAGATAGATTGTCATTTCATTCATGATCATTTAAAGCTTCACGTAATCATCATAGCTTATGTGTCGACCAAACTCCAGTTGGCCGACGTGTTCACAACGATCCTGGGACATGATCGATTTCATTTCTTACTTGGCAAGTTGGACGTGATTGACATTTAAGCACCAACTTGAGAGAAAGTATTAGTGGAATCCATAAATATGGAATTAGTGGATCAGAATCCATAAATATGGAATTGCTGGGACATGATTGATTTCATTTCTTACTTGGCAAGTTGGACGTGATTGACATTTAAGCACCAACTTAAGGGAAAGTATTAGTCGAATCCATAAATATACAATTAATGGATCAGAATCCATAAATATAGAATTGCTGGATCAAAATCTGTAAATATGGAATTAGTAGACAAGAATCTATAAATATGAAATTGGCGGACCAAGAATTAATTATGAGAGATTGTAGGGATGAGAGATTATGGAGATTGACAAATCATGAAAATTATTTACTTATTTGGTTTTTGTATTGGCCAATATGGCCTGCATATTGATTGTACTTGACATCTAATAGAATAAAGAGAGATAACTCTCTTCTTATTTTTAAAGTTTACATGATGTAATATTAGTTGTTCTACAGTGCAGTGTTATCATGACGTGTAGATAAATATGATTTGCCAAAGCAAAAGAAAATAAATAGATATTTCACTTTGTCTTGGTATTGATATGCTTATCAAGGTTAATGACTTATCCTGAATTACTTATCCCGTTTCCGAGTTAGAAGATAGCATTCACAATTAGTAGCAGACTTATCCTGAATTACTTATCCCGTTTCCGAGTTAGAAGATAGCATTCATAATTAGTAGCATGGGTTTGAAGAAGAAGAAGAAGAAGAAGAGAATCTCCTAATTGCCAGATGTTTGCCACTTAAGTGGTAGGAAGACGTGAAGAAGAAGAAGAGAACCTCTTAATTGCTAGATATTTCTACTTAATGCAATGATAGAAGTGGTAGGAAGTTGAGATAGTAATTATAATGGAAACCTCTTAATTGCTATATGTTTGCCATTTAATGCAATGATAGAAGCAATAGGAAGCCGTGAAGAAGAGGAAGAGAACCTCTTAATTGCTAGATGTGGATAGAAGTGGTAGGAAGACGTGAAGAAGAAGAAGAAGAGAACCTCTTAATTGCTAGATGTTTGCCACTTAATGCAACGATGGAAGTGGTAGGAAGGTGTTTGCTACTTAATGCAACAATAGAAGTTGTATACGCATGGTCGGACCAGTGATTGAGCCGGACGAAGCATTCGGCCGGATGATGCGGATTGAAGCCCCCACTGGTCGGCTTCCATGGAGGCCCTGATGCATTCCCCACTGAAGGTTCAATGAACCGGTTGATTATTGGGCTGGTTGTTCTAGGGCCCACCTGAAGATCGGCTGACCTACCGATAGCCGACCTACTAGAGGCCGACCAACTTGATCCACGTTCGGGGGAGCGCTTGGAGGTTCTAGAAGATTCCCTCCAGCTGGTACCAGAATTATGTTGTAACGGATTCTTCGACGTGGCCATGATTTTGTGCAATCTGGCCATTATTTCGACCCTCTGAGGGGCAAATCAGGGACTTCGTCTCTGTCCTCTAACGAATTTTGGCAGTATTCCACGTCCATAAAAAGGATCTAGGGGATCTCCGCTGGAGTAAGAGACTCTTTCCTCTCAATTCTCCGTTCCCTCTTTGCTTCCCTCCACTCTGTTGCTCCAAAATCCCTACTAACTTAAGTATCGGAGTGTCCCCCGCCGGAACACACCGACGCTCAGGGAACCTTTTGCAGGTTAGCCGGCTGAGAAGTTTTCCAGCATACCAAGCAGAGCCCGGTCCAAGGGTGAGCGCAGCAACAGAAGTGATATATAGGAAGTTGAGATAGTAATTATAATTGAAACCTCTTAATTGCTATATATTTGTCATTTAATTAAAACAACGATAGAAACGGTAGGAAGACGTGAAGAAGAGGAAAAGAAGCTCTTAATTGCTAGATGTTTGTCACTTAATGCAATGATAGAAGTGGTAGGAAGACATTTGCGAAGAAGAAGAAAAAAAAGAGAACCTCCTAATTGCTAGATGTTAACCACTTAATGCAATGATAGAAATGGTAGGAAGACGTTTGCCACTTAATGCAATGAAGGAGTGGTAGGAAGTTGAGACAGTAATTGTATGCTTGTACATGAACCAGTAAACCAATTCAATGCAAATGATATTAGGATTACTAATGTTAGGCACATGCAGCGAGCCCGTATGTTAAATGGATTGTTGCTTTCACTCTTCTCAAAATGGGCACTTGCATACAATACTCCACGTACAAATACTTGGTAAGAAGAATGATAAGAAGACGAAGAAGAAGGGTTGCTTTCACTCTTCTCAAAACGGGCACTTGCATACAACACACCATGGATGGCTAGTCCATGGTTAATCACTCCCGCTCCCACTCTCTTAGTTTTTTTGATTATGGTCATGATCGGCCCATAACTAGTCCCTAAGGAGACAGATCCTGAATACACATACCATCCATCGATTATGTGTTAGTAATCGCTCCACTGAAAGTCCAAAAGAATACTAGATCTGATATCATATGAAAAAATATGTATTCTTAGCATGTACCGGCGATCACCCCGTCTGGCTAGATCTAGAAGGAAACTAGCTAGTTCCTGATTATACATACCGTCCATTGATCATGTATCAGTAATCGTTTAACTGGAGGTCCGAAAGGAGACTAGATCCTAATTCATGTGATCATAGTTAAACTAGAGAGCATTACAACCAACAAACAATATATTTTTTGATGCAATTTAATATAATCATTTTCAAAATAAATACATGTTTAACTCAATATTTTGCCAAATCATGATCATGCATAAAGTACTCACTTGAATAATATAACATTAATTAAATCTTTAAATCAAATAAAATATAGTAAAATATACTAGAATAGCAGCAACTTATCAAAAATTGATTCTATCAAGAACACGTGACTCAAATCCTAGATCCAGTTCTCTTTTATTGATAAAGGTGATGAAGGTTCTGACAAAACAAGTTATTTATATAATTAACTGTTAATCCAAGAAAAGAAGATAAAAAAAAGATTTTCGGTCTGATCTTGGTCTAGGCTTGATCTAGATATCTATTTGGATCCGATCGATGGAGATCGAGTTAATTAGTAAGGAAATTATTTAATTACCCTATGATTAACGTCCAATCAAAAAACTAGTTTCATGGAATTTAAATCTTCCTTTCCAAATATTTATTTATTTTGCTCTTTCTCTCTCCTCTCTCTTCTTGTTTCTCTCTCCTCTCTCTCCTCTTTTCTCTCTTTCTCTCTTCTCTTTTCTCTCCTCTTTCTTTTCTCTCTCCTCTTTCTCTCTCCTATTTTTTTCTTTTCTTTTTTCTTTTCTTCTTTGTTTGCTTCTTCTTTTCTTCTTTAGCTTGGCCTGAATGGACCTTCCACGGTCCCAAAGAATCGAAGAAGAAGGACAAAAGCGAGGGGTTCAAGAGGGCGGCTCACTGGAGTATGGCCAGATGGAGAGGTGGGTTGGGGTGGTGCTATCTATAGTGGTCCGGCCACTAACAGGAAATTGTGAGAGGATGAAAGAGAAGATGGGGATCCACCTCTTGTTGCCACCATGATTGCATCCAAAATTATAAAATACCAAGGAAGGAGAGAGGTTTACTGGCGAGGCTACCGATGGTGCTGATTTTCGATGATGAAAGGGCTGAACAGCATCAAACTTTTAAAATCAAAGAAAAACAATAAATTTAGAGAGGTAAGGGGGTCTTTGGATGATCGATGTCATGCCCCGAATCCAGCACCCGAATCGGCTATGCGACCGGCCGTACAAATCCTAGTTTTATCCTAGAGATCATGCAAGGCCTAGGTACACAAGAGTCAATCAAATCAAATAAGCCAATATTATATAAACAATTGAATAATAATTAAATAATCCATTTATTCAAGTCAAAATCACTAATTGGTCTATTGATTCACAACAAGCATCAGTAACCGAAAAAAACTAAAATTTACTAACTAAACTATCTAAACAATATTGATGTTCCGTCTCACACCCAGCCCGATCCTCGCTATGCATCCCGAGTCTTTGGAAAAACAAAAGTAGGGAGTGAGGTATATAAAATACAGATAATAATAACAACAAACACATTATTTATCACGAGAAACCAAACTATGCCATATGAAAAAAAAATACCATGCATGCAGATGTATATATATGCTCGAATCAAGTCAGGTCACGTAAAATACATATATAAACAGGTGATCAATCCAGAATTCCTTACCTCTCAAAAATCAACTATCTACACCTGAACTAGTCCGTACCCGAAATTCGTGTAACGCCTTCCTGCTCAAAAGGCTGTTCTCTTACAATAATAAATAAATTCATTCAAAACCAAATCCTAGTTTCCCAAATTTTGAGAAAGAAAGTTTTCTCCCAATCTCTCTCCTATAATATATTATTATTATTTTAAATTTTATTCTCCTCTTTCTCTCTCCTCATTCTCTCTCTTTTTTTCCTTCTTTTTTTCTTTCTTTCTTTCTTTCTTTTTTTCTTTCTTTCTCCCCCGAACCCCCCCGAGCTCTTCCTCGGCTTGGTCGAACCGGCCTCCCCACAATCACCGGTGGCCATGAGAGGTGATCACTGGGAAGGGCTCGATGGATTGGAGCAGACAACGACGCGGCCACCGGTGATCCACGGCCCAAACAATAGGAAATCCAAAGGAAACCCAACTAAAACCTCCCAAAAAAAGAAGTGAAATAAAAATAGCCAAACTCACCGGTGCTTGAAGGGACTCTCCATCGCTCATTGAAGAGGAGGATGATAGCGTGGAAAGGCTCAATAAGGCTCGGTTTAGCGGCGATAGGGGAAATTTAAAGAAAACATTGACGAGTTTCCTCACCGTTTAAGAAGCAAACTCTATGCCGATCGGAGTTTCATCCTATCTTGACACGTCGCTGACCACCTCCCTCTCCCCTCATGACTCCTCCCTCAAGACTTCCGGTGAAAACCCCAATCGGATAAGGCGAGAACTCCTCCCCTGTTTCTGACTCCTAGTTTTTTTTTCTCAGTTTGGGTTAAAGTCGGTTGGGCCTGTTGACTTATGCCTAAGCCCAAGTATCACATTCTCCCCCCGTTAAAAAAATCTCATCCTCGAAATTTACGTACATGGTATTTCAAAAAGCTATGGATATTTGTCTCTCATTTCTACTTCAAGTTCCTATATAGCTTCTCTTTCACTGTGATTGCTCCATTACACCTTCACGTATGGTATGATTCGGTGTCGCAACACTTGATCCTTACTGTTGACGATTTGTATAGGCACCTCCTCATAAGTCAAATCCTCTTGAAGCTACAATGACACGTAGTCTATTGTATGGCTGGGATCAAGAATATACCTTTGTAACATCAATACATGAAATACATTATGTACTCCTGATAAGGTTGGTGGTAGTGCTAATCGGTAGGCCACCTCACCGACCTTATCCAAAATTTCAAACGGTCTCACAAATTTCGGGCTCAATTTGTCTCGTATACCAAATCGCATTACACCCTTTGTGGAAGAAATTTTTAAAAAGACATGGTCACCTACATTGAATTCTAGCTCCCTTTGTCTCTTATCAGCATAATTTTTCTATTGGCTCTGAGTCGTATGAAGCCATTCCCTGATCATTTGTACCTTATCTATCGTTTGTTGTCCTATTTTCGGACCTAACAATTTTCTTTCTCCTACATCGTCCTAGTAAATAGGAGATCTACATTTCCTACCATATAAAGCATTAAAAGGTGCTATCTGAATGCTGGCTTGATAACTGTTGTTATAGGCAAACTCTATCAATGATAGATGACAGTCCCAAGCACCACCCAAGCCCATAACACAAGCTCTTAATATGTCTTCCAAAATTTAGATAGTTCACTCCAATTGTCCATCAGTTTGGGGATGAAATGCTGTACTGAAACTTAATTTGGTCCCCAGGGCTTTATGAAGACTTCCAAAATTATGAAACAAACCTATTGTCTCAATCTGATACTATAGTAACTGGAATCCCATGTAGTCTCACAATCTGTTCCATGTACAAGCTTGCTAATTTTTCCAGAGAGAGACCGACACGGAAGGATAAGAAATGAGTTGATTTTATCAGTCGATCTATAATCACCCATACCGCATTATTATCTTTGGGGGTTTTAGGCAAGCCTATCACAAAATCCATAGTAATGTGTTCTCATTTTCATTAAGGAATCACAAGAGATTGTAGTGGTCCGGCAAGTCCTTGATGCTCGGCTTTCACCTGTTGACACACTAGGCATTGAGCCACATACTGAGCTATGTCTTTCTTTATACCAGTCCACCAAAAGCTTTCTCTTAGATCTCGATACATCTTTGTACTACCTGGATGCATCGTATAAGCTGAGCTATGCGTCTCTTCTAGAATCTCATTCTTTAATTCTGGAAGCTTGGGAACACACAATCTGCTACCAAACCTCAAGGTATCATCCGCACGTATAGAAAATTCTGACTAAACACTAGACTCCACTGTCTCTCTAATTCTCTGTAGCTCTAGATCTTCCTTTTGAGTTGTTTAATTCTATCAATAAGGGTAAGTTGTACCATATGATTTGCTAGTTGCATTTTAGGGTTATGAATTCGTACTTCTATCTTAAATCTTCCCAAATCCATTACGATATGCTTTTGATTAGTAAGTAGAGCTACCAATTTGCTTGGAGGCTTCCTACTTAGGGCATCTATTACAATATTTGCCTTGCCTGGATGATAGTTGATGGTTAGATCATAGTCCTTTAGCAACTCCAACCATCTTCTCTGCCTTAAATTTAACTCCTTCTGAGTGAAGATGTACTTTAAACTTTTATGATCTGTAAAAATTTTGCAATGACTGCCATACAGGTAATGCCTCCATATTTTTAGGGCAAAGACCACTGTTGCTAGCTCCAGATCATAAGTAGGGTAATTTGGCTCATATGGCTTCAACTATCTAGAGGCATAAGCTATCACCTTCCCATTTTGCATTAGGAACAACCAAGACCCTTGCAAGATGCATCACTATATATAATGAAATCCCTTATCTCCGCAGCAACAATCAACACTGGGATGGTTACCAACTGTTTCTTCAATTCTTGAAAACTCTGCTCACATTCATCTGTCCAATCAAATTTTGTTCGTTTCTAGGTTAGACAAGTTAAAGGTTAACAATAAGAGAAATTCTTTAACAAATCTTCGATAATAACCTGCCATTCCTAGAAAACTATGAACTTCAGATATATTGATGGGTCTTTCCTAATTTACTACCGCCTCCATTTTCTTTGGGTCCACTAAAACACCTTCCTTAGAGATAACATGGCCAAGAAAAGAGACTCTGTCCAATCAAAACTCACACTTTTGTAGCTTGGCATACAACTTCTCTTCCTTGAGTATTTGTAATACTATTCTTAGGTGTTCATCATGTGCTTGTGGACCCTTGAATAAATCAATATATCATCAATAAACCCACCACAAACTAATCTATATATGGTCTGAACACTCGGTTCATGAGGTCCATAAAAACTACAGGTACATTTGTCAGACCGAAAGGTAGAACCATAAACTCATAATATCCAGAACGAAGATCAATCTTTAAAAATACCTGTGCTCTCTAAAGTTGATCGAATAAATCATCAATCCTCGGTAAAGGATATTTGTTCCTTACTATCACTTTGTTCAACTCCCGATAGTCTATACAGAGCCGAAGACTACCATCATTCTTCTTCATGAATAAGATTGGAGCACTCCAAGGAGATACACTTGGTCTGATAAATCCTTTGTCCAACAACTCTTGCAATTGCTCCTTAAACTCTTTTAATTCTGCTGGAGCCATACTATACTGAGCTTTGGAGATGGCACCCATGCCCGGTATAAGATCAATAGAGAACTTGATTTCTCTATCAAGAGGTAACCCTGGCAGGTCATCGAGAAAAACCTCTAGAAACTCTTTCAATAGGTATGTCTTCTAACCTGAGCTCTTGCTGTCGGGTATCTATCACTGCCGTCAAAAATCCTTCACAGCTTTTCTTGAGGAGTCGCATGGCAATATAAGCTGAGATCACTCTTCTCAGAGAGGTTAGCTTGTTACCCACAAAGTGAAACTCTAGCTGACTAGGAATCTAAAATCTCACTATCTTCTCAAAATAGTTGATGGAAGCATGACATATTGCTAGTTAATCCATTCTAAGGACCACATCGAAATTGTTCATATCCAAGACTATCAAATCCACTTTCATCTCCTTACCTTCGATATCCAATTTACAATCATTGTAGATTCGATCAACCATAATGACATCCCCACTTAGAGTAGAAACACAAAGTTTAATTTCTAGAGGTATCGAAGCCAATTCATTATTTTTCCTAACTAGTCTAGTTGATATGAAAGAATGTGTGTCACCCGCATCAAACATAACATAAACATTGCTAGAAAATAACCTAATCATACATGTCACTACTGAATTAGATGCATTGGCATCCTGCTGCGTGAGTGCATACACCCGTCCCTGGGTACCCGACTTCTGTTGTCCTCCTTACTGATGTCTGTCACGAGATGCTTGAGGCGTTTGATGCTGTGACCCCTGACCACTATGACACACAGCATCCTTGTGACCCTCCTTGCCACAATTGTAGCATTTTCCTCCTGGCCAAGTGCAGTCTCGCCTAAGGTGCGGCCCACCACACCTGTAGCACTGGATATCATTCCTTTGTCAAGTTTTGTCATTTGGAGCAGCATTGTCAGGTTTCCTTGTCTTTGCATTAGTATTTTTATTAGATTGACCCTGGTATCCTCCTGACCTAGATCTCTTCTTCAAAGCTTTTTTTGTCTCTGCTTGAGCAATATCCAATCCCCTTTCTATTATTAGTGCCTTGTTGACGACCTTCTTATAAGTGGGTAGCTCGAAGGTAGTCACCTGTTGTTGAATCCGACCTCTAAGTCAATTTTCAAATTTTCTGGCCTAGACCCCTTCATCCGCTATAAATGTTGGAGCATACCATGACAGTTCTTCAAACTTTATAGCATACTGAGCAACTGTCAAGCTACCCTACTCCAAGCGATTAAATTATTGAAATTTTTGTATCTGAATACTCTGAGAAAAACACCTCTCATAGAAGACCCTCCTGAAATCTGCCCAAGTAAAAGGTGCATCATTTGGTCCCTGCTTTCCAAACTCTAACTCCCACCAAGCAGCTGTCTCATCTTGCAACAAGAAGGTAGCAAAAGTAACTTTTTTCTCTACCGGACACCGCAAGGCCTAGAATACTTTATCCACAGCTTTCAACCAACCCTTTGCCTCCATGGGGTCAGATGTTTCCTTAAATACTGGTGGCGCATATTTCTTGAAATCTATTAAGGTTATTTATCATTTTTGCAAGACCCTGGCTTCTGACTGTTGCTGCGAAACTCCTTGTTACTGCCGTTGCAATAGTTGCTGTATGAACTGTTGCTGTTGCTGCATAAGTTGTTGTTATTGTTGTTGCGCTTCCAATAATCTCAGCATATCAGTTCTTGCAGTGGCTTGTTGTTGTACCAAAAATTGTATCAGCTAAGGGAGGTCAACCTGGTCCTCAGGCCGAACTCCAGATCCTCTCGGAGTTCTTGCTTCTACAGTTCCAGTCTCCGGGGTGTTGTCCATGGGATTAGGCATTGTTTCCTATAGATGTTCATCATTATCGAGTAAACTTTCAGTATCTTCTTGTTGCTCCCTGGGCTCCCAAGCACTTGCTCCATCAGTAAATCTTGTGGGCCTCCTAGCACGTCCATGCCCACCACCACGCACCATGGTAATCCCATACTAGTCATGGTTAGTATACAACAAGCACTAAATGATCAAAAATATATTACACTATCTATCCCATCTAAGAATCAACCCACACTCTCTTAATGAACTTATATCTTAAGATCCTATAACCTGGTTTGCTCTGATACCACTTTGTCACGTCTCGAATCTAGCACTGGAATCGGCTACGCCACTGGCCACACAAACCCTAGTTTTATCCTAGAGATCATGCAAAGCCTAGGTACACAAGAGTCAATCAAATCAAATAAACCAATATTATATAAACAATTGAATAATAATTAAATAATCCATTTATTCAAGTCAAAATCACTAATTGATCCATTGATTCACAACAAGCATCAGTAACCGGAAAAAGCTAAAATTTACTAACTAAACTATCTAAACAATATTGATGTTCCGTCTCATGCCTAGTCCAATCCTCGCTATGTATCCTGAGTCTCTGAAAAAATAAAAGTAGGGATTGAGCTCTCCAGCCCAGTAAGGTTTTCATATGATCACATCAGTAATAATATATATTTCTGGAAATAGCAAGAACATACTAGTATGTCATATCATACAGTCAAATAATTCAAACATCATATATGACAAAACCTTGATAACATTATATTTTTCTTTTAGAGTTTTCATTAATTAACCTTTATCTTTAGAGTTCTGGACTAGCCATGGTCATGCTCTAGCCCATGACTAGCAACCTCATAATCGACCATGTACTCGTGGTTATGTTAGCTCACGTACAAAGCCCGTGGCTCAGGCTGTCCCACATACTATCCATCCATGACCGGCTATTCCATGTATAAAGCCCATGGCTCAAGCTATGTAACCACGATCCCGTGGCATGGCTAGTCCAAATATTGTGTTCCCTTAATTAACACTTCATCAATATAGTCAAAACATGTCTTTTACGATTTTTCAATAACAGGTGTCATGGTCCAACCCATCTAAAGATTACTTTCTTTTATAAACATGGTATATAAAATACAGACAATAATAACAACAGACACATTATTTATTACGAGAAATCAAACTATGCCATGCGAGAAAAAAAAATACCATGCATGCAAATGTATATATATATATATGCTCGGATCAAGTCAGGTCACGTAAAATATACATAAATAGGTGATCAATCCAGAATTCCTTACCTCTCTAGAATCAACTGTCTATACTTGAACTAGTCCGTACCTGAAATTCGCGTAACGCCTTCCTGCTCAGAAGGTTGTTCTCCTACAATAATAAATAAATTCATTCAAAACCAAATTCTAGTTTCATAAATTTTGAGAAAGAAAGTTTTCCCTCAATTCTCTCTCCTATAATATATTATTATTATTATTTTAAATTTTATTCCTCTCTTTCTCTCTCCTCATTCTCTCTCTTCTTCTTTTTTTCCTTTTTTTTTTTTTCTTTCTTTCTTTCTCTTTCTTTCTCTCTTTCTTTCTCCCCCGAAACCCCCCCCCCCCCTGAGCTCTTCCTCAGCTCGGTCGAATCGGCCTCCCCACAGTCACCGGCGGCCAAGAGAGGTGATCATTGTGAAGGGCTCGACGGATCGGAGTGGACGGCGGTGTGGCCACCGGTGATCCACGGCCCAAACAACAGGAAATCCAAAGAAAACCTGACTAAAACCTCCCAAAAAAAGAATTAAAATAAAAATAGCCGAACTCACCGGTGCTTGAAAGGACTCTCCGTCGCTTGCTGGAGAGGAGGATGACGGCGTGGAAAGGCTCGATAAGGCTCGGTTTGGCGGCGGTAGGGAAAATTTAAAGAAAACATTGACGAGTTCCCTCGCCATTTGGAAAGCAAACTCTGTGCCGATCGGAGTTTCATCCCACCCTAACACATCGCCGACCACCTCCCTCTCCCCTCACGACTCCTCCCTCGAGACCTCCGGCGAAAACCCCGGCCGGATAAGGCGAGCTCTCCTCCCTTGTTTTTGACTCCTAGTTTTTTTTTTCTCGGTTTGGGTTGAAGCCGGTTGGTTCTGTCGACTTCAGCCCAAGCCTAAATATCACAATCGAGGCTTAACTTCTACGGTTTGATGATTGTTGGAGAGGAGGAAGAGGATGGTAGAGAGCTTAATTTTGGCTTGAAGGGGGGGGGGGGGGGGGGTGATGAGAGGAGGTTTTAATGAGAGGTTTTGATGGGGATAACTTTGTCGCACGGTAGATAAACCGGCCATTCAAGAGTCCAGTCAGCTCCCACCCTTCCTTTGATCGTCTTCCACCCATCCATGGCATTCTCATCGATCTTCCCGATGAGCTTTTTGCTATAACAAGTAGGGGACAAAGTCTCCTATTTTGGTAAGTTAATTTTTTTTTTTTTTTTTTTTTTGTTCAAGTTGGTTGGAACTACCGACTTCAATCAAGATAATGGTTCACCAGCTTGGGTTCTCACAAAAAAAAAAAAAAAAAAAAAAAAAAAAAAAAAAAAAAAAAAAAAAAAAAATCTAACTTCAAAGGATTTTTTTCCATAAGCGTGCAAAGGTGGTCATGAATCTTTTCTTCGTATATACATATCCAACCGGGCAATTCCTCGGAGTTGGTCCTCCACATAACAAATGAAAATGATTGGTTTCAGTCTTAGCTATCCTTGAGAATCTGCATATCTGCAATTTAAATTGCAGTTGAATCTCCTTCCAAGCTAAGGACATGGGTGTGTAAGAAGTGATTTAAAAAGATGGTTTAAGATTTTAAATCCTATAAGATCGGGCTGTTCCATTTTCCTCATGGAAGGAATAATGCATCATCGTTCCAACCCATCCTTGCCTATACGATAAAGAATACCTTAAGCCATACTGATTGGAATACGAAAATGGTGCCAAGGTGCTGTCCCAATGCAAGAGATAATACTCGGTCTAAACCTCCTGTCAAGACTTATAGAGTTCTTGACATGATTATATTTTTCTAAACTTTTTAATTTTTTTAAATTTTTTTTCCCGCATTGGTGGATTCAAAATCTTCCAGGAAGCAAGTGAATGAATGCAGCTGGTAAGTGAATGATTCAATTATAAGCTAAGCAACAACCCAACGTACCAACGTGCTTATAATTGCATGGGCAAGATCGAAGGTGTTGCATGAATCAAGGTACTTTTAGGACCACCTCAAGGACACGACCTGAGGCACAACAATATATATAAACATCACATATATCCACGAGGAATTGACGCATGACATGATAGAGACAATCAAGAATATATCGACTATTTTTTTGTTCATTTTTCCGTGCTTAACCTATACCACTGGCCCAAAAAAAAAAAAAAAAAAAAAAAAAAACACGAATGCTTCCGGCCATTGAGTGGCCAAGCAAGCTCAAGCTCACACCGGAGAAGAGATAGGACACGCTCAGAGAATCAGGTTTGGGGAAGAAATCCTTAGGTAGATCGACGACCTCCATGTTCCATGAGACATCAATGGAGTGGGCACCGTGCTATGGCATGTAGACAAAGGAGTAAAATCATGTACCGTGTAAGTGGACAGTGCCCAAAAAGTTTGGGCTCATAATTAGGAAAAGATGGCCAACTAACCAATCATGAGAATCACATGCACAAGGGTGGGGGGTGATGTGATACAAATAAGTTTCCTTCGTGAGTGAGATGTCCTTGACGTAAGACTTTTATGAAACAAAGGTCACAAGTAGTGCAAACTTTGATAGACTTTACCCTACCAAAAGAGAGGGAAAGGCATATAATTAAGTTAGGTCTACTTGATTTTGAGTAGTAAATGCTGGATCAAACTGTACACAGAGAAAACAAGGGACGTACATGCTTACTTACCAACATGAATTAACCTTATTTATCAAGGTAGATGAAAGCGTGTGGATATTAAGCATTAAATTGAAAGAATGTATGATGTGACGATTAGACCGACAATTGGTACAAGAGGCATGACTTATTGGGTGCGAACGAAAAGCTACTAAGAGATTTTTTTATTGATGGTTCACTATTAGATGGTTTGATTTTTTTTTTTTTTTTTTATTTTTGGTGTGTGTGGGGGGGGGGGGGTTCGGGGGGATCGCAAGGAAAAGAAAATCTATGGAAAAAGATAGACACCTATCCAAACCATGGAAGAACATGGAAAGGTTTCAAAATATTTGGGTAGCATTTGGTAGGACAAGCTAGTTTGAAAAAAAATTTAGAATTTTCTACATTGGATTCATGAATTTCTACTGTGATCGTTGCGCAAGTTCAATTTAAAATATGCATCAATGATTAAATGATATACTATCTATATTCTCTACAATATTTCGAGGAGTCTATCAAGATTCAAGTATAAGATTTGAAACATGCAAATATAAAAAGCCTCCTTGTGCATGTATTTGCTAGAAGTAATATAGCCATTTGTAAAATAAGAGAGAGAGAAGAAATAAAGAGATCTCTCATTTTCTCCTCTTTGATTATCGGCACCTATTCTAGCATCCAATAGTGTTTACGGCTTGGTAGCGTAGCATGATGAAGCTTATCTTGGTTCTTGATACAAAGACGAGAAAAAATATTACTGGCATGCAAAGAAACTCATAAAAATAAAATTATTATTATTATTTTAGCAAAATAGTTGAAATCCCTTGATGACAATAGCCTTGATTGAGTCACCTTATCATCCCAAATAGTATAAGAAAAGGATGACAATGATCCATAAGTTAACTTTTGTCTGAATATTACATGAATTAACTTGAGATCTTGATCGATCTCTCATAATCTAGCTAGGAATCCAAGTCAGGTAGATATATATACACAAAATCATTAATTTTATTAGCAATAGCTAAAATCTCTTAATGACATTAGTTCTAATCAAATTATGGCATGGTCCCAAAGAGCATGAGACAACAATGACAAGAGTGCATAAACTAACTTTCAACTAAACATTCTTTAAATTATCCATGGGATCTTGATAATTCCCTCCTGATATAGTTAGGAATCAAAGTCCAGTAGATGATGCGTGCCAACGATAGAACTATAGATCATTCCATAACTTTCCTTCCCTACAACTATCCCCTTCTTTCCCTCTTTCTTTCTAATCGGATGTAGCCTTCACTTCCAATAACAATGAGACATCCAAAAACCAAAGAGGATTTTTGATATCTAACTAGGACATACCCTTCATGCTAGTTCATAGCAAATGAAACCTAACCTCTTTATTAACCATAATTCTTTAAATTTAATTAGATAGATCTCCCTAAAATGAGGGATAATTACATTTACACCCGATAATTTGAGAAATCTATACTTATCTTCTTAGGTAGTACGTGGATATCCAAGTTTTATTCATGAAATAGGAATATAAATTTTTGAAGAATAACTATTCATCTTTGTTATTCCAAATTTCTGTTTGGTTAGAAATATCGTATTCTATCTTTATTCTGGTATAATTAATACAGTATTTTCTAATCAGTATTTGGTTGACATAGGAATGAACATCTATTCCTTGTTCTATCCTTTTTAGCTATTTTGTTAAGTATTGCTTAATATCTTTGGAATAATATGACTTAGAATTACCAATTTCATGATTCATCATGGAATTGAAATTCTAGAATCAGGAAGCATTGACCGAAATTACTAAATCATAGGACCCATCATCATTTTTTCATCTATTTAAAGGAATAAGATGGAATAAGCCTTTATTCCATCCACGATTACTAAACCAAACACCATCTTGAGGTTTAATTTTATCCAATACTTTAATATATAATTTAATAGAATATTAGTTAAACCATTAATCATAAATGAAAAATATAAATATTATATTAAAAAAATAATCAAGATAATTTTAAAATGATATAATAATTATCTAAGGATATAAGAAAATATGTGCATTCTTTTCTATAAAAAAAATATATTTTATATGAGATAAAAAATTTTACTAACAGTGTTAATTTAATTTATTTATAAATATTATATATAAGTATGATAAATATAGCAAAGTTTTTGTAATATAATTATTTAATATTTTTTAAGAGCAAAATCCACCGAAAAGGTCAACCTCCCGGTTCCCCGGTCAAGACTATTTGTCTCCTTCCATGCGAAACCAATCCAAGTCGGCAAAGATCCAAGGGGCACGTTGGTCCATTCAATGCACCTGAGGATGGAAGACCGCGTGTGAATGCAAAGGGAAAGAAACTCCCAACGAAATCAAAAGATGCAGCAAAGAACGGGACCCACCACAACACCCCATTAACGCCCACCAAAACCCATAGCCTAAAAAAGAGCACCCAACCTTCTGTGGGCCCCGCGCCAAAGTCAGATGTGTCAGCGTTTCATTCGAAGGTTATGCTGTCCTGTGGGCCAGGGGGCTCGGGTGTTTCTTTTCATGTTTTTATGAGCACAAGGGATAGAGGGAGTAACGTACTGAAACACAACGTCCTGTCAAAAGGTGCCAGGCTAGCATCGGCGGGCATGATTGATCGTGGGGCCCACTTCCTCCCTGGCAACCCACATGGGACACGCACTCCCATGCTTCCTCTGCCACCCCACAACTCAGCTCTCTCTCTCTCTCTCTCTACCGCAGGGTTCATCCCAAAAGGGAAAAAAAAATTTCCATCAACCATATTTAGTTTTGTTCCATTTTTAACTTTCACAAATATCTGAGCTTCAACTCTCTCTCTCTCTCTCTCTCTCTCTCTCTCTCTCTATATATATATATATATATATATATATATATATATATACCGCAGCTCTTCTAAAAAAGGGAAAAAATTTCCATCAATCATATTTAATTTCTTTTCCAGTTATAACTCTCACAAATATTTAAACTTTCCAAATTCAGAACTTTTTAAAAATAAAAATATTTAATATCACATAAATTTAATTTTTATTTATAATATCTTAAATATGAATTCTACTGATTTTTAAAAATATTAAATATTTCTTAACCAGCATTATATGACACTGGTTAGCAAAATTTTTTAAAATAATATATTTAATTTGTTTTATTTATAACTTGCACCATATCTTTAAACTTTTCCTATATTTTTAATAAAAAACACCTATTTTTTGGTAACAAAATATTTATTTAATACATGTTTTTATTCATAAAACAAATCTTATACTGACTCTTTCGATTATGATCTTAATTGGCATGTGACTTTTTTCTATCGAGGATATTTGATTTATTTTTGATAAAAATTATGGCAATGAGAAATTCGCAAAATATAATTAATGTATATGAGTATTAACGTTATTATAAATTTTTATATGGTAAATTGTTAATATGGTAGCACCAGTCTGCTCAACCAATTAAAACACATTTAATGTTGGACACAAATACAATATACAATGCATCAAGAGCGAGATCTGTAAAAGTCCGTCATGATTTATTGCATATATATATATATATAAATACTGCATTATAAAACCTTGACCACTAAGAATTTTTATTGGCCAGCAAAGCTGCTTCCTTTAAAATTTATGAAGTTGATCCCTTTGGTGCTGGCTTTAGATGCCAAGTCCTCAAGCTAAGGAAGGTTATTTCTTTATCTCGCTATTATATTCCTTTCTACGGCAATTAATCTCACACAACGTTATTACCTGGGACCATGGCGAGTCCCCTCGATTGCCCTTATTTTTTGTTCTTTCCTTATATATTCTCCTATTTCTATTTTGTGTTTTTCCTACTAATGCTCCAGGTATCCAAGGAAAGGACACCGATGCAAGGAGACCCAAATAAGTACTCCACCCTCACCATGATTGCCACTCCACCCGGCATGACACCGCTAAAATCTCGAGTACAGTGATGATCGGGTCCACTTTTAGGTGTACATAAGACCAAACTTTCTTCCATTTTCTTACCATTTTTTGTTTCTCAAGCATAAACCGGACGGCCTCTCAGTTTTTGTGCTTCTCCCCTGTTCTCGTTTTTCCTCCATAATTCCAACCCTTCTCTCTCTTAATCTTCTTCTTCTTCTCTTCATTCATCTTTGCCGGTTCTTCTGGTTGGAGCTTCTTCCTTTGCGCCTTGTCCTGCCCCAGGGCTCAAGGGGGCTCATGATGAAGAGGCTAGTAAGTACGTTTTCTGTTTTTTTGGTGTTTTTGCTTATTATCCGATAAAGGAATAATCTTTCTCGACAAAAAAAGGATCTTTGAGAGTTGGTTGCCTTCGTTTTCTATTATACACTTGAAAATTTCGATCTTGCTTTCATTTTGCCTGTTTTGGCTGTTTCTTGTGAGGTTTTCTGTTGCCTTTTTCTTGTTGTGCGTTCTGGGATGCGTGGTTTTGCCCAGTCTGGAGTTGCTTCCCGAGAAATTTCTCTTTTGGGTGTTTGGGAGCTTCGGCCATGTTCAATCATCGATTCCTTATACCGGTTGTTAGGTGATTAGTGATGCCTAGATTTTCCAATTCTGGAACCAAGCAGCCATTTTGATTACGTTGTCTTCCTGTTATTACTATCTGTAGTTAGTTTTTCTTTGTTTGGTGCGGCTCCATTAGACCAGCGTTTTTTTCTCAGGGAGCTTAGGGTGGATCCTGGAATTTCTTTGAGGAACATGAATTCTTGTATTATGAATCATGAGAGTTCCAACATGATGGGCATGATTGCCTTGGAAGCACAGGCATTGTTTTTTTTTTTTTTTGAACTTAGCTTTGCTTTGGACAAGAAGGATTATTGGTTTTATGTCGAAAAGTTAATTTAGTGGAGTAGATGTTGGTGGCCAATCTGATCTTTGCTGTCTCAGTGCTCAGTTCCTTGGAATCAATTGTCACTTATTTCTCATTATATCAATCTATTAGGTTTTCGTCCCTTAGATACCGTGGAACCCTTTTTTTTAGCTTCCTTGTTGATGGAAGGATAGCTGAATGGATTGTGCTGGCACAATAGTTCTGTCTGATGTCTTAACTGTTTGAATCGGTTATCCCTGTGATGTGAATTCATTTCATTGCCTTTTTGTAGATTCTTCTTATTGTTAAAAACTACATTCTGATGGGCCACTTGGATGATGTTTTACTGCTATCCAGAAAGTGTATGCACTATTTGCAGTGTTAATTAATGTGATGTCTTGGTGCTTGTCTTCTTCAGGTAGCTGTTCTATTAGTTTTAGCAGTTGCTAATTCTGTAGGAGTCACTGGAGCCAGTGACGAGCACTGCAAATATGAGAGGAGTTTGAGCCAAAGACCTCACAGCGTTTCCATAACCGATTTTGGTGCTGTAGGAGATGGGGTGACACTAAATACACTTGCCTTTCAGAATGCCATCTTCTATTTGAGGTCATTTGCTGACAAGGGCGGCGCTCAACTGTATGTTCCTAAAGGGAGGTGGCTGACTGGAAGTTTCAACCTCACCAGCCACCTCACCCTCTTTTTGGACAAGGATGCTGTTATAATTGGCACTCAGGTTTGCTTCTATAATAATTGACATGGCATTTTGTTATTCTTGTCATGCTTTTTTTTTCCCCCACTTATCATGGCTTATATGCCAGCCTGATTCCTTTATACCTCACAAGATTGTGTCAAATATTACTTTGGGGCATTCACATTACCAAGGTACTACTGTAGAGGTACATCATGATCCTGATCTGCCAACATACTCATATAATAAAATGATGAAATAGCCATACAAATCAACTGTAATTTTGAATTGTTAATATAATACTGAAAATTCATCAAATACAATAGGCATGCTTTATACCTCACCTATGTAATATTTCTCTGTTCATTCTAGCTTCCTTTCCTTCAATGTTGCATGGGCACCGGCATGAGAATGAGATCGAGCACGGTCCAAGTGTTTGACTTAGGAACAAGAAAAAAAAGAGAGACAAAAAAGTGCAGAACAAACGATTTTGACATATATATTTAAAAATGTATATAGGAAAACATTAAAAGGTATGATTTGTTAAAATCTTCCCTGATCCATATTTTTGATATTTCTCATCCAAACTTCCTATTTTGTTTAAAAATTTTAGAAAAATGATGTATATGATCAAAATTGTTTTGATGTATACGTTTTGAACTAATCTCTAAAAAGGAAGAAAAGGTTCACATTTAATGTCATCATGGTGGATTAAACTCGTTGGAGTCCAACTCTCTACGAATTTATAGAAACTGTACCTACAGGAAAAGGTGATAAAATTGCAATTGTCTGACACATATCCGATACGGATGCATGTCCAACATGGACTTTAGGAGCTAGAGGTGAACTGCAGTGTGGCACATGCAATGAACATGCTGTGTACCAATTGTCTGACAAGGATACTTGCTTTGAAATTTATTACTCAGAGAAAACTTGAATGGGGAAACTGTGTAGCCTTGTTAATTTTCACCATTCTTTTGCTAGTCTGGAGATTTTACCATGTTGTGGAAATCAGCATTCGGGAGTTTAAATTATAAAAAAGGGAAAAATACACTTGTATTTTTCACTATAAATTTTAGACTCAAGCATGTTATATTGCAAAATAATGATTTTACCCCATTGCTTGTAGGAATCATCTCAGTGGCCTATTGTTGGGCCGTTACCCTCATATGGCCAAGGCCAAGATCTTCCAGGTGGTAGGCATTGTAGCTTGATAAATGGGCAAAACTTGACAGATGTTGTGATAACAGGCATGACTTTTATTGCTTTTGCTTTTTTGTTATACATTCATTGCAGATTGGTGGACGTTCCATCGGTATTATAGTGAGATCAAATGCTGATGTCCTTACTAATTTGGATTCCACAGGTGATAACGGAACCATTGATGGTCAGGGTTCAGTTTGGTGGGGCTGGTTCCATTCTCACACATTAAATTTTAGCCGTCCTCACCTCGTGGAACTTGTGAATTCCAATGATATTGTGATTTCAAATTTGATATTTTTGAATTCCCCTGCTTGGAGCATTCATCCAGTTTACTGTGGGTATGTTTAAGTCCTACCTTATTTATATTTAGTGTTGCATTTTCCTAGCAAACTCAAAACAGGATTCTACTATTCATATTCATTTATATGTGATGCAGAAATGTAGAGGTCCGGAACATAACTATCCACACTTCATCCAATTCTTCATTTACAAGTGGTATAGTTCCAGGTTAGCATCAAACTTCCTTTCAATAATCTGTTTGCATTTTTTATGCTTTCCGTTGTAAAGCATCCAGGTATAACAGCCACTTCAATTTTCTGTTATTATCCTATTAGTATCTTTCTTCATTAGTTCCCTTGAATGCTGGTGTGCGTCTTATTACAAACTGCCATACATCAATACAAATTTGGGACTGACTTTATCCAAAACAATAATTTATAAATATTAGAAGCATGAGAAATTTGTCAATAGATTGATGGAAGATAATTTGTTAGTGGCACTATTTTAATGCCCTTGAACGGTACACATTGCTCTGATACTAAGATTACAATACTGCTGTTCCAAGGCATAAAATCACCATCTGACTGATGAAGGTGAGTGGTTAGGAATGATGCTTATGTTATATGTTGTGGTTATGTGCGATATGCAGAGCTTGTCCTTTGACTTCTCTGCAATGATAAGTTGATATCCTACAAGCTATAGGATGTGACGCGTGTAAGCTTAAATCTGGTCTCGATATAAGTTGCTCCCTGATCACAATTCAACCAAAAAGAAAGGTCATTATATATGATCTGGAATGCTGGATAACTAGTTGCCTGCAAAGATAGGCGACATGTGGAAAGCATGATACAGATCTCCATATTATTCGCCATTATTCCGGTTCTAGAAGGGATTGCCTAGATAATTGCTGGGGAATCATCTACAAGAAACTTAAGTTGATATTGACATAAGATGAGAATGGAACCTCGTGTCTGCCTCATGATGCCTGGTGTGACTCCTCTAGTACCAACAATAATTCATGTGAATGATATATGCTATTCTCTTAAAGTTGAGATAACTGAAAGTGAAATCTGATTTATTTAATACAGAATATTTTCACCTGCAGTTCACAATTATGTTATGATGCATCACAGCATCAGTATATTTGCTGTTTCAGCCATTGCTAAGGATTGTTCTCATTTAAATTTTCTTATTAATTCTAGCTCTGCCTGCAAAATTTGATTCCACTAATATGGTGGGGTTGCCTGTTAACACGTCATCATCTCATGCATGAAAACCTAGAATAGGTGGTTGCTATAAATCCTCCTTAAAGTGTTTAAAAAGCCTGAAGCTAGAAAATTGTTTTTGATTAGTTGAAGCAAAATGTCTTGAGGTACACTGCATCCTCTGTAACCAGCACAAACATGATTGGACCATGAGAATTTTTGAAATATAGACTGGCATTCTACAAATATTACATGGCCAAGCTTTTAATTGGTCATGAGTCATGACAGCATAGGCTCCTTGTTTATTAAGGATCAGTTTTTTGGATTCTTTTATTCCTTAAACAAATTCAGCAAAGAAAACAATATTATCATATCTAACACGTATTACCATCACTTCAGATTCAAGCTCAAATGTATGCATTGAGGATTGCAGCATTAGTGTCTCACATGATGCCATTGCTCTGAAAAGCGGTTGGGACAACTATGGAATCTCCTTTGGAAGACCTTCCTCCAACATTCACATCAACAATGTCCATCTGCACACTTCTCTTGGGTCTGCCCTTGCTTTTGGCAGTGAGATGTCTGGTGGAATATCTGACATATATGTTCAGCACCTACATGTCCATGATTCTTTCACCGGCATAAAATTCAAGACCATCCGGGGCCGAGGTGGTTTCATGGAAAACATAGTCATATCGGATGTGGAGATGGAAAATGTTCAGGAGGCTTTTCAGTTCACAGGACATTGTGGCAACCACCCTGATGACCATTATGATCCTGATGCTCTTCCAGTCATCAAGCGGATTACACTTAAGAATGTGGTGGGTACAAACATTTCCATTGCTGGAGTCCTCTCTGGAATAGAAGATGATCCCTTCACTGCCATCTGCCTTTCAGGCATCAGCTTGTCTGTCACCTCAGATCCTTCTGCTTCATGGGATTGTTCATATGTTTCCGGGTTCTCCGAATCAGTTTTCCCTCAACCATGCACCGATCTCCAAATCCCATACTCAAATTCTTCTCTCGTGTGCTTCTCGCTTCCAAACTACAATCCTCTTGCAGCGGCTAAATGAGATATTTTCCTGCATCTTGAGCTTCCATTACCATCTTGTCAATTCTTTTGCCAATAAATCCCAACAAAGTCGGACCATTTCCTTTCTATTACCATTCGATCAATTCATGCTTCTTGGGACTCAAGCAAATTAGTTATCTTTCACCTTCCAAACCAAAAAAAAAAAAAAAAAGGCATCCTAGATGACAATGTGCTTGCCTGTACAGCTACATTTCTTCATTCAAACTGTAAGAAAAAGTTTTGGTAGTTGTTGGAATCCAGACATTTATTGATACTGTTGCATTTGGTATTAAACCATTAGAATTTGGTTGATATTTGTATATTCTATCCTGTGTGGACATCAAAATGAATTAAATTAGCTGGGAATGGGACAGGAGTGGTTTATGTATGCCACATGGCTTCATGTTATTAAAATAAATGGGTGGTTGGCTATTAAAGTTATAAAGTTAGCCTGATCTAATTGCTGTTGTCGTCCTCTGTGTGGGCTTCTAGCTTATGATGTCAGTGCTTTGGTCCACTCGGAGGTCATGTCAGGCTTGTAATTGTACAAGCTCCCACCCCTCGCAGTTTCTTTGGCAATCGATGGACCCCTGAAGTGGATAGGTTGGCAATTTGCAGCACTTAACAATAGGCCTTGGTGGCACCATAATTGACAGGTTGTGCTGTCAACAAATAAAGCACTGGGATGAAGTTGGTATGAAGTTGTTAATATAAACTTGCAAATGATCTGTTGCAATTATTGCAGTTGGCATGAAATTGTTAATATAAACTTTCAAATGATCTGTTGCAATTATTGCAAAAGACAAGGCAATAAGCATAAGCGACTGAAAAGAGTAATCATGCTGTGACAGGTGTAAAATATTGCTCTAAGCTAGTAATTTATGGTTCGCTCTGGTGGAAGCCCCCACCTTGCAGGGAAGCCATTTCTTATTGTCACAAGAAGCATGTAAAATAATTATAGGGAAACATTTCAGAGAAAGTTCGTAGAGAATTAAATTATTCAAGAAACATCTTTGGAGAAGCACCATGAGATAGCTTTGAAGAAAGAGATAACTCTATCATAAAAGCATTAGCTTCTCTTCTTGCAACTTCCTTCTTTACCTTACTAATTCTTCAGTGATTTCTTCTGGGATCCTCGGTAAGCATGCGATGGAAGTCCAGTTCTTATCAAGAATTGCGACTTCAATAGACATTGTCATGGCTCACAAATAGATGCTTGATCCACAAAGCAAAAGGATGGCGCTAGTTCTTACATATTGATCCACAAAGCAAAAGGATGCCATTGTCTAAAGGTGTCATGCCCCGACCCAGAATCCGGGCCGGATGCGCATTAGACGGCGGTATGCCCTTGGATTCATTTTTTTTCCCTTAAGCATACAAGGCCTGTACCATACAACTCAAATAAAATAATCAACCAAGCAATCTTATTTATTTAAATAAGAAAATTCAAATGTTCAAGCCACTAACAGCCACACGCTATAATTATTTAAAAAAAATAAATAAATAACAGTGTTCACTAAGCCCTAAATCCTCACTGACTGGTTCCCAAGTCTACAAGTTCCTCTGGTCCTGAGAAAAAATAAGGGAATAGAGTGAGTTTCCCTAAAACTCAGTAAGATATCGTACATCTCAAGTATAATTCTACCATAATTTATGAGCAAAGCAATTTAAATAAATCAGTGCACACAAGTAATAAAAATATTACTACTACAAATCCAAATCAGTTTTTCATTATTACTCTTCTTTAATACTCTGACAACACACACTTCTTAGGATAGCCATCCTAACACACTCTCACCTAGTCCCCTGCTGACTATGGCCACGATCGGCTCGTAGCTAGCCCCACAAGAGTCTGAAATCCTAACTCACATACCGCTCATCGGTCATGTACCAGTGATTGCCCCACTGGAAACATGCATCCTCTGCATGTACCAGCGATCGTCCCGCCGGCCGGGCCCACAAGGAACACTAGCTCCTGACTCACATACCGCTCGTCGGTCATGTGCCGGCGATCGCCCCGTTGGAGGCCCACAAGGAGACTAGATCCTAACTCGTGTAATCATAGTCGGACTAGAGAGTAACCAACTCAACCCATGATACAATACATTTTAATCATAAATATTTAGTCTCATACCACATCATATCATTAATTATACAGTAATATTGCATGGTAAATTTTACTAGAGAGTGATAACTTACAGTAGAATATCCACCAACTAGTACAATCCAACACTAAACCGGATCTTCCAAGAATAATCCCGATCCTGCGTAACAATTTGTAATCATATAATTAATTTCTATATAAATCTATAAAAAGAAAACTAAATTCCCTGCTAACTGAGTCAACTCAATTTTTATAACTGAGTTAACTCAACCAATTAACCAACCGAGTTGACTCACCCGAGAAACCGAGTCAACTCGATTCGTTCCTTTTCTTTCCACCCGTTGCCATCCCCTGCTTTCATCTTCCATCCCATTACCACCTTCCCCAACGAGCCCTCCATTGCCACCGGAAAAACGAAAGGAATGGAGGGGAAGAAACCACCGGTGCCTGACGGCCGTCCGGTCGTTGCCGGAAACCCAAAACGGACCCAATTATCCCTCCCATCCCGACCGGTTCGTCCCACTCAAACCCATGATCGAGAGGGAAAAACTCCCGTCGATCACCTCTGTTCATGCCAACCTGAGGACGGAGAGCTTACCGGCGAGATCGACGTCCACCGGTGGGGTAGTGCTCCGGAAAGGGCCGCGGCACGCGAAAGGCTTCGTCGGTGTTCACCAAAGGAAGAGAGTTTCTTTTTTTTTTTTTTCGAGATCGATCGAGGCACATGGAGGAACTCTTATAAGGAGTAATCCCTCTCCCGCATGCCTCGATCTCCCCTCTCCCACACGCCTCTTCCTCCTCCTCCCTCTCCTCTGCTGAACAAATCGACCGCTCTGGTGCCAGGGTCGATCCGAACTGAAGTTGGCATCCCAACTGCCGGCTTCAGTCCAAATTTTTATGGGCATGGGCCATTTTTTGGATTGGGCCTCACATTCTCCCCTCCTAAAAGAAATTTCGTCCTCGAAATTGACATACCTGACTCACTGAAAAGTTGAGGATACTTGTCTCTCATGATTTCTTCTAGTTCCCAGGTGGCTTCATGCTCTGAATGATTGCTCCGCTGGACTTTAACATAAGGAATGATACGCCGTCTCAGGACTTGTTCCTTTCTATCAACCACTTTCTCTGGTTGCTCTTCATAAGACAAATTTTTCCTGATTTTAAGCGGTTCCAATTTGACTACATGATTTAGATCAGGTACATATTTCCTTAGCATAGAAACATGGAAAACATTATGCACTCCCGCAAGAGAAGGTGGCAAAGCAAGTCAATAAGCCACTACTCCAATTTTCTCTAGGATCTCAAAAGGACCAACATATCGAGGGCTTAGCTTCCCTCGCACCCCGAACCTCATTACTCCCTTGGTAGGTGACACTTTGAGAAGCACATGATCTCCCACTTGGAATTCTAGCTTTCTTCTTCGTGTATCTGCATAACTCTTTTGTCGACTTTGAGCTGCAAGAAGCCATCTCCTAATAAGTTGAATTTTATCCATCGTCTGCAATACAATATCTGGTCCCAAAAGCTTTCTTTCACCAACATCATCCCAACATATCGGGATCCTACATCTCCTCCCGTACAAAGCTTCAAAAGGTGCCATCTTGATGGTTGCTTGATAACTGTTGTTATACGCAAACTCCACCAGTGACAAATGTTCATCCCATGACCCTTTCAAATCTAAAACACATGCTCTAAGCATATCTTCCAATGTCTGGATTGTTCTCTTTGACTGACCATCTGTTTGAGGATGAAAAGCTGTACTAAATTCCAACTTTGTTTTCATAGCTCGATGCAGTCCTTTCCAAAATTAAGAAACAAATCTCGTATCTCTATCAGATACAATTGATACAGGAATACCATGTAATCTAACAATCTCATCAATATATAATTTGGCTAGCCTTTCCATGGAGAAATTAACCTTGATAGGTAGGAAATGAGTTGACTTCGTCAATCGGCCTACAACAACCCAAATAGCATCAAATCCTTTGAGAGTCCTTGGCAATCCTGTAACAAAATCCATTGTGACATGTTCCCATTTTCATACTGGAATAGCCAAGGGTTACAGTAGTCCTGCTAGTCTTTGATTCTCAGCTTTTATTTGTTGACAAGTCAAACATTGGGCCACAAACATGGCTATCTCCCTTTTCATACCACTCCACCAAAAGTTTTCCTTAAGATCTTTATACATTTTTGTACTCCCAGGATGAATAGTATAAGTAGAGTTGTGAGCTTCAGTCAAAATTTCCTTTTTCAAATTTGCATCCCTTGGAACACATAATCTGTTTCTAAACCTTAAGAATCCAGCCCCATGAATTCGAAATTCTGAAATTTTCCTAGATTGTACCTTTTTCCTGATCTTCTGTAATTCTAGGTCACTCTTTTGGAATACCTTAACTCTATCAATTAGGATAGATTGTATCTTAAAGGTAGCAAGTAAAAATTCAGAATTGTGCAGATGTATCTCCATATTTAACTTTTCAAAATCCTGAAGAATTTCTTTCTGAGAAGTAATTAAGGTTGCTGCACTACCCGTGATTTTCCTGCTCAATGCATCAGCTACCACATTTGCTTTTCCCAGATGATAGCTTATTTTCAAATCATAGTCCTTGATCAGCTCTAACCATCTTCTTTGTCTCAAATTCAATTCCTTCTGTGTAAATAAATATTTGAGGCTTTTATGATCAGTAAAAATTTCACAGGATATCCCATATAAGTAATGTCTCCAAATCTTCAAAGCAAAAATAACTGCAGCCAATTCTAAATCATGAGTAGAGTAGTTCTGTTCATGTGATTTAAGTTGCCTGGATGCATAAGCTACCACTTTTCCATTTTGCATAAGTACACATCCTAACCCTCTTCTGGAGGCATCACTGTATATAGTAAAACCTTCACTTCCAGATGGCAAGGTAAGAATAGGAGATGACACTAAGCATTTCTTTAACTCCTGGAAACTTTTCTCGCAGTCATCTATCCAGTCAAATTTGACCCCTTTATGGGTTAACTGGGTTAGTGGCAGTGCTAAATTAGAAAATCCCTCCATGAATCTTCGATAGTAACCAGCTTGTCCCAGAAAACTATGAACTTCGGTTACATTTGTTGGTCTACTCCTTCCAACAATTGTCTCAATCTTTGATGGATCAACAGCTAAACCTTCTTTAAAGATTATGTGGCCGAGAAACGAATACTATCAAGCCAGAATTGACATTTTTTCAACTTTGCATACAATCTCCGTTCTCTCGGTATTTGTAGGATTTTCCTCAAATGTTCTTCATGATCTATCTCATTCTTAGAATATATCAGAATATCATCAATAAACACTACTACACATTGATCCAAATATGATCTGAATATCCTGTTCATCATGTCCATAAAAGCTGCTGGAGCATTTGTAATCCGAAAGGCATCACCAGAAATTCATAATGTCTGTATCTAGTCCAAAAGGCTGTATTGGATATGTCATCATTCTTAATTTTTAACTGATAATACCCAGACCGCAGATCAATTTTTGAAAACACCTGTGCACCTTGCAATTGGTCAAAAAGATCATCTACTCTCGGAAGAGGATACTTATTTTGGATTGTCAATTTATTTAATTCCCGATAATCAATTCACAGCCTCAAACTTCCATCCTTCTTTTTAACAAAAAGCACTGGAGCACCCCACGGCGAAATGCTCGGCCTGCTAAAACCCTTATCAAGTAGTTCCTGAAGTTGCTCCTTAAGCTTCTTCAATTCAGCTGGTGCCATTCTGTAGGGAGCCTTAGAAACAGGTTCTGCACCTGGTACAAGATCAATAGAAAACTCTATCTCTCTATCAGGAGGCAATCCTAGCAATTCATCCGGAAATACATCAGAAAATTCTTTCACGGTCGGAATGGTTTCCAACTTCATTTCTTCTTGTTGAAGGTCCATAACATTAGCTAAGTATCCCGTACAACCTTGCCTCAACATCCTGCCAGCTTGCATAGCTGAAATCATTTTAATAAGGATCTTTTCCCTATTACCACAGAAACTGAAAGGTTCCTGTCCTAGAGGATGAAAAATTACTTTCTTCTCAAAACAATCTACAGTGGCATGATAAGAAGCCAACCAATCCATTCACAAAATAATATCAAACTCCTTCCTTTCCATAATCATTAGATCAGATAAAAAATCATGATTTCCAATACTTAGAGTGCAAGATGGACAAATCATGCTAACTATGATGGTGCTCCCATTTGGAGTGGAGACACAGGTTTCATAATTCATAAATACTGGTTTCATACCAGCCTTCTTAATAAATCCAGTTGAGATAAAGGAATGCATTGCCCCAGAATAAAATAAAACACGAGCATAAGAAGAAACTACCTTGATGGTACCTATCGAACAATCAAATTTTAACTTTGTAATTATATGAACTCAATTTAATTAACTTCAAAAAAAAGATCTTTGAAATTATCTGTCACTACAGCATTCGATGCCTGAGCATCTTGCTGAGTCAAAGCATAAACACGAGCTTGGGTCTTTTGCTTTTGGCGCTCTCCATATCCATAAGTTGAAGGTTGATTCTGAAAAGAAGCTGGTGCATTTGAAGTAGGAGGTGCAGGCGGTCGCGGTGCATCTGGAAATGAATGTTGGTATCCAGAATTCTGAGCACGAGGGCAATGCACAGCCTTGTGGCCCGGCTGACCATAGTTATAATAAACCCCAGAATTCTGAGTACGAGGATAATTCACAACTTTGTGGCCTTGCTAGCCATAGTTAAAACAAGCCCTAGAAATCTGAGTACGAGGATAATCCACAGCTCTGTGGCCTTGCTGGCCACAGTTAAACCAAGCCCCAGAAAACCAACAGCAATCCTACACCAAATGAAAACCCTGACATCTTATACAACGAGGACCATTTTCCTGCTGAGGTCCTAGATTTCTCTCTTGATTTCCCTTCTGTCTAGTTGGTCTGCCAGAGTATCGACCACCTTGCTGCCCATCAGATCCAGATCTCTTCTTCAATTGTCATTCTCTTTCCTGTTGCATGTTGTCAACTTCCTGCTCCACAATTTTAGCTTTACTAACCACATCCCGATATGAAATTAATTACATCGATCTCACTCCAGCACAAATTCTGGGTTTAAGCCCTTTTTCAAACCTTCGAGCCTTGATATTATCCGTAGCCACCAAGTCCGGAGCAAAATGAGACAATTCAATAAACTTGGCTTCATATTGTACCACCGTCATATTTCCTTGTATCAGTCTTGTGAACTCACTTTCTTTCTCAAATCTAGGGCTCTCTGGAAAATACATACCCAAAAACTCTTGACGAAAACTGTTCCAAGTAATTGGCTCCACGGTACCATGCTATCTCTTGACAGCCTCCCACCATTCAAAAGCTTCACCCTGTAACTGATAAGTAGCAAAATGAACCTTTTCTTGATCTGTACAATTCATACTGGCAAAAACCTTCTCCATTTCCTTTAGCCATTTCAAAGATTCAGTAGGTTCGGTAGAGCCCTCAAAGGTAGGAGGTGCCAACTTCTTAAATTCTCCGATTCCCCGTTCTGTCTTAGAAGATTGACCACCTCTACTTCCTTGCTGACTCAATTCCTGAACAAGCTCGGTTAACGCTTGAATAAGGCATACCGCCTGACCATCAGAATTAGCTATCCTCAAATCACGCTACTGAGGGGGAGGACTAATTGTTCGGCTTTCGTCTCGATCAGGTGATAAACTACGAGTCCTGGGGGCACTGGTAGCTCGAGACGGTCCTGCTGCTGTGAGGTACCATGAGCTCGATAAGCATGATCATTATGATTAGACGTCCTCATAGATCGAGTCTGGGCCATTCTCACCTATTCTACAGAAGAAAGTCAGTTTAATAATATAACCTTACTTATTATTTTAAACTTATCCTAATTATCTCTACCCCACTCTCACTATCTATATTATCTTGTCATTAAGACAACCTGGCTCTGATACCACTAAATCTATCATGCCCCGACCCAGAATCCGGGCCGATGCGCATCAGACGATCGTATGCCCTTGGATTTATTTTTTTTCCCTTAAGCATACAAGGCCTGTACCATACCAACTCAAATAAAATAATCAACCAAGCAATCTTATTTATTTAAATAAGAAAATTCAAATGTTCAAGCCACTAACAGCCACACGCTATAATTATTAAAAAAATAAAATAAATAACAGTGTTCACTAAGCCCTAAATCCTCACTGACTGGTTCCCAAGCCCACAAGTTCCTCTGGTCCTGAGAAAAAATAAGGGAATAGAGTGAGTTTCCCTAAAACTCAGTAAGATATCATACATCTCAAGTATAATTCTATCATAATTTATGAGCAAAGCAATTTAAATAAATCAGTGCACACAAGTAATAAAATATTACTACTACAAATCCAAATCAGTTTTTCATTATTATACTTCTTTAATACTCTGACAACACACACTCCTTAGGATGGCCATCCTAACACGCTCTCACCTAGTCCCCTGCTGACTATGGCCACGATCGACCCGTGGTTAGCCCCACAAGAGTCTAGAATCCTGACTCACATACCGCTCATCGGTCATGTGCTAGTGATCGCCCCACTGGAGGCCCACAAGGAGAACTAGCTTTGAAATTACACGAGAAACATGCATCCTCTGCATGTACCAGCGATCGCCCCGCCGGCCGGGCCCACAAGGAATACTAGCTCCTGACTCATATACTGCTCGTCGGTCATGTGCCAGCGATCGCCCCACTGGAGGCCCACAAGGAGACTAGATCCTAACTCATGTAATTATAGTCGGACTAGAGAGTAACCAACTCAACCCATGATACAATACATTTTAATCATAAATGTTTAGCCTCATACCACATCATATCATTAATTATACAGTAATATTGCATGATAAATTTTACTAGAGAGTGATAACTTACAGTAGAATATCCACCAACTAGTATAATTCAACACTAAATCGGATCTTCCAAGAATAATCCCGATCCTACGTAACAATTTTTAATTATATAATTAATTCCCATATAAATCTATAAAAAGAAAACTAAATTTCCTGCTAACTGAGTCAACTCAATTTTTATAACTAAGTTAACTCAACCAATTAACCAACTGAGTTGACTCATCCCAGAAACCGAGTCAACTCGATTCGTTCCTTTTCTTTCCACCCGTTGCCATCCCATGTTTTTATCTTCCATCCCGTTACCACCTCTCCCAACGAGCCTTCCATTGCCACCGGAAAAACGAAAGGAAGGGAGGGGAAGAAACCACCGGTGCCTGACGGCCGTCCGGCCGCTGCCGGAAACCCAAAATGGACCCAATCCTCCCTCCCATCTCGGCTGGTTCGTCCCACTCAAACCCATGATCGAGAGGGAAAAACTCTCGTCGATCACCTTTGTTCATGCCAACCCGAGGACGGAGAGCTTACCGGCGAGATCAATGTCTACCAGTGGGGTAGTGCTCCGGAAAGGGCCGCGGCATGCGAAAGGCTTCGTCGACGTTCACCAAAGGAAGAGAGTTTCTTTTTTTTTTTTCGAGATCGATCGAGGCACACGGAGGAACTCTAATAGGGAGTAATCCCTCTCCCGCACGCCTCGATCTTTCCTCTTCCACACGCCTCTTCCTCCTCCTCCCTCTCCTCCGCCGAACAAATCGACCGCTCTGGTGCCAGGGTCGATCCGAACTGAAGTCGGCATCCCAACTTCCAGCTTCAGTCCAAATTTTCATGGGCATGAACTATTTTTCGGATTGGGCCTCACAAAAGGCAAGCTGATCAATGAAGAAAGATATACCTCTCCGTTCGAAAGCCAACCTTACCTTATGGACCAGGCTGTTTAAAATCTCATAACATGTTGTCTACCAAGTACATGTCATGGAAACCATAGGAATGAATGTTTTCTCCTCCCTTCAAAAAAAATTACCTAAAAGTATGGTGCAACCATGTTTGAAACATTTACAAAATAATTGATGACAATACTTCTTGTGTATCTAGCAGCGTAATTTTAACTAATAGTCATTATAATTTTGTTATGGCTGTTCTTGGTCTACATTTCATGTTATATATGTACGTAACTGTATCGCCATTTGAGGAGCACCAAACCATATGCAGTACAAAGATGGCTAACCGTGCTATTATTTCTAAGAAGCAAATATGATAATGAAGTTTTGCAAGAACAAATTACAATAAATGTTACTTGGGAATACTATTTTTTGAAATATCACAACCATCCATCAATCCTACAAAGTGATCGAATTTTTTCTTCTCGTAGGAGAGCTCATTATTTATCTATGAATGGATCAAACCCACAACCGTTTCGGTAAGATCATAGCCATCCAGATTGAAGCCACGGAGAATCTACGCAAACGGAATCCCGTCTCGAACGCATGTTGTTTTAGTCCCACATCGGAAGATAAAAGAAGACGTAGGCAGCGGAGCGGAATAAAAGAAGGCGGATGGCCACCGAAAGAATCATACCTTTCTCGGCCTTTTGGCTAAGATCAAGTGTAGTATCTGTTCTTATCAGTTTAATATCTGATACGTGGGTCATCGATCCACCATGATATTAAATTAATTTTTTAATTAGGGGAGGTCTCTCTCACGGTGGCTTGCCACTGGGGTCCTCGCGCGTCGCCCTTGCGTTGCACTACTGCTTGGGCCTGGCGCACCCCTACCGAGACTGAATTAAAGCCTTGTTGACAAGGAGGAGCGCGGAGAGGGAGGCCGATTTCACCCAGAAAAACGATGGGTTCGGGTAAGGATTGTTTTTAGGAGCTGCGCTGCTATCTACAAATTAAAGAATGGAATTGTTCTCTGAGAAAATTTATAGAGGTTTTTATGGTTAATAATTATTCTTGATTCACCTATTCTTTTCTGAGAAAATAATCAACAGTAATAATATATAAAAATGTAGAAATAATGTTAAGATAATAAGAATTAGAGGTGTAGAGAGTTTTATTTTTTTTGTGTCCAAACTACTTTGATTGGGGCAAAAGATTGAAGGGAAATATTTTACCTTCACGGGTGATCTTCAACAGAAAAGTATCCATACCTGGAACCAACAAACCAAGACAGGTAGAAAATATTGGAATAATTTGGTATTGATCATAAAACCTCGATGATTTTCTTTATCCAAATGAAAGAAAGTATGCACCGGTCCCTTGGGCATATGATTCAACATGAGTCGCACGGTAGTAATTTCTTGTAAAATATGTGACCCATAACCCAACGAATAAAGTGCATATATTTTCGTTCGGTCGCTTGACTGTTGAAGCCTTGTATAATGAATGCATAAGTCAATAAAGATTTGTAAAGAAAATAGACAAAAAAAAAGAGAAAATCTTTCACTGACATATCTAATAAGATTGAATAAGATATCTCATTGATCACATCATGCCGTTCTAATTTTGTGATATTGATGCATATATATATTCTGTTGTCTCCCAAGAAAGGTGCTTAATTTGAAACTGTTTATCTTTGTTCCGCTTATGTTCCACGTTTGATTTAGCAAATTGAAGTCCTTTTCTTGGTAGTTAATTTGAGTTGAAAAGTCTTTATTTATTTGGATTGGATTCACTTATGAACACGTTAGGATCGAATTTGGTTCCAATTGCAACTTCTTACGTAACGGCCATTGATGTGTGCCATTGGGTTGCCGTGCGAAATTGAGCCTTGGATAAGATTGGCTACGTTTCGTATGGAAATTTTCCATGTTCCAAACTTTGTTACGTACGATGTGATCAGAACTTGTGGATGTTCCTTTTCCAGCCACAAGTTATTTTTCTTTGAGAGTGCTTACTTTGTATTGTAGCCAAAACCATTTACAACAAATGACAAATTAGGCAAAAGACTAGTAGCTTTGGTCCTCCTCGCAAGGAAAAATGATCTTTTCCCCGAGCAAGCTCAGCATCTTATTCTCTTTTCTACACTCCTTCAATCTTATATTAGTTCTACTCTCTATTATCCCCAGCTTCCCACTTATTGCTCTTCAAGGCTAAAGAAAGCAACCTATTTGTGTCTATTACCTCTCTTTTCCTATACTATTGTACAGGCATTTGGATTCTCATCATTGAACATGGAGGTAATCTGGTTCCCATCATATCCAGCTCGCCTGTGATAGTAGTCCCTGCCGTAGGCTTCTTGCCCATAATACGGCCGCTGGTAGCCGTTGTAGCTAGGAGCAATGAAGGAAGGGACTTCATGTTGATCACTTAGAGGGAAGTGGTTCCAGTTTGCTTTATAGACATAGCCATGTGGGTAGAGATAGATCATGTGGATCTCCTCGGCATCCTTCGCTTTGGATGGGGTAACTCCCTTGGCTTCCGAGGATGGCTGCACTTCAGGACTTGGGCTTTCCTGGGGTGGTGCATCTTTGGGAGGCTCGGATGGTGGTGGAGCTTCGTTTGGAGGTTGGTTGGTGGCAACTTCTGGTGCTGGTTGCTCCGGTGGTGGTGCTGGTGGTTCCGAACCATTTGGCTCACTTGGTTCCTTCGGGGGACATACAGTAGCTGTCCTCCTTGTCCTCCTAATGGCCCTGACTATTTTTTCGATATCAGCCCTTCCAATCACTGTCAATTTCTGTTGATCGAAGTCGACAAAGACATCATACACACCTGAAGGAATCACAACCTAAACAATTAGATGATAAGGAACAAGTAACATCAAGAGAAAAGGATATGTATTTCAATTAGATATGTGAAGAGGACAAAGAATAAGATGGGGAGATGTAATCTTTTTTTTTTTTTTTCCAAAGTTTTTTCATTTCATTTCAGGTTCTCAACTTCAAATTAAATGGCCCTTATGTGACTATATGGTGACAAAGATGACCTTCAAAATGTGCAGGTTTACAAGATAACAAAGCTTTTAGTATACATGATAAGATTTGTCGATTAACTCATTTGATTCTCTACAATTTGGATGGCAAGTGAATTTGTTTACCTTCGATGCCATGCATTGCCTTCTTGATCCTCTGCACGCAGCCATGGCAGTCCATTCGGACCTGTAACTCGGTTACTCGAGCATTCTGTAGTCAAGAGGAAAACAAACAAAAGCAAGAATGCATAAAATTTAATTGTCATTTAATTGCATTAAATTTGTTTGGACTGGATGGAGATTACCTCTAGTTCTGGAATCATGTGGCAAGCCACGGAATGGCAGGAGTCACCAATGGGCTACTGAACTGAAGTTTAGTTTGTTAATAAGTTTGCCCCTGGAGACTCAACCGGGAGTCTATATATAGTTGGAAGATTGGAATATTAGAAAGCCAAAGGCGGGAATCTCTTAACAGTGTATAGGATGAAGTAAATGATAAGGAGGCTCTCTTCTTTTTCGTCAGAGAACAAGAAGGTTATCTTTAAAGAGCTCTCTTCTTTGCTTTCCCAGGTCTCTGTCATATCCCAAAGGGTCTAAATGAGAAGACACAGGGCGGTGCGTACTTGGAATCATGTAAGCCAAAGGGAATTTGCTTTGGAGAGGCAATTGATTGATATACGTTGGCCGGCCAAGAAAAGCAAGACAATGACTCCTTATGATATAGTTTGTTGAAGGAGGACCTCTATCATTGAAGCATACAACAAAGAGGAGAAACAAAGGATTCCTCTTGATTTCTTTTTAAATGCCGTTAGAACATTGAATACAAATGGAGCTGGCTTGAACCAAGGTGAACTTTGACACAAATTGGTTTGGTTACTGCAATTCAATTTTCAGCATGAAGCATATTGATATTTGTTATGAGTATCCATGCAGACTTGCATTTAATCTTATATAGGTTATATGATGGATGGATCCTGGATACTTATAAGGAACTCAAATAGTACCTCATGATTAGTATTTCCGGACGTGATCCTAGATTATTATAAACAGCATTAAAGTGGACCCGATTTATGATCCATGTGGACTAGGAAAAATTTAAGCATAGGTTATGATTGGATTTGAATACATTTAGATGGTTCATTTAGTAAAGATGCCAAGATTTAAATGGGCAAAGTATGTGAGGATTTATGCATGCATGTATTTTAGTCCCACATTGACTATATAATGAATAGATCCTAAATACTTGTATAATTTCAAGAAATTCAAACAATATTTTCTGATTAATTTTTCTGGATGTGGTTCTGGGCTTCATGATATATAAAATTATACGGTGATGATGGTTTCTTCTTTTCAATGGAAACGAGGAAGAAGATTGTATTTAGTTTGAGTTGTACCGAGTTAAGAAGCCATTTATTTTCGGTGCTGGTTTGCTGACATTTAGAGTGGACCTGTGGAGAAAATTCTCTCCAACAACGACATACACTTTGAAAGAATTGAGCAGACGCAATGGTTGCGTGTTAGGGAATCGCCAAGGTGGGTAGGAATGTTTTTCAGGACAAGACTCGAACTTTTAGGGTTGTCACTGTAAAGTTAAGGTGCTAGGACTCTGCCTGATGCCTGGTGATAAATTGAACAAGACTAGTCTAATGCCTCGAGGGATTGAAATGTGTTAATTATTGTGCACAAGTTGAAATGGTTTGAACAAAATCAGAATCCTTGATCTAGAGAAGTAGCAATGTTTTTACCCACAGTAGAAGAAGCTAATGATTCTATGTAGGGTATGCTAAGATCATTGGATGTCAATTGATCAATTATGAGAGACGAATGCAACTTTGTTGCCATTTGGAACGTCAATGAAGAAAATCTCTTTGATCTTTAAAATCAGGGGATCAAATCCAGTGAAATGACACCAATAGTAAAATTTAGAATCTCAAATCTTGCCAACGAGGGAAGCACCATGGAAAACACGAGAAAGTTTAACCAACACAACACTTCTTCAGGTTTTGTTTTGGTTCTGATACGATTGCTTTGGAATTTGGATGGATGGATTAGGTCCTTCACTCATTTCTGATTTTTTAAATTGTTAAATAAATAAAGTGAAATACCTTTTTTTTTTAATCTTTTTTTGATGGGTTAAATGAGGAAGTAAGGAACTTCCCACCCGATTTATTCATTCAAAAAAAACATTTACAAGGAGAGTAAAAGAGAAAAGGAAATATACAAAATACTCAACTAATAATCAGATTTTTTTTAAAAAAAGAGTTAGCGGCTACGACAAAGAGAGACAGAACTCCAAAGCATCCGATGCCCTTCCATGGTCTTTTTGGAACCAACGTGCTCCCATAGCTGAAAGGAATGCAGGATCTTTTGAAGTGTGGCATAGATGGAACTCTTCCTCAAAGAACCCACCATTCCTTTGAATTTTTTTTAAAATAATGTCTTTTAAAAAAAAATTATCGATATAGATGATTAGAGATATATTTATCTAAATAGGTGATTCGTCCGACATGGCAACCTGAATTCATCTTTTGAAAAGACGAACTTAACATCATCTTTTTTTTTTTGATAAACCGGAAGACTTATATTCATTTCCGTGAAAATGTACAACCCCGACTATTAGCATGCAAAATATTTCTAAACTGTACAGGCAAATCAAGCAGAGAGGAACACAATTTCTCCGGAGTGCTGAGCAACAAAAGAGGCCGCCCAATTAGCCGTAGCATTGGCTTCACGATAAACATGGCGAACCAGGAGCCCAGAGCACTAATCGAGCATCATGGCAATATCTTGAAGGATTGGGATAGCAGGCGTATCCCTGATTGCCATCTGGATCCAGGAGATGATTGTAGCAGAATCACCTTCGATGATGAGGTGATGCAATCTTAGGATCCTTATGGCATACTTAATACCCAACCAAGCCGCATAAAGCTCTGCCTGGGGAACAGTATGTTCCACTAACTTGGAACCCCCCATAGCAATAAAGCTCGCCGTCGAGGATCTGATGACAAACGTTGCTCCTGCCATCCGTCCTCTAACACTTCCATCAAAGTTGATAGTAACATACTCCTGAGGAGGGGGCTCCCAAGAAACCAAAATCCGATTAGGCGCTCGAGAAGCTGAACCGGAGCCCCAGAAGTCAGGCATAGTCACCATCGACTGAAGATACTCCTCAGCCAGAGACCTAGCTTTTTCAATTAAAAAGGTAGGAGAGATAGTCTCAGACCTGAAGATAGTAGCATTCCGGGAGATTCCATAAATGATAAGCCAGATAAGCAAGCAGGGTCCTGGAAGATATGGTATCAGGGGACTTCAGATAATGAGAGAAAGTAGAGAGGACATCATCTTCAGAATCCAGAAGGGATCCAAACCCTGCTAAAATCCAAACCTGCCTAGCCCTTGCACAAAGAAATAATACATGGTCCAGAAATTCCTCTGGATCATCACAAATCGGACAAGAGGGGGGTATGAGGACACCCCTAGAACTTAGAAGAGACCTTGTAGGTAGGCGTCTCCTCATGACCTTCCACAAAAAAAGGCACACCCTCGGATGAACCGGTAACGCCCAGATCCAACCTCCCTGGCTATCGACCTGCTGAGCCGGATGATAGATGTTATAGAGGCTCGACATAGGGGCAATAGTGGAAGAGGAAGGCCCCCAAACTGTAATATCCTGGCAAGGACACAGAGGAAGAGGAATGGCTAGAATCCTTTCCTTCAAAGTCTCACCAAAATAGCAAGAGATAAGTGGAGAATTCCAGATCTGCAACCCTGAAATAATAAGGTCACTGACCATCCAGGCTTCAGGCAAATCCGGTGAGACAAAGGTAGGCCATCTGCAAAGAGAGATATCAGAGATCCAAACATGTTCCTACACTCTGATAGATTTACCATCCCTCATCGTCCATCTGACATGGAGAAAAACCTGCGAAAGACATCTACTGATCTCCTTCCAGATTGGCAATCCTCGAGAAGAAGGCACAACCTGACCCCCCTGAAGGAAATTGGTATCATATCTGGCTCGCATAACCGAGCCAACCACTGTACCCTGGATTTCTGTCTCCATAGGGTTTCCTGTTGAGCCAAAAGGGAATTATAGGAAGCCAGCCCAGACAACAGCATCAAGAGATCCTCCTCATTAAGACCCCCCCGAGCATCTTCCTTACACTGCAAATCATGAATCTTCTTTTCCATCTCAGCCAGACGGTCAAAAATATTTCCAACTTCCACCTTGTTCCATCTCCTCAGCCGGCGCTTAAGGAGCTCCAATCTACGAGTAATGCGATACTGAGCATCACCTCTGATTGGAATTTTCCAGACCTCACTGACCACTTCCCAGGAATTTGGGTAGGAGAGCCAAATTCTTTCAAATCTAAAAGGCACCTGTGTAGGGGAAAAGTGGGTGGTGGTCATCAGAATCGGACAGTGATCCGAGGCGATCCCGTCTAAATGACAAACCAAGAACTTGGGATGCATCTGAAGCATGAAGACGTAGCTACCGCTCTGTCCAGCCTTTCCCAGACCCGAGCTCTCCCAGATCTATTATTGCACCAGGTGTATCTATTGCCCACAAATCCCAAATCAATAAGGCCGTTAGAGTCCAAGAAATCCGTGAATTTTTTAGTGGCCACGTTTTGGGAAAAGGGGGTTCCTCCTCGCTTATCCTCCACTTTGGTGATACAGTTGAAATCCCCAATAACAACAGTAGGGAATCCCTGATCAATAATCAGAGACATCTCATTCCAGAGATATCTCCGCTCCTTATAGCAGGTACTAGCATAAACCGCCGATAGTATCCAAGATGGCCCATTATCAACCGAAATGACCATAATTGCATTATGCTCCGACTTATGGAACACATCAATCTTGGCAGCTGTCGTATCCCATGCTAGTACAATACCCCCTAATAATCTCCTGAATCGATAGCATAATAATTCCAGGCTTTAGGAAAGCATCGAAGGATCCTTTTTAAGGATTGCCCAGAAAGCCGGGTTTCCAAAATAATACAAATATCCGGACGATGAAGAAGAAAAAGTCATCGAAAAGTAGAGGCAAAGGAAGGTTTCCCTGCCCCTCTTGCATTCCATGATAGATCTTCATACAAGAAAAACTAAGCACTGGACACCCCCTCCCCAGAGGGTTTCCCCACACTACCTTCTCCAACACCAGACTCATGATCGACCACCTCCACCTGCGGGATCTCTGTTTCTTGAAATAAGGTCACCTTCAATTGTCCGACTATATCAACATGATCCGGGGTTTTCCGGTCCACTCCAATGCTGATCGGAATAGAAGCCACATCAGGCAGCCCATCTCCCTGGATTACTCGATCCGAAGCAATCAAGGTAGACAACCCCCCCTTCTTAGATTTTTTTCCACCCAACCTCCCCTCCTGCCCCCCCAGGGCCAAGACCTCCTGAGAAGAGCCATCACCCAAACTCTGCTTCAGCAGTAATCCCTCCGAAGAGGGCCTTCTCCCCTGCACTCCAGAAACACCCTGAGCAACACCCTCTGAGACCTCCTGAAGAGAACCCTTCCCCATCGCTCCTCCACTCCCCGTACCTTCCCCCCCTCCTGTACACCCTCCCCTTCCCCTGAACCCATGATACCCTTCCCCTTCATAGTCTCCCATCCTAACCCACCTTTTAACTCAGTCACTGCAGCACTCAACACACCCCCACCCGAACACTGAACACCGACGCTCTTTTTATCCACCTCCGCCCAACCTAGAACAATTTTCTTCCCCCTAGCCACCCCCCCGAGCGCCCCCCTACAATCCCAGTAGAAACCCCACCCTCTCTTGCACCAGTGAGACCCACTTTAGCTGGCAAAGAAGAAAATGAAACCCCCTGTTTCCCCTTACGCCCCTCCATACAAGGATTAAGAGAAGCAACCTTACCCGCCGGAGGAGACGCCGAGACCGCGCTTCTTCTCTTGAGGATTGCAGGAGGAGAGAGATCAGCAGAGCTAGTTCCAGATCCATCATCCCCCTTCAATGGTTCTGCCTGAGAAGAAGGGCAAGGTGGCGGAGGGCTACAGCCCCTTTACAGGATCCCCGATCCAAAGTCCACCATCACCGCGTCCACAGGTCCCGAGTCCCCCAGGCCCACCTCCATGCATTCCCCAAACCCTGCCAGCGGACCAAAAATGGAGTCCCGTGGACCCAGTCCACGGGTATCATCATCCGAGTGAAGTATCGACGATCAGCGGCGCGCCACCTTGCACGGCTTCTGCCACCCGTCAGAATCTGAGGGGGAGTTCGGCGAAGACGTGCCCATCATCGATGAAGTCCTTGAGGGAGAAGAGGAGGGCAAATCCGAGGAGGATCTACCAGCAGCACCTCCCTCCTCAGCCACCTTTCTTTCCTTCACAGGGGATCGAACCAGCCTCGGCATCCTTGATCTCGAGGTAAGCATCCATGGCCCAAACTGAGGGCGACAACAACCTTGCTCCTCCCTGTTTACAGTAGAAGCCAAACCTTTCCCACCGGACATCCCTTCCTCTCCCTTCCCTCTCTCTTTCCCCTCCCCCACCACCTCTGGTCAAGAGCCAGGACACTCCTCTTCCTCATGCCCGATGGTCCCACAGTGAAAACAAAGAGATGGCAGGTTCTCATACATAAAATGCTGCCAAAAAATTTTGGATTTACCTTCTATGAGCACTCCCGATTTTACCGGATGGGCAGCATCAACCTCCACCCTGACTCTCGCATAGCCCACCTTCTTCAAATGATCAGTGAACCCATCCACCGAAATGGGTTTCCCAGCTTCCCTTGCGACCGCCATCATCGAGGAAGGCTTCCAAAACTCCAGCGGCAACCTAGGTAACCTGAGCCAAAGGATAACTTTCTGGATGCTCCTCTGCTCCAGAACAAAGTCCGGCTCCCGGTCCTCCATGGCGAGGAGTTGGCCTGCCGCAAACCAAGGACCCCCCGAGCGAACAACAGAGCAGTCCCTCACTGACTATAACCAGACCACCAAGTGATTCTTCGCGAGGGGGATAACCTCTGGGTCGTAGGATAACCCAGCTTTAGACTTGATCTCCCTCTCCACTGCATCAGAGGACACTCTTCGGCCTAGACTGTGCACCACCACCGCCAACCCTTCCCACTCCTTCCGAGCTTCCTCGAGCTCCGGCTCTGGCAACTCCAAGACCTTAGTGAAGTAGGCCTTGAGAAGCTCCAAATCCTCCGAAGGCAGCCTTGGAGAGGACCAGAAGGAACCCCGAGCAGAGCCCTGAACCACCTTCACCCAAGACCTCTTTTCCTCCCCCGAACTTCTCCCCAAAGTCCCTTCCTTCCCACGCGACTCCCTCGGCTTCGCCATGGCCATGAAGAAGCTCAAACCACTCCAAAGAGACCTAAAACTCAGATGGAAACCCTCCCCCACCGATCCACGGAAGAACCCTAAACTTCGAAGAAACCCTAACCCCGATGGAACCCCAAAACCCCCTTCACACTTTCCAAGTCACTCTGAGACGAACGCAGAGCGAACTACTTACTTCGTCTTTTCAAAAGCCGAATTCCATACAACAGTTTTATTTTTTTTAAATTTAATTTTAAATTTGATATGATATTTTTGAATTTAATTTGATGTGACGTGTGAATTCGTCTTTTGAAAAGACGAATTCAGTTTTAAATTTGCCTTTCCAAAAGATGAATTCAAACAAAATTCTTTTTTTTTCAATTTTATAAATATTATTATTTCTTTTAAATAAAATTAATAAATCTTAATTTTAAATAAATAAATAATAAATAAATAAATTAGTATTAATTAAAATTTTATATATTATTTTTTTGATAATATTAATTATTATATTATTATGAAATAATATTAATTAAAAATAGTATTAATTAACTATATAAAAATAATATTAATTTAGAATTAATAATAAATTAACTAAAAAATAACATTAATTAAAAGATATTATAATAATATATATAATATATTTTATATTATAATAATTATTTTATATTCTAAAATATAATAAATTTATTATAATTTATTATATTATATATTATAATTTTTATAATATAGTATAAATTTTTTTAAAAATTAAAAAAGAACGGGCCCTCTGTGCGGCGCCCTCCAGGAGGTTTTCCAGGGAGAACTTCATACCTGCAAAAGAACGGAAGTTGGTCAGCCCAGTTAAAGAAAGAAGTGCGAAGTAGGAAAGAAGGCTGAGCCTCACCCGACACCCGGATGGGACTGATCCCCGCCTCGAACAAGTTCTGCTCCGAGAGCAGAACATCGAGCGAAGGGACCATGTCGCTCAACAGCAGGGAATAAGCCTCCTGGTCCGCCGGCTCGACTTGGGAGTTCCGGTTCGGGGACCGATCCGGCTCGCTCTAGGCCCAGTCGACGTTCTCGACCGAGGCAAAAAAGAACCGGTTCTTCCAACCCTTGATGGAGGAAGGGAGGTCGAACCGGAGACACCTAGGCCGGGGTGAAATGTACCACCAGCCATCATCGATGGAGTGCCGCTTCAGGATGAAAAGAGCCCTGAAGAGAGAGAAACGGGCAAAGAACCCGTGGAAGTGATAGAAGACAATAAAGGCGAAGATGACCCGGATGGCGTTGGGAGCCAACTAGGCCGGGACCAGGGGGAAGTGACTGAGGAAGGAAAGAAAGAAGGGGTGCATGGAAAACTGAAGACCCCGAAGGAGGAAGTCCTCGTAGAAAGCTATTCGGCCGGGGCTGCTTAAGGTGACGCGGTCCCCGGGCCGTGGGAGAGAAAGATGGATCGACCCCGGGATGCCATAGACTTCCCGGAGCAAGGAAAGGTCACCTCCGATCATCGTTGAAACGTGACCGGAGGGACCAACAGAAGAAAGGGCCGGAGGAGGAAGTGAAGAGATAGGACTGGAGGAGATCACGAGGGGAGACCTGGGAACCCTAGGGATACCTATGGTTATGCCCCCAGGCTGGAGCCGCCTGCGGACCTCCTCCGGGATCACCTCCGCTTCCGAGGAGGAAGACGATGGAGTCCTCGGCCGGGACGGACCGGTCTCGTCTGGATTAGATGAAGCATGGCGACGACGCGCCATGGGGAAGGAAGTGGTGAAGAGAGATCGCTAAGGGAAGGGGACGGAGGCAGACGGAGGCACTCACCTAAACCCACTGTACAAAAGAGGCGGCAACCCGGGGGAGTGGAAGATAGCCTACTCCAAACCGCCGGTGGAGTGTGAGAAAGGGAAAGGGCCTCGTTCCGAAAAGTCCCCCTCCTTTTTCGAATTCGATCGACAGCGGCCATACCCGTCATTCCATTCCGGACCACCAGATGGATGCCGCGTGGACGCACACCCGACATCGATGCTTCGGTTACGGGGAAACGGCCTCCGTTTCGAAGCGACGCAATAATTGCAACCGGAGAGGCGACGCGTGGCAGCCTCTTATAGGACCTTGGGTGCAACGAGGAACGGCAACGAGGATCGTGGCAATCATGGCGCGAGATCTTCGCCTTCCCCACTCATCTCTGCATTAAATCCCCACGTTCCGAGCCATGACGCCTCAAATGGAGCGGGGGATGGGGGGCAACTGTTACGGTCGTTACGATGATGTGGAGTGTCTCAGATTTCGCCGGGCGTGATTCGAGCCACGTGAAATTTTTCGGCAAAACGGGATCGGTCCAGCAAGGTCGGATGTCGCTTCGCTACGGCCGAAGTCGAGGTCAGTCTGGGCCTTCTCGCTCCTTCGCCAGGTGGCGCCCGGAGACGGGTCCACCTTGGCCGAAGTTGAGCACCTCTCTGCCGCTCCGCCAGGTGTCCGCCCAGGAGGGGCCCACCTCGGCCGAAGCTGGCGGCCCCTCTGCTCCCTCGTCATGTGGCGCCCTGAGACGGTCTCACCTCGGTCGAGGTCGAGCCGGGCCCTCTCGCTTCTTCACCAGGTGGCGCCCGGAGATGGGTCCACCTCAGCCGAAGTCGAGCGCCTCTCTGCCGCTCCACCAGGTGTCTGCCAAGGAGGGGCCCACCTCGGTCGAAGCCGGTGGCCCCTCTGCTCCCTTGCCAGGTGGCACCCTGAGACGGTCTCACCTCGACCGAGGTTGAGCCGGGCCCTCTCGCTCCTTCGCCAGGTGGCGCCCGGAGACGGGTCCACCTCGGCCGAAGTCGAGCGCCTCTCTGCCGCTCCGCCAGGTGTCCGCCCAGGAGGGGCCCACCTCGGCCGAAGCCGGCGGCCCCTCTGCTCCCTTGCCAGGTGGCACCCTGAGATGGACTCACCTCGACCGGGATCAAGCCGGGCCCTCTCGCTCCTTCGCCAGGTGGCGCCCGGAGACGGGTCCACCTTGGCCGAAGTCGAGCGCCTCTCTGCCGCTCCGCCAGGTGTCCACCCAAGAGGGGCCCACCTCGGTCGAAGCCGATGGCCCCTCTGCTCTCTCGCCAGGTGGCGCCCTGAGACGGTCCCACCTTGACCGAGGTCGAGTCGGGCCCTCTCGCTCCTTCGCCAGGTGGCGCTCGGAGATGAGTCCACCTCGACTGAAGTCGAATGCCTCTCTGCCGCTCCGCCAGGTGTCCGCCCAGGAGGGGCCCACCTCGGCCGAAGCCGGCGGCCCCTCTGCTCCCTCGCCAGGTGGTGCCCTAGACGGTCTCACCTCAGCCGAGGTCGAGCCGGGCCCTCTCGCTCCTTCGCCAGGTGGTGCCCGGAGACGGGTCCACCTCGGCCGAAGTCGAGCGCCTCTCTGCCGCTCACCAGGTGTCCACCCAGGAGGGGCCCACCTCGGTCGAAGCCGGCAGCCCCTCTGCTCCCTCTCCAGGTGGTGCCCTGAGACGGTCCCATCTCGGCCGAGGTGGAGCCGGGCCCTCTCGCTCCTCCGCCAGGTGGCGCCCGGAGACGGGTCCACCTCGGCCGAAGTCGAGTGCCTCTCTGCCGCTCCGCCAGGTGTCTGCCCAGGAGGGGCCCACCTCGGCCGAGGCCGACTAACCAGCGTGGTAAGACCACCGAAGGACAGGAGCACGGGTTTCGAGGCCTCCCCTCGAGCGGCGCGTGCCGCACCCCGAGAGGAGCGCCAGTATGATCGACAGTGACACGCGAAACCTCGCTTACATCGGCCCGACAAGTTCCGCGGTTGAGAGGCGAAGTCCTGACAAAACAGGACCCGGTAGCGGGCGTTGTCGGTGCCTGGGAAGGAGAGCGCTCACGCTCGGCCCAAGGTCTGGCCGGCGTCCTCCCTCTACTCTTTCCTCGCTAGGCCCGGTAAGCAAGGCAAGGAGGCCGCTGGGTTCTTGAACCCAAAAGGGGAAGGAGAAAGAGAGGGAGGGAAGGAGGTGAAAGCGAAGAGGGGGCCTCCCGAAGGCGGGAACCAGAAGGCAGCGTGATGGGATAAAAGGATGGGAAGAGCGGACAGCTGGGTAAGCAAGAAACAGAGGCTGGAAAAGGGAAAAGCACCAAGAGCAGGATCCAAGATCCCGAGAGGGGGCCCTTGGCGCAAGCCCGGTGAAGGAACTCGGCCAGATTTCTACTCCTCCTGAGACTTTTCTTGCTAAGCACGATCTCTATGTTTGGGACTCCTTCAGGGGCCCGTCTTGGAGACTTTGTTCCCTCTCGCTGTTTTCTAACTTGACCGTCGGAGCTCCCTCGCCGGGATCCCCGGCCAGGGCTTCTGACCTTGTCTTGCAGGACTGGGAGCTAGGAGACCTCGGGGCAAGACGGCCTAATCAAATCAGCAGCTCTGAAGCCACAGGCGCGGCGACGAGATCGGCAACAATTAGGTCATTAACATTCCATAATTCATCAAGAGTATTGTAGGCAGTCTTGATTTGAGAAAATTTCACTGGTAAGGAATTCAAGGCATGTGATACAATGAAGGAATCGATAGATCAATCTTCAGACCCTTGAGCTTAGATTGGATATGAACCATCTTCAGAATGTACTCTTCGACACCTCCAATATTGTTGTATGTTATGGTTGTCAATTCCTTCTTCAGGGATTCGATCTCAGCATTATTAGATACGAGATACCTTTGTTCAATGCATCTAGCAACTCTTTCGCATTGTTAGACTTGGGTAAACCACTTAGGAGATGTTCAGAAATTGACCTCTTAATTGTAATCAAACTGAATCTATTCGACTTCTCCCATTTAGCAAGGTGATCTTTCTGTTCAATATGCCTTGATCATTCAAATCATCGGATTTGGCCTCATGCAATGCAAGATCAATGTCAGCAATTCCAAGAGCAAACTCTAGATCTTGCCTCCACTTTTTATAGTTTGATCTAGTAAGCACCTCAACAACAGCATTGTTGTTGTTCACACCAAAAGTAAATATACAATCAAAATAATGAATGCCAAACATTAATTAACGGCCATACTACAAACATATCATATCACAATAACAAATAAGAGCACAAACACAATATCACATATTCCTCTTTAGGCAGAACATGCAATATGTATTAGTATTTTTCACATGAAGCCACAAGCTAATAAGATATTTTGGCATTCCTGAACCTATCCCCTTTGGACAGACATGCCCAAAGAAGCTAAGTACCTTAGCAACATAATGCTTCATGTCACATTTTCTAATTAAAACATACAACAATCCTTTTGGACAAGCGGTTGTATGTCATAACCAGAAAATATCCCTCACATGATGAACAATCCGATGGACTGACATAAATAAACCACTTTGGTGATAAATATTTATGCCAACCCATAAAATTATACATATATGAAATAAATATCCAAGTCAAAATAAAAGGATGTCTCAAAATATATGTATGTTCAATACGATCAGTCACAAATAGGATACTAATTAACATGTATCCATTGATCCATTTTATAAATATCATTGCATTCCAAAATATACATCATAGATAAAAATAACCATAAGAATCCGCCCATACCCCTCCAACATTTTATTTTGGATCAAAATATAATTATAAATTTTTCAGGATCTTAACTATAAAAAGACTAATTTATAATTTTAAAAAATTAGGGGCAAAAGTGCAAAATACCCTTTTGGACCAAAAAATAATTATAAATGTTGGAGGGACTAAACTGTAAAAGGGCTTATATATAATTCTAGAAATCTCAAGGGCCTAAATGCGAAATGATCATTTTTTTTGATGGTAATGGGTCAACAGATTTTGGGTTAAAACCTAAAACCTGAAAACCCGCTGACCCAAAAACAACCCATCTTCCTCACGAGACCAAATCATAGGTCTCGATTGGGTCCGCCACCCTTGGTTCCAAGACCGCCACCACTTGTGTCAGACCGGCCGGATAGCCACAACGACCGATCGGGGAGAACAAGTCAGCGCTTCCGGCGGTGTCATCGGTGTCCAGTCGAGCCCTACGGTGAGTCGGCAACAGATTTTTTTTTTTAATGATCGGTCGGCCACCGACAGTTATTAGGACTACCGATCGCCACCGCTGGGAAGGGAAGAGGAGGTAAACGGTCCGATCACAAAGATCGACTGAAAGCACGGTCACCGGTGATGGCCTAAAAATGGTCAACCGTGGCCTTCCACGGTTGTCGACCCTTCGACTTCCAAACATTTTTTTTTAATGTTTGAGATCTCACTCAATCGACCGAGATCCAGCAGTTTCGTTGACCAGGATCGGGTCTTGATGCCTGATTGCCATCGAGTTCTGAGGTTTTTTTATATTGTTTTTATTTTCAGGGTGTCAAAAAATGGAGACAGCCGAACCTATCGGTTTCTTCAACCACCTCTGGTCATGGTAGTGTCATTCGATGTCGCTAGTCACCCCACAGCATGGACAACGTTCGGCATGTGCACAGATATGTGATGATCGATGGGGAATGTTTTATTTTATCAGATCTAAAATATTGAATATTATGATTCTCATCTAATACAAGGGCTCTGATACCAAATATAGAAAAAATAATTCCTAAATCCCTAGAATCGATCAAAGATTAGAATCATAAATAGATTTGAGAAAAAGACTTGCATACATGTATTTACCATAATCCCTGATCCCGATGCTCACACGAACACCATAGGCAAAGTCCTTCTCTCCGGACTTCCTCAGAAATGCAGCTCTCGATGGAAAAAATCACCGTATCATCAATCACCGAATACGTGATATATATAAATAGAGGAAGCGAAGAGGGGGCTTAGCCAATAAAATGAAAATGCCCTAACTGACCCTCCCATCATGAGTCAAGTCGGGCTAAGGCCTACACCGTGCCGCCTCAACCACACCAAATCACATGAGGTGCTCCTAGCCCAATCAATGATCACATAATAATGGGCTCAACCTATGTCTATCAACATGAACTATAAAATCAATCCGGATTTTAATAAAAAAAAATATCAATTAATGTTAGCCCAAATCAAAAAAATTCTTATACAGGAAGGGCACAAAGGTGTTATCATATTATGGAGAGGTATTTGTACAAAATCATAAGTATTTTAAAATTGTGTCATTCAGGATGGGGAATGGTACTACTAAAAATGGAATGTGTGAATGGATAATTTCCGCTGTGTATCTCCATCGAAGAGTTGTATAAATAAGCTATGAAGCCTAACTTTCAAATATCATTTTATTGGAGTGAGAGGTATCTTAGATGGAGTCTTCATGTTAGGGGGCTATTAACCAAAGTACAAGCAAAATAGAGAGAGGCAATTTTGAAGCTTCTGGTATCCATTAGACCATTGCATAATGCTGATGCTCTAATATGAAAAATGACTTCGTTTGGCTCTTTCTCTATAAATTCCTTTTACAATATTTTCAATTTTGGTAGTCTCAAATATTTTTTTTCATTCAGGTGAATCCTATCTCCAAAGAAGGTTAAGGTATTTTCATGATTAGCAATGAATAACAAACTTCACACAAGTAAAATTTTTGAAAAAAAAGATGGAAGGTTAGTCAGGAATATGTGTTGTGTGGTTCAAGCTCATGAAGCGTCAATCATTTTTTTTTTTTGGATGCCTCTTTGTAAGGAGTCTTTGGATGCTATTAAGGATGTGAACCCCAGGTTTTTGGACTTTAGGGTCGAAGTCGGCAGGCCTAGCCAACTTCGACCCAGAATAAGAAATTCTTTTTTGGGAGAAACGAAGTCAGAACAGGGGACTCGTTCTTCCTCTTATCCGATCAGGAGTTTCACCCGAGAAGGTGATGGGAGAGCCATGAAGGGTAGGGTCAAGGCCGGCGATGAGTTGGGATGGGATGGGGACCTTCGATCGATGAGTTTCTTTCCTCCGTGGCAAGGGAAAATCTTCCATTCTCCCTATAAATATCTTCCCTCCCAGCTCCTACGGCCTGATTTCGAGGATGATCGAGCACACCTTCGATGGTGGCTCTCGGTGGTGTGCAAGCGGGTTCGGTGATGTCCCCATGGAGGAGATCGAGAGGGGTCCTTCCGAGATGGGGAAAGGGGGAGTCGTTGTTGTTCTCGCCATCCTTATCCTTGACGGTGCCCCTCTTGGCAGCTAGTGGGGGCTGGCAACATCAAGCACGGTGCGGGTGAAGGAGGAGGCATGGTGGAAAGAGGCGATGGAGAGGATGAGGAACAACGAGACCTCTGTCCATATCGACTTCGGGAAGAAGATCCTCATGGAGAGGATTCTCTACTATACGGGGAGGATCCACGAGATCCACGAAGTCCACAAGAAGGACGTGGTCGGTGCCAAGATGGATTCCATGGACCTCGAGAGAGAAGAAGAGGATCAGAAAGAAGGAAAAAAAGAGGGGGGGACTGTTCAGCGAAGATGAAGGAGAGGAGAAGAAAACAAGAAAAAAAAGAAAGAAGAGGAAAGAAGGAAAGAAAAGGAAAAGGAAAAAAAAGGAAAAATAAAAAAAAAAAAGAGAAAAAGAGAAGGAAAGAAAAGAAAGAGAAAAAAATAAGGGGAGAGAGGAGAGAGAAGATGAGGAGAGAAAGGAGAGAGAAGATAAGGAGAGAGAAGAGAGAGAAAGGAAAAAAATAAATATTAAAGGGGAAGATCGAAAAGCTTTCTTGGAATTCGTGAAGTTAGGATTTTATAGGTAAAAGGTTTTGGTTTACAAAACTTTCTAGGATTATTTATATTTAAAAATTATTATTGTAGGGGCAGCCTTTTGAGTAGAAGGGCATTGTGCAGGTTCCGGGTATGGATCAATATCAGGCGTATTAGTTGTCTCTAGCGAGGTAAGGATTTTAGACTTGATCACTAGTTGTATATATATATCTTACATGACATGATTTGATCCGTGCACCTGAGCATTGACATGCATGATTTATTTTTACATGATATAGTTTTATTTTGCATAATGGACAGTATGATTGTTGTGGTTATTAGTTATGTTTCTGTATACCATATTTTTATCAAGTAAAATTATTTTTGATGGTTTGGATCGTGATGCCGGTTATTGAAAAATTTGAGATTTCATGGTTTGTCATCATGAGATGAATTTATAAAGTAATAACCAAGAGAATGAGATAATTGGACTAGTCATGCCACAGGATCGTGGTTACTGAGATTGCCAATCACAGGCTGAAGTGTGATAATGAGATTGCCCATCATAGGCTGAAGTGTGATAATGAGTTTGCCAGTCACAGGCTAAAGTATGACACTGAGATTGCTGGTCATGGACTGAAGCATGATCATGGTTAGTCCAGAACCCTAAAAATGGATAACTAATGAAAACACTAAAAGAAAACATAATGTTATCAAAGATTTTGTTATTCTTGACATTTGAGTTATTTTGATTGCATAATCTGATAAACTATTATTTTTCAGTTATTTTCAAGTTATACTATTATTGGTGTGACTGTTTGGAGACCTTACTAGGCTATAAAGCTCACAACTCCCTATTTTCTTCCTTCTCAGAGTTGTGTAGGATATTCAAGCTTGGTAGTGGATTGGATTCATGGTAAAGTGATGCATAGCAAGGATTGGGTTGGGCATGAGATTGACCATCAATTTTTAGATGGTTTAGTTAGTTTTGTTTGGTTAGATTTGTTGTTGAGACTTATGTAATAACTCAGTGGATCATTTAATGATTTTGACTTGAATAAATAGATTTTTTTTTATTAAATTATTTAAGTAATGTTGGTTTAGTTGATGTGATTTTAAATGAAGTGACTCTTGTGTACCTAGGCCTTGCATGATCTTTAGGATAAAACTTAGGGTTGTGCGACTGGTAACATAGTCGATTCTGGTGCTGGATTTGGGATATGATTAGGACTGGAAATGGGCCGGCCCAAAAGCCCATTGTCTGGAACTGGGCTGGGCCAGCTTAATAAACTTCGGACCGGCCTGGAATTGGTTCAGGCTTCGTACCAAATTTTAAACATATCGAACTAGTCTTCGGGCTGTAAAATAGAGTCCATTTAATTTTTGGACCAAAGGGATGCCCGGATTCGGTCCAAAAAATTTTAAAATATAGTCTTTGGACCGGCTTATTTCTAGTCCTAGGTATGATAGAGTGGTATTAGAGCTTAGATTATGATGATTTGGGACTATGACATAAGTGATTTGAAAATCATATGGTGGTTATTAGGACATGACAGAATGATGTCAAAACTTAGGCTATGATTACTAAGGACTGTGACAGAGTGGCATCAGAGCTTAGGTTATGATCATTTGAGATGGTGATACAAGTGATTAAAATAATAATAATAATAACATGATGGCTATTAGGATATGACAAGAATAGTGTCAGAGCTTAGGATGATCACTTGGGATTGTGACATAAGTGATTAGGATATGTTTGAATATCAAAATTTGGATAATGGTCATTATAGATTATGACTTAGTATCATGATTAGTTGGGACATGATAAAAGTTACAAGAATAAATTTGAAGTTGGATTTATAATCTTTAGGTATTATACATAGGATTTGACATATGATTGGTGCAAGAAAGGAACACAATTTTTGGTCTGTAATATGCATAATGGGATTGATCTAAGATAAATATAAAGGGATGGATGAGTTATACTTTTTGATCATAATAAGTAAGCATATGATGGATATAAAAGAGTTGGATGGGATGTATCCTTGCCTTTGATAAGTGGGTTTGACCCAAGCATCAAGAGTACTGGCCTGGAATTATAGTATGTTATGTTAATAGGTCATGCCGAGTTAGTAGGTTCAACTATCAATTGAACGATTTTGGAATCCTAAACTTAATAGGGATGCAGATCGTGATACATGCCAGTTTTGTTGTTAATTATTAAATTATAAATTTTGGGATTATCATAAGAAGATGTTTAGGGTATTGGTTATGAAAGAGTTTAATGATATTAGAAAGGATATTTTTTTTGGATGAATCTATATGTGGATTATCATTGAAAATATATAAGGAAATTATGCTTGGGATGATGTATAGCTTTGTAGCTCTCTTTTGGTAGATTAGATTATATTATGTTGACATGGCATACATATTTTAATTGATAGAATCTTGATAGCCTATGTTAGTAGTTTTGGATTGGATTACTAAATCTACTTATAATTGTTGGGGATTATTAGGTATGTCAACTCTATGTTAAAGTTAAGATCTATAAGAAGATCTAGGTTATCATGCTACTAGATTACATTAAGCAAAGAAATCGATTTTGGAAGACTTATATGGGTTTAGCCTATGAGGGACAGTATTTTAGGTAGTTTGTTAATTGATGCTAAGAGTATGGTAGGATAGTTCTATGAGCGATAATATGATTGATTCTATTCATAAGAGCATTGATTGAAAGTCATGTACTTGCTAGAGTTAAAGTTAATCTTTTCAAGAAAAGGTTGATCTAGATTGTCTAATTGAATTGTCAAAAAAAATATGATTAATTCAGACTTGAACTAAAGTTATTGGTGTCTTAAAAGGATGATGAAATTTATGCAAGAACTTTAAATATAAAAAGTGGATCAGGGTAAATCTTGATAGGAGGAGATGCCTAAGGTATGGACAAGATAAAGAGACACAAAAACTTTGTTTTAGTTACTTTGGATCTTTTTGGTACCAACGTAAAAAAAATTTTTGGGAGAATTTATTTTGTGAACCTAAATAGTTCAGTAAATTATATCAGAGTGCGTAGTGGAAGCATAGTGGTTTGAGTTATCATGAAATCAATTAAGAATATTAACTTTAACTTTAGAAGTGTTATGATAGGAGTATTGATTTGAATTTCAGTGTTAAGATTTAAGTAATAAATGAAAGGATGAAGTTATTGATCATTGAGCTAGTATATAGGCGTTGCCATACAATTTTTATCAACAGGCTCTTCTAGACTCTAAGAAAAAAATATCGGACATCTTCAAATTTAGAAAAGACATGTGATGATTCTTTTATTGAGCTTGGATCTGGAGTACTCTAACATAATTTTTTTTAGTTTTGATATTATGATTTCATTATTGAAGAGGCTTAAATATTTTCTGAAATAAATGACTAATCGTCAATTCATGGAGAAGCTTACGAGAAGAAAGAATGCTAAAGATCATGGCAAGTGTCTAATGCTCAAGCCTCTTCAAATTTTTGGTTAAAAATAGATTGGACTGATTATGATTTCTATGTAGAGTTAATCAAGGAAAATTAATTTCAGGGATAAGGAATTATGTATTTTAATTTGAGGTTGAGGCACTAATGTTCATTTGAAAGAAATTGAAAGAATCCACTATGTAGATGATGGTGATAATAAAATAAAAATGTTATATCATTTGTTATGTAAATGTCGTATGAGGAGAGTATTCTAAGAGAGAGATTATTTGAAAGCTCAAGGATGATGTTAAGATTAGGTATTTCTAAAGTTTGGACCATCATGATGTTCTTGTAAAGTTAATTAAGGATAATTAATTGTATTGACATTGAAGGGTTAGTATTTTTTTGGAAGAGCTCAAGGGAATTCGGTATGTAATGTAAATGAAAAGGAAAGGATCAAGTTTGAGTATTATATAATTTCGTTACGTTAAGACTTGGAAAGCAAGTACCTTAAGAGGTAGACTAATTGGGAGTTTGAGAATGATATAAAGGTTGGTTACTTCTAAGGTTTAAGACCTCAAGCAAGTAATTTTGAGGACGAAATTATTTTAACGGGAGGAGAATGTGAACCCTAGGTTTTTGGGCTTTTGGACCAAAGTCGGTAGGCCCAGTCGACTTCAACCCAGAACGAGAAAAAAAATTTGAAGGAAACGGAGTCGGAACAGGGAACTCGTTCTTCCCCTTATCTGACAGGGAGTTTCACTGGAGAAGGTGATGGGAGAGACGTGAAGGGTAGGGTCAAGGCCGACAATGAGTTGGGATGGGATGGGGACCTTCGATCGATGGGTTTCTTTCCTCCATGGCAAGGGGAAATCTTCCGTTCTCCCTACAAATATCTTCCCTCCCAGCTCATATAGCCTGATTCCGAGGATGATCAAGCACACCTTTGGCGGTGGCTCTCGGTGGCATGCAAGCGGGTTCGGTAAGGTCCCCATGGAGGCGGTCCAGAGGGGTCCTTCCGAGATGGGGAAAGGGGGAGTCATCATTGTTCTCGCCATCCTCATCCTTGATGGTGCCCCTCTTTGTAGCCGGCGGGGGCTGGCGATATCGAGTGCGGTTCGGGCAAAGGAGGAGAAGGAGGTATGGTGGAAGGAGGCGATGAAGAGGATGAGGAACATCAGGATCTTAGCCCATATCGACTCCGGGAAGATGACCCTCATAGAGAGGATCCTCTACTATATGGGGAGGATCCACAAGATCCATGAAGTCCATGGGAAGGATAGGGTCGGCGCCAAGATGGATTCCATGGACCTTGAGAGAGAAGAAGAGGATCGGAAAGAAGAAAAACAAAAGAGAGAGAGGGGGGGATTGTTTGGTGGAGATGAAAGAGAGGAGAAGGGAACAGGAAAAAAAAGAAAAAAGAGGAAAGAAGGAAAGAAAAGAAAAAGGAAACAAAGAAAAAGGAAAAAAGGAAAAAGAAAAGAAAAAAAAAAAAAGAGAAAAAGAGAAGGAAAAAAAAGAAAGAGAAAAAAATAAGGAGAGAGAGAGAGATGAGAGAGGAGAGAGAAGGGAGAAGAGAGAGAAAGGAAAAAAAAATAAATATTGAAGGGGGTATCGAAAAGCTTTATTGGAATTCATGAAGTTAGGATTTTAGAGGTAAAATATTTTGGTTTACAAATTTTCCTAGGATTATTTATGTTTAAAAATTATTATTGTAGGGGACAACCTTCTGAGCAGAAGGACATTGTGCGGGTTCCGGGTATGGATCAATATCAGGCATATTAGTTGTTTCTAGTGAGGTAAAGATTCTGGACTTGATCACTAGTTGTATATATATATATATCTTATATGACATGATTTGATCCGTGCACATGAGCATTGACATGCATGATTTATTTTTGCATGGTATAGTTTGATTTTGCATAATGAACAGTATAATTGTTATGGTTATTAGTTATATTCCTGTATACCATATTTTTATCAAGTAAAATTACTTTTAATGGACCGTGATGCCGGTCATTGAAAAATTTGAGATTTCATGGTTTGTCATCATGAGATGAATTGATAAAGTGATAACTAAGAGAATAAGGTAATTGGACTAGCCATGCCATGGGATCGTGGTTACTAAGATTGCCGGTCATAGACTGAAGTATGTTAATGAGATTGCCCGTCACAAGTTGAAATGTGACAATGAGCTTGCCAGTCACAGGCTGAAGTGTGATACTGAGATTGCCAGTTATAGGCTGAAGTATGACCGTGGTTAGTCCAGAACCCTAAAGAAGAAGGATAACTAATGGAAACACTAAAAGAAAACATAATGTTATCAAAGATTTTGTTATTCTTGATATTTGAATTGTTTTGATTGAATGATATGATAAACTATTATTTTCCAATTAATTTCAAGTTATACTATTATTGGTGTGACTTTTTAGAGACCTTACTGGGCTATAAAGCTCACAACCCACTATTTTCTTCCTTCTCAGAGTTATACAGGATATTCGAGCTTAGTAGTGGATTGGATTTGTGATGAAATGATGTATAGCAAGGATCGAGTTGGGCGTAAGATTGACCATCAATTTTTAGATAGTTTAGTTAGTTTTGATATTCGAGCTTGGTAGTGGATTGGATTTGTGGTGAAATGATGTATAGCAAAGATCGAGCTGGGCGTAGGACTGACCATTAATTTTTAGATGGTTTAGTTCGTTTTGTTTGGTTAGATCTGTTGTTGAGACTTATATAATAACTCAGTGGATCATTTAATGATTTTGACTTGAATAAATGGATTTTTTTATTATTAAATTGTTTAAGTAATGTTGGTTTAGTTGCTGTGATTTTAAATGAAGTGATTCTTATGTACCTCGATCTAATATGGTCTCTAGAATAGAATTTAGGATTGTGCGGCCGGTCACGTAGCCGATTTCGATGCTGAATTTAGAGCGTGACAAAGAATATGGCTTAATTTTTGGCTTGATCAAGTTTTTTGATTTGCGGTTAGTTTGGAGAAAGAGAAACAAAAGAAGACCAAGAGAGACAAGAGTGGTGACCAATTAAATACTGCTGTTTCTGGAAAGAGAAAAATGATAAATTCTTTTACGACTTATGATACCTTGTAATTTATTATTCAAACTTATACTCTATGACAGGAATGGAGAGTCACAAAGAAAAAAAAGGCGAGCTATAAAATTCAATCCTTGTTAGAAGTCTTGGGGGACCGCCTCTTAATTTCTCAACGAGGTCAGTCGTCTCGTGACCATGTGGTTTTGTATTGAGAGCAAATTTATAGGTATCTCATTTACCATTGAATTTATTTGCCTATGATGTGATATTTGGACCTGGACGGGGTGACCCTTAACAGGGATTTGAGAGCCACGGCTATGGGCTTGATCATCCCCTATGATGTATTATCATTTGTAAATATTCACTAATAAGGTGGGGAAAAAAAGCCGATGGCTTCCCCCTTTCCACTTATATAATAAATAAATAAAATAAATAAAATAAAACATGTTTTAAACCTTTCAAATTATATTGTTGTTACTCTTGAATTTATAATCCAAATTTCATTGAGCCTCAGTCAATTACATAAGAAACAAAGTTGATGCCATGATTTTGGGATGGAGCCAAGACAATATTCAAGTGGTGAGGTGACACACTTTTGTCAAAGCAAGCGTTATGTATGTGGTCAAATGTAAGTAAAATTGTGAAAACATTGTCAGTAAGAATCAGCATCCTCTCCCCCCCCCCCCCCCCCCAAAAAAAAGGGAGGGGGGAGAAGACTCCTGATCAGAGTCTTCGTCCCTCTCATTCAACTTCAATAAAGAATGAAAGTTCTCACCTTCAACTCCATCAAGGAAAGGGAAGCCCCAAGCCCTATAAGAAGACCCCTCCTCCCTTGTTGAAGTGGATGAGAGGGAGGTTCTCACCTCCAACTCTATTAAGGAAAGAAAAGCCCTAAGCCCTATAAAAAATCCCTCTTTCCTGAGCTATCCACCCCAAAATTGTTAACGTTAAACTCAAATAACAGATCGAGTTTTTGTTTAAACAGAGTTAAAGTCTTCCTATTTTGGTCCTGCCATATTAGGACTCTAATTTTTTGAGTATGTAAAAATTAGGATTCTAGATTTTTTATTTTAGTTTGAACAGGCCTCCAGCACTAAAAAAGTTTTGGTTGCAACGTACAAGGGAACGAGAGAGCAGTTCCTTCTCAATAAAATATTTTTTCGTGTGATATATCTTCTCTTTCGGTTGCTAACAAATTGGTATCAGAGCCGCAACCTTTGCCGTTTTTTTTCCTCTTCCACGTTCTTGGCCGATCTCCTTCCCAGCCTGTTCTTTGCCTCTGATATTTACTGCTTGAAGGCCGTAAGCATGAGAAGAAGAGGTTCAATGCTTGCAGTTTGAGAAAGAGGAGCAGAGCGTTCGTGAAAAAAAAAGTTCTCTTCCAGCGAGTTCCCAAGCTTCCCCAACCAGCCGTGTGAAGGGAAGAAGGGTTGTAACAGGACGTGCGATTTTTTGGAAGAATCTGCGCACGGGCTTTATCCGGTTTCCTCTTACGAATCGTTTCCTTGCTTTACGGGTATGTTGCAGGCCGTGGCTTGCGATGTGAGTGGCATGTGAGAGGAAGATTGAAACAGGGTATTATTGAAAAGAAACAGGGGCTTGCCGTCAAAGAGAGTTTTTGGCATGAATTTCAGAGTACTGAAATTCGTTAGGGTCCGTGTATTCCTTGATTTTTTTTTTGTGTGTGTGCTCAAGGTGGAGTTACAGCCGGTGTTGGAGAACAGCCCAGGTGATACCGTTTCTTGAGCAATGATGAAATCCGGGAGTACATCGCTGGGGCAGATGTTGCTGCCATGACTCACGAAGTCGAACTACGACAATTGGAGTATTCAGATGCGTGAATTGCTCGGTGCACAAGATGCGTGGGATGTAGTCCAGAACGGCTATATAGAACCGGAAGATACTGATAGTATGACGGTAACTCAATTAAAGGCGTTGAAAGAAACGCGTATGAAAGACAAGATTGCTCTCTACTTTTTGTTCCAAGCAGTGGATGAGTCGGGTTTCAAGAAGTGACGGAGCAACTACTTCAAAGAAGGCGTGGGAGATTCTGCAAAAGGTTTTCAAAGGTGCTGACCGAGTTAAATAAGTGCGACTTCAAACTTTGCGAGGTGAGTTGGAGGCTATGAAGATGAAGGAGTCAGAAGGAGTGTCTGACTATATCATGCGTATGCAGACAGTGGTAAATCAACTTAAACGCAATGGAGAAATCCTAACTGATGCAAGGGTTGTTGAAAAGATTCTGCGATCATTGACAAACAATTTTGATAACGTTGTATGCGCTATCGAGGAATCAAGGAATTTGGAAGAGATGACCATCGATGATCTTGTCGGTTCACTTGAAGCGCATGAACAATAGAAGAAGAAAAAGAAACAAGAGCTGCTTGAGAAAGCATTGAAAACTAAGGCAACTATTAAAGAGGACAAGGCAATGTATGCACACCAAAATCAAGGAAGGGGTCGCGGCCGTGGTGGCCGTGGTATTGATCGCAATAGAGGTCACGGACGTGGAGACAACTTCGAAGAAAAGGGCCATCCAAGCCAACAGAATTGGCGTGGCCGAGGACGCGGTCATGGTAGAGGTGGCCGGTCATATCGTCAAAATGTCGAATGCTACAACTGCGGCAAGTATGGATACTATGCAAAAGAGTGCTATTCCAAAAAGAGAGTGGAAGAAAATAAGAATCTAGTCGCGGAAGAGGAGACAAGAAATGATGGTGTTCTCATGATGACCCATAAAGACACTGCTCCTGACAGCGATACGATATGGTATCTTGATACTGGTGCTAGTAATCACATGAGCGGGCACAAACACCTCTTTGTGGAGATACAAGAAATAGAAGATGGGCACGTATCATTCGGCGATGCATTGAAGGTTCAAGTCAAGGACCGAGATAAAATTTGTTTTTCTGAAAAGGATGGTAAAAAAAGGTCTATTGAAGATATTTATTATGTACCCGATATGAAGAATAATATCCTTAGCATGGAGCAATTGTTAGAGAAGGGATATTCGGTTCTGAAAGATCGGATGTTGGACTTGAAGGACAAAAGAGGCCGGTTGCTTGCACATGTGAAGATGACCGAGAATCAAATGTTCAAACTCAACTTGAGGAACATCCGAGAAAAATGTTTACAAGTCAACAAAGAAGATAAAGCTTTACTGTGGCACTTACGACTCAGACACTTGCATTATGATGGCCTAAGAAAGTTAGCAAAAAAGAATATTGTCAATGGGCTACCAGACATAGACTACACCAGAAAATTTTGCGAGGGATGTGTACTTGGCAAGCATGCAAGGAGCATTTTTTCTAAAGGTGTGCAATATCGTGCAAGGCGTCCTCTTGAATTAGTACACACCGACATATATGGCCCGATCACACCAAAGTCATTCAGTGAGAAGAGATATTTTCTCACGTTCATTGATGATTTTACAAGAAAAACATGGGTTTATTTTCTGAAAGAGAAGTCCGAGGTACTCGAGGTATTCAAGAAATTCAAGGTGTTAGTAGAGAAGATGATGAGTTTTTATATCAAGGCTCTACGGTCAGATAGAGGCGGAGAGTATACGTCAACTGCCTTCACAAGCTATTACGAGGAACATGGGATCAAGAGATTCTTAACCGCACCTTACTCAACTCAGCAAAATGGTGTGGCTGAGAGAAAAAATCGAACGATTCTTGACATGGTTCGATCAATGTTGAAGACCAAAGACATGCCAAAAGATTTTTGGGCAAAAGTTGTACAATGTGCTGTCTATGTGCAAAACCGATGCCCACATGCAAAATTAGCGGATCAAATACCGCAGGAAGCCTGGAGCGGACTGAAACCTACTGTATCACACTTTAAAGTATTTGGTAGTGTGGCCTATACACATGTACCGGATCAAAGGAGAACCAAGCTGGATGATAAGAGCAAGAAGTACGTGTTCATCGGGTATGATGAGAAGACAAAAGCTTTCAAATTATTTGACCCAATTGAAAAGAAGGACCATAAGCCGTGATGTACAAATAAATGCAGAAGATGCATGGGATTGGAACAACCAAAAGGAGGTAGCGCAAGAGGAAGAAAAAAGAGAATTCTCAACTACTGCACCAATAATTATACCGTCAAGCCCACCAATATCTGATGATGATGGAGAACCAAGACAATCAAGGATGCAAAGCCTGCAAGATTTATATGAATCAACAAGCGAAATTCACTTGGTATGTCTTCTAGCAGATACCGAGGATATTTGTTTTGAAGAAGCAGTAAGAGATAAGAAATGGCAAGACGCAATGGATGAAGAGATAAAGGTAATTGAAAGAAATGGAACTTGGGAGCTGGTGGAGTCGTCGAAAGGACATCAGCCTATAGGAGTGAAATGGGTATATAAAAAAAAGTTGATCCCCCAAGGCGAGATAGAAAGGTACAAGGCCCGGCTAGTTGCAAAAGGCTATAGGCAAAAGGCAGGAATTGACTATGATGAAGTCTTTGCTCCGTTGCAAGAATGGAAACAATCCGGCTTCTTATATCCCAAGCAGTCCAATTCAGGTGGCCAATCTATCAAATGGACATAAAATCAGCGTTTTGAAATGGTGTACTTGAAGAAGAAGTATATGTGGAGCAACCACTCGGATACATGAAAGCCGGGAAAGAATAAAAAGTGTTGAAGTTAAGGAAGGCACTATATGGGCTGAAGCAAGCGCCTCGAGCATGGAACACCCGTATCGACGCCTACTTCAAGAAGAATGGGTTTATCCAGTGTCTATATGAGCATGCATTGTATGTAAAGAAAGATAAAGGTAACTTGTTGTTTGTTGCTCTTTACGTTGATGATCTTATATTCATGGAAAATGATGAGAAGATAATAAAAGACTTTAAAAAGGCTATGACTCGAGAGTTTAAGATGATAGATATGGGGTTGATGAAATGCTTTCTTGGTCTTGAAATTAGACAAGAAAAATCGGGAATATTTGTGTCATAAGAGGCGTATGCAAAAGATATTTTGAAGAAAAACAAGATGGAGAAATGTAATCCTGTAGCAACACCGATGGAACTTGGTTTGAAACTCTCTAAGTTTGAGAGAGGAGATCGAGTAGATGCAAGCAAATACCGAAGTTTAATTGGGAGCCTGCGGTATCTCACATGCACAAGGTTGGATATTGCATATAGTGTCGACATAGCAAGTCGATTCATGGAGGAACCAAAATATTTGTATTTGAAGGTTGTCAAGAGAATTCTTTGGTATGTCCAAGGAACAGAGTCACTCGGATTATTCTACTCAAAGACAGATGATTACAAACTGGTCGGTTACTCCGATAGTGACTGATGCGTAGATGTAGATGATCAGAAAGCACATCAGGATATGTGTTCTATATGGGAGATACAGCTTTCACTTGGCTTTCAAAGAAGCAGCCTATAGTGACATTGTCAACATGCGAGCAGAGTATGTAGCAGCATCTTGGTGTGTATGCCATGCAATATGGCTAAGAAATCTACTTTATGAGCTAAAACTTCAACAACATGAGGCAACCGAAATCAGAGTAGATAATAAATCGGCAATTGAGTTGGCAAAGAATCCAGTGCACCATGAAAGAAGCAAACACATAGATGTTCGTTTTCATTTTATTCGTGAACATGTGAAGGAAATGTACGAATGAGTCATGTTGCGAGTCGTGACTAAGTGGCGGATATCTTTACAAAGCCGCTACCAAAAGAATTATTCGAAAAGTGCAAAATGATGATTGAAATAAAGGACGGAAGATATTTGAGTTTAAGGGAGGAATTTGTTAACGTTAAACTCAAATAACAGATCGAGTTTTTGTTTAAACAGGGTTAAAGTCTTCCTATTTTGGTCTTGCTATATTAGGACTCTAGTTTTTTGAGTCTGTAAAAATTAGGATTCTAGGTTTTTTATTTTGGTTTGAATAGGCCTTTAGGGATATAAAAGTTTTGGTTGCCATGTAAAAGGGGACGAGCAGCAGTTCTTCCTTGAATAAAATTTTTTCATGATCATCGTCTCTTTTGGTTGATTACAAAAACCACCTATCGCCAGTGAGGAAGAGCGGCGGTCTTCATTGAGTTTGGAGATAGTCTTCACTGAGTTCGGCGACGATCTTTGGGAGCTTCCGATGGTTGGTGAGGGGGTGGACTCATCGGGACCAAGGTGAGTATGGTTTCCCTGTTTCCCCTCTCCTTTCCCTTCGATTCCGGTGATGTGGGCCATCGTCGATGGACATCTGACTGAAATGGAGGCCAAGCCACCATGGACCGCCATCAGTCTCGTTCGACCGAGCAAAGGAAGAGGAGAGGGTAAGGAATGAGAGGAAGAGGATAGGAGAAGAAGAGAGGGAGAAGAAGAGGAGAGGAAGAGAAAGAAATAAAAAAGAAAAAAGAGGGGGAGACCCCTGTTCGGCGGAGAAGGAGAAGAGAGGGAAAGAAAAAGAGAAGAGGAGAGAAGTAAAGAAAAGAAAAATGAAAAAAGAGAAGAAAAGAGGAAAAGAAAAGAATAGGAAAAAGAAAAGAAAAAAAGAAAAAAAAAAAAAGAAGAAAAAGAAAGAAAGAAAATAAAAAAAAAGGAAAGAAGAGGGAGAAGAGGAGGAAGAGGAGATTGAGGAGAGAGAAAGAAGAGAGAGAAAGAGAAGAGAGAAAGAGAAGAGAGGAAGAGGAGAGAGAAGAAGAGAAAAAGAAGAGAGAGAAAGAAGAGAGAAAAAGAGAGGAAAGATCGAAAAGTTTCTCTTTCTGGAATTGATGAAGGATATTAGCGGGTAGACCACTGATAAAATTTGGATAAAAGATTTTGGATTTACAATTTCTATAGAATTATTTATTTATTATTATTGTAGGAGGATAGCCTTCTGAGTAAAAGGACATTAAGTGAGCTTTGGGTACAGACTGATATCGGGTATATTTAGGTTGTCTTTAGGAAGGTAAGAATTTTTGGACATCAATCACCTATGTTGTACATCGATGATTTTGCTCCATCTGATTTGATATTAGCATATTATATACTTATTTATTAAGTATTTATGGTATTTGATAGCAAACTATTATATATTCATCTGTTAAGTATATATGGTTATATATGAATTATATATTGTTGATCTTGGTTGGTTAATTCCAGCATTCATATGCATTCCATTAGGTGAGAGAGTATGTTTTGATATAAAATTTAAAACGAGCATGAACTGATTTAAGACTATATGATGGATGGTGGTGTACTGGACTAGCCATGTATTGATGCCTTATTATAGGCTAGAAATGTAGTAACATTGATATCCCGCTACAGGCCAAAAATGTAGTAACATTGATGTCCTACCATAGGCCGGAAATGTAGAACTATTGGTGCTCTGCTATGATAACTACATTATACACATATATAAAAGTATTAATTTAATAATAAAATTATCTTTATTCTTTTAAAATTGATACTTTTATATATCATTTGTAGGAAAGAAGAGTGCCGATGCGAAGAGCTCGATTTATGGGTTCAAATGAAACAAGTTTGAAACGAATCAGGCTTGAAATGAAACCAGAATTGATTTTTAAAAGATTAATAAAAGAATTGCACGAAGTTTAAAGTAGACAGTCCATCATGGACTAGTCGCTCGGTCTACGATTGGGCTTGCGGTCCATGGGCTGCCATTATCACGGTCCACGGAACAAAGCGTGGACCACGAAGTTTGGATTGCATCGAAACTTGCCGGAGTTGCTGCTCCGTCGTCGCCCAAGCCTCCGGCGCCACCCGTTGCTAGCTATCCTTCTCCCCGTCACCGGCCTGTTGCTCGTCGGCCTTTCATAGTGAGTGGAGTTTCATCGGCCTTTCATAGAATGAACAAGCCTGCAGTCAACTACCATGGACTTTTGGGGTTGCTGCAGACTTTCGAGAAAGACCACCAATTGAATAAGGGGGTGGTGAATTTAGTGGGAGGAAGTAGAGGTTGTCGTCCTTTAAGAAAGGGAAGAAGAAAATAAATAAAAAGGGAAAGAAGGTGCAGAATGCTCCTGGCCCTAGTCAGACTAGGAAGTATAAGGCTGATCAGTCTTCTGCAGAGTGCTTCTACTACAAGAAGAAGGGACACTGGAAGAGGAACTGTCCTCTTTATATTACATCCATTGATCCGAACAGGCCGAGGAAGCAGAAGTCTGCTGAACAAGGTATTTATATGATAAAACCTTGCAATTACTCAATTGTTGATACTGCTAACTGGGTATTGGATACTGATAATCTAATTCACGTTTGTAATTCGTTACAGAGACTTCAAGTTAGCAGAAGATTTGAAGATGGAGAACAGTTTCTGAGCGTCGGGAATGGAAATCGTGTTCCAGTACTGGCGATCGGAGTCCTGTGTCTAGTCTTTGAGTCTTGTACTGTCAAACTAGTCGACTGTCACTATTGTCCTAGTTTCATTATGAGCATAATCTCTGTAGACCTTTTGGCCAATTGTGGTTTTGAACTATCAATAAAGGGAGATTTTTGCAATGTTATTTTAAATAACTCTGTGATAATGAAAGCTAGATTAAATAATGGCATATATGTACTATCAAGGCATGTTAGTGTAATGTACACTTCTAGCAAATGCCCAAGATTAGATAATGTCAACGATTTGTATCTTTGGCATTGTAGGCTAGGTCATATTAACCAAAATAGGATAAACAAGATGCGAGGAAATGGACTCCTCGAGGTCAGTGATTCTGAATCACTGCCCACTTGTGAATCCTGTTTACTTGGTAAAATGACCCAGTCACCTTTTACTGGAAAAGGTGAATGAGCTACAGAACTTCTAAGTCTAATACATACTGATGTATGTGGACCGATGACAGTTAGTGCCAGAGGAGGATACAAATATTTCATTACTTTTACAGATGACTTTTCAAGGTTCGGTTATGTCTTTTTAATGAGACGTAAGTCTCAGTCATTTGAAATGTTCAAACGATACTGTAATGAAGTAGAAAAGCAAACTGGAAAAAGTATTAAAACCCTTCGATCTGATCGAGGTGGTGAGTACTTATCTGGTGAATTTTTGACATATCTTGAGAAGAATGGAATTCTCTCTCAGTGGACTCCTCCAGGAACACCACAGTTGAATGGTGTGTCCGAAAGGAGGAATCGAACCTTGTTGGACATGGTTCGATCCATGATGGGCTTTGCAACTTTGCCGCTATCCTTTTGGGGATATGCGCTTCTGACAGCCTGTTACTTATTAAATGATGTTCCAAGTAAGTCTGTTGTCTCCACTCCGTATGAGATGTGGACTGGACGTAAACCCTCAATCTCACACCTTCGGGTCTGGGGTTGTCCGGTTTACGTAAAGCGTTTAGACTTAGACAAGCTTGGTCCTAGGTCTGATCGGTGTTTATTCATTGGTTATCCTAAGGAAACCAAAGGGTATTTCTTCTATTTGGAAAATGAACAAAAGGTGTTCGTTGCTCTTAGAGATATCTTTTTGGAAAAGGAGCCTTGGAGAAGGAACTATAGCATCTAAGATTGAACTTGATGAAGTTCAGCCAATAGAAGAACCTGCACACTCTAAGGACATCGTAGAACCGGCTATGATTGAATCACACCCAGAACCCATTAGGAGATCCGGTAGAATACCGCGTCACCCGGACAGATACTACGGTTTCTTGGTCCGGGATGGCGATCCCATTGAGCTCGATGAGAACAATGAGTATCCGATCACCTATATGGATGCACTTCAAAGATCTGACTCTGAGGCATGGCTTGGAGCCATGCAATCCGAAATGGAGTCCATGGAAATCAACAATGTTTGGACATTGGTTGATCCGCCTGAAGGTATAAAACCCATCGGGTGTAAATGGATCTTCAAGAGGAAAAGGGGTGCAGATGGGAAGGTAGAGACCTATAAAGCCCGTCTGGTCGCCAAGGGGTATCGTCAGTGATATAGTATCGATTATGACGAGACTTTCTCCCCTGTGGCAATGCTAAGTCCATTCGGATCATGCTTGCTTTGGCAGCATATTTTGATTATGAAATCTGGCAGATGGATGTCCGAACTGCTTTCCTAAATGGGGAGCTGGAAGAGGAGGTGTATATGCTACAGCCTGAAGGGTTCACATCCACAGATGAATCAAAAGTATGCAAGTTGCAGAGGTTCATCTATGGACTCAAGCAAGCGTCTCGAAGTTGGAACTTACGGTTTGATAGGTGTATCAAATCGTATGGCTTCGTTAGGAACGGAGAAGAACCGTGCATCTATAAATGGGTTAATGGTTCTGTGATTGTATTCCTAGTACTGTATGTTGATGACATTCTCTTAATCGGGAATGATGTCGCAGCATTATAAGGAATAAAGGTCTGGTTATCATCTCAATTCTCCATGAAGGACTTGGGTGAAGCTTCTTACATACTAGGTATGAAGATCTATAGAGATAGATCTAAGAAGCTTTTGGGACTGTCCCAGTCTATGTACATTGACACCGTGCTGAAACGGTTCAGCATAGAAAATTCCAAGAAAGGCTATCTCCCGATAGGTTCTGGAATTACTCTTTCCAAGAAGGATTGTGCGACAACTCCTGAGGAAAGGGAGCGCATGAGCAGAGTACCTTATGCTTCTGTAGTAGGCTCTATCATGTATGCTATGACTTGTACTAGACCAGACGTGGCATACTCACTAGGAGTAGTGAGTAGATACCAGTCTGACCCAGGTGAGGCGCATTGGAAGGTGGTTAAGTCCATCCTTAAGTATTTGAGAAATACTAAAGATCAATGGCTGATTTATGGAGAACCTGACTTGAAACTTGTGGGGTACTCTGACTCCAGTTTCCAGTCAGATAGAGATGATAGCAAGAGTGTGTCAGGGTTTATATTTACCCTGAATGGAGGAGCGATCTGCTGGAAAAGTTCCAAGCAGGCAACTGTTGCAGACTCGGTATGCGAAGCAGAATACATTGCAACATCAGATGCAGCAAAGGAAGCTGTGTGGTTGCGGAAGTTCATTGGAGAGCTAGGGGTGGCACCTTCCCTAGATGGTCCTGTTTCGATGTACTGTGACAGCACTGGAGCCATTGCTCAAGCTAAAGAGCCTAAAGCTCATCACCGCACCAAGCACATTCTGCGGCGCTACCACCTCGTACGAGAGATCGTGGAATGAGGCGACATCAATCTTCTGAAGATCGATGTAAAAGAAAATATGGCCGACCCCTTCATTAAAGCCCTCGAAATAAAAGAGTTCGACTATTGTAAATGGGAAATGGGTATTAGATACTCTTCTGATTGGCTTTAGTACAAGTGGGAGTTGTTGGGAATTGTGTCCCAAAGCCAATGCCTGGGTTGTAGGCGGTTGATCTCAGTATTGTATTCTTTTTATGAATTAATAAAATATTATTTTTTGGCAGCTCATCACATATTGTATTTTCCTGAAATGAACTCTTTCCATATGATGAAGTCCTTAGGACTACACTGACTTCGATACAGAGAGGATGTATCGAGTGGTCCTTAAACCCTGTTCACAACCAAAGGATATATTGTACTGGACGGCAATATATCAAGTATAGGTTGTTGTAATTCACATCGTTTGGTTGTCCTCTTGATCAAATGAGTGTGTTGACACTGATGTGATCTGCAAGTGGAATATGTGATATCTCATTGAACGTGACTCCGTGCAGCCCCTTTCTGCCAAAGGGATACTCACGATTGGATATGGGTATATGTGTCCCTCTGACCTGAGGTAATCACGGTAGCTTGCAAGCAACTCCTTGTGCTTTGGTGCCGGACTACCCGGATTTTTAATCCGATGATGGAAGGTTTCTGGGTACAGGCAAGTACTTGCGGAGCAGTGATGGACCAAGATGGAATTGACCTGTCCAAACAGTTTGGATTGAATGTCTCGCAGTATCTCAATTTAGCAAATCCTCGACCGGGGTAGCCCTAGTGAAGAGTCACTGGGCTTGCAAGGTTGAGACACGTAGTGGATTGACTCTGTCTGGGTTGGCAGCCCAACCTCAGTCATCCTGAGCATTAGAGGTCAAAGGGATGAATTATACGGTAACCATATGCCAGAGGTTCGATAGTTTGCTCCCGCATCTTCGACCTATCTGGACGCCGGGACCCATTGCTAGATGGTTTCCTGTGCTGGTACTAGAATTGTTCTAGTGCTACCGTTTAGGTTCGAACCTATGAGGTCACACGCCACAGAGGATTACTCTCTGATCCGGATACCGATTATGATTGGGAATCGTCTCGGTTTTATGGTCACAGTATTTTTTTTTGAGCACTCTTTTTCCCATCTTGCCCTTGTTTGTGTCAACCAGAAATTATTCCAGGCTGACCAAGACTGAACCAGGATTTTATTGAATCAATTTTGAACTGATTCAGAGTTCGTTTTGGCCTTCAATTGGTTGTGAACCAATTTTTCCCTTGAACCAAATTTTGAACCGGTTCAATTGGATTGAACCACTTGGTTTAAATGGGAATGGACCGGATTTGTTTGAACCGGTGATTTATTCTCCCATGTGACCATTTACACGGTTTTTACATTTGAAATTTTTTCTTTACGCTGGATTGGACTCCAAGCATCAAACAAAGGCCAAACCGACGTCGCTGGGCGTCCCGTCTTTTCTCCTCCCTCCACTCGTCCTCTTTACTCCTGTTTACTGCTGGTTTATTGGGAGATCCACAGCCCGAGCCTCATCCTTTTCCAACCTCTCTAACTCCCTCTCAATTGCTGCCTATTTAAACTTCAGCTATCCCATGTTTCAAATGGAGTTTTCAGCCAAGAGAGTTTTCACCGTGAGAAGAGAGGTAACAGTAAGTGTGTTCTTCCCTGTGAAAGGTTTTGAAACCTGGTCCTTTCTTCCATTAGGTGCTGAGTTTTGGAGGGTGTGAGGGAGAGTTACAAGGTCCATTTCATTGTCCCTTAGAGTGCTCAAAGTTTAGACTGCAGCAAGGCCTGGTTGCTGTTATCCATTGTGATTGAGTCTCCTTCCAGCGGCTAGCACCGCGCGTGAAGTTGGATCGAAGGGCCCTCGGCGTGTCTCCCCTCTAGAGGGAGTACCCATCTACTCCTGGGAATAAGCCACGCGAGCCAGATTTGCTGCTGTTGCTCCAAACGCCAAGAAGATAGCTGTTGTTTTTCTGCAACCAGAAATTATGGCAGCAGTATTTGCCGAATTTCTATAATTTTTTGGCTAAGTTTTTCTTGCAGATTTCAATTGGAGATCGAAGAGCACTTGTCCACCTTGCCGTTGCTCAAATTTGGAAGCAAACGGAGGCCCGGAAGGTAGTGTTCCGATGCCATTTTGAAAGCCCAAAACAGAGTTTTCTGCAGTCCAAGGAAGAAGAAGACTGGAATAAGTTTATCCCACTTATTCCAGCCTATTCCAGCTTTATCCCAGGGTTATTCCAGCCGGAATAAGGTATGAAAAAAAATTATTTTTTTTAATCATGTGTGATTTGAATTTTTAATTCAAATTTTTTGCAAATATTTTATATTATCCTACATGCCTAATTGCAACTAGAATTAGATTAGTTTCTGGGCAGAGCAATTTTTCGCTGCACAGATTTTTTAAAAATGTTTTAAAATCACCTGTGCTCCCGTGCCCTGTTTGCATGCCTAGTATAGGTTCATGTCAAACCTCCTGCACCTGTTTCTTTCAATAAATATACCTAGAGGTTTGAAAAAAGACTCAAATGGATTCATACTTATCAAATTTTCAAGATTGATACATTCGGGTATGTTATTGAAGGATGATCTATTTATCTTTTCATCTCAAGCTCGATAAGTTTTTTATGTACAATACTCGGAAGATAAAGAATGAGCTACTATTATTAAGACAAAATCCAGAGACTTGTATGACATGAAAAAAGGGTGGAAGAAGATGATGATGATACTTATACTCAGTGTATGCCTTATAATAATGTGCCGGATGATCATATAAATGATACAACCATTTTGGTTACGTTGGATTTCGAAGAAAGTACAACTGATTGATTATGACAAGTAGTTTATAAGATGGTTTATATTTTTGCATAAATGATTATGTTATCTTTTAAATTGCAATTCATTTCCGTTATAATTTGATTATAATGTTGACTGACTTGGTTTTTAATAATGCATGTTAGGTACACCATGCCTCGAAGGAAGCATCTATCAGATGTATAGTTTCAGTTTTCTCAGATTGAGGCTGGTACTTCGTCACAGCAGCTCGACGAGCGTCGATCAGTTTCACATCGGTCTGATGCTAGTCCATCCATTGCTGTACATCCGGTGGAGGCCAGTACCTCTCCACCTCAGGACGACGCCATTTCCTCCGAGTCAGCACATCACGATCCTCCTACGGATCATCCTGATGATGAGCCTATCATCGATGACATACAGATACAGAATAATTTAATAATTTCATCATATTTCAATTCATACATATGCAATAGTTTTGATATATAATTTTCTGTATTTTTTTTATAGATAGATCCGAGAGACTTAGGTAGAGGCGAGGAGATACACTAGTCCGTGATATGTGGCAGTTACTTGAGGGTGAGAGGATAGTCATAGAGTACAACGAGCTAGGCCAGCCTATTAAGAAAGTTGATAGCTTGTTGACTAGTTTTTTGGGAATAGTAGTATGCCGGGGTCAGCTATGTCCCCTAAATTATCCGAAGTGGAATGACATGCTTCCTGCCTATAAAGTAGAGATGCTATGAGTTGTGCAGGTAAAAAAATTGATATATTATTTTATATCATAGGTTTTAACAATTGCATTGCTTATTTCATTTAATACTTATTTTATTGTTTATTTACATTGTAGAGCAAGTTCGTTCACCCTCTAGATTTTTCTGATTTTGTGCTTAAGTCTCTCAATCGCAAGTGGAAAAAATATAGGACGAAGTTAAAGGGAGACTACAAGCTAGAGGGTAGGACAGAAGAGCAGGTTGCAGCTACCTATCCTCCTGATGTTCACCCTCATCAATGGAAGGAGCTGGTGCACTATTGGTTCTCCGAGAGGGCACAGGTTGTGTAGCATCATCAAACATATAAATTTATCAATTTTCACTCGTCCTAATTATATTTGTACAGTATATAACATATTTTTAATTTATTTTTGTAGACATATTCTGCTATTGGTAGAGTTGCACGAGTAGCTCAGTCTGTTCCTCATACAGTGGGGTCCAAGAGTTATGCACGGTCAGGCATAAGTTTGTATGTTTCTCAACCTATAATACTTTTAATATATTTTTAGTTTTAACATCATGTATCATCATGTATCATGCATGTGCCATGTATCATAGTACGGGGTATAAGATGTATCATTTATAATTTTTTTGTAACATTTATTCTTTCTATAGGCTGATCAGCAAGGGAGGGAGCCTGGTGAGGTGGAGTTCTATCGGATGATTCACGTTCACCAGGATGGCAGTTTTGTTCTGGAGGAGTCCAGAGATATATATGTATTTTTTTTATTTATAGTATATCATGATTTATAATTTTATTTTTATTAAGTATTGATATATAAATTTTTTATAAAATATAGGATAGGGCTACCTCTATGATCGCCGAGCGTGGTGGCGAGGCTACATCATCTACTCAGAGCAGTCGCATCGATGCCGAGGTATTCTCGGAGTTGATGGGACCAGATTGTCCTGGACGAGTGAGGGGTTATGGGATTGGAGTTACCCTTACTTAGTTATCTGAGATGAGTAGATTTACTCGGGATGTTAGAGAGAGTCATAATCATTCACATGTTCGTCGACTCGAGGATGAGATAGCAGAGTTCAAACAGAAACGTGATGCAGACAGAGCAGAAATGCAGACTATTAGGGCTCAGCTTGAGCATGTTACATCTGTGCTGCATATGTTCATGTCATCTCAAGTATATATATATATATATATTATATGTATCTATATATATATTAGATATATATATATATGTATATATCGTAATATATATATATATATATATATATATATATATATATATATATATCTTGTAGGTTCCTGATACATCTACCAGTCGCAAATAGGATGACGACCAGCTTCCCGCAGATCAGTGATGCCAGTTGATTTTTTTTATTATTTTTGTATATCTTTTTATATATTTGAACTTGGATCGATATTGAGTATCTGATAATACTTTATATATATAAAACTTTTTATATTTGTGATTGTGTTTGTATATTTTTGGGTGTGATACACGTTCGAATATTTAGATATTTCATTTTGGTGATAATGTATACAGGTTTGTGTTGGTGGTATATGATATATGTATTAGAGGTATACAGATTTGTATACATACATCTATATTTTTTAAAAAATAAATAAATAAATTTGCCGACGCTTTAAAGTATCGCTATCTTACATATTAGTGATGCTTTAAAGCGTCACTATCCTAACAAATACCGATGCTTTAAAGCATCACCATCCCAACAAATACCGATGCTTTAAAGCGTCGACATATACCGACGAAACTTAGCGATGCTTTAAAGTATCGGTAAAGTTAAATCTAGCGACGTTTTAAAGCGTCGGCATAGGTGGCGTCCCCATGTTTACATGGTCGATGTTTTTGCGATGTTTTAAAAGGAAAATTTCTTGCCAATGCTTAAAAACATCGTCAAATGCCTAAAAAAGTATTGGGAAAAATCTATTTCACCGTAGTGTAGCCAATATATTATTTCTTTGGAAAAGCGAATAAATTGCTGCTTTGTTTTCTTTAGCAACTTTCGCTTCATGCCAAATTACTTTTTAATATATCGTTCGGTCAAAAAGGTTTTCAAAGTAATTATATTAACAGCAGAGGCACAAGTAGTAAGCCAATGACCTATTCAGCAAAAGCAAGCCAATGATCTAAACCGGGATATGATATCTTACTTTGGAATATTAACAGAACGTACAAATTGGAGATAGGATGATATTTTTTTTAATTAACTTAACTAGATCCAAACTAGTTGCAGCCGGCGACATTTTTTTATCGGCACATCATGTTTTAAATAACTAACATTTTACTATAGACTGTTATGTATCATTTTTTCATAATCTTTTTTTTTTTTTTATTTTTTATTTTAAGATGATTTTGACCTTTAAATTTAAAATTTTAAATAAATTTATTTTTTCAAAATCCATCAATTTGTTTTTATTTCTTTCTTTTTTTCGTTTTCAATAAATTTTTAAATTTAAAATTTAATATAAAAAATAATTTTTATTTTCTCAAAAATTATTATTTTTTTATTATTTATTTTCTTTCTTTCTTTCTTTCATAGATTAACTAAAAAAATAATCATGAAATAAAAAAAAATATATTAATAGCCAATATAACCCGTTTATCCTGTACGTGTACAAATCTAGTTTTTTTAAGTATTTTGGGATCTTGTCTCTTCCGTCCGAGAAATATGGTGGGAATACCGCATAGTTGTTTCAAACCTGGGATCTCTTTCCGGTCCCAGGAGGAAATCGTGCCAACCGGGGGCCCTGGTTGCATTGGTTGGAGGTCAAGGTCTATGTTTCAACATCCCCCGCAGATCAAACTAAGAAAACTTCCGCATTCCTGCTCGGAGGGATATAGCAAGAATGACAAATATAATATAGTACCATTATCATATAGATTTAATATCCATGGTTTAAGCCTAGAGTTGGTAGATGAAGACCTTATAAACTTATATAGATTACCATTTCTTCCTTCTAATTAATGTACCTAGAGAAGTCCACACAGAAAAAAACCTTCGGTCTATCAATGTGCTCTCCAGTCAAGCCTTCAGCCTACGATTTTTCCTAACTTCTTGATGAAGCTAAACTCAAGACTGACCCACCCATTAGTGTTGCTATTTGCATTTATATATAGTTGATCTAGAAGGTCAAAATGGATGGTCACTTACATCACCCCTACATCATCATGTTAAAGGTCTTCTCCTCCTTAGTGAGGTGTCCTTGTCCTGGTCAAATCATTAACATTTCTTTATTCTTTAGAATTTTTAAGTGCACAGGATACCGTTGCGCATCGTAGTTGTTAATTAATGTTCAGTAATCAGTATGCTTCTGACAATGGAGATGGAGAACAGGGCACCTGGCAAATTTTTTCCACAGGTGATCACCGTGAATTGAAACCATGGAATTCCTTGTCCAAATGGGTTTGCATTTTCCAAGTATCACAGCAAGCCTTCGTAGACTTGTTCAAACCTCAAAAAGAATTCCCGAGTCATTTAGACTACTAGTTCACTTGTTCAAACCTACAAAAGGATTTCCCAAATGCAAAGCAGAGAAACGGTTTGTCGGAGGAAATAGTTTCTCTGAATAATAGATATATACGAGAGGAATAAAAAAAAATTAAAATTTTCTTATCTACTAAATTTTAGACTCTTTTTTAAATTAACTCTTTTTATGAAAAGAAGAGTACATCTGTTTCAAAGAAATACAATATTTTCGAAATACCGTATCCCCTCCAAACAAACCATAGCATCTTCTTGGTTATCTCGATAGATTTTATAAATAGGCTCTAAATCCGATTATTTAAAATCAATCTCGCTGATCTCCTTATTTTTCTTTTTGCAACAAAGGCCCTTCTTTCTTCCTTTCTTTTCCGCTACTTTTTTTAATTAGACTTCCAAAGAAAATATCTTGGATTAACCTTTCTGGTGATCGTCCTCGTTAATTAAAGAAAGATCGGATCAAATTGGATTGCTGTATCTTAAGACAGGATCGTCGTAGATCCGCATATAAGGGATAAATTGCATTCTCAGGACAGTATTTCACGTATCTCGATCCAATCTAGCCTTTTTTTTTTGATTTTTTATTTCTTTTACTATTTTCTTTTTTTAAATACAATCTTAAAATAATATAAGCAACATTTTGTTTTTCTTCATTGATTTTTTCCAATATAAGGATCACTGACTAATGAGGAGAGTTGGTCGACAAGGACGCTATAAACCTTTTTTTTTTTTTTTTTTTTGAAAGCGACAATGCAAGAACAAGACCTCAGGGAAGGGGTGACCACCAGCTGAGCTATGGAACCTATAAACTTATCTATAACTTTTTTTTTTTTTTTTCCTAATTTGTCGATCAGAATGATATGTATAGAAAAGTCTAAATAGAGAACTCTTTGGTCTACTCAATGTGATCTCCTTTCCATGTCTTTGGCGAGAGTATAGAAAAGGCTAAATAACGGACTCTTTAGTCTATCCCATGTGGCTCCTTTGAAGTCTTCGGCTGCCAATCCGTCCATTCTTCTTCTGGATAAGGTTAAACTCACACTATTCCAGCAGCTCTCTTGGAATAAATGGTCGATCTAGAGGCCCACCATGGACCGGCACTCCATCACTCTCACATCTATCAAAGGGCTTGCCCGCTCTTCAAGTAAGACAAAGCAGCTTTTAAATCCTCCTCCACGTCAAACCATCAGCATTTCTTCCCTTCTCCTCTGTCACTACTCCTTGTATCAAGATGGTTGCTGGGTGTATCACTCTCGAGAAGACACTCGCTGTCAGTATTGAGAGGCTGTTCAAGGCGATTGCCTTGGATGAACACAACTTGCTAGCCAAGGTCTTGCCTGACTATGTTGCTAGTGCAGAGATTGTCGAGAAGGACAGCGGAAATGGTGCAATAAGGAAATTTATCTTCACCCCAGGTTTCAATCTATTTGAAAGCAATATATGTTGAATTCTCACACCTTTTTGGTTATTCCATACACAATGACTGCATATGCCTTGATACAAAGATACTGCTACTGCATATATTATAATAAAATACAAATATGGCGATTTTGTAGTAAACCAATCTAGAATGGATGTACGTAAAAAATCGCAGTCTGGATCATGAACGTACGTGAAAGTGTTTGTCAAATTTGTATCTGGATTCATATTGGCCTTCGCATGAAACTGATCACCGGTTACCGCCACATAGAACTCGTTTGGAAGGAGTTGTGTACATTGATTTATCAACAACCCTGCAGCTTAATTAATTATATCCCTTCGTTCGATCGATGCATCAACATTGCAGCTGTCAAGGTAAAGCTTCAGCAAGGATCGTTTCGAAGTCGACCACCGGAACCACCGGGTGAAGTATACTGTCATCGAAGGAGGCCTCGTCGGGATGCTGCTCAAGTCACAGATCTTTGAGGTCAAATTCGAGGCCTCAGGCAATGGTAGTTGCATGGTGAAAACCAAGGTAGAGTATGAAACCCTCAACCACAAGCCTTTAAGCGAGGAGGAGGTGGCAGAGATAAAGGGAGGGGTGGAAAAGCCGCTGAAGGCTATTGAAGGCTACCTGATTGCCAACCCCGGTGCTTACGCCTAATGTCTCTTGAGGCTCCAATGGCTACAAATATTGCGATTGCTATTATTTGAAGCTGTGTTTCTGAGTTTTTCCCTTGATGGTGTGCGTCGTTTTCAAAAAAATGTCATGTACGTAATCTGTCATATTACATGACAAAATAATATGTGTCACCTTCTCTGTTTACATCCAAAAAAAAAAAAAAAAAGGGTCATGTAACGTTCCACTTATATATAAATGGATGCTGTGAGCCTAGCGTTACGTGCCCAAGTTTTCGTCAATTTTTTTTTTTTTTTCCTCCGCAAGTAAACGGTGATGGAATACAACATAGGAAGGAAGAGTATTTTCCATACAAAAAGAAAGGGAGTAAAAATAATAGGATAAAAAATTTAATATTTTATTAAAATTTTGATAACTTTCTTAATCCAAGATGGTTTAAGCACATCTTCTTATATAAAAAATATTACAACCCTTCACCTATCATTCACAAATTATCAAAAGTCATATGATACTTTGGTTTCATGAATTCTAAATAAATTTCATAGAAAATCCAAAAGTCATTGCTAATAACAAGACAACGTTAATTCAATGACTCTTAGAAATATCAAAAGACTCTTGAAAACTTGTCCACAATTAAGTTTATATTTTTCCAAGATTTCCTATACCCCCCTAATAAATACATAATTATGTAACCTTTTGGATTTCTCATATGACCTTTGGATTCTCTATATGACCCTTTGAATTCTCCAACACAATTAAGTTTATCAACTTCCAACATCCCCCTTAAACTTAATTGTTCTTTCTTTATCATACCAAGAGAACTTTTAAACTTGATAAAAAGGTTTACTCCCAAAGGTTTAGTGAATATATCAACCACTTGATCTTGTGTCTTCACATATAGTAGCTCTACCTCTTTATTTTTCACATGTTCCTGGATTGAATGAAAGCGAACATCTATATGTTTGCTTCTTTGATGATAAACTGGATTCTTTCCCAAAGCAATTGCGAACTTGCTATCAATGTAAATTTGTGTAGCTTCATTTTGATCAAAATTAATCTCCTTTAATAAGCTTCTTAGTCATATTGCATGACTAACACATGAAGATGCCGCAACATATCCAGCTTCACAAGTTGAGAGAGTAACAATCGATTGCTTCTTTGACATCCATGAGAATGCCATATCATCCATGAAAAATGCAAATCCAGAAATACTTTTCCGGTTATCTAAGTCTCCACCCCAGTCACTGTCGGAGTACCCTTCAAGTTGAAAATTATTAAAATGAGAATAAAATAAGCCAAAACTTGGAGTACCTTGAATATAGCGTAGGATTCTTTTGGTAGCCTTCCAATGAGATGATTTTGGTTCCTCCATGAATCTACTCACCAAACCAACACCATAAAGTATGTCTGGTCTTGTACATATCAAGTATCTATAACACCCTACTAAACTTTTGTACAGTGTAGGATCAATCACCTTACCTTCATCATTCTTGGATAATTTTGCACCACTATCCACCGGTGTGCTAATAGGATTGCAATCTTCCATTTTAAATTTTTTATTCACTTCTTTTGCATAGCGCTCTTAAGAAATAAAAATCCGATTTTCTACTTGATTTACCTCTAAGCCAAGAAAATAGGATATGTTGGCATGGAGTCCCTGTATCGACCGATCGGAGCCGCTGCACCGCAGGACCGCTCCCTGGTTTACCTGTAAAATAGGTCCCTTGCCAGAGTTGCTCCGACGGGGGACACTCCAATGCCTAAGTTAGTGGCGGATCCCAGCCATAGAATGGGGAAGAGTGTCGAGAGTATGAGAGAAAGGCTCTTAGAGTATGGGTGTATCTGTGTGTGGGTTTGCATACCTCTCTCGAGCTATTCTTCTTACTACTATTTAAGAGGCCTCCGGCCTACGGCCTGCTCTTTTTTCGATGATTATGGAAAGTCAATTTCTCCCATGATTGGCGATCATGGATTGTCATTAAGCGGTTCCGGCCAGATCGAAGGCATGGCAGCTGGAGTTGCGCGCCATGATCGTGGCATGGAGAGTGTCGATTGTAACCGTTGGTTACAGTTGCCTATCTGGGCCAGATTGTGGTCCCATCTTCGGGTTTTTCCTTGCATGGGCCGAAGACTTGGTGTTTGCCTCGGGGCCGGAGATCGTATCCACGGCAGGGACCGAAGAGCATGTCTTCATAAGTCGATGAGAAACTTGATCTTCGGTCAAGGCCGAAGACATCATCCGAATATCTGGCCTTCGGATGTCGTCGTCCGGTGAGAAGCCTTGGGTTGCCTGCAGTTAGCCTGGCCTTTCTCGGGTCCGAAGTCCGTGGTCCGGAGAAAAGGGCTTCGACCAGTCGAACCGGTGTTCGGTTCATAGCTGAACCGAGATATCCTAACAGTTGTCCCCCTACTCTCAGTTTTCAAAGCGGAGGTTTGCCTTAAGAAGTGAGAGTATTAATGCTTTGTCGTTTTCCTTTCAGGAGATAGTGTAGTGGATGATTATGGGATCTCTGATTGGATTGCCCATCTTGACTGTTGGTTGATCTGGAAATCAGGTGGTGGATAGCTGCCACTCCCAGGTTGGGGAAGAAGGAAAAAGCGGGCGGCCCTGGGACCGTCTCTTTTTTTTTTGTTGCTCGATGGTTCAGCCAATCTTTCAGTTGAGATTTGAATGGTTGTGGTGGCTTTCCCCTATCCGTTGGATGGTGGATGCGCCTCATCTTGGCAGTTAGTTGAAGGCGGGTTACCTCCCTGGGTAACCTTGGGTCAAATCAACATGGTAGGGCTTCAGAGACCATTGTTTTCTTCTTGGGAAAAGGTGAAGGTCCGGCTAAGGAAGCTTCTTCAACCTCGTCTCATCCTTCGTCCAGCTTTCCTTATTCTGGACTACCAGTCTATTTCGCAGGTAGAATCTTCTTTCTACTCCCTTGTTTCATTCTTTTATCATGGAAGAAACCGTAGAAAGTCAGGGAAAACAAGTTGGGCCCTCGGGGGCCGGCGACGTAGTGGGTCCAGAGTCGATTTCCAGTTCGGTTTCTCAGGGAAAGGCGGCCCTTCTTTGGGAATGCTATCGCATTCCCGAGGAGTTCCCTTTCATTCTCCCCGCACTCGAAGAACAAGTGAACGAACCTCCCCCAGGATGTCTAGCCGTGTATGAAGATCATATGAAAGCTGGTCTTCGATTTTCCCTGCATCTTTTCTTTATCAAAATCTTTCGCTTGTACCAAGTAGTGCCGGCGCAGTTGACCCCGAACAGCATCCGGAACATCTATGGGTTCCTGATCTTGTGCAGCATTGCAAACATAGAACCTAGGACCAATTTGTTTACGGCCCTTTTCGTTCTCAAGAGGAATTTCCACAGCAACGGATGGTAGGTGATTGGCCTTAGATCAGGCCGCAAGGTCATCAAGGACATGCCCAGCGCCATCCACGGGTGGAAACCCATTTTCGTATTTGTACTATCTTTTGACCCATGGGGCTTCGACACTGTTTGGAAGAAGCCTCATCTAACTACCAATGACAGAAAGAAGGTCTTGGCGGCCGATCAGTCAGATTACGATCTCTTGATCAATTCTGAAGTTTCCCCTATCCGGGAGTTGTTGGAGGAGAGAAATCTCCATCTTGCAGAATTAGCAAATTCCCCGTATTAGGTATAGTGACGAAAATTTCTGCTCTCTTTCCCTGGTTTTGTTGTAGTTCAGTCGATTGAAATAAGCTCTTCTGCTTGTAGGTGACGGGATGAAGCCCGGTGTGAGCTGGCTCCGTTAGACCTCTGAGAAGAGGGTAGCACAAGCCCCTCTTACCAGGTCGGCGGATCGGAAGAAGGCTCGAAGGGATGGTCCTGAGGGGGACTGGAGCACTTCGTCTTCCCGAGGAATCTCAGGTGAAGATGCAGCAGCCACGGAGGGGGCCCCGTCGAGACCCTGTCTAGTTGAAACTCCACCAGCGGCTATTTCCCCGGTTCGCACAACGGGGAGTCCGCCTCAGGTAGTTGATGTACCGCCGTCTTGCCCCCCTGCAGTTGATAGGGGCAAAGCGCAGCAAGTAGAGGGAGAGTCCGCTCACGGGGCTTCCCCAACTGGAAGCCGTTCAGTGAACTCTTCGGAGCTTTCACCTACGGGGGGACTGCTGGTCCCTGCCGTAGCCAGGCAGGCGCTGAAGGATATGCTGCTGCCTCATGACTTGGCGGTTCTTCGGAATCAGAACCTTTCCAGGGTGTCTGATTCTACCTTCTCCGTCCTACAACAGGTATGATCCTTGTTGTCCCCTTTGTCTTGAGAGTTGTCCGATCCATGACCCCACATTCTTAATGCAGTAGGTCTACGATCTTATCTTTATGGAGGAGGGCCTGGGGAACGTTGACAGCCTCATCCATGGCCTCAAGGAGGAGCTTCACACTGCCAGGGCCGCGAAAGAAGTAGCCAAAGAGTTGAGGCAGTCTATGGAGGACCGCCTTATCCGAGTGAATGATGAAGTTCGCGAACTGAAGGGCAAACTAAAAAGTGCTCATCTGACCATGGCAGAGCAAGGGGCAGGGTGGAGGAAGAGCAGAAAACAAGTCGACTCCTTGGAGCAAGCTGCCAGGGAGAATCAGGAAAAGATAGAAAGCCTGACCAAGGCAGCGGAGGAGGCTTCTAGGAGGGCTGAAGAGGTGATTCTGGAGTCCGAAGCGGCTAAGGGAAAGTTCATGTCTTTGAGGAAGCAGGTAGACGATGTTGTAGCAGACTTCAAAATGTCTTCACAATTCCAAGAGGAGATGAATGAAGCATCTTTGTACGGCTACCAGCATGGCTTCAATGACAGACTTTTCAAGATAAAGGAGGCCTTCCCTCACCTTGACCTTTCCGGCATTCGTCCCTTCAACATAGCTGAAGAAGAAGAAGGAGAGGAGGCTGAAGTTGCAGTAGAGGCCGAAGAGGTGCCATGCCCGGGTGAGGATGCCACTGCCTTAGTCGAAAATCTGGGGGTGACCCCAACTCTGATTCCGGTTCAAGAGGAAGTTCAGGCTGGGGGAGTCTAAGCCGAAGGTTCTCCGTTCCCGGCCCAGATTGATGAGATCCTTTCAGCACAAGTTGACAAATTGCTTCAGTCATGTGGTGTGGGGTCTCCTCCCGTCGATATTGAGTGATCCAAATTGTCAAGTTGCTTTTCGAATACCTTGTTGATCAGTCTTTGAAATGTTGCTCCAGCGTTCTTGAGGTCGAACGACATCATCTTGTAGCAATAGAGACCTTTGTCAGTGATGAAAGCCGTCTTCTCCTCGTCTTGTGGATCCATTCTGATTTGGTTATAACCAGAAAAAGCGTCCATGAAGCTCAGCAACTGGTGGCTGGCAGTAGCGTCACTAGTTGATCAATCTTCGGGAGAGGGAAGCTATCTTTTGGGCAAGCCTTATTGAGGTCTGTATAATCGATGCAGATCCTCCACTTGCCGTTAGCTTTCTTTATCATTACCACATTGGCCAACCACTCGGGGTAGTGGGCCTCTCGGATGAACCCCGCTTGAAGGAGCTTGCCGACTTCTTCATCCACGGCTTGCTGTCTTTCAAGAGCGAAGCTCCTTTTCTTCTGCCGCACTGGCTTGTATCCAGGGGTAACTTCCAATCGATGAGTGATTACTTCGGCAGGAATCCCCGGCATATCTGAAGCTGACCAAGCGAAAACGTCGGCGTTGTCTTTGAGGAAACGGATCAACTCCGTTCTGGTTTCCTCATCGAGTGCACTCCCGATCTGCACAACTCTGGAGGGGTCTTCCTTTATTAAAGGGACCGAGACAGTCCTCTCCATGGGTTCACCAAGGCTTGTGATTGTATCCCTCGGATCCAGCTGATCCGGAGTTGCTGAATCATTGAAATACCTGTCTTGGATCATCAGGCACTGCCGCGCTGTCCTCTGGTCTCCTCTAACTTCTCCGACACCGTTCCTAGAGGGGAAGCGCACCAAGAGGTAGTGAGAGGAGATCATGGTTCATAACCTATTCAAGGCAGGCCATCCCAGAATGATGTTGTATGCTGAGGGAACGCAGACCACCGTGAAGTTGATCGGTAGTGTCTTTTGTCGAGGTTTAGTGCCAAGGGTTATAGGCAACACTATCTCTCCCTCGACATGAACTTGATTGCCCCCAAAACCGGTAAGCGGTATGGGGGATCTTCGTAGTTGATGTCTAGACAAACATATTTTAGAGAATGCATTGTAAATCAAGATATCAGTCGAACTTCCATTATCAATAAGGATTCGTTGTACATCACAATTGGCCACTACGGCCGAGATTACAAGGGGATCATCATGCGGGAGCCGAACTCCCGCAAGGTCATCATCGGAGAAGAGGATAGCGTTGTTGTCCTTGAGTCGCTTTGGGACATCGTCCTCATCCCTTCTCCAGTTGGTGGGTTAGTGTATCATCCCTACACCTCCATTGGTGGGCCTTTGATTTGGCAGTTCGGCCTCTTCTGAAGGTGGCTAGGGAACAGTTACTTTCGATCGAGGTCCTTGGTGACCGATGTACTGCTCCAAATACCCTCTCCTGATAAGATCCTCGATCGCATCCTTCAACTGGATGCATTCTTCAGTATTGTGGCCGTGGTCCCGGTGGAATCGGTAGTATTTGTTCCTATTCCTTACGGAAGAAGAGGCCTTCATGGGACGGGGCCGTTGGAGATAATTTTCTTTCTCTATCTCCATGAGAATCTTCTCTCGAGGGAGGTTGAGGGGGGTGTAGAAGTCGAATCTTCCTCCCGATGCTCTAGGCCTGGGAGGACTTTTTCGGCGGTCTGTATATCTGCCGTCAATATTATTAAAAATTAGGGGACCTTGTCCCCTGTTATTCTTCTTTTTTGAAGGGAGTTTCCCTTCGATTAGTCATCGATTAGCCGTCTGCTCTTCAGCATCGGTATATTTCTGAGCCCTTGATAAGAGCTCAGTGTAGCTTTTAGGAAACTTCTTGTCCAGGAAAAAGGTAAGCCTGGAGGTACGAAGCCCCTTCTTCAGTGTAGACATGGCCACGTGCTCATTGAGATCGGGGATCTCAAGTGTGGCCGCATTAAACCTGGAGATGTAATCTCGCATGCTTTCTTCTTCGTTCTGGTGAAGGAGGAACAGTGTATCCGTATTCCGGGAAATCTTGCGGCAGGACCTGAAATGCAAGACAAATAGTTTTTCTAACTCGAAAAAAGAGTCATGGTACCTGGGCGCAGGCTCGAGTACCACATCCGAGCAGCTTTCTTCAAGGTAGCCGGGAATGCGAGACAGTATATCACGTCCGAAGCTCCTTGGATTATCATATGGGCCTTGAAACCACCCAAGTGGTCGAGGGGATCAGAGGTGCCGTCGTAGGATTCTATCTGGGGAATCCTGAAGTGCTGAGGAATAACTTCGGCCATGATGCGGTCGGTGTAGGGTGGGCATAGATCACCTACAATCAAATCATCGGGATCATTCAGATCCAGTATTCTCTATTCCGTGCCTTCGCCATCTTCGATTTGATGGCTCTGAATCTCCCATCGTAATCGGGAGTCTGCTTCGGCGCTCTCTCCACGGAGGTGGAGTCTTCGGAGGAGGGTGAGGGAGTTTGCCTAGGCCTTTTTCCTTTCTGTGAAAAATCGGCAGACCTAGGAATCTCGAAGTTCGGCCCTCGGGAGAGGGCCGAGAATGGGGGGAGGGATGTGTAGGATCCTCCCATGGGGCTCTCTTCCTTCGGGACCGAGAGCTATGTTTAGAGGCGGCCGGTGGGTTTCCCACCAGAAAAGCTCTATTCTGGAAGTCCTGAACCATGACCGTGAGGTTGGTGACCTGGTTCACAAGGATTTCAAACTGTTGTAGTCCCACAACAACTGTAGGAGGTGGGACGTCATTCTACCCCGGGGGCGCACCCCCTTGGGATGGAGTACGACTTCGACTTGTAGAAGCTATCTGAGTCTTTCCTCTCACCATCAGGAACATCTTACTTTCCCTTGTCTAGGAGGGAGCCTAAAGAGTGCTGTGAAGCCCCCCTTCCTGGCATACCAATCTGTTGGCGTGGAGTCCCTGTATCGGTCAATCGGAGTCGCTGCACCACAGGACCGCTCCCTGGTTCACCTGCAAAATAGGTTCCTTGCCGGAGTTGCTTCGGCAAGGGACACTCCGATGGCAGGGGCCACTCCGATGCCTAAGTCAGTGGCAGATCCTAGCCATAGAATGGGGAAGAGTGTCGAGAGTATGAGAGAAAGGCTCTTAGAGTAAGGGTGTATCTATGTATGGGTTCGCATACCTCTCTCGAGCTATTCTTCTTACCACTATTTAAGAGGAGGCCTCCGGCCTACAGCCCGCTCTTTTTTCGGTGATTATGAGGAGTTAATTTCTTCCATGATTGGCGATCGTGGGTTGTCATTGAACGGTTCTGACCAGATCGGAGGTGTGGCAACTGGATTTGCGCGCCATGATCATGGCATGGAGAGTGTCGATTGTAACCGTTGGTTACAGTTGCCTATCTAGGACAGATTGTGGTCCCATCTTCGGGTTTTTCCTTACGTGGGCCGAAGACTTGGTGTTTGCCCCAGGGCCGGAGATCGTGTCCATGGTAGGGACCGAAGAGCATGTCTTCGGAAGTTGATGAAAAACTTGGTCTTCGGTCAAGGTCGAAGACATCATCCGAAGATCTGGCCTTCGGATGTCGTAGTCCGGTGAGAAGCCTTGGGTTGCCTGCAGTTTGCTTGGCCTTTTCCTGGTCCGAAGTCCATGGTCCAGAGAAAAGGGCTTCAGCCAGTCGAACCGGTGTTCGGTTTGTAGCTGAACCGAGATATCCCAACAGGATATAAGTCCCATGTCTGTCACTTCGAATTCTTCGCCATTGCCTCCTAATAAATACTTTGATGGTATAACCACTTTGATTCTCTACCAAAGCTTTAAACTCCTTGAAAGTTTGAAATGCTTCTGACTTCTCCTTCAAGAGGTATACCCAAGTTTTTCTACTGAAATCATCAATAAAAGTTAGGAAATAACGATGCCCTCCAAATGAGCTTGGAGTGATTGGTCCACAAATATCAGTATGGATAAGTTGAAGTGATGTTTTTGCTTTGTTGTAAGACTCCTTTGGAAAACTCCTTCTTGGATGTTTACCAAAAATACACCCCTCACATATATTATTAGGAGCATCAAAATAAGATTGCCCTTTTACCATTCTCTTACTTGAAAGAAGTTTTAGAGCACCAAAGTTGACATGTCCAAACCGCAAATACCAAATCCAAGAGAGTTATTATAAGCCGAGATGTGAAGTTTCAAGAAGATGGTATATGGAACTAGAACACTAATATGATGATGATACAAGATGAAGCACAAATCATGAAGCAAACAAGTGAGCCAACACCACCTTCATCTCCTACTATACCAGATAAAGATGGTTCAACATCATTAAAGACAAAAAGCATTCAAGATTTATATGAGGTGACATCTTCCCTAAATCTTATTTATCTTTTTGCTAATGAAGAAATAATTTCTTTTGAAGATGTTATCAAAGATGAGATGTGGAGAAAAGCCATGAATGAAGAATAAAAGGCATAGAAAAGAATGAGACATGGGAGCTAACTTCTTTACCAAGAGGAGTTGAACCAATTGGAGTAAAGTGGATTTATAAAGTCAAGAAAAATGCGCAAGGTAAAGTAGAAAAATACAAAGCACGACTTGTGGTTAAAGGCTACAAGCAAAAGGCCGGGATTGACTACGATGCGGTATTTGCTCCTGTTGCTCAGATAGAAACTATTCGTTTGGTGATTTCTTTGGTAGCTCAAAATAAATGAAAATTTTTTTAACTTGATGTTAAATCAGCTTTTCTTAATGGCTATTTGAATGAATAGGTATATATTGAGCAACCCAAAGGTTATATCAAAAGTGGGCAAGAAGATAAAGTGTTAAAATTAAAAAAGGCACTCTATAGTTTGAAGTAAGCACCAAGAGCGTGGAACTCAAGAATTGATGTATATTTTAAGGCTACTAGTTTTGTTCAATGCTCTTATGAACAAGCTCTCTATGTCAAAAGGAAGGATGGGAATATATTACTTGTCTAATTATATGTTGATGATCTTATCTTCACTGGCAATTCTATACAATTGATCAAAGAATTCAAGGAGGCAATGGAGAAAGAATTCGAAATAAATTTCATAGAAAATCCAAAAACCATTGCTAATAACAAGACAACATTAATTCAATAACTCTTGGAAATATCAAAAGACTCTTGAAAACTTGTCCACAATTAAGTTTATCTTTTTTCAAGATTTCCAACACCCCCTAATAAATACATAATTATGTAACCTTTTGGATTTTCCATATGACATTTGGATTCTCCATATGACCCTTTGAATTCTCCAACACAATTAAGTTTTCTATGAAATTTATTTAGAATTCATGAAACCAAAGTGTCATATGACTTTTGGTAATTTGTGAAGGATAAGTGAAGGGTTGTAATATTTTCTATATAAGGAGATGTGCTTAAACCATCTTGGATTAAGAGAGTTGTAAAAATTTTAATGAAATATCAAGTTTTCTTATCCTATTAGTTTTTACTCTCTTCCTCCTTGTATGAAAAATACTCTTTCTCCACCTGTTCTATTCCATCAAAGTCGTATCAGAGCAATAAGTTTTAATTCCAAATTCCTTGCCTTCAAATTGATCCCATAAATCCATTGTAGGAAGCTTCACGGCACACAAACTGCCATAAGAAAGGTGTGCAGCCATATAGTTCTTTGAGCTCATAGACAGGAAAGCAATGTCTTGAATAGCAGTACGAAACTTCAGATTGAAAAGAGATATGGGAGGTGGCATGGGGGACAAAGAATGGGGAGTTACTAGTACATTGGAGTTATCAATAACTAATGTAGTTGCAGTCTTTGTAATAGCAGTGATCCAAACAAAGTTGTAGCTTATGATCAAGCCACTCAGAGTCCAACAAACGGGAAGTTCAGTTAGATGTTCTCTGTGAACTTAAACCTAGTTAATTACAATATATATTTTTTTTTCTTTTGGAGAAAGGTGACCAAGTCGAACCAACTCATTAAGAGAAATGAATTCCTCAAAAGGAAGAGGAATTGCACTTGGATAGAGATCTTGGAGCATTTTAGAATTCCACCTATTTTAAGCTGGGAAATATATGGTAATAGCATTCGTTTTTGGGAAGGTTCATAGATTCACTTTATTCTATTAGCATCTCGATCTCTTTGACATTTTGTATGTCAAAATAATCCGAAGAAGCGCTACCATGATATCATATTGGAACCGAGTACTTTATAGCATCAAACTACAAGGCCCTCTCTCTCCAAAGTCCGAAAGAATCAAGCTAACTGAGGCATCGATCTTTCGGATCTCCCATTTCCAATTAGACCTTTTACAGCAGTAGAAGCTAAATAAGAATGGTGTCTTCTAGTTCAATCATTTTACAAATTCTTTAATAATGATGGTTGTTGTTACCGAAATTCAGGCTGATGAGATCATATTGGTTTTCTTAGAAAAAGATAAAATGGTGATGTCCTCGAAAATAGACTAGATAAAGAAGGTGCTGTTACCTCTGGGGTACTTGAGCCAAGACTTGTAAAAAAGCTCCTGGCCAGAAGGTTTTCTAGTGGGACTCTCTAATGCTCAAGTCAATTGGGACTCGGAGAATTGGAAAAGAGAGAGAGCCGAAGTGGAGTGGAGTGTCTTGAGGCTTGAGAAGACTTACCTCGGCCTCCCTTTTCCCCTCTATCTATAGGAGTGTCGTGGTGATACTTGCCTTAGGTGTTAGCCATTTCCAAAAAATGGACAGGGATCATGCTAGTAAGAGTTGTGCTACATGTTTGCGACACTAAGTCGCTTGGTGGTTGCCTTATCTGCATTAGGTAGAATCTAGTGCTTGGATGTTTGAGAAGAGATTGCTTACCATAAATAGTGATCCTGCTGAATTAGACTTTGGTCCTTGGTCAACTCTAGGTCGACTATGGCCAAACCTTTCTCATCTTAGTTAAGTTTGAGGTTTCAAGCAATCAAAACTAGACTGGAGGCCTATAACACTTGCCCCCCCCCCCCAACTCTTGAGCTTGAGCTCAAGTGAGGATCAGGTGAAGATAGTAAAAATTTAGTGATGAGGGATAGGATTCTAATATGATGCAGGATGATATGCAAGGGACGAACATGAAAAAAATCAGATTAAAGAAAGCAAATATTTTTATATTTGTTTACGGTTTAATTCCCGAAACTAGACAAGACTAGGTTAAAATTATCCTGTATCAATTAGCATCATACCCGCATGCTAGATCAATTAAAGAGAAAAGAAAATCAGGATCCTAGGTCTAAGAAGGCCTATTAGGAGCATGTTCACCTTCAAGAAATCAGATAAAAAGAGATGTGAATTATGTTTAACATACCAGGCAATAATTTCTAGTTGCTGTAGAAGAGATCGCTCCGTTCAAGTCGGTGCCTGGATGATCCGGTCACTTTCCCGTGAATCCGTCGACTTTTTATCAGCTTCATTAGAGTGCAAAGAAGAATTCATCCAGAGGGCATAGTACTGGAGGGATTCTGCAAACGTCAGGGGTTAGCCTCAAGGATGATGAAAAAAATATAAAACTGGAAGAAGATGGAAGAGGGGAAGAGAGGGGATGTTGGAGAGGCTGGCGGTCTACTTGAGAAGATGGATGCCTAGTCTTGGATGAGGGTGGCCTGGCAGTAAGGAGGGAGTCTTGGCTTGAGGAAGAAGGCTGGACGGCTTGGCTTGGACAGAGGAGAGAGATTAGCAGGGATGGCTAGGGTTTGTAAAACTAGGGCACTCAAGTCTCACATACACTTCCAAAGAACACAATTGCCACAAGAAAATTCACCAGAGTTTATTTCATGAATAAGAGATTATCTTACAAGAGGGGGAGGGGTGGGGTATTTATAGATTCATCCAGGGCCCTTTCCTTGTCAAAATTAGATTACAAGTTTGTATAGGACAAGGAGTACAAGGTTTAAATAGAATTAGGAGTAAAAAGTTTGATTTAAATTAAGAGGCCTAAATTCTAGTAGGACTTGGATATTAGACTCATTGTAGAACTTGGTAGCTTTGACTTTTTTCCATGGACTTGGACTGGGATAAAATTCTCTTGGACTGCTTTGACTTTTTCACTCCCTGCTAGGCTAGGACTTGGGCTTGGGCGCCAACCTTGGTTGACTTGAACTGGGATGGGCACCAACTCCTGATGGGCTTCTAGACTGGGGTGCCTGGAAGAAAGAATATTCTCTTAGGGTGCCAGGTATCTTCAAATGTGGGGTGGCGCCATGGGCTTGGGTGGCATGAAAGGCCCAGGGTGGCTTGAGCAAGGTGCAGATGCAAGGTCTCCAGCTCCTGGGTGAGGCCTGATAAACTTTTGATCTGGGAATTCTCCTCTCTTGTATTTGAAAATTACAGGACTCAAGTAAACTCACTAAACTTGGACAAGTGGACTCACTCAACTTACAAATGGACTCAAGTAACAGGACTTAAGGGACTTATGAGGTTAAGACAAGGGATTCACTGGACTCAGTTGGACTTATTGTCTTAATTTATTACAGGACTCAATTGAGGGACTTTATTACAGGACTTAGCAAAATTGACTAACACATGACTTAGAGAACAAATTAGAGCTTGAAGTCTATAATTGAGCTGATGTCCCCATCACTTAGGGCCAAGATTACTATTATCTTGTGCAATTAATGCTCCTTGGTAGCTCATAGTGTATTCACCAATCACCATCTACCTTCTCTGTAGGGTTTTGTGTGGTGCTTCCAAGCCTTGAAGAGACTTGGAAGGACATAGCAGGGATATTCGAGGATCCCTGGGAGCTTGGAGGCATGCCAAGCAGTTCTGGAGGTGTTCCAGGGAAGGCAACCAAGTTTGGGAGGCTTATATCCCAAGGGCCCCGAGTCATGTTGCATCAAGGGGCTTGACCGAGAGTTGAGAAAGCATGTGAGACATGGGTGTACATGACTCGGATATAAGAATTTTCTCAATTGACTTATTGGGGAGAGTTTTTTGAGAGATTGTAATATAACCCAATTGGGTTATGGGATTTAGGTCTAGAGGTGTAGTCGGTTCCCTTTGGTGTTAAAGGGGTTTGAGACTAGGTGGTTAGTTGGTTAGTCAGTTAGGTGGTTGAGTCCTAACCATCCAAGAGGTCTAACTAACTAAGAGGCCTAACCAACTAAAGATCCTAACTATCTAGGGGTCCTAACCACCTTGAACCTAACTGTCCAAGTTCAAGAATGGCTAGAACTAAATTACCATTCCATGTGCTTATAAAATAAGGAGGGGGTGACGGTTTGGAGGTAAGAAAAAACAAAAGGGCGTGCATGAGGGAGATATCCATGCATGGAGACTCTTGTGCGTGAGGGCTTGGGACCGTGGGATGTTCCATGAAATTTTGGAGAAGGGAACCTTGCATGAGGTATTGTCCGCAAGTGGGAGCTTCTTCTTGGATTTGTGAGAGGAGGCTGTCATCTTATTTCTTGTAACAAGTTCTTCTCCAAGGATTAATAATACAGTCTCTCTTTTCTCCTAATCTCTCTTCTATATCTTCTCCTACTTCTTGGTTTAAAAAGAAGGCTGCCATCATCACGTCAGGAACTCTCTCTCATTGTTTCTGCAGTATATACTCTAATATGGGATTTCCAACATTCTCAGCATCCATTAGTGTATTCCTTTCAATCTAGGCTACTGAAACTGAGTATCTGCGTGATTTCAACTTACTTTAATATGGAACCATCACTTAGTGCACATTCACGGGGGATAGGTGAATCGTCGTCAGATCAAAGCTACCTAAGCTCTTATAAATAGTTATCCTCTTAGGAGTTCCACTTTTACCATTTCACTTTCACCATTGAGAGGGAGAGAGGTGAGTCTTTTGGTGAATTCCGTCGATCATCATCGATCACTTACCTCATCCTCGATTTGTGTCATCCTTAGCTAGAGTCGACCTCTGAGGTCCACACCCCCGAGTCAGATTTCAAGGTTACTCGATCATCCTTTAAGTCTTGTCTTAGGTTAGTTTTCTATCCTTTGTCTTTCCTTTTCCATCAAATTCTCCAAGATGAGTGATTCCAACTCATTTGCAGGTAGCTGGTCTACTGACCAGGACCCACCCAATGATCAAAGTCCTCGAGCTCGAGATGATGAATCCTCTTTAGAAAACTCCAAGATTAAGCATCGAACATCAGCCCATTTCGAGTTGCTTCCATCCTCATGCATGAGGACTTGAGTTTATTCACCTCCAATATCAAGTACCTTCTGAGTTCTCCTTGGAACTCGTTGGTCCTCATAAATGAATAACCAACCCTCCTCCTGATTAGATTAGGCTCTACGAGGAATGTTTTAGGGCTAGACTTAGATTACCTCTTCCTCCCATTCTTGTATATCTCTTTAGGCTTTTTCACAATGCTCGCTATTGTATCGTGCCAAACTCATTGCGACCCATCATAACTTTCCTTTATCATTGCCTTCTCTTTGGTGCCAAGCCGACCATCCACCTTTTTCGAGTATGTTTCTCCTTTAAGGAACACCCTAGAATGGTCAGATAGTGGTATGTCTCTCCTTGACCGAGGCGATGCTTCATCCAGGAAGCTCCTTCTTTAGTGCATAGCTAGAAGAAGTGGTTTTTCTTTGCATCAACCAGGCAACCCTCAGATTTTGATGCCTCATGGGGTCAATCTCAGTGATTGCAAAATAAGATGTCAAGGCTTAATGACTCCGAGGAGGCTTTGAGATTTATTTTTAGTTGCCCTGGTCTTTCTCAACATGCACTCCTTTCTGAGAAAATGCTTCATAAGGTTGGCTTGAGTCCCACTGACCCTCTTGGTAAGCTTGTAAATTTTTGCCAACCTATTTTACTTTGGATTTTTCTATCTTGTGATTTTACTTATTATTTTTAGCCATGAATTAGGATGAGCTTGAAGCTATGTGCTATGCCGCCCAGAAGAAGAAGAAAGCCCCAGGCAGCATATTTGTACCTAAGCAAGCTCGAGCTAAGATAGTCCTTGCCTAGCCGGCTCTTAGCTCTCCTTTTGTCTTGGCCCAAGAGAGTGCACCAAGGAGGGGAGTCTCTTCAGGAGTGCATGACGTGCCTCCCCTTCAGTTAATTGCTCCAAGGGATTAGTCCCAACCCTTTGTAGCATCCACTTCTCTTCAAGGTGCAGTGGCACTTTGGAATTCTTCCAAGGCCTCCTTGCACTAGTTTGTTTTGATGACTTCAACTCCATAAAAGTTCTCAGTAAAGTATGAACAAGGAACCTAGGACCTGAGGTTGAGCCTACCTGATAATAAAGTTGCCCATAAATTACTTCGAGCAGTGATCGTTCCGAGCGATGTCAAGGCTATCGAAGGACTCATATGACTCCTATGACTCATATGACTCCTTGCTTTGGGTAAGTATGAGCTCAATCCCTTCAAGTTATTTCATTTTCAAATTTTGACATCAATTATTTCCAGCTTGTCTACCATGTGGATCACTTTGTGGAAGTCTTGCAAGCAGCTTGAAAGATGTCAGAGGAGGCCAAGGCCAAAGCTATAGTGGCCAAGGTCTCCAAATCTGAGGATGTAGCTAAGGCATGCTGCCTTGGCCAAGACTAGGGGTGAACAAATCTCTGAAGGCCAAGATCAAGTCAGCTAAGGTTGGACTCGAAAATGCCAAGGCTTAGGCTAAGGAAAAGGTGGTTGAGTCCCTCCATATAACTATCACCTAATGGGAGAAGGTGTTTAAGGCCACCAAGGCTAAGATAGTCAAAGCTTTCCATACTTCAGCTAAGTTTTAAGAGTTGATAGAGGAGTATGACATCGAATCTTACCGAGCCAAGGTCCAAGCCCTGTTTCCTAGCCTTAATGTCAATTGGCTTGACGAAGATAAGGCCTCAATAGCTAAGGAGGTGGCAGGGTTGGGCGAAGTCGAAGATGTTCCCGCTGAGGTGATGGCCAATGCTAACCCCTAGCTTTCACCCATGATCATAGTGACAGACTCCAATATCCCGATCAAGGAGACACCCGCACCCACAGATGTTAGGCCTTGGGGCTTTCCCTCCTTTTTTTTTTTCCTTTTTGTACTTGTGCTTGGCAAAGGCCAGGCAAATTTTATAATCAGGCCTTTGATTCTCTTCGGCTTCTATCGAATTGGTTTTGTAATGGGCTCACCCAATTTAATATAAACAAATTTCATCAATGCAAGTCTTTTTATTTCTCCAATATTCACCTTTATCATTTTTGTTTTGTATCTCATAGCCAAAATTGTATATGAGCATAATGGCTGAATAAGTCTTCGACATAGGCCGAGCTTACAAAATCGCGTACCGTTGTATTACCCCAAGTCGATGAGATAAGTGATTTCAAGTTCAGCCATAGATGAGGAATTGCATACATGTAGGCTACTATAATTATTCGTTCTTTAGCTTGATAATAGACGAGGCTTCTATTCAAATAGTTCAAGGATGACAAACACTAGTTGGACATTATCGAGGGGTCCTTAAAGGGTTAGCCCTTGCATCATCATCCTCGGCCTTCACTCGACTTGTCTAAAGATGAGAAGCACTAGTTGGCCCAATCAAGGGATCCTTGGAGGGTTAGCCCCTTTGTTTTTGTCCTTGGCCTTTGCTCGACTTGTTCAAAAACAAGGAGTACCAATTGTCCTAATCGAGGAGTTCCCAGAGGATTAGCCTTTTCATCTTTATCCTTGGTCTCCATTTGACTTGTCTGAGGATGAGAAGAGCAAGTTATCCAATCCAAAGATCCTCGGAGGGTTTGTCCCTTCGTTTTTGTCCTTAGCTTCTACTCAACTCGTTCGAGGACAAGGAGCACAAGTTGGCCAGTCAAGGATCTTGGAAGGGCTAGCCCCTTGAACTTTGTCTTTGGCCTTTGCTTAACTGGTATGAGGATAAGGAGCACTAGTTGGCTGATTGAGGGATTTTCATAGGATTAGCCTTTTCGTCTTTGTCTTGAGCTTTTACTCGACTCGTCCAAGGATGAAGAGTACCAATTAGCTAGTCGAGGCGTTCCTAAAGGATTAGCTTCTTCATCTTTGTCATCAGCCTCTACTTGACTTATTCGAGGATGAGGAGTACTAGTTGGCCATAGCAAAAGGATGCTTTATTTGTTTATGATGTTGAGAAGAGAACATAAACTATTCAGGAAAAAAAGAATTTTTTTATTCAATTAAGAAGTAACAATTATATCATTGATAATAAACCCATAAATTTTGTGCATTCCAAGTCTAGGAAATTGGGGTTCCATCCAAATAGCACGGTCAATAAGCTCCCGAGTGCACCACCCCATCAACTTAATATGATTCTTTCCAATTTGGCAATAGCTTCCTGTGTTAAATGAAACGAGATGCCTCAATCTTTCACAGAACGAGATCCCTTGCTAGAAAGGTCTTCTTTCTAACTATTCTATCCATAGGCTTTTAGGTCGGTTGAGCCTTGTCTTCAATTCCTGCACTAAAGTTTGGTTAGTAACTTTAGCCTTATCATTGCTTTAAGAATGCTTGACTAAGGTCAGTTGATGAGCAATTCTGAGCTCCTTGTAGAATTTTATGAACTTTATAATATCGAATTGGCATCCATTATCTATGATGATGGTTCAAGATAGGCCAAAATGGTAGATAATAGATTTCCAAATGAAATCATAAATTATTGCTTATGAGATGCATGCTAACGTTTTCGTCTCTACCCACTTCATAAAGTAATCAATCATGATAAGTAAAAATTTCTTCTGCATGGTTGTAACTGGGAAAGGCCCAATGATGCCCATTCCTCACCGGGTGACAGGCCATGGAGCAATGATTGGTGCCAGTGGGACTATGGTTTGGTATTGTACGTTGGCATTCCATTTTTTTTTTTTTTTTTGATAAAGCAAAAGGGATAGGGGAGATAATCCCGGTGTAGCTATCCCCGTAGGCCCCCAACCCGCTAGGTAATGTTCGATGCAAGCTACTCAGATTTGCGTAAGCTTTTCCTAGCTAAAGATGAGTACGTCAACCTGATACCACCATGACGCCGACTGGTAGAACATAGACAAAGGAGGAGACCCTGATATTTCACTCATACTAATGCGATCACGGGCCCCAGGATAAATCTTGGATTTAATCGAGTTACCATAAATATTGGCATTCCTTTTACCCTGATTGCACTTCTACACGAAGTTGGCTATATCCTATTGTTGGGGTCGGCCAAAAGTAACTCTATCATAGCACCTTATAAGCCAAAGTTCTGTCCAGCCTCTACATGGTTGCCATAGATATCTTCATGCACTTCTCATAAAACGTAGTCTACTTTGCATAGATGTAATCATCAGAGTAAAAGCAACGAGTAAGATATCCTGTACAGCTTCTCATCATAGATTAGGTAGTGAGATGCTTAATGCTTTGGCTTGCAAGCCTCATCAGGAAATATTCCATCCTTCAAAAATTAGATAGTCCAGTCTATCCGGCTTGATTCATGCTCAGCTTGTATTACGGAACCTCTCTTTCTTTTCTTTTTTTTTTTTTTTTTTAATTTTTTTTTTACGTAACGTCTTCGATGCTTAAGATCTCCATAACTTTGAAATAGCGAATTTTTTAGTCCATTCAATGTTATCTCGTTTAAGTCTTTGGTGGCATGCATAGAAAAGGCTAAATAACGATTCTTTAGTCTATCCCATGTGACTGCCTTGAAGTTTCGGCTGCCAATCCGTCCAATCTTCTGGATGAAGTTAAACTTCCACCATCTCAGTAGCTCTCCAATTTGAAATAAATGGTTAATCTAGAAGCCCACCATGGACCGGCACTGCATCACTCCACATCTATAAAGGGGCTTGCCCACTTCAAGTAAGTTAAAGCAGCTTGTAAATCCTCCTTCATATCAAATTAACCATCAACATTTCTTCCCTTCTCCTCTGTTATTCCTGGTATCAAGATGGTTGCTGGGTGTGTCACTCATGAGCTGACAGTCTCTGTAAGTATTGAGAGGGTATTTAAGGCGATTGCCTTGGATGAACACAACTTGCTACCCAAGCTCTTGCCTGACCTGGTTGTTAGTGGAGAGATTGTTGAGAAGGACAGCGGAAATGGTGCAATAAGGAAATATATATTCGCCCCAGGTTTAAATCTATTTGAAAGCAATATAAGTTGATTATTCCATTCAAAATGACTACATATCTCTTGATACTGCTAGCTAGATTACACTGCATTATAACATAATACAAATCTGGATTTTGTAATAAACCAATCAAGAATGGATCTACCTAAAAAAAATTACAGTCTGGATCATGAATTTGAAAGTGCTTGTCAAATTTGTATCCGGATTCATTCAGGCCTTGCACGAAACTGACCGGTTACCGCCACAGAACTCGTTTACATTGATTTATCAACAACCCTGCTTAATTATATTTCTTTGTTTGATGCATCTACATTGCAGCTGTGAAGGCAAGCTTCAGCAAGGATCGTTTCCAAGTAGACCATGAGAACCACCTGGTGAAGTATACTGTCATCGAAGGAGGCCTCATAGGGAAGCTGCTCAAGTCACAGGTCTTCGAGGTTAAATACGAAGCCTCAGGCAATGGTGGTTGCATGGTGAAGACCAAGATAGATTATGACACCCTCAACGACAAGCCTTTGAGCGAGGAGGAGATTGCAGAGATGAAGGCAGGGGTGGTGCAGGCGCTGAAGGCTATTGAAGGCTACCTGATTGCCAACCCCCGTGCTTATGCCTAAAGTCTCTTCAGGCTCCAATGGCTATAAATATTGTGATCGCTATTATTTGAAGCTGTATTTCTGAGTTTTTCTCTTAATGGTGTGTGTCATCTTCTCTGGTTTTCTTTCTTCTTTTTTTTTTCCGCTTTTATTTTCAAAATAATATGTCGTGTAATCTGTCATATTACATGACAAAATAATGTGTCACCTTCTCTGTTTACATCAAAAAAAAAAAAAAAAGTCATGTAATGTGTCACTTATATATAAATGGAGGTTGCGAGGCTAGCGTTATGTGCACAAGTATACGTCAGTTTCGTTTTTTCTTCCCCAGTTAATTACAATAATTTTCTTTATTTTATTACAATAAACCCAGTTAATTACTTTTTTTTTTTTTTTCTTTTGGAGAAAGGTGACCAAGTCATCAAGAGAAATGATTCCTCGAAAGCAAGAGGAATTGCACTTGGATAAAGATCCTGGAGCATTTCAGAATTGCACCCATATATCTTAAGCTGGGAAATGGTAATAGCATTCGTTTTTGGGAAGGCTCGTAGATTCACTTTATTCTATTAGCATCTCGATCTCTTTGACATTTCGTATGTCAAAACAATAAAAAAGAAGCACTACCATGGTATCATATTGGAACTGGCGTACTTCATAGCATCAAACTACAAGGCCCTCTCTCTCCGAAGTCCGAATGAATCAAACACTACAGGGAGAATGGGAAATGGCAACTGTTTCATCCCGATGCTTCTGTGAAGCGTTGGGAGCTGCCTTATACCCGCCGATGCTTATGGTAAGCGTCACCGGAGAAGTAAAGTTTAACGACGCTTATAAGCGTCGTCGGACATTGAAATTTAACGACGCTTATAAGCGTCGCTGCCTGCAAACCCGCCGACGCTTTTAAAAAGCGTCGGCATCTTCCGATGCTTATAAGCGTCGTCGGAAAAAGCGTCGCTAAACTTTCTTTCCCCCCCCCCCCCCCCCACCGAGCCCTAATTTCATTTTGCTTCAGCCGCCGCCGCCTGATAGCCCCCTTTCTTCCTCCTCCCTCCCCCTGATCCTTCATCTCCGGCGTTTCCCTCGGTCCCTCGCCGCCGAAGCTCGATCTCCGGCGCCTTCATCTTCATCGCATTGCTCCGAAGCTCGATCTGTAAGTTTTTTTTTTTTCTTGCTCTGTAATTTTTCTCACCAGTGCATCGAGTCATGTTCTTTTGAAATCGTAATATGCCGGTTTGTGCCGAGAACCTCCTGTCTCTTTCCATGCTTTCCAATGTGATTTTTATTTCCATATCCCAGATCATGTCGTGCATTATCAGGTTACTCCGAGAATACCATTTTCCTAGCTACTACGTACAGCATTATCCATACCATCCTTGATATACGGTTACAATTATATGTACCATGTTATTTAGATTGTTGTTGCTGGATGCTTTTTTATCTTTTTGTATACTTTGTTTTTGTTTTACACACTATTCTTTTTTGTTTTTGATGCTTATTTATTTTCGGGTGCTTGGTTCTCTGGGACCATTTCTGCATGCTGCCATTTGTTACTATTTATTTAGGGATGTATATAACTATGTCTTCTTATTAGAAATAAAGTGCCCAGCTTTATCAAAAAAAATCATCATCAGGATTTCAACAATAAATCCACAGCCCCTCCTCTCCCCCGTCAAAAATAAAAAATAAAAAATCCTGGCTTCCAAAAATAATTAATTAATTATTTTTCTTCCAATGTTGCTTTGATTTTTTTTCTTTTTTTTTTTGGCAAAAACCATGTTATACATTAATTATATCTCAATTTTGAAATTAATAAGGGTAAAAGAGATTCATGCCCGCAAGTAACAAACAAAATTTTCTAACATATAGATTGCGCTTATGCTACCAATTATTATAACTTTTTAATAATTTTCTAATTCTTCGAGTTGCTTTGATACTGGGGCATATGGTAGTGTTTCGTTACCTTAATTCTACCCAAATTATGTCCTTATTCCAATCTATTTTTCTAAATAGTTACGGAAATTGAGATAGGTCATCCAGAATAAGCTATTTTGATCAACTTTTGGTATTCTATAATAGCTGAACCATGTAATAGCTTATTTCAAGTCATTTTATTTCTATATGATGGGCCTCATTATAATAATTATACTGAAATAAAATTGTTATTCCAGATTTTAATCAAACCGAATTTGAAATAACAATGATGAATAGCTATTTTTTGAAAAATGATGTTTCAATTTTAAGAATAAATTTTTTTCATCCAAATACTACTATAATGAATATCCTTATGGGAGCAAGGGGCCCGAAAATGAAACAAACACCCCCTCATAATGAGAAAAGAAAGAGAGAGGGAGGGAAAGAAAACGGTCTAGAATTTGCTATTAAGATACTGCATTCTGTCCAGATTTGCTAACGAAGCTTATGTTTCTTTTATCTTCTTTTGAGGAGTCCTTGAGGAAGCAAGACCCTTTCACCTATTATTATTAATAAAATGTACAAAACTTTACAATGGTTGAAATAGAGAGAGAGAGAGAGGGGGGTAAATATTGCATACAAGGATAAGGAATTGTTTATCAAGCGAAAGTACATCAAAGAGGAGATAAGAAGGTTCGCATGTGTGCATGCACGCCCATACACACACTTACATGTGTGTATAGTTGTCCGGTTATTGATAATTTTATTTAAGCTAAGTTCATGGTAGATCTTAAATACTTAAAGAGTCTTGCATGGGATAACTTCTACCGGAAATTTCTTTTTCTTAAAAAAATTTTGAATTTCTTTCGAGAAAACTTGCTAGCGAAATGTAGTGGAAAGCCAAGTTTGCATCCTTCTAAATGGCATATGTATCCCTCTGCATCTCCAAATAATCTATAAAGCTTGCGGTTAGATGGACATCCTTATGTATGGTGCTACGTCTCACTCGTATATCGAAAAGATTTTGAATATTTATATGGAATAAAAAAAAACTTGAATAATAATTTTTTGCTAGGTTTTTTATGCAAGTTCTTAGATTATTACAAATATAGTCAAGGATAGCTAAGTTTTTGCCCCTAAGTGTAAAATTGAACTGTCACAACGACAAAAGAGACAATTGCCCTTTTCATTAATGCCTCTTTGTAAACCAAACTAGCAGAGGTTTTTTTTTTTTTTTTTTTTTTTTAATGTGTGCGCGCGCGCGCGCGTCCGTGGACTTTTTCTAAGAGTAACTCAAATTGGGTATGTATTTAGCCCAATTGCACCACAGACGTGTCTGGTTAACATTTTTGGTCCTTTTTTGGGCTCAAAGAACCAAATTGGAGTCTGAGCCCACATTGTTCAGGCCAGGCCTTTGAGCCTTTGGGCCCAACTTTTTCCTTTGCAAGAACTAATCATAAACCTCAAAGACACAAGACATTTTATGGATCTGGTTGGTTATGATAGGACATATTGCAATTTAGACCCGAAATTTTAAGGCAGGCGTGGCGCAAATAATGCTAGGTCGCCCTTTTGTTTGCGGTCCCATTATACCCAAAGAAAAAAGAAAATATAAAAAGTCCATTCGATATTAGTTAATCTCTTCAACCAACCAAGGGAGCTTGATGAGGGAAATGCATGGTCAAGAAGTGACGAGAAATCTTAATATTTTGATGAGGGAACTTAGTGTTGTTATTCAAATTCAAATCAACAACAAACTGTTCAAAAAAAAAAAAAGAAGAAGTTCGATTCAATAAAATTAGTAAGCTCTTTGCAATATATGAATATAATAATTTTAGTTCTGGGTTAATCGAAGTTATCAAATTAAATATCGAAAATTAAATTGATTAAAAATTTTTGATTTGATTTTAAACATAAATCAAAATTTTTAGAAGAAAAACCAAACCACATATCAAAATAATTAATGGTTCGGTTCGATTTTTTGGTTAATCGAACTATTTGCATATCCCTGGTTGCAAAAAGTATTAGAGCGAACCTAGGCTATGGTCCATGTCAACTAAGTGACTGCATGTCATAGATACTTTGATAACGACCATGGACTAAGTGTTGGTATCTATAACTCTATTTGACTAGAAATAAACTTTTAGACCAGCAAACATGGCAGGGTTTAAAAAGGGTAAGTATGCAAAAACCCTTGTGAACTATTTTTTTTTTTTTGTAGAATAATTACTTGCTAATAATTTCCTCCTTCCTTTTTCATATTACCAACAGAAGGAGGTTACTTACAAAGACTGCAAAGGAAAGAAAGAAACCAAGAAGAACCACCCTCGCCCTCACCCTCCCATCAACCTCATCTACTTCTCCAACCCATCAAGCAAGCTGGCAAGCGCTCTCATCACATTCACCTGCCCCTGGAGAGCCTCGATGAGGTTACCATATGTAGTTTTGTTACGATCAATTATGATTTTTTATATATTTTTTAAAAAACTTGCATTGCATTGAAACATAGACCCGTCAATTGATTAAAGTACATATTCTACAAGATCCGTACAATTATTTAATTTTTGTATGGATGGCAGAAATATGTACAGTGGTCAATTGAATGTCCAGTTTGGACAGTTTGAGAATTGCAAATAATTTTATAGGTGCTTACATTAATCAAATGGTATGGATAGAGTTCCAGATATATTTCGGATATCACTTCTTTTTAGTTCTCCTCATACATATTTATTTGTATGGGAAGAACTAAGGGGAAATGCTGCCGAAATTTTTCTGGAACTTCTATTGCGTATCCTTTGGTTACTGTAAATGACCTATATAATTAATACAATTCTTGAATGGGATAGGACCTCTTTACCTATTAGTTGGTGATAGGGTGCATTTAATAATACTGTAATTGATCTATTGAATAAACTTATTTTAAATTTGTTCTGTTCTTATAAATATTTATTTATTTCAGTTAGCTTTTTCTTACAATGGATAAGAGTTGGATAACTAAACCGAGGAATAGCAAAGAATATCTGGATGGAGTACAGAATTTCATTAAATTTGGTATGGAGAGAAGTAGTATCAGTGGGAAGATTTTATGTCCATGCCGAAAATGTGTAAATTCCAGTTCTCTATATCCAAATATTGTTGAAGAACATTTGGTATGGAATGGTTTTTTAAGAGGTTATACTGAGTGGTTTTTTCATGGAGAGTCAAGGTTACAATCTACATATAACCAAACCTCTAACATGGAACATATACCTGATTTTGGATCCAGTAACCAACAGAAAAATCTTGCAAGAGATGATGATATCAGGGGTTTGCTCAGAGATGCTTTTGAATATGGTGCTCAACATCCTGGAGATTACAGTGGAGGACAAGTAGTAGCTGGGTTACCTGAGGATCCTATATTTACTGAATCTATACATGATGGAGAGCCGATACCCCCAACTAATGTTGGAACAGATCGTTATCAGAAGCTGATAAGAGATGCATATCAAGAATTATATGCCGGTTGTAAGAACTTTTCAAAAATTTCTTTTCTTGTGCATTTGTTTCATATAAAATACTTGAATGGATGGTCTGGCAAGAGTTTTACTATGCTGCTCAAGTTGTTAAAGGATGCATTTCCTGAAAGTACTAGTTTACCAACATCTTGTTATGAAGCCAAAAACTAGTAAAGGAATTGGATCTTGGATACGAAAAGATTCATAGCTGTCCAAATGATTGTATATTATATCGGGGAGAACATGCCGATCAAGAGTCGTGCCATGTGTGTGGATGTTCACGATGGATGAAGCAAAAAGAAAATGAATCTTATTTTGCAGACGTATTCTGATATTGGTAGAGCTGCACGAGCTGCTCAGTCTGTTCCTCACACAGCGGGGTCCAAGAGTTATGCACGGCTCAGGCATGAGTTTGTATGTTTCTCATCCTATAATACTTTTAGTACACTTTTACTTTTAACATCATGTATCATTATGTTTCATGCATGTGCCATGTATCATGGTACGGGGATATAAGATGTGTTATTTTGGATTTTTTTGTAATATTTATTCTTTACATAGGCTGATCAGCAGGGGAGGGAGCCTGGTGAGGTGGAGTTCTATAGGATGACTCACGTTCACCAGGATGGCAGTTTTGTTCGGGACGAGTCCAGAGATATATATGTATTTTTTTATTTATGTTATATTATGATTTATATTTTTATTTTTATAAAATATTGATATATTTATTTTTTATAAAATATAGAATAGGGCTACCTCTATGATCTCCGAGCGTGCTGGCGAGGGTTCATCATCTACACAGAGCAGTCGCATCGAGGCCGAGGTATTCTCGCAGTTGATGGGACCAGAGCGTCCTGGACGAGTGAGGGGTTATGGGATTGGAGTTACCCCTACTCAGTTATCTGAGGTGCGTAGATATAATCGGGATACTAGAGAGAGTCATGATCAGTTACATGTTCGTCAGCTCCAGGAGGAGATAGCAGAGCTCCGACAGACACGTGATGCAGACAGAGCAGAGATGCAGACCATTAGGTCTCAGTTAGAGCATGTTACATCTGTGCTGCATATGTTCATGTCATCTCAGGTAAGTAATTATTTATTAATTTTGTATGTATCTAATAATTTAGAATATATATAATGTATGTATTATAATTCTTGATGTATATCTTGCAGGTTCCTGGTACATCTGCGAGTCGCAGACCTGACGATGACCAGCCTCCCACGGATCAGTGATGCCAGATGATTTTTTTATTATTTATGTATGTCTCTTTGTTTATTTGAACTTGGATTGATACGTTTATATATATATATAAAACTTTTTATATTTGCTTTGTATTTGTATTTATGTATGTTGGATGTGATATGTGATACAGGTTTGAATATTTTCATTTGTTTGTGTATGTTAAGTGTGATACAATTTTGAATATTTCATTTTCATAATGTATACAGGTTATGAATTTGTATATATGGTTATTTATTATTTTTTTTAAAAAAAAAATCTACCGACGCTTTAAAGCGTCGCTAAACCTGAAACTGGCGACGCTTTAAAGCGTTGCTATAACTGGAACTGGCGACGCTTTAAAGCGTCGCTAGGGTTTGAGTCTAGCGACGCTTTAAGGGTTTGAGTCTAGCGACGCTTTAAAGTGTCGCTAGGGTTTCAGTCTAGCGACGCTTTAAAGCGTCGCTAGGTTTTAAATCTAGCGACGCTTTAAAGCGTCGCTAGGTTTTCAGCCTAGCGACTCAGCCTAGCGACGCTTTAAAGCGTCGCTAGGGTTTCAGCCTAGCGACGCTTTAAAGCATCGCTAGGGTTTCAGCCTAGCGACGCTTTAAAGCATCTTTAAAGCGTCGCTAGGGTTTCAGCCTAGCAACGCTTTAGCGACGCTTTAAAGCATCGCTAGGGTTTCAGCCTAGCAACGCTTTAAAGCATCGCTAAATGCCGACGCTTTTAAGCGTCGCTATATTTAAAACTAGCGACGCTTTAAAGTATCGGTAAATAAAAACTTAGCGACGCTTTAAAGCGTCGGCAAATGCCGACGCTTTTTTCAAGCATCGGCAGGTTGCATCCCAACGCTCACATAGACGACGCTTTAGCGACGCTTTACAAAACGTCGGGAGATTATTTAGCGATGCTTAAAAGCATCGGGAAAGGTCAAAAAAAGCGTCGCTAAAGTCCAGATTCACTGTAGTGAAACCAATCGAAGCATCGATCTTTAGACCTTCTACAGCAGTAGATGTGCCACTGTGTAAGCTAAACAAGAATGGTATCTTCAAGTTCAATCATTTTACAAATTTTTAATAATGGCTGTGTTTTCTCTCCTTTCGACAAAATCATCCGGAAAGATCGATGCAGTGCCCGAAAACTGAAAGTTTTTGTTTTGTTGACCTTGAAGAACATACCATAAACAGGCAAGGTTTTTGCTAGAAAAGGCTGGGTGGTGAGCTCATGATGCATGCCCTTAATTTGCATGGGGCTAGTTAGTATATATAGAACTGCATCTCATATATGGATCGAGTTTTCCTTCACCGAAAACATCATGGTCGCTCCAAAATTCTGCTTAAATTTACCATGCTGGGCATCTAAACTGCAAGCTTTATAGACAATCTTGAGATGCAAAAGGATACACATGCCATTTAGAAGGACCTAGGATCAACTTATCACTGCACTTTGCCTCCTATTTTGGCTCAAGAGAAATCCAAGATCAAGGAAACTACAGAAGTTTTCAATCAGAGATATCCTATGCAAGACTACTCAGGAATCTAAGCACTGGTGCAATCTTTGTTCAAATAAAGATGTTGACAGCTACAAATAAATATAGAACCTCTTTGTTCCCCTCCTTGATGCACTCCAGCTAAATCAAAAATCTTCCGTTCTTGTAAGCATCTTGCTTCTTCCTTCCGTTGCTGCTCTGCAACCGGAAAAAAATTAAAAAAAATAAAAACAAAAGAAAAAGAAAGAAAGAACAAGAAGAGGAATAGGAACAACAAAAGGAACAAATTATAAAGTTTTAAAGGTTTTTTATCTCCTAAATTTTAGTTATTTAAAATTCTTAAAATTCTTTTTAAATTTACATTTCTTTCTGAAGTAATGATTTTTCGAAAGAGAATGTTGGTTCCTAACAAATACAACATTTCTAAAACATCATTATCTCCTCGAAATCATAGCACCTTCTTGGTAATTCTGATAGAATTTATAAATAAGTTCTAAATCTGACTATTTAAAATCTTTCTCAATTCTAAAAAAATATTGATCTCCTTTTTCTCCCTCTTGTGCTTTGTTTGATACTCTTCTTTTTGATATAGAGTCACTTCTTTCCTCCTCTCTTTTTCACTCCTTTTTTTAATTGGGTATATGAAGAAAGTCTTTGGGTTTAGTTTCCTCAGCAGTCGTACTCATTAGAGAAAAATCGGGCCATTGTTGTACCTTGGGGATGAGATTACCATTGACCTGACCTACATATAGAGGGTGAACTGCATTCTTAGGATAGTATTTTAATACGTCTCAATCTAGGCAAGCCATTTTTTCAATCTTTTACTTCATCCTACTTTCTTTTCTTTGTAAAATCATATAAGTAACATAATTTTTTCTTTCTTTATTGGTTTTTTTCCAACATAAGGATCACTAATTAATGAGGAGAGTTGGTTGACAAGGACCTATAAACCTATTTCTTCAAGCAACATAGCAACTACCTTGAAAATTGACCACTTCTAAGAGCAAGACCGTAAAGGGTGCCACAACTAGCTAAGCGATGGACCTCATGAACCTATCAGTAACTTTTTTTTTTTAATATATATATATAAGTTGTTGGTTAGCATGACATGAATAGAAAAGTCTAAATAGCGAATCTTTATTCTATATATCCTTTGTGATCTCCATCAAAGTCTTCGGCGACCATTCGGTCCAAGTTTCTGGATGAGGTTAACGTTGACGTTACCGATAGGTAAACCAAAAAAAAAAAAAAACCTCTCCCCTCCTCCGCACGCAACATGCGTGATCCGCGTGCACACCACCCACGGGTCCGTGCTTATTTCCGTGCATTTCTTTTTGCTTTTTCTTTTTTTTCATTTTTCTTTTAATTATTTAATTAATTTTATAATTGATTTTTATAATGATTAATTTTTAATTAAATTTTAAATTTAATTTTGTAACTACTGTAACGGCTAGTCCAGGATTTTGTAAATTTTTTTTTTAGGATTTTGAACCTATATATAGATCGCTATCCCAATCTTATAAAATATCTAAAAAATTTCAAGCTCTCCATCTCCTTTATTTTTCTACCTTAAAAATTTTTTAAATTCTTTTTCTCCTATCTTTTCCCATTTTGAAATTTTTGAGCTGAAGATGGGCGGATCGGCATCCGTTCGAGATTATGCTACCGACAGGTGTTGAAGTTTTTGGCTTCCAAGTTATATCTTGGAGGAGAGCGTGTGGTCCAATTGTTCTTTGCACGAGAAGGAAGCCAAATCTCTTTTAGGACAGTGGATCTATTGTCTCCCAGGCCAGACTTTCTAACTTTTTTTATTGTATTTATAATTAATTTGTTATACAAACTTTGTTTTGCTACACACACCACAAAAATTATTTTTAAATATTCTTAAAATTACATATATATATATATATATTTGAAATATTTAAAAATTATTTTTTGTTATGTGCATGGTAAAATAAAGTTGGTGAGTAATAAAATAATTTTAAATGTAATAAAATAAAGTTAGGAAGTATGGTCTGGGAGACGGATAGATCCACTATATATATATATATATGTGTGTGTGTATTTTCTATTCATAACAACTAACAGTTAAAACTCACATTGTTCCACTAGTTCCCCAATTTGGAATAAATGGTTGATCTAGAAGCCCACAACGAACTATCGAATTTGGTTTAAGAGAAATCGAAGAGTAAGGAAAAAGAAATCTTCAATCGGAGTTATCCTATGCAAGACTATTCAGGCATCCAAGCGTAGTAGCAATCTTTGTTCAAATAAAGATGTTGACGGACCAAAAATACAGAACCTCCTTGTCTCCTCCTTGATGTACTCCAGCTAAGTCAAAAATCTCCCATTCTTGTAAGCGTCTTGCTTCTTCCATTAGTCCTCAATCCAAAAATATTGAATTCATAGGAAAAATAAAGAAAAAAAAAAGTACAAGAAGAGGGTTTTTTTAAGATAGTAGGAGGCTTAAAAGAGCCACCTAACTTTATTCAAAGTACGAAAAGAAGATATAGGAGCCCAACTTCGTTCCCAGCTACAGAGCCACGCAAAAGATGGCCGTGTGATTGAGGTTACAGGGTCTCCCTTTGGAGTACTGGCTACCGACGGTGATCTTGATAATAGTGGTGGAGGCGGGTAAGCCCTTATCTCTTGATGAGTTTACTGACCGGTTAAGGAAGACGAGCCATGCTTGGATGAAGGTTGAAAATATATAGCAAAACCTCTCAAACCGGGGGTCCTAATTCAGGGGGAAGGAGGCTTTTTGGCAAAGTGTTGTATATGAAAATCTCCCGGTCGTGTGCTACTGGTATGGGAGGCTTGGAAACTTTGATGATAGTTGTTGGTTCCCAGAGGGAGAGTTCGTCCTGATGGTGGGCAATGCTCTCTGATGCCTGAGAACATTGTCTCTGAGGCAGGGAAGGATGACTCGGAAGGCTCGATTCCATTGATGGTAGAGGGGAAGGGAGGTGATGGAGGAGGTTGTCCAAGGGTGGGTCCGTGGTTGGTCACTTCTCGCATTCGACAACCTTGGACTACCAGGGCTTCCATAAAGGGGAGGAGGGACTTGGAGAAGGATAAGGTTTCTTGCCCTTCATCGTCGGATCCCTACTCGTCCTCACCGCCTTGGAGCTCACCGACAGCCAATACTTCTTCTCCGAGCTCGCTGCCAGACTCGGATGGCTGGCAGAAACCATCTAAGGTGGTTCGCCATCGTCCACCGAAAATGGCCACAGGGAACCTTCCTAGGGATGGGGAAGCTTCAGTCTCTATTTTCGCTGCCCTTGGCCCGTTGGGTGAGTATATGGATGTGAGCCTTCCTCAGGTCATTAGCCCAAGGGATCTCCAGATGGTGGAATATGGCACTATCTCGTTGAAGAGAGGCTGAAGCCCACCTCAGTCGTCCAAGCTGAGCCCTGGTGTCACTCCTCTGCTCTGACGGCACCTTCTCAGGGAGGCTCGGCATCTGCTCAGGTAAGTCCTTCTGCACCTTGCTTGGCTAGGGAGTTGGGGGTAAGGGTTCCAAATTTGCTGAAGTGCCTAATCCGAAGGATGTATCCCTGGTCCCTATTTCGGAGTCAACCTCTGTACCTGCATCTTCTTCATCTAAGTGGGTCTCAGTTGATGTTCGAGGGGAGGTTGGAAAGGCCAATGCTGCTTACGATGGTGTTGCTGCTATGAGTTCAACAGGGGGTACAGTTCATATGATGCGGTCAAGGAATCTTGCCTCTTGGTTACTTTTGCTGGTTAGGTGAAACCTAGGGATGTTGCTGTTGGAGCTGGTAGGAGTAAGGTTGCTGATTTTGTGTAGGGGGAAGGGGGAGAAGGAGGAGCAGGGGATCCCATGGAGTCTTCTTCTCGATCTACTCGCCGTTCCTCCAGGCCTGGTGGGCTGTCTTCTTCATTGGTGAATTCTGGTCCCTTCAGCTAATCATGACCCCCAGGGTCGTCTCTAGGTAGGACAGTCCGGTGCTAAAGAAGGGGTTCAAGGGCATCAGGCGGTAGCAAATAAGTTGAAGGTGGCTCTGTTTGCTGTAGGGGAGTCTGCAGGAGATGAACTTGGAGAAGATGATAGCTCTAAGGATGCTGGTATGGGGAAGGGTTCCTCCAAACACAGATAATTGTTGTGCAATAAGAGTCCTTGTATGGAATGTTAAGGGAGCGGGAAAACCCTCGTTCCACTCCTCTTTTCTTAGATTGGGTCAACTATACCAACCTAAATTATATATTCTTCTTGAAACTAGACTTAGTGGATTCAATTTGGATCGTATCTGCCATCGTTTCCTGGATTATTAGGATTTTTATGCTATCGATTCCCATGAATTATCAGGTGGGATTATTGTGGCTTGGAAGCAGTAGGCAGCTAAAGTTGATGTTTTTAATCGATGTACTCAGCATATAGCCATTATGGTTACTGAACTGAATGGACTCACATGGTTATTATTGGGGGTCTATGCTAGTACAGATTACAAGGAGCGAAGGACTATGTGGCATGAGATTGTGACTTTGATTGATTAGGGCATTCCCTTGGTGGTGGCAGGAGATTTCAACTGTGTTGCTGGACCGGATGATAAGAGGGGTGGGCATCCCTTTGCTGAATATACTGCTTCCAAGAAATTTTGTTCTTTCTTGCAATCCAATGGCTTGGTAGATCTGGGATTTGTGGACCCCCGCTACACTTGGTGCAATAATCACTCTGGTAGAGCTAGGGTGTGGGAGAGAATTGATAAAGTCTTTGCTACTCCTAACTGGCTCTAGCTATACCCTTAGCACCAAGTGTGTCATCTTGCCAAAATTGCCTTCAACCATTGCCCTCTCTTGCTTTCTATTGCTGCCTCGGCCCAGTGGTGTGCTCCTTTCAAGTTTAAAAAATTTTGGTTATCCTATCCCAGATCTTGAAAGATTGTAAATGATGTTTGGAGGATGCCTATCTAGGGTGATGCTAGGTACTAGAATTCTCGTAGATTGGAGCTTGCTAAATGGTAGTTACTTAGGTGGAATAGGATAGAGGTGTGTAATATTTTCTCTCAATTGGAAGCAGTGAAGAGGTCTATTGATGTTCTTCAAGAAAAGGAGGACAGAGAAGGGGGTTTGGCCGATGCTGACTTGGCTATTCTTCGGAGTATCTCTATAAGCATCATGCTCTTTTGAGTCATCAGGAGGTCATATGAAGGCAGAAATCCAGAGTTCAATGGCTTCACGAAGGGGACAAGAATACTCGATTTTTCTACCAGGCCACTGTTGTCTGCAGGCATTGCAATTGGATTAGAGCTTTATGATCCTCTAAGGGATATTGGATTGATGAGGAGGATGATATTAGGTGACAGATCACTATGTTCTTCAGGTCGAGGTAGGTTCAGTCCGCCGGGGATCCCCTCTCTTTCAATCTACCTCCTCCTATGAATGTTGTCTCTGTGCAGCAGAACCGTAGTCTTCTCACTCTTGTCTCAGAGGAGGAGGTTCAACATGTCCTTTGGTCTATGGCTGACGATAAAGCTTCTAATCCTGATAATTTTTCTCCTTTATTTTTTAGAAAATATTGATGCATTATCTGGTATGATGTTGTTTCTGTTGTGCAGGAATTCTTTATCTATGATCAGATGCCTGATAGTCGGAAGCAGACTTTTATTACTCTTATCCTGAAGTGCCCCAATACTTCCGAGCCCAATCACTTCAGACCCATCAGCCTGTGCAACACTCTTTATAATCTCTGTGCTGAATTGTTAGCCAACAGAATGAAGTTTATTCTTCTTCATATTATTTATCCCGAGCAAGGTGTTTTTGTTGGGGGTCGGCCTATTTCTGACAATATTTTTATTACTCATGAATTTATGTATGATCTTCGAAAAGTACCCATCCGTCACAGTATGATGGCCATTAAGCTGGATATAGAGAGGGTTTATGATTGAATGTATTGGAGGTTTCTGGAGAAATCTTTGTTGGACTTTGGATTTCATCACTATTAGGTTGATCGAGTTATGGCCTGTATTGTCGACCTTCTTATGCCATCCTCATTAATGGTACTCCGTCTGACTTCTTCCACTCAAATGTCGGACTCCGTCAAAATTGCCCTCTTTCTCCCTACCTGTTTATTTTGTGTGCTGACTCTTTATCGCAAGCATTGCAAGTAGCAGCATGAAAATCGGCCTTCCAGCCGTACATCCCCGCTCCTGGTACCAGCCCGTACATCCCCGCTCCTGGTACCAGCCCTATCTCGCATCTTTTATTTGCAGATGATTGCCTGCTTTGGGGTAGAGCATTGGTTGGCTATGCTTGGGGTTTCAAGAACCTCCTTGAGGCCTACTGCTTGTCTTTGGGCCAAAGAGTCAACCTTTTTAAATCTAAAGTTCACTTTAGTCCGAAGACTCCTTCTCATCTTTAATGATTGATTCGGGATATCTTCGAGGTTGCTAAGCATGAGGAACTCTTCGGTATTTGGGAATTCCTATTACTGGAGGAAGACTCTGTAAGGTGGATGTGCACAAGTGATGCAGGCAGTTCAAGAGAGGGTGGAAGGCTAGTAGGGCAGAGTCCTATCTTCTATCAGCAGGATTACTCTAATTAGATCGGTTCTCTCTTCTCTTCCTATTTATATGCTTTCTAATGCTGTTATTTCCAAGTCTGTGATTTTCAAGGTGGAGTAGATCATCCATGCATTCCTATGGGGTTATGTCCATGGTCGTCGGGGTGTTCACTTGCTGGGATGGCATACTGTCTGTCAGTCGATTCGAAAGGGGGGCCTTGGAATCCATTCTCTCCTAACTTTAAGGGAAGCCCCATTGGTGAGACACATAGCTAGACTTCTGCTATGTCCAGATAGTATGTGGACCTCGATGATTATTGCAAGATATGGCCCTCCTTCAATTTTTACTGATGGGAGCATTCGAGCTCGCCACCATGGCTCCGCTATTTGGAGGGAGATTATGACAAGGTCCTCGGTAGTTCTTCCTCAGACGAGATGGATCATGGGGGATGGTAGGAGGATCGATTTTATGATTGATGCATGGATTTCGGATATTCCTTTGGCCAGATAACCTACTTTCATTTCCATGGATACTCTGGACTCCATTTCTATCTCTGATCTTCTACTCCAAGATGGTGCTCACAAGAATTCTTCTATGCTCGCTCAGACTTTTGGGAACATTCTGGGTCAGAGGGTCTCTTCAATTGTCTTGCTTGTGCATCCTTGTGATGATGTCAAAGTTTGGAGGACCTTAGCTTTTCCTAGGGTCCTCTTATTGGATTTATAGTCTATGATCAGCCCGGAACCCTAGAGGAGGCCGCCTATTGGATGGATTTGTACTTTGGGGGTGTATCCAATGGTGAGCTTGTTTTTATAGAAAGTTACCTGGCATCGTCTCCCGACAAGATCCTTTCTTATTGCTAGGGTCTCCAGATACCCCCTTCTGTCCAACGTGTGGGGCGGATAGTGAGACTCTTGTGCATGTTCTTTTCCTTTGCCCGAGGGCCTCACAGGTCTGGCGGATGGCAGGCTTCAATGGGCTATTTATTCATTATGATGATTTGGTCGTTATGTTTTTTGAGCTGCTCCAGTCCAGTATGGCTCATTCATCTCCTATTTTCTTGGTCTATATAGCATACTACATTTGGCTCGCCCAAAATGCTATTATTTTTAGTTCCTCTACATGTCCGACCAGGTTTATTGTAGAGTGAGCAAGGGTCCATGTGGAGGAGCAACACAAGTTGATTGCGGTGACCACGAACACCTGGGGTTCCAGTTTGGCTTTTCGAGCACCCCGCCAGATTTTTATTTCTTAGGAGCCCCCTCTTCCGTCTTTCATCACGGTTAGCTTTGATGGGAGTGTTAGGCAGAGGCTTGGGGGAGCTACTTTTGTTATCTGGGATTCTCAACTCAGTATTCTTATTGCTGGTGGTTGCCATCTTGTTGAGCCTACAGTACTGTTAGTAGAGCTTTGGGGTGCTTGAGCTGGCATTTTTTATGCTCGAAGAATTTTACATTTGGATCAGATCATTATTGAGGGTGATTTAGTGATTGTTATTTCTTGGATTGCCGATGCTATGAGGTCGATACTATCGCACCCTCTTATCCATGATATTGCTCTTCTATTGCAGGGTTGCTCTGCTATTTTTCTTTGCCATATCTTTAGGGAGGCTAATTCTGTGACTGATTAGGTTGCCTCCTATGTTGCAAATCACTCGAAGGATGTCTTGTGGACCCATCTTCAGGATGCTCCTATCTCATTCTGTGATATTGTCCTATCTAATTTTCTTGGATGTATTCATTCTAGATCTGTTGTTTGAATGCTCCGTGATATGGCGAGCCGTTAACATGGCGCACACGTTGTATTCGATTAAGCATTGAGGCGGCGAAGAACACCATCTGGCCCAACAGAGGTCGAGCTCCCGTTCAAGGTCGAGCTCCTAGCCGAGGTCGAGCTCTCGTCCAAGGCCGAGCTCCTGTCCAAGCTCGAGCTCCCAATCGAGATCGAGCTTCCGTCCGAGATTAAGCTCCTAGCTGAGGTCGAGCTCCTAGCAAAGGTCGGGCTGCTATCCGAACCCAGTCCCCGCAGGTATGAGGGTAGTAGGAAGCAGGATACAATCTCAGGAGGATAAAAGAATGGGGAAGCCTTGGATTATGACATGAAGGTGCGATGTCATCGCTGGACAGGCCATCGATCACATGGAGGCACGTGCTTCGCTGGAGGCACAGGCCCTAGAGTGTGGCGGCCGTGCCTCCTGCATAATATATGCTCCATCAAGGCTCCAGGTCTCGGAGCACGCCACCTGCACCCTCTGGTAGGCACGTGCCCCATCGAGGCTCCAGACCCTGTAGCACGCTGTCAGCATCTCCCACAAGAAAAGTGCTCTGCCAGAGCTCCAAATCCTGTAGCACGTCATCTGTATCCCCTTGAAAGTGGAAGTGTTCAATCATAATACATGCTCCTATAGCGCACTATCCGCATCATCCGCATATAGTCACTCTACCAAGGAGACAGGCTTTGCAGCACGCCGATTGTGCCCCATGCATGAGGATTCTCCCCTGGGAGGGACTAGTCCGAGAAAAAAATTATGGCAAGTTTGTGCCCCTCATGCGGGGGACACCCTACGAGAGGCTACTGAACGAAGCTCCGGGCTCGGTCAAGAAGGAACAATTCCTATATAATGGCAAGAGGGACCACCGGAAAAGGGGGATGACGATAAGAGAGTAAGGGCAAGGGTCTGAATAGTGAGAACCTCCCAGGCTCTAGTTTTCTGTTTTCTCCTTCTATTTTACTTTTCCTTTATGCGGGAGCACCATAAACTCTTACCATCGAGGATCTGCTCTCCTTGGTCGTCCTACTAACTTTACCGTTGGAGTGTTCTCGCTAGGATCTCCGGCTCGGATCTCCTCTTTTTTGCAGGATTGACCGGCCACGAAGGCAAGGCGAAGAAAAATCCGATGAGCCTGGGGAGGTCGGCTCATCCGGGCCATGCCAGAGCTACAGGCCATAGCAACCTAGGCGGCAACACTCCGCTTTATAAAAAAAAATAAGACGAGGGAGAGTTAACAGATAAAGTACATAAGATTAGAAGGCGATGGCTGGGTTATAGCAAGTTAAATGGAGAACTCGGAGACCGAAGAAAAGTGTCAGGAAGTATAGAAAACCCCTTTGAACTTCATCCAAAAAAACTGAGAATTTGGCCAAATCTGCATGGTTGTAAAAGAAAGACCAGCTATGGAAGATTGACCGGCCCTAAGTAATAATACTACTGAGGGATTTGTATTTGTTGAGACAAACATGGTTGTTCCTTTCAGTCCGACAAGACCCAAAAAAAACTTATGATCGGCAATATTAGAATAATATTACCCCTCTTTTTAGTAAAGTTCATGTTCAACTACATGCAGAGATGATCGAAAGAAGATCGTGGATGAAGAATGCCCAACGCTAAGCAAATCTTTTTTCAAATATTAAAAAAAAGAAAGAAAGGGCAAGATGAGAAGAGATGATCCATAGTTTCAAATGCATTGCCACAATTACTGCACGGCCCCAAAAGTTTGCCCAATTTCCTTCTAAGACGCTTCCTCGTGTAGAGTCTTTTCCTCCTAGCAGCAGATGCCTTTGAAGCATAAAAAAGAATACAACGAGGATGAAGAGAAATAACCATTGCTTTTGATCTCCAGTAGAAGCTATCCACGTTGTGGGAAGGGAAAAGCAAGACACAAACTAGACAAATCATCAAAATGTGATCTTGTCTTGGGAGTAGCATTGTTGGGTAATTTGAGAGACCAAGAGAGGGATCTGCAGTTGAACATCTGCACAATAGTAGCATTCTTCTTTTTGCACGGGTTGAATATAATAGAGCAGGAAAAATGAGATGCAAGGGGGCATCGCACAACCAAGGGTCCTTCCAAATGAGATACGCTGTCCATTGCCAACATGATATAAGAGATCTGATTCCAGAAAGGCGGAAGGAAGTTTACCCGGGAACAACACCTATTGGGAGAGGTTTCCAGATAGCAGAAAATCGCCAACCCCATTTTGAGAGCAAAGAAGTGTTTAGTAACTCAAGATCTTTAACCCCGAGTCCTCCTCCATCATTTTCCATAAAAATAGAATTCCAATTTACCTCGCATGCCAAGTTACTAGAAGTGGAGGAACCACACCATAAGAAAGATCTATGACATCGGTCAATCCGCTTAATCACCCGAGAAGGCAATTTGAAAAGTGACATGAAGTAAAGCAGTAAGGAGATGAGAATAGAGTTAATTAAAGTAAGCCAACCTGCAAAGGAGAGAAAGTTGGCCTTCGAAGAAGAAAGACGGGACTCTACCCGCTCGATGAGAATCATCCAATCATCCTTGGAGGGTTTAACTCTCCTTGGAGGTAATCCAAGATATTTAAATGGAGTAGGAACCAGGGAACGGTTGAGCCAGGGTGCACAATTCTCAGAAGAAGAGGCGTTGCTGTAGACAGCCGATATAGAGCTTTTGATGTAATTAATGGAAAGATTGGAGCAGAGCTTGAAAGAATATAGAATAGTCTTTGAGTGTAGTTATGAACTCCTTTTTAGCCTAAGCAAGCAAAAATAATAGTGTCATCAGCATATTGTAGAATTCAAATATCCTCATAGATAACAAGGGTTACTCAACCCCTAAAAGAGAGGGGTCGAAGATGGAAGATTAAGCATGCAGCAGAGAGGATCAGTGGTAATAAGAAAAAGGAATTAATGGACATAAGGGTGACGTCACCTTGCTTGATTCCACGCTTGCAAAAGATCCAATCTCCAGTTCTGCCATTGAAAGTGACGGCCACTTTAGAAGTGCAAGGAACATTTCGGACCCAGCCAATCCATTTAGAGGGAAACCCTCGATGAGCCATATATCATGTCAAGCAGAAAACCAGGAAGCACGCAATCAAAAGCTTTGGAGAAATCAAGTTCACGAATGATATCATCCCCTTCAACTTTTTGAAATGGTGAAGAATCTCGTTGGTCGTCAAGAATTGATCTCCTCTTGATATAAGTAGTCTGGGTCGAGTCAATCAACTTGCCAAGGAATGGTTGAAGTTTGTTGGCAAGGACCTTAGTATAGATTTTAATGCAACTATGAATGAAACTAATAGATCTGAAATCAGAGGGTGATCTGGCTGCATCTTTCTTCGGAATGAGAGTCAAGGTGAAATTGATCCTCGAGAAATCAAGATTGAAGTCATGAAGTCGAAGAAGAACCTTGAGAGATCATCTCGAACCAAAGGCCAAAAAGTGCTGGTAGAAGCCAATCGTGAATCCATCAGGCCACGGACTCCCATCACCCTTGGAACCGAAGACGGTAAGCTTGATTTCCTCAAGGGTGAAAGATACCTCAAGACAACCGAGATCAACCTAGGAATGGGGATAAAATAGAAGCCCAATTGAGTTGCCAAGGAGAGGAGGAATGATCATCAAAAATCTTATGAAGTACTCCTTGAAGGCTCGGTGAATTTCAATATTATCTGATAACTCTATTCGATTCCAATCCAAAATCAGATCCAATTAATTTTTTTCGCAATCCCCTTCAAGAAGCCATTTAACCTTGGATCTTTGTCTCCAGTAAATTGCTTTAGTATGACAAATATTCATCCACTGACTTTTGCAAGATTCCCTCTTTTCTTTTTCCACGGAAGTTAGAACAGAGGATTCTTGTTTGTGGTCAATGACATGAAAATAGTTGCAAGTAAAGAGTCCTTCTTCACCTTGATATTCTGATGTGTCTAGACCAGAGTGGCTCTCAGTCTCTAGACGAGTTTGACAATCATTTGCAAACACGAGCTGAATTTCAAGCATAAGAAACAGTATCATTGATGCCATCTAGCAAAAGCCAACTCCAGTCGAATCTGAAAGGTGCTAGATGATGATTTGAGAGAACCAGTATTCTTCAGAAGAATAGGAGCATAATTAGATGATGGGTTAGGAAGAGCATGTTGCAGAGCATTTGGAAAAAAATCATCCCAGTCAGAAGAAATCAAGAAGCGATCCAGCCTTGCGTGGATGGGGATCTCACATCGATTGCTCCAGGTGAAGTCTCGACCTTTTAGAGGTCCATCCATAAGTTGGTAGGAGTTAATGAAGGAAATGAAAGCCTTAAGAAAACTTCTTTGCTTGAGGACGTCCGTTTCGATCAAGAAGCTTATAGGTGGCGTTAGAGTCTTCCCTGATCATCCACGGTCCAGAGAAGGATGTTGAAATTTGTTAATCTTCTCTTTCGGTTCATCCCCGGATTCTCTGTTTTCGTGGAAACTGACTGGGCGCCGACTTCCTACATCTTTTCTGCTTTGGGCCAGAGAATTTCACCTCCTTCCCAATTGCCTGTCCGTGGAACCCCAGGAGAGGGCCTTGATCATGTTCTTTTTCTTTGTCCGAGAGCTTGGCTGATCTAGCACTTGGCAGGGGTTTGAAAGCCAATTTACCCATTCACTAACCGGGTACACACCTTTCTCCTTTGGGCGGGCTGCTCCCGAAGTTATTCTTTTATCTTTTTTGATCTATATTATCTATTATATTTGGTTTACTCGAAAAGATATTGTTTTCACTTCCTCTACTTGCCCAACTAGATTCATTGTTGAGCAGGCTAGAGCTCATTCTCAGCAGTTCTTTTGTTGCGATGGTATGTCCACAGAGATCTGGGATTCTTCCTATGCTCCTAGAGCAATCCAACCGGTTTTCATCTCCTGGGAACCCCCTCTTCGATGGTTCTTCAAGATAAATTTTGACGGTAGTGTCAGGAATCGTCAGGAGGGAGCTGCCTTTGTTATCCGTACCTCAGGTCTTGGATTTCTTGCAGCTGGGGGTCTCACCTCCTTGATCCGATGGTGCTGATGGCGGAGCTTCGCAGGGCGTGGGTTAGTATAGCCTATGCTTGAAGGATTCTTCATTTGGATCGGCTGATTATTGAGGATGACTCGGTGATTGTTATTGCCTGAATCCGGGAGGCTCAGCGAGTTCCTTCTCCGCATCCTTTTATCCGGGATATTACTCTTCTTTTGCATGATTGCACGGAGATCATTGTGCATCGTGTATATAGGAAGGCCAACTCCGTGGCAAACTGGGTGGCTTCCTTTGTTGCTAACCATTCCGGTGATATCCTCTGGACCCAGATGGGTGAAGCTCCTACTCCATTCTGAGATATTATCTTTTCTAATTTTTTTTGTTGTATTCATACTAGACCTCTAGTTCAAATACTCCATTCCATCAAAAAAAAATGTTAATCTAGAAAAATCCCAAAAGAAGGAAAAACATCTAAATAACGTTAAATTATCTTTAAAATATTTTGATATTATGTAAAATTCTAGAAAAAAGAGCCAAAATTATCTAGATATTAATGTTAGAAAAATCTAGATCAAAGTTTAGGAATCCCCACAACTACTATAAATAAAGGTACTTCCTCCAACATTTGTAATCAAAAAATCAAGTGAGAAAATCTTTCAATCAAATTCTAATAACTCTCCTCCTTCTTGTCAATCATTCTTCTATTATACCAAATATATCACACATCAATGGTGGTATCAGAGCTCTTTTGATCTAACCTTAAGCTTGATTACATTCTTATCATCTTGCAATCTATTCAAACCTAATAGCCACCTTATCCACCTCTACTTAACCTACCTTCAATTATGCCCAAACTCTAGTACCAATATTTGATGGAGAGACTTATAATTGGAGCATTCAAATGCAAACTCTATTCATCTCACAAGATTTGTGGGATATAATAGAGAAAGGATACCAAATTCCATTAAGCTAAGAACACTTGGCAACATGGAATGAAGTGAAGCAAAAAGAGTACAAGCAAAACAAAAAAAGGATACAGGAGCATTACTATTCATTCAACAAAGAATAAGCAAGGAAATCTTTCCAAGAATCATTACAACAAGCATATCAAAGGAGGTGCGGGAGATTTTGAAGCATGAGTTTAAGGGCTCCAACAAGGTAATTTCTATCGAACTTCAAATTCCATGAAAAGATTTTCATACTCTTCTAATGAAGGAAGATGAATCAATTCAAGCATTCTTCTCTCGTGTCTCAAATATAGTTAATCAAATTAAAACCTATGGAGACACGATAGAAGATAAGAAAGTAATATAAAAAGTATTAAGAAGCTTTCCTATAAAGTATGATCATGTAGTGGTGTTGACCCCTGGAATAATTTTGATGATCACAAAATATTGCAGCATGTATATGTTACTAATTCTTTCAATTACTTGAGAAGTTTTTGCAGGAAAATAGTTTAATTGGTTTTTGAATTGGTTGAAAGATAATTCAAGTTTGTATAGACTCTTGTATACTTTAAATTGTAAAAGTCCTAATTTTTCAACTATGTAATCTTGTAAAAGGGCCGTAAAATTGTAAAAAATAAGAGTAAGTAGATTAGCTCTTGTTGGATTCAAGTATAGAAGATTTTTGGAGAAGTTTAAAGCATTGAATAAAGTTTTGGCAAGAGCCGACTCATGGATCAAGAGCCAACTCCTTGTGGCATGGTACAAAGAAATCTCAGAGTTTCAGTACCTCGAGCCGACTCAAGCCCCAAGAGCCGACTCATGGAAGAATACATGTTTTTGAAGCCTGAGATCTCGAGCTGACTCGAGCTCCAAGAGCAGACTCATCTGGAGTTATATTTGTTGGTGACCGAGACTTCGAGCCGACTCTGCCCTGAAGAGCCGACTCAAGTAAATTGTTGTTTTGAATTGATTAAAGGTTCAAACCGACTCCAGCTTGAAGAGCCGACATGCACAGAAATTTTGTTTGGGCTATCTGAGACTTCAACCGACTCGTGGACCTCGAGCCGACTCAAGTGACCATTTTCTGCACTCTAACGGCTAGTTACTGAAAGTAATTTTTGAATTCCAAATTGTCTTCAACAGCTCTTTTTTGAATCCCTAGGCCCTACAATGGCTATATCTCATGGAAAACTATAAAAGGGATTACTTTTGATGGATTAAACAATTTTTTGAGGGATTATTATTGATTTATCTTGAAAATTTGAAAAGCCTTCGAGTCTTTCACCAACCTACTTCAAGAGCATTCAAGATAGGATTCAAAGCTCCACCAACTTCTCTTCATCATTGAATCCACTCATTGAAGAAGATTAGAAGCAGCTTGAAGAACATTAAAGAGTATTCAAAGCTAGGCTTCACCTTGATCTACATCGGCAATATTTTAACAAACTCGATTTGTTATGTAGTTGCTTTACATTTCTCTTATATCTTTGTTTTCTCTCTAAGAATAGCAAAGGGCTATGTCTTAAGAGAGGGTTAAAGATTTTTAGATGAACCTTGTGAAAATCTAAGTTGGGTTCTTGGTGATCCCGGTATAAAACCAAGTGTATGGTTTTCTTTGGTGATCCCGTTTAAAATCAAAGAGAGTTAGGGTTTCTTTGATGATTTCGGTAAAACCAAAGTGTATAGGTTTGGATTGTGAGCCTTGTAAAATAATCCGACTGTATTCCGGTTAGGGGATATAGTGAAAATCCCAAGTGGTCCTTGGATAGTGGACGTAGGAGCCGGTTGCTCCGAACCACTCTAAACTTTCTTGTGTTTGTGTTGGTGCTTACTTTACCTTATTGCTTTTACTTAATTACTTCCGTATTGCATATTGCACCACAACATCCAAAAGAAATTTGAAATTGCATGTACTTGTAAAAAGTTTTTATAATCCCAATTCATCCCCCCTTTTGGGAAGCCACCTGGGCAACAAGTGGCCACCATTAAAGAATCCACATATTTATCTAAATTTACTCTAGTGAAATTAATGGGTTCACTTGAAGCTCATGATAAAAGAATTAATGAAGAGATTTGATCAATTGCTAAAGCAAGCATTTTAACCAAAGTTAAATATTTTCAAAAATTATGGAGATAGAAAAAATACCCATGGTCAAAATCTTAAAATAAGGAGCATCTAATAACCGTGGCAGGGGAAGAGGAATTATAAAAATTAAGGGAGGAATGGAGAAAAATATAACTCCTATTGCATTTTATGGAAAAAATAATTATGATACTAAAAATTACTGGTTTCAATGCAAAAGGTGCAAAAGGCACAATCATTTTGAAAAAAGGTTATTGGTATCGGCAAAAAGAAAAAGCTATTTTTTTCGGAGAGAATTAATCCCTTGATCAATTATTTTACTTTACATTTTCTACTCATTATGAATCAAGGGATGTTTGGTATTTAGATTGTAGTTGTTCAAACCACATGACAAATAATAAACATTGCTTTGTCAAATTAGATGAAAATATAAAATCCCAAGTCACACTTGGTGATAGAAAATTTCAAAAAGTTGAAGGGAAAGGTATTATTGCTATTAAAACTAAAAATGGTAGCTAAAAATATATTCATAATGTTTTCTATATTATGGGTCTAGCACAAAATTTGCTTAGTGTTGGCCAATTAATTCAAAAAGGTTACAAGTTGAATGTTGATGATGATAGATATACTATCATTGATAAAAAATAAGGGGCAACTTATAACTACTATTAAGATGGCCCTTTTTAAAGTTTTCCTTTGATAATGCCATTTGGGTAAAGATATACTTTAAAATGTGAAATTATAATTGAGTCCATATTGTGGCATTTGAGATATGGCCATTTGAATTTTAATGGCCTCAAATTATTAAAGTAAAAAAATATGGTGCTTGGGCTTCCATTTATCTCTTTTGAGAAAAAAATTTGTGAAGGATGTATTTTTGCAAAAATGCATAGATTTCCATTTTCAAAAACTTCTTAGAGAGCAAAGGCTCCAGTTCAATTAGTGCATGCTGACATTTAAAAACCTTCAAGAACCCCATCTCTTGAAAAAAAGAGATATTTTCTACTCTTTGTTGATGACTATACTTGCATGATGTGGGTCTATTTTATTCAACAAAAACTTGATGCTTTTTCATGCTTCACTCATTTTAAAGCTCTCGTTGAAAGGCAAAGTGGGCATTCTCCTAAAATCTTAAGAACTGATCATAGGGGAGAATTCAATGATCATAGATTTATAAATTTTTGCAAAGAGCACGGCATCAAGAAGGAGCTCACTATTCGACATACATATCAATAAAATAGAGTTGCTAAAAGAAAAAATAGAATAATTATTGAAATGACCCGTAACATGCTCTAAGGAAAGAACTTGCTAAAATTTCTATGGGCCTAAGCTATCAACAAAGCTATATATATTCTCAATTGTTCTCCCACTAAAGCTGTGGAAGGTATGACTCCATATAAAGATTAGTTAAAGAGAAAGCCAAAAGTTGATCATTTTAAAATCTTTGGATGTGTTACTTATTCACACATTCCGAAGGAGTATCAAGAAAAGCTAGATGAAAAAACAAGAAAAATGCATCTTCATTGGATACAGTAATGAATCAAAAGGATATCACCTCCTCAAGCCTAAATCAAGATAATAAATTATTTCAAAAGATATCATTTTTAATGAAGAAGCAAGCTAGCAATGGAGCAAGGATGCAACAAAAGATATTCTCAACAATTCAGCATTGACTTCAACGAGACATTTGCTCCAGTAGTGTACATGGAACTATAAGAATTGTTCTTGCATTGACCGTTCAACTGAAGCTACAAGTTTATGAACAAGATGTCAACTCTACTTTTCTAAATGGAGAAATTAAAGAAGAAGTCTACCCAGAGTAACCACAAGGCTACAAAGTTTAAGGTGAAGAAGACAAGATGTACCACTTGAAGAAGCCTCTTTATGGACTCAAGCAAGCTCCTCGCATATGGAATAGCAAGATTGATAAATATCTTATTGAGCATGGATTTCTTAAAAGACCATGTGAGCCATCTTTGTATGTGAAAATGCAAGGTAACTACTCTCTCATTCTGTGCTTGTATGTGGATGATCTAATCTAGATATGTAACAACTTAAAGATGAATGAAGATTTTAAGAAGGCCTTGATGCAAGAATATGAAATGACCGATCTCGGTCTTATGAGATATTTTATTGATATGCAAGTGAAAGCAAGGGCCCAAACAAATTTTCATCTCTTAAAAAAAATATGTCGATAATCTACAAAAAAATTCAATGTGAAAGATTGCAAGCCATTAGCCATGCCTATGGCAATGAATGACAAACTATCCAAGGAAGATGGCAAGGAAAAAGTAGATGCAACAATCTAAAGTCTTCTTGGCTCGTTGATCTATCTCATAAATACAAAGCCCGATATTGTACATGTGGTTAGCATTGTTTCAAGATTTATAAGCATTCCTAGCAAAGATCATTTCACTACTGCAAAAATAATTTTAAGATATGCCAAGGGCACAAAGAATTTTGGCATTCTGTATGAGGCAGAGAAATATTATAATTTAATTAGCTACATAGATAGCTATTGGGCTGAAAGCATTGATGATAAAGAAGCACAAGTGGATGTGTATTCCTACTCGGTTCCAAAGCAATTTCATATCATCAAAGAAGCAAAAGACAATTGCACTTTCTTCCACTAAAGCTGAATACATGCCATAACAACTATTGCATGTAAAGTTGTATGGCTAAGAAGAATTTTGCAAGACCTACAACAAAACTCCAAGGCTTCAAGAAAAATTCATTATGATAATATGTCTACGATTTTCATAACAAAAAATCTAGTACTCCACGGTTACAAAACATATTGAAATTTGTGATCACTTCATCTGAGAGTTTGTGGACAAAGGAGAGATCAAGATGGAATTTTACAAGACTAAAGAGCAACTTGCTGATATTTTCACCAAACCCATTCTAAATAAAAGTTCATCCAGTTTGGAGATATGCTTAGAGATTGTGTGATGGGGACATCGACTAGCCCAGAATCTGAAGCAGCTCAGTCCAGAACCTGAAGCCAGCCCGGAACCTGAAACCAGCCCAGCTCAAAACCTGAAGCCAGTCCAGTCCAAACCCTGAAGCCCTAGATCCTGAAGTCGATGAGGCACATATTCCGATGCAGTACGGTTCCCGATACAGCACCTTGATTTATCGTTGTTTTAGGATTAGTTTGTTTCGATGCTTTAGGATTTATTGGATTAGTTTATTTTTTTTAATAAATAGTTTGAATGTGTTAGGATTGAGGGTGAGGTATCTGAGATCAGGATATCGGATATCTCAAATTAGCCTATTTAATTATTTTATCATTCTTCGAATAAAAATTAGATGAAGAATATTTGGGTAAAGAAAACAAAAACTCCTGGTTAAGGAGAGGGTGCAGATGTCCTACATGGTCGCTCTGGATAAGAGTGAGCGCTGAAGCCTAGGTCAGTAACCCAACCACGATTTTTTTTTCTTCCTAAATTTTTCATTCCATCTTTCTTCTCCATCTCTTCTTTTTCATCGCTATTCTTTCCCCTTTCCCATCTCTATTCCCTTTTGTTGGAGCAAGACCGCTCCATGGAACACCCGGGATCCTACTTGATGTTGCCATGGCGGAAAGGTAATGCACCATCAGGGAAGGGATGGGGCACACCGTCCGCTCCCATCACGGAGGCGTGCCCTCCATGGGGTTGCATGCACGAGAGAGAATCAAGGAGATCAGAAGGGAGGCTAGGATTTTGGAGGAGAAAAGGGATCGCATATTATTTTATTGATGTTCCAGTCATTCTTTATATACAAAACAGATATAATCCTAGGTTGCAACCGACCTAGCCCTAAAAAACTCCCCCCTCTAAGTCACTTGAGAAAACTCAAATCCGAGCCCATGTACACCCATGTCTCACTAGTTTTCTCTACCCTAGATCAAAACCCTGGCTCAACATGACTCAGATCCCTGGAAATTTATAAACTAGCTTCCAGACCTGTGTGACTCCACTCAAGACTTGGAGCACCACATTAGCCCCAATAATCTCCACCTTGGTGCTATAAGTCTTGACAAGCTTCGCATGGCCGTCTGCACCCTTCCTACTATCTCCAGAGCTGACATCTTCCCGTCAAAGCCACCTCGCCTCCCTAATTAGAACATTGACCTGTGCTCCATAGCTCCTGAGACTCGTGCTCCACCGCACTCCTAACCTCGAACTGATATTTTCCTGCTCTGTCCTCGTGACTACAACATCAACCTATACTTCCACAGTACACACAGACAGCTGTGCAAACCTAACGCCAATGTCAAACCTCTTCAGCTTCTGAGCTCCCATGGAGACCTTTGGGATGACCGCCTCCTCAGCTGAAGATCCATACAAGTTTCTTGAGACTAACCTGTACTTGCTCCATAGCACCAACTTAAGATATCTGTTGTAGACTCCCTTCTGCTAAGCAGCTGCATCACTCACCCTGGACTTCTTGAAAAGACCTACAATGATCCTAAACCAGCACTCGCTGCACCCAAAGCTCCACCTGACACAATCTCCATAGAGCCATGCCAATCTCTGCACACTCTGCTCCACCTGGCTAAGTGTACCCCTGGCACTCATGCTAGGATCTGGTCAGTATTCCTGCACCACCTGCTCTGAACCCATGCCAAAGCTCTCTCTCCAGCAGTAAAGACACCTCCAACCAGTGCTCCACTTGAACCAAAAGTCCACCTGATGCCGTAGAAGTAAACTACAAGGCCAGTAACTCAATGCTACCTTGCTGAGCCTGCACCTGAATCTCATACCCAATCGCTGCCTCCTCGGACCCTTCGCATCACCGTGGACCACTCTAAGACTGTTTCGGATACTCTGTAACCCCGCATGAACCTCCAAAACCCAGGAGCTCATCCTAACTCCTTTGATCCAGTGACTGAACCCAGCAACCATCTCCAGCGACTGCTCCATCATGTCCTAGCCTGTCTCCTAGCTGCATGATGTCCCTAGCACTCCCTAAGACCTATCCCCTTAGTCTCCCTAAGCTGCCATCCCCATCAGCTCCAATCTGTCCCTAGGTCAATGCCGCCATTGTTGGCTCCACCCAGTGAATTTGATGAATAACAAAATATTGAGTGCATATTGTATTCTAATGAGGATTTCAAGTTGTGAGTTTTCAGGAAGAAAGTACCTCAAAATCTCAAAAACTTATGGTTTATGGCACGTAATGGAACGGAGCAATTCTCACAAATCAGGGCATCCTCTTCATTGAAAAAGGGCATCTAAATGTTTAAATATTATGTGTTTATGTTTTCTAGAATTATATTTATGTTTTCGAGGCATTTACACTTGAATCTGAGATTTTTCAGTCTCAAGTGTCGACACCTAGACAGTCAAGTGTCGACACTTCAGCATTTGGCATAGACAAAAATCCTTGGCATGCCAAGTGTCGACACCTATATCTAAGTGTCGACACTTAGGTTCCAAGTGTCGACTCAAGGCCTGAGAATTTTGAAAATACAGAACTTTATAATTTGAGGATTTTTGTGTCAAGTGTCGACACCTGTGCATCAAGTATCACTTGAATGTTCAAGTCTCGACACCTAGAGATCAAGTGTCGATACCTGACAGCCAAATATCGACACTTGCAGCCTGACAGCTCTAACGGATCTATTTTTCTGGCTTGCAGAACTTGCTTTTCAAGCTCCAAACGGCTATTTCCGAGGTACCAACGGTCACAAACCATTTTTTGGAAGGTTCTTGGTGTATTTAACCTCCACCAACCTCATTTTAAAGATATGCAAGTGTATTAAAGTACATTCAAGTCTACTCAAAAGCCAAAAAGCCAATATTCTCTCAAATACTTCACATCAAAAGCCTCTTATAGTTTGATTCCTTGAAAAGCCTACAAGCTCATCCTTATTTCATTCCAAAAGAGGCACTTTGAAGGAGATTCCAAGGAAGAGTGAATACAAAGCGTCTACTTGAGCTTCAAAGATTCCAATCTACTCTTGAAGAGAGTTTGTTTTAGTTTTAAATTGTATATCTGTTTTATTGTGTTTTGACCTTGCTTTCAAAGGTATCTTGAAAGAAGGTTATTATGGTTTGTTGGTGAGCCAAAGGGATAAAACCAACTAGGGTTAACTTGTGAGCCCGAAGACAAAACAAGTGTTAAAGTTTGTTAGTAAGCCTAAGTGATAAAACCAACTTAGGTTTTGACTTGTGAGCCTTGTGAAAAACAAGTCAACTGTAATCTAGTTTGGATTATAGTGAAATTTCCAAGGGTGGCTTGGGAAGTGGATGTAGGTGCTAGGTTTGCACCGAACCACTATAAACCTTGTGTTTGTGTGTGATTACTCTCTTCCTCTCTTGCTCTTTAATTATTGCTAACATCTTGCATTGAATTCATCATTGTTCACAAGCACCACTAGTCCCTCTCATTATTGTCTTAAATTTTTTTAAAAGACCCAATTCACCCCCCTCTTGGGCTCCATTTCTGGGCAACAAGTGGTATCAGAGCACCGGTACTCTTTTGTAGGTCCAAGGATCTTGAGTAAAAGATCATGGTAGCCCCAATAGGAAAGGGTATTGTTGAAGGTCAAGCTTCAAATCATCCTCCACTTTTTAATGGCACAAATTACACATACTAGAAGACATGCATGCGCATATTTATTCAAGCTCTTGATTATAATTTGTGGAGGACAACTGTAAAAGGTCCTCATCAGCCTACAATGTTGATTAATAGCATTCTCACTCCAAAAATGGAAGATGATTGGGATGAGAATGGCATTAAGCAAATCGAGCTTAATGCTAAGGCTATGAACCTTTTATTTTGTTCTCTTGATCCAAGTGAATTTAATAGAATATCAAATTGTCTCTCCGCCAAGGAGATTTGGGATACACTTGAGGTTACCCATGAGGATACACACCAAGTGAAAATCGCCAAGGTCAATATGCTTATTCATACATATGAAATGTTTAAAATGGAACCTACTGAGTCAATTAGTGAAATGTATACTAGGTTCACAAATATTGTGAATGGCATGAGAAGCTTAGAAAAAATTATTTCTAACGGTGAACTTGTGAATAAACTTCTCAGGTCTCTACCAACTTCGTGGGATGCGAAGGTCACTGCTATTGAAGAAGCTAAGGATGTCAACACTCTCCCGCTGGAACAACTGTTGGGTTCTTTAATGACTTATGAGCTCTCTCTCAAATAAAAGAATGGAGAGGTCGACAAAAAGAAGAAGGCAATCGCGTTCAAATCTACTGCTAGAGAGGACTCAAGCGAAGACTCCGAAGAAGATGATGAAGAAAATGAGACGGCTCTGTTAGCAAGAAAATTCAGAAGGTTCATGAGGAAGAAAAAGTTTAACTACAAAAAAAACCTCTAAAAGGTGAGCCGAGTAAAGAGAAGGACAAAGAAAAGGAGAAGGAGCAGTCTACGTGTTTTGAGTGCAAAAAACCCGGGCATTTCAAGGTAGACTGCCCCTTGTTAAAGAAAAGAAGAAGAAAGCTGAGAAAGAAAGCCATGATGGCAACCTGGAGTGAAAGTGAAGACTCTAGTTCTGAGGAAGAACAACAAGAGGTAGCAAACTTCTGTCTGATGGCCGATCATAATGAGGTATGTTCCGAAACCGAAAATGAATTTACTTTTGATGAGCTTCATGAAGTTTTTGACGAACTAGTCATAGAATTTCAAAAGTTAAAATCAAAACATAAAGATTTAAAGAAGCAAAATTTGGATCTAGCCAAAACAAATAACAACCTTTTAAATGAAAATGAATGCCTTCTTATACAAAATAAAAAATTAAATGATAAGATTATGGCACTTGAAAAAGAAAAGGATATCTTTAAAAAGAAAAGTGACTTACTTTCAAATGAAAATTTGTCAAAACAAAGCAAAGAAATTTTAAATGAAAACAAAAGATATAAAGAAGAAATTGAAAAACTAAAATCTTTTGTAGAAAAATTTACTTACAGTTCTGAAAAATTGAATTTACTCTTAAATAACCAAAGAGCAGTATTTGACAAAGCAGGTTTAGGATTCAGAACTCATAAGAAACAGAAACTCTTTAAAAATTTCTTTGTGTCTGCATCTTATCCATTACTTGCTATACTTGTGGTATCAAAGGACACAAATCTTATATGTGCAACAAAAGAAAGTTAAATAACACTAAGAAAGTTTGGGTTCCAAAAGAACCAATGCCACTAACCAAAAAGGACCCAAGATGGCTTGGGTACCTAAAGTCTCCACTTGATCTTTATTGCAGGTATGCCTTGCAACCAATAAGAAAATGATGTGGTACCTTGATAGCGGTTGCTCAAGGCATATGACAAGAGATGTGGAGCAGTTCTCATCACTCATATATCAAAATGGTGGCAATGTAACTTTTGGTGATAATGGAAATGGCAAAATTATCAGTATTGGTAAAATCCATATCACCCCTACCTCTTATATTGATAATGTATTATATGTTGATGGTTTAAAACATAACTTGCTTAGCATTAGTCAGTTTTGTGACAAAAATTTTAAAGTTGTTTTTGAATCTTCTTTGTGCATTGTTTCTAGTCTAGATGACAATGGCATTAAGTTATTGGTCATAGGCATGGCAATATTTATATGGTTGATCTTGATGATCTCCCTATTCAGAAAGGTCAATGTCTAGTGGCAATGGAAGCCAAGATCGATAAAACTAGTTGGTTTGGCATCGTAGACTAGGACATGCAAGCATGCATTTAATTTCAAAACTTAGCAAAAAGAACTTGGTAAAGATTTGCCTAAACTCAATTTTGAAAAAGATAAGACTTGCAGTGCATGTCAACTTGGAAAACAAACAAAATCCTCTTTCAAACCAAAAGGAGTAATCTCTACATCTAGACCTTTGAAATTGCTTCACATGGACCTCTTTGGGCCAACTAGAACATCTAGTTTGGGAGGTAAGAAGTATGGTCTAGTCATTGTAGATGATTTCTCATGATTTACATGGGTCATGTTTTTAGCACATAAAGATGAAAATTTTTCTGAATTTATTAGATTTCATAAAAGAGTTTTGAATAAAAAGGTATTTCAGTAGTATCTTTGAGAAGTGATCATGGAACCGAATTTGAAAATACCGATTTTGATAAATTTTGTATTGAAAATGAAATTCATCACAACTTTTCTGCACCTAGGACACCTCAACAAAATGGGGTAGTAGAAAGAAAAAATAGAACTCTTGAAGAAATGGCACGCATCATGCTTTGTGAAAATGATTTACCTAGATATTTTTGGGTGGAAGCCATAAATACTGCATGCTATATTTTAAATCGAGTTTTAATTCGACCGATTTTAAAGAAAACACCTTATGAGCTTTGGAAGGGTAGAAAACCCTCAATTCATTATTTTCATATTTTTGGATGCCGTTGTTTCATCTTAAACAATGTAAAGATAATTTGAGTAAATTTGATGCCAAATCAGATGAGGGAGTCTTTCTAGGCTACTCCATATCTAGTAAGGCATACAGGGTCTTCAACAGAAGAACACTTGTTGTTGAAGAATCCATACATGTGGTATTTGATGAAACTAACCAAAAATCTTCAAGAAAAGAAGATGTACTTTCTGATGAAACAGGTAGCAAGAAAACTGAAGAAATAAACAACAATGAAGGGCTTACCAAGGAACAGAACGATGATCAAAACACTGAAGGAGATCAAGCACAAGGTGATGAAAATACATCAACTGTTGATCCATTACCAAAAGAATGGAGGTATCTCATGGACACCCAAAAGAACTAATTATAAGTGATCCATCTAAAGGTGTAAGTACTCGATCATCCCTTAGAAATATCTGTGATTACTTAGCTTTTGTGTCTCAAATTGAACCTAAAACTATTGAGGAAGCTGAATGTGATAGTAATTGGATAAATTCTATGCAAGATGAACTTAATCAATTTAAAAGAACAATGTTTGGACATTAGTAGATAGGCCTTCAAACACTTCAATTATTGGTACAAAATGGGTTTTTCGAAATAAACTTGATGAAAATGGAGTAGTAACTAGAAATAAGGTTAGACTAGTTGCCAAAGGATACAATCAGGAGAAAGGGATAGATTTTGATGAAACCTTTGCTCCTATAGCTAGACTTGAGGCAATTAGGCTATTGCTGGCTTTTGCTTGCTTCATGAATTTTAAACTATATATATCAAGTGGATGTTAAAAGTGCCTTTTTAAATGGATTAATTGAAGAAGAAGTTTACGTTGAGCAACCCCCTGGTTTTGAAAATTCTGAATTTCCAAATCATATTTATAAACTTCATAAAGCTTTATATGGATTGAAACAAGCTCCAAGAGCTTGGTATGATCGTTTAAGCTCCTTTTTGCTAAAAAATGATTTTACTAGAGGTAATGTAGATAAAACTTTGTTTTTAAAGAAAAACGAATGATGATCTTTAGTAGTACAAATCTATGTAGATGATATAATATTTGGTGCTACTAATAATCTCTTTGTCAAGATTTTGCAAAGTTAATGCAGGGTGAGTTCGAGATGAGCATGATGGGAGAACTGAATTTCTTCTTCGGACTCCAAATAAGGCAAACCAAAGAGGGATCTTCATCAACCAAACAAAATATACAAAAGAAATACTCAAGAAGTTTGGGATGGAGAACACCAAGCCTTTAGGTACCCTATGAGCTCTACATGTAGCTTGACAAGGATGAATCAGGTAAGTCTATAGACCAAAAATTATATCATGGCATGATCGGTTCATTGTTATATCTTACTGCCAGTAGGCCAATATCATGTTTAGTGTCTGTATGTGTGCTAGATATCAGTCTAATCCTAAAGAGTCTCATCTTTTGGCTGTTAAACGCATACTTAGATATCTATCTGGCTCAATTGAAATTGGTTTATGGTACTCTAGAGATTCTTCATTTGAATTGATTGCTTATTCTGATGCTGACTTTGTTGAGTGTAAACTTGATCGTAAAAGTACTAGTGGAACCTGTCAGTTTCTTGGAGTAAATTTGATCTCTTGGAGTAGCAAGAAATAGAACTCAGTTGCTCTATCTACGGTGGAAGCCAATATATAGCAGCTGGAAGCTGTTGTGCTAAATCCTCTGGATCAAATAGCAACTCGAAGATTTTGGTATTAAACTAACTAAGACACCCATAAGATGTGACAATACTAGTGCAATCAACCTATCTAAAAATCCTGTGCAACATTCAAGAAGTAAACACATTGAAATAAGACATCATTTCATAAGAGATTATGTAAAAAACTCTAATGTTATTCTTGATTTTGTTTGTACTGATGATCAGTTAGCAGAAGTGTTTACCAAGCCTTTGAGTGAGGATAGATTCTGTCTGATTAGAAGAGAGTTAGGTGTCATTGATCCATTCTCCTAGAACTCTTTAGTATTAATTATACCTAAATCCTAGAGCTCAAAACCTCTTGATTAAAGCCCCAAAAACCTTATCAAAATATTTCCTATTTTTCAAAAAATTTTCGGATTTTTTCAATTTTTTTGGCCAAGTGTCGACACTTGGAAATTGTCAAGTATCGACACCTGACCAAGTGTCGACACTTGACACATTCGAAGTGTCGACACTTGCAAAACAGGAACTATTTTTAAAAAGACCGACCGAGGGTTTTGTAATTTTTTTTCCCCGTCGATTTCTTGCAACAGTGGTCCCCTCTGTCCAAATCCATCCTTTTACTCTTTAATCCATCACAAATCAGGTATTTCCCCTTCCATTTTTATTTTATTTTTCCTCGTTTTTGGTTTTGACGTTTTCGAACCAAACAACCGTGAATGGGATTTTTCGAGTGTTTTTCATGAATCTAACCGGATTTCTACGTGTTTTAGTGGATTTCTAAAACTCCATTTGAGGGAATAGTGATTTAAATATTTTTCTCGGATTTTCCTCGTCTTTTGGTCGTTTTCACCCACTTTTCGCAAAAAATACTATTTTATTGATTTTGGCCGAAATAATTTGGGTTTTCATCTAAATTAAACATACTAAATCCATTTATTGTTGATTTAGAAAGGTTTTTCATGATATATTTGCGACATTTTCGCCTATTTGCTAAAACCCAAGTGTTTAGACCCAAATCCCATGGGTTTTGATTTTTTAGGCCTTACAAAAATTATTTTCCAAAGGTTCAAATATGTTTTAACGAACAAAAATATTTTTATAAATATATGTTCGAAATATTGTCATTTAATCAAAGTATAAGTTGTAAAAATTTCACTTTAAACTGATTTACGATTTTTTCAAACAATGTTTAAGGTATTTTGCAACCCAAAATTGGTTTAAACTCTGGTTTTCTAAACCTTTCTAAACATTTTTTTAAAAAAAGAATGAAACTCTCCTTATCTCAACCTGTAGCCAGTCCCTTAGTTCTAAACCTATCTTCCTTCTTCCCTGGCCAGCTTGCTGTAATGGGTCCCAGGAAGAGACTTGCAGTTAGGGAGAGGCCCAGTCGTGGTGTTAAGAGGAGGTCGAAGGCCGGATTTGATACAGCACAGCCTAGCAGTACAGCCACACCGACCTCTCCCTGCAAAGAGGATGGCAGGGAAGTTAGTAACCTCAGGGAGGAGAGTCGACTTGGAGTGTTTCGATAGGCACCATTTTGGTATTGACAGGTACTCACTGATGCAGGATTAGTACCATTCTGCACCTGCAGGAGAGGTACTATCCTCACCTAGTGAGAGAATTTTATGGTGCATTAGACTGTCGACGACTTCTGTGGACTACTTCAGTCAGGGGTATTCAGATTTCACTGACAGATGAGCTTCTGGGCAGAGTATGGGAGATCCCTCATAGGGGAGTCTGTGTCTTTTCGGTAGATGACAAAGAGGCTGTGTTTAGGTGCATTCTTGAGAGAGAGGACGTTCGCGGTATATCCGTAGTTACTATGAACCAGTTGTCATTGGAGATGCTCCTATTGCACCACATCACAGCATGCATACTTCTACCGAAGACTGGAAGATTTGACTTCATCACCGAGAGGGAGTTGATGGTGATGACGAGCCTGATTGAGAGGAGGTAGATTGATCTTCCATCCCTGATGCTCACTCAGATGCATGATGCTGCGACACAGCGCTGACACTGTTTACCGTACAGCATGGCACTGACCAGACTATTCAGAGCGTGTGGAGAATCATTGGAGGGGGGATCCCCAAGGAGATACTACACACAGATGTGTACGACGAGAGGTCTTTGCACCGCATGGGATACAGGTTAGTTGGAGGTCGATGAATTCGCAGAGAGTCTGGCCAGGAGCTAGATGAGGAGGACGAGATTCGAGAGGCAGAGGCTAGACCATCTGAGCCAGCAGTTTTTCCTCCAGTAGATATCCCATCGACACATGCAGAGCATTTGTCTCCTGACACTTCAGCTCCTCCGCCACCTTCTACAAGACTATCTTTTGAGGAGCATGCCAGAGAGCAGTTTACAGAGATCAGGGGTGAGATGACTTAGCTACGTAGCGAGGTTGAGCTTCTATGAGCACATACTACCTTGGAGTATGCTGAGATTCACAGATCTATGGAGGAGGGATTCTGAGTGTCTGTTGAGATCCCTTATACCTCCTGCAGCCCCTGCAGTTGCACGATCAGATGATGATGATGATGATGACGATGATGATGATGATGGCGGCGATCACCAGAGCGACCATGCTGATTCTATTGAGGGTGGTGATCAGGATGACGACCGAGCTATAGAGGTAGTGGGCCGTGATAGTGATAGTGATGGCAGTGCCGATGATTATGAGGTGGTCAGTCAAGATCCTCCCACTACACCAGCTCCTACTACTGCCTTGCCTGATTCCACACCGGACCTTGTTACGCCAGCTGATCTTCTTTCACCCCCTTCCACTAGATCATCTAGGGTTATACCCACCTTTGGTCCTTCCGGCCGCACTAGGAGTCGTCGAGCTTTAGCACCTCCTAGGGCATTAGCCACTAGATCTAGGATCTGTGCTTCATTCAGTCTTGATGTTCCATCTGATGAGGATTAGCCTCACAGATGTCTGTTATAGCTCTTATGTTGTATCACTTTGATGATATCTGTATGTTTCAGCTCTTGCTGATGACTCGGCAAATTTTGTACTGACAACTTATCTATTATATATATTTCAGTTTAGTACTCATTATTTGTGTTTCAATGAATCAATTTACTATTTTTTTGGCTTTGATACTCTTTTATCTTGGTATATTTTTTTAGCTCTGATACTCTTTTATATTAGTATAATTTTGGCTCTGATATCTATGTTATTTGATTCTCTACTATCTTTTTGTCTCCATGCTCATTGTGAGGGGGAGGTTATTCCCCTTTCTAATGATTGACAAAAAGGGGGAGAAAAAGGTGTTAATTCATAAAGTGTTAATTCATAAATTTGATTGAGAAATTGTATTGATTGTGTTGATTTTTCACCTTGTAAGAATCTTTGAAGTTTACCTTAATAAGAAGTATCTAATTAAGGGGAAGATTGATTCTCCCTAACTATGAAGTTTTTGCCTCTTTTATGGACTTAAATTCATATTCATAAATTATAATGGTTAAAGTTTGAAATATATTGCCTTTTTACTCAAGGTTTTGTCATCATCAAAAAGGGGAAGATTGTTGGCTCCACCCAGTGATTTTGATGAATAACAAAATATTGAGTGCATATTGTATTCTAATGAGGATTTTAAGTTGTGAGTTTTCAGGAAGAAAGCACCTTAAAATCTCAAAAACTTATGGTTTATGGCACGTAATGGCACGGAGCAATTCTCACAAATCATGGCATCCTCTTCATTGAAAAAGGGCATCTAAATGTTTAAATATTATGTGTTTATGTTTTCTAGAATTATATTTATGTTTTCGATGCATTTACACTTGAATCTGAGATTTTTCAGTCTCAAGTGTCGACACCTGGACAGTCAAGTGTCGACACTTCAGCATTTGGCACAGATAAAAATCCTTGGCACGCCAAGTGTCAACACCTATATCCAAGTATCGATACCAAGTGTCGACACTTAAGTTCCAAGTGTCGACTCAAGGCCTGAGAATTTTGAAAATACAGAACTTTATAATTTGAGGATTTTTGTGTCAAGTGTCGACACCTGTGCATCAAGTGTCGATACTTGAATGTTCAAGTGTCAACACCCAGAGATCAAGTGTCGACACTTGACAGCCAAGTGTCGACACCTGATAGCCAAGTATCGATACTTGCAGCCTGACAGCTCTAACGGATCTATTTTTCTGGCTTGCATAACTTGCTTTTCAAGCTCCAAACGGCTATTTCCGAGGTACCAACGGTCACAAACCATTTTTTGGAAGGTTCTTGGTGTATTTAACATCCACCAACCTCATTTTAAAGATATGCAAGTGTATTGAAGTGCATTCAAGTCTACTCAAAAGCTAAAAAGCCAATATTCTCTCAAATACTTCAAATCAAAAGCCTCTTATAGTTTGATTCCTTGAAAAGCCTACAAGCTCATCCTTATTTCATTCCAAAAGAGGCACTTTGAAGGAGATTCTAAGGAAGAGTGAAGACAAAGCATCTACTTGAGCTTCAAAGATTCCAATCTACTCTTGAAGAGAGTTTGTTTTAGTTTTAAATTGTATATCTGTTTTATTGTGTTTTGACCTTGCTTTCAAGGGTGTCTTGAAAAAAGGTTATTGTGGTTTGTTGGTGAGCCAAAAGGATAAAACCAACTAGGGTTAACTTGTGAGCCCGAAGACAAAATAAGTGTTAAGGTTTGTTGGTAATCCTAAGTGATAAAACCAACTTAGGTTTTGACTTATGAGCCTTGTGAAAAACAAGTCAACTGTAATCTAGTTTGGATTATAGTGAAATTCCCAAGGGTGGCTTAGAGAGTGGATGTAGGTGATAGGTTTGCACCGAACCACTATAAACCTTGTGTTTGTGTGTGATTACTCTATTCCTCTCTTGCTCTTTAATTATTGCTAACATCTTGCATTGAATTAATCATTGTTCACAAGCACCACTAGTCCCTCTCATTATTGTCTTAAATTTTTTTAAAAGACCCAATTCACCCCCCCTCTTGGGCTCCATTTCTGGGCAACAGCCATACTGGGACACTCCCGACTGCCTGATACCTCCGGCGCTCCCTGAGATTATCCCCTGTCTCCTTGAGCTACCTCTGGCATCGCCTTTACTGATATACTCCGGTCTCCTTGAGATATCCATCTCCCGAGACCCACCTCCAACCATGCGGGATACCACCCATGTCCAACTCCATCACGATCAAGGTAGCTAGAGTACTACCGATTGCTCTCCTCCACAGTGATCAAGAACCCAGTCCACTACTGATGGAGCTACCACTCATGCTCTGAAAGAACTCCGGTATGTATCGCTCCACCTGTGCTAAACCACAGATCACCCAACCTGCCATTACTCCTCAGCACAGGACCCGCAGCTCTTCACTACCATCGCAAGCTCCTACACCATCGGATCCATCATCTTCGACGAGATCCACTCCACCAGTAGACCTCCATACTACTCCCGATACGTCAACCTCTATCCTCCTGGGAGGCTGAAGATGGAACAATCCTGCTCGTGCTGCCCGCATTCACGGTCACTGCGCCACTATCTCCACATATCCTATGATCTGACTTCATCACTGGATCCATCCTAACTAAACATGAAGAGCTCAAAAAATGAAATCCAACGGCATAGATGGGGCTCAAATTGAAGTTCAATTGAGCCTAGAATCGCCAAAAAATCAATCAACACATATTTCAAAGCAAAGTCCTTAGGATGCCGATCCACCGTGAACCGATCTAACGGTTCACGCATGCAAAGCCGATCCATAACCGCCATTGCTGTTAGTCCATAGCAGAGAACCGTGGACCAAAGCACCTCCCGGCCACCGCCGTCACCCCCAGCCACCGCACCACAGCTCCGGCGACTGCCCACCACCGTGCCATGCTTTCGGTGGCTGCTCGCATGCACGGCAATGCCTTCGGTGGCTGCCCACGTGCACGATCATGGCCGATTCACTCCGATCAGGATTGTGCATCTCCTCCGATATCTTTCCGCCATCGAGCCCCCCTCTGGTGAATTGCCTGTCGCCAAACCTAGCCTGATCTGCTCCGATCGGCCACCGCCGCTTCCACCACGCCAAGCACCGTCGCATGATGGAGCCTACGGTCTATCCCGCCCTGCAACCGACGAGCCCACACCTCAGTCGAGCCCATGATGCCCCATGATGCCACGTGACCGGCAAGCAACCTGTTGCCTCCACCTAGTGATTTTGATGAATAACAAAACATTGAGTGCATATTGAATTCTAATGAGGATTTCAAGTTGTGAGTTTTCAGGAAGAAAGCACCTCAAAATCTCAAAAACTTATGGTGTATGGCACGTAATGGCACGGAGCAATTCTCACAAATCCGGGCATCCTCTTCATTGAAAAAGGGCATCTAAATGTTTAAATATTATGTGTTTATGTATTCAAAAATTTTATTTATGTTTTCGAGGCATTTACACTTGAATCTGAAAGTTTTCAGTCTCAAGTGTCGACACCTGAATAGTCAAGTGTCGACACTTCAGCATTTGGCACAAACAAAAATCCTTGGCATGCCAAGTGTCGACACCTATATTCAAGTGTCGACACCAAGTGTCGACACTTAGGTTCCAAGTGTCGACTCAAGGTCTGAGATTTTTGAAAATACAGAACTTTGTAATATTGAGGATTTTTGTGTCAAGTGTCGACACCTGTGCATCAAGTGTCGACACTTGAATGTTCAAGTGTCGACACCCAGAGATCAAGTGTCGACACCGACAGCCAAGTGTCGGCACCTAACAGCCAAGTGTTGACACTTGCAGCCTGACAGCTCTAACGGATCTATTTTTTTGGCTTGCAGAACTTGCTGTTCAAGCTCCAAATGGCTATTTCCAAGGTACCAATGGTCACAAACCATTTTTTGGAAGGTTTTTGATGTATTTAAGCTCCACCAACCTCATTTTAAAGCAAGAGAAGAGAAGAGAAGTGTATTCAAGTGCATTGAAGTCTACTCAAAAGCTAAAAAGCTAATATTCTCTCCATACTTCACTTCAAAAGCCTCTTCTAGCTTGATTCCATTGAAAAGCCTACAAGCTCATCCTTACATCATTCCAAAAAGAGGCACCTTGAAGAGATTTCAAGGAAGAGTGAAGACAAAGCATCCACTTGAACTTCAAAGATTCCAATCTACTCTTGAAAAGAGTTTGTTGTAGTTTTAAGTTACATATCTGTTTTTATTGTGATTTGACCTTGCTTTCAAGGGTGTCTTGAAAGAAGGTTATTGTGGTTTGTTGGTGAGCCAAAGGGATAAAACCAACTAGGGTTAACTTGTGAGCCCGAAGACAAAACAAGTGTTAAGGTTTATTGGTAAGCCTAAGTGACAAAACCAACTTAGGTTTTGACTTGTGAGCCTTGTGAAAAACAAGTCGACTGTAATCTAGTATGAATTATAGTGAAATTCCCAATGGTAGCTTGGGGAGTGGATGTAGGTGCTAGGTTTGCACCGAACCACTATAAACCTTGTGTTTGTGTGTGATTGCTCTTTTCCTCTCTTGCTCTTTAATTGTTGCTATCATCTTGCATCAAATTTATCATTACTCACAAGCACCACTAGACCTTCATTTTATTGTCTTAATTCTTTAAAAGACCCAATTCACCCCCTCTCTTGGGCTCCATTTCTGGGCAACACAACCGATGACGCCCCCCCCCCCCCCCCCCCCGCCGTCGTCTTTCACCAGATCTTCCTCTCATCCGGATTAAACCATGAGAAGACCTCACAGTCTTCTTCTCCCTTATGGTGATCAAGCCCCAGAAAGGGGCGATCCCTCATGGACGGCCTTCTCTCTCTGTTCCCAGGGAGGGCAGCAGGCCCTCACCTCCGGATCTCAGAACTAGAGATGTGCATCCCCATTACGAATCCTCTTTCCTGCTTCCTTCACGCCATCGCATCAAGATCGGCTCTGATACCAATTGTTAGAGCAAGACCACTCCACGAAACACTCGAAATCCTACTTGATGCCGTCATGGTAGAAAGGTAACACACCATCAAGGAAAGGATGGGGCATGCCATTCGCTCCCGTCATGGAGGCGTGCCCTCCATGGGGTTGTACGCATGAGAGAGAACCAAGGAGATCAAAAGGAAGGCTAGGGTTTTGGAGGAGAAAAGGGATCGTATATTATTTCCCCGACATTCCAGTCATTATTTATATACAAAATAAATATAACCCTATGTCACAACCAACCTAGCCCTAAAACACTCCCCCCCTCTGAGTCACTTGAGAAAACTCAAACCCGAGCCCATGTACACCCATGTCTCACAAGTTCTCTCTACCCTAGGTCAAAACCCTGACCCAACATGACTCAGATCCCTGGAAACTTATAAACCAGCTTCCAGACCTGTGTGACTCCACTCAAGACTTGGAGTACCACATTAGCCTCAACACCTTTCTCCTTTGAATTTGAGAACAACCACCGAGCCATCAATCTTTCCTGGATCCCGCCTTCACCCGAGCACCATCTGGCCACCGCCCTTCCGCCTATGAAAAGCACCGTGCCGAGCCATCACCCGCTACCCTCGGCATCGCCATCCCTCTGTTTTTCGAGTGCCATCAGCAACCCCTTCTCCGACGATCATGGCCAACTCCCCATCGCTCGCCTCCGCGTTCGCTGCAACCAAATCCACCACCAAGCCCCGTTTCCACTCAATCCCGTATCGCACGAGCCGCTACCCACCCCCACTGGCGAACCTTGCTATCCCTCCACCTCAGATCAATGCCTGAGATGTCGGATACCCTGTTCCATCTCTACCAGACCTCCTGAGCCGCGAACATCGTCGTGCAGTCCATCTCCCATCGATCGGACACCACGTCACCCGTCGGAGAGCTCGTGCCATCATCTACTCCGGATCCACCCGATTCCACCGGCATGCCCGTCACGCTTGATGCTCTCCTCCACCTCTCTGCCGCAATCTATTGCTTTCCACAGAGATCCGCCTGTTTCTTCCGAGCGCGCCAACTCCCAGCCGTCAGACTCCACCTCTGCCATCCTCACCACCGATCGAAACACCTCCATCGCAGTTTAGCCCATCGAACCATCGTTCCCTTCCCAGTGCTGTCGCTGAAGAGGCCACCAGCGAAAACCCCCCTCCGCGAGCCACCCTAGTGTGGTTCCGTGAAGAAGGAGAGGGGCACCGCACGAACGTGAAAGCAGTTGCCCTTCCCCTTTGCCAATTTCAGTGTTGCACTTTCCTAAAAGCTACACAAATTTCAGAGACCTACATGGATTTCAGAGCCATAGCTGGTTTTCATAATGCTGCCTTCAAGTGCAGAGTCTTCTGCATGCTTCTCAGAGCATAGCCAGCTTCCCTAATGCCGACTTTAGTTTAGGCATTAAAAAAACATGAAAAAAAGAGAAAAATATGAAAGAAGAAAATATAAAAATAAGGAAAAAAAGTATTTTTAAATAATTTGGGCCAGGTTGAACCTAGCCTAAAAATCGTTTCATAGCGACCAACGATCCACCCTTCTCTAAAATAATCCTGATCGGGATTCGTCCCACATCAGTTTTGGTATTAGAGCGAGGGTTAGGATAGGTTAATCAATTTTATTTTTAATTACTTTATTTGTATAAAAAAAAATTTAGTTTGCAGATCATGTGCGTCCTAGAGCCAGAAAAGTGGTGAAGCTTGACTCGATGGAGTCGAGTTCTCCCCACCTTAGAAAAATGATGGGGACATCGACTAGCCCAGAATCTGAAACAGCCCAGCCCAGAACCTAAAGCCAGCCCGGAACCTGAAGCCAGCTAAGCCCGAAACCTGAAGCCACCCCAGTCCAAACCCTGAAGGCCCAGATCCTGAAGTCGATGAGGCACACATTTCGATGCAGTACGGTTCCCGATGCAGCACCTTGATTTATCGTTGTTTTAGGATTGGTTTGTTTCGATGTTTTAGGATTTATTGGATTAGTTTATTTTTTTTAAATAAATAGTTTGAATGTGTTAGGATTGAGGTTGAGGTATCTGAAATCAGGATATCAGATATCTCATATTAGCCTATTTAATTATTTTATCATTTTTCGAATAAAAATTAGACGAAGAATATTTGAAAAGAGAAAACAAAAACTCCTGGTTAAGGAGAGGGTGCTGATGCACTACATGGTCGCTCTAGGTAAGAGTGGGGGCTGAAGCCTGGGTGGGTAACCCAACCATGGTTTTTCTTTTTTCTTCCTAAATTTTTCATTCCGTCTTTCTTCTCCATCTCTTCTTTTTTATCGCTGTTCTTTCCCCTTTCCCATCTCTTTCCCTTTCTCCTTCGAATCTGAGAACAACCATCGAGCCATCAATCTTTCTCAAATCTCGCCTAAGCTCGAGCACATCCGGCCACTGCCCTTCCGCCTGTGAAAAGCACCACACCGAGCCATCACCCGCTGCCCTCGGCACCACCATCCCTCTATTTTCTAAGTGCCATCAGCGACCCCTTCTCCGATGATCATGGCCAACTCCCCATCACTCAACTTCGCGTTCGTTGCAACCAAATCCATCGCCAAGCCTCGTTTTCACCTGATCCCGTGTAGCGCGAGCTGCTACCCACCCCTACTGGCGAACCTTGCTATCCGTCCAACTCAGATCAATGCCCGAGATGCTGAATGCACTATTCCATCTCAACCAGACCTCCTGAGTAACAGACATCATCGTGCAGTCCATCTCCCATCGATCGGACACCGCGTCACCCGCCAGAGAGCCCATGCCATCATCTCCTCCGGATCCGTCCGATTCCACCGACATGCCCATCGTGCTCAATGCTCTCCTCCACCTCTCTATCGTAATCTACTACTTTCCACCGAGATCCGCCTATTTCTTCTGAGTGCGCCGACTCCTAGCCATCGGACTCCACCTCCTCCATCCTCACCAATGATCGGAACACCTCCACCGCAGTTCAGCCCATCGGACCACCATTCCCTTCCCAACACCATCATCGGAGAGGCCGCCGGTGAAAACCCCCTTCCACGAGCCACCCTGGTGCGGCTCCATGAAGGAGAGGGGCACCACATGAACATGAAAGCAGTTGCCCCTCTCCTTTGCCGATTTCAATGTTGCACTTTCCTCAAAGTTGCATAAATTTCAGAGACTTGCATGGATTTCAGAGCCATAGTTGGTTTTCCCAATGTCGTCTTCAGTGCATAGTCTTTTACATGCTTCTCAAAGCATAGCCAGCTTCCCTAATGTCGACTTTAGTTTAGGCATTGAAAAAAAATAGAAAAAAGAGAGAAAAAAGGAAAAAAGAAAATATGAGAAAAAAGGAAAAAAAAAAGTATTTTTGAATAATTTGGGACTGGTTGAACCTAGCCTAAAGGTCGTTTCCTAGCGACCAACGATCCACTCTTCTTTAAAATAATCATGATCGGGATTCGTCCCGCATCATTGTGATTTTTCAAGATTAAGGGGGATGGTTGAAAAGTGTTTATTTAGAAAAATCTCAAAAGAAGAAGAAACATCTATATAGCATTAAATTATCTTGGAAATATCTAGATATTATATAAAGTTCTAGAAAAAGGAGTTAAAGTTATCTAGAAATTAATGTTAGAAAAATATAGATCAAAGTCAAGAAACCTCCATCAACTACTATAAATAGATGTACTTCCAACATTTGTAATCAAGAAATTAAGTAAAAAAAATCTTTCAATCAAATTCCAATAACTCTCCTCTTTGCCAATCATTCTTTTACTATATCATATATATCACACATCAACAAAGGATGATCTAATAAGAAGTAATTTGTCCCAGAAGAACAACTATGAGCAAGATCGAGAGGCCCGTAGACAATGGTGAAGGTCCAAGAAGCATTGATCATTCTATCATGCTAACCTAGCATAGGAGGAAACCAGGCTCGATAGTAGTGGGCCTGGCCTACCTCACAGGCAAGCACGGTCCACAGTGCTGAGAGGAGATGGTGCAGTCCATGAGTTTTTGTTGGTCCATTGTCATGGTTTACAGCCAACTTTGCACAATCCAATAGCCCAACATAGAGACCAGGTGCGATCAGATAGCCAGGGGTGTTTTCAACTCTGATTGGGCATGATTTTGTATGATTTCCAGCAATTTTTGATGGATCGGATGGCTGAGAAGCTTTCTGGGTGGTCAAACTCTAATTCAACAAGGTTTTAAATTATTTTTTTACATGAACTAACCCTACTTCGGTCTCCATTTGAACAGAGGCTGAAAGGAGCAGCAGAATGGTTACAGAGTGGATACAAAGACAACCATAAGTGCTTTTCCAAGAGAGAAAAGAAAAGAGGAAGAGCAAAAGAGAGAGAGAGGGCTTGGGTTCCTCCTGTTCGCTATCCTAAGATAATTCTAGGTTTGAAGAATATCTTTAGAATGGATTTCTTCTTCCTATTGGGGTTGTTCTAGCATCTAGAAGAGAAAGAAAAAGAGAGGTTTTTTTGTTCTTATTTCTTGTCAACTTTTTAATTTTTCTTATAGTAAAAGAAAAATATTCTATGCGACTGTGGATATAGAAGTAAGAGACTCTGAACTATGTAAACCCCTATATTTTTGTGCTTGTGTTTTTCTTTTATTTTTTAGACTTTTTCTTCCTTCTCTTATGCTTCTATAATCCGCTACGTACTGCAATCCAACAACTAGTATCAAAGCCCCAGGTTTGAGAGAAGGAATGGGAGAGATGGTAGGAGATGAAGAAAAAGTCAAGATCAATAGGTTTGATGGAAATGACTTGAAATTCTAAAAGATGTAGATCGAGAATTATCTATACCAAAAGAAGCTTTACTTACCACTTCAAGGAAAGAAGTCATCGAGATGTCATAAGCTGATTGAGAGTTGTTGGACCACCAGGCTTTAAGAGTAATCTGTTTGATATTGGCCAGGAACGTCATATGCAATATCCTAGAGGAGAAGACGATGGCTGATTTGATGAAGGCTTGATCCAATATGTATGAGAAATCTTCAACCTCCAACAAGGTATATCTTATACATCGTATATTCAGCTTGAAGATGAATGCAAATGCATTCGTTATTGATCACATTAATGAATTTAATCTAATTACTAGTTAGCTAAGCTCTATTGATATTAGTTTTGATGATGAAGTTCGTGCATTAATTCTACTATCTTCTTTGCCTAAGAGTTGGGATACTATTATAACAGTAGTGAGTAATTCTTGCAGCTCAAATAAGTTGAGATTTGAAGAGATCTGAAACATGATTATCAATGAAGATATCAAGAGAAAAGAACCCAAAGAGAACTCTGGTTCTGCTTAGGTTACTCTAGAAGGTAGATGAAAAACTATACAATGCAATAAAGGCTATGGAAGATCCAAATCTAAACAAAGAGGCTAATTAAGATCAAAGGGTGACAGAATGATGAATTATCAATGTAGCAATAGAAGCAACTACTAATGCCCTAATCCTCAACATGGACAGTCCGATGGAGTCATGGATCCTAGACTCTAGAGCTTCGTTTCACTCCACCTCACAGAAAGAGTATACATTGAATTACATTGCTGGAGATTTCAAAAAAACTTATCTTGCTGATAGGGATGCAAATGGGTCGGGTCGGATCGAGTCATGAGTGACCCCTATCCGACCCGATTCTTTGATCGGGTTCTAATATTAGACCCAGACCCAACCTACTATAAAATCGGATCGGGTCGAGTTCACTATTAAAATTCTCAATCCAACGGGTCATTCGAATTGGATCAGATTCATAAATAACCCGGTTCTAATTTAAAAAAATTAGATCTAAATATGATCTAGATAAAATATACATAGCTATATTTCAATTATTACATAGCCAACTATTATTAACCATAAAATAGATAACAAATAATATTATTTTCAAAATAAATTAAGATATAAAAATAATTATAACTCTATTTCTATGTTAAAAATAAGTTTCATATAAATTTTAAATTATAATTTAAAGGTCTAAGTAGATATGATCCTAATAGCATTAGTATATTTAAGTTTGGTCGGGTCGGGTCCAAATTCAATAAACTCACACCCAATTCAAAAAATGAAATGGACCTAATTTTAGGACCCAACCCGGATCCACGATTCCATAAAAATGGGTTGGATCGGTCTAAACGGGTCGGGTCGGGTCACAGGTCAACTCGACCCATTTGCAGCCTTGCTTGCTGATGATGAGCCATTAAATATTATGAAAAAAAGGTGATGTGCATATAAAGATATCGAACCAGTCAGTATGGAAGTTCAAAAATGTCAAACATATCTCAGGTTTAAAGAGGAACCTAATTTTAGTTAGACATTTGAATGAAAGGGATATGTCATAACTTTTATCAGTGGCTCTTGAAAGATTATCAAAGGTGCTATAGTGATAGCACGAAAAAATAAGTTGGATACCCTCTACATGACTAGTAATACCAGAGATTTAATGGCTCTAGCATAAGAAGATTCAGAGTTGTTGCATTGCAGATTAGGTCATATGAGCGAGAAAGGTATATAGGTACTATTAAAGAAAGGCAAGCTGATATATTTAAAGTCCATTGATATTGCTCTCTACGAGAATTATATTCTTGGAAAGCAGAAGCAGATCAATGTCTCCAAGATTAGTAGGATATTAAGATTAAAAAAAGCTAAAACTTATACATATTGACATGTAGGGTCCCTCTTCGGTTGTATCTCTTGGAGGCTTGCACTACTATGTGATGTTCATCGACGACTCCACCAGAAAAGTATGGATTTATTTTATAAAAAATAAATCTGATATATTTGCTACTTTCAGGAACTAGAAGAGTTTGATAGAGGATGAGTCTGGTAAGAAAATTAAGTACTTGAGATCAAATAATGAAGGCTAATATGATAGTACCGAGTCCAAGAAGTTCTGTGCAACAAGTAGAATCAAGATGGAGAAAACCATCCTGAGCATGGCATAACAGAACGAGATAGATGAGCATATGAACCGGACCTTGAACGACAAAGCCAAAAGCATGAGGATTCATGCTAGTTTGTCCAAGATATTTTAGGCTACCTACTTAATCAATAGAGGTCCCTCAATGCCTCTTGATTGCAAGTTACTAGAAGAAGAGTATATAAGGAAGTCAGTAAATATATTTCACCTAAAGGTCTTTTATTATGTCTTCTACGTATACGTCAATGCCGAAAAGAGACAAGATTGATGAAAAATTAAAGAAGTGTTTCTCCATTGGGTATGACACTGATGAATTTGGCTAAGTTCTGGAGCGAGAAGCATAGGACAATCATCAGGAACAAGGATATAGTCTTAAATCAAAGATACCTTTACTAGGAGAAGGATGATCCTAATAATATAGAATTTAGTTAAGAAGAAGAAACAGGTCGAGTTGGAAGAAATCATAGAGGATGATATTGCCAAGAGAGCAAACGAAGATTCTAAACCAAGGCCAAAAACACCTCAGCTACGAAGATTTGTAAGAACCCTGAAACCTCCATAAATGTATTCATCTTCTCTTCATTATTTATTATTGATGGATAGTGGTAAATTTGAATGCTATGAGGAAGCTATGGAGAGCAAAGATTTGGTCAAATAGAAGCTGGCGATGAAGAATGAGATATAGTCCTTGAAGAAGAATCAAACTTGGAAGCTCAGCATACTACCAAAAGGAAAGAAGGCTATACACAACAAGTGGATTTACAAAATCAAGGAAGAGCATAATGATAGCAAGAGGTACAAGGCTAGATTGGTTGTTAAAGACTTCTAATGAAAACAAGGTATCAACTACACTAAGATTTTTTACCTTGTTATTAAGCTTTCTACCATTAGAGTTATTCTAAGTATAGTAGCTACTAGGAACTTAAACTTAGAACAGTTAGATGTTACTATTGCTTTTCTATATGATGAGATAAATAAAGACATATATATGCAACAGCCTATTAACTTTGTAGTCACTGGGAAGGAAGATCTTGTGTGTAAACTAAGGAAGAGCTTGTATGGTTTGAAATAGGTCCTGAGGTTATGGTATAAAAAATTCAATGAATTTATAATTGATAATGGTTTTGCAAGGTGCCAGAAGGATCATTACTGCTATTACAACATACTCAACGATAGTTTTATTATTTTACTTTTGTATGTTGATGACATATTGATAGCCAGACCGAACATGTGAGAGATTGAAAGATAGAAAAAGAAGCTACCAAGAGAATTTGAAATGAAGGACATAGGCGTATTAAAATAAATACTTGGACTGAGAATTTAAAAGATAAAGTGGCAAGTACATTGAAGCTGATTTAAGATAGCTATATTGGAAAGTTGCTGGACATGTTCAACATGATAAAGGCTATGCTTGTGAAGACATCTTTGACTGCTTATTTCAAGCCTTCAAAGGAACAATCATCCAAGGATGATGATGAGCTAAAGAGAATGACAAAAGTTTCATATACTTTAGTAATTGGCAGCTTGATATATACGATGGTTTGCACGAGACTCGACATTGCACATATAGTGGGTGCTGTAAACAGGTATTGGCTATTCCGGATGAGCAATATTAGGAAACTATCAAGTGGATTCTGAGATACTTGAAAGGTACCAAGGAGGTTGCTTATACTATAAGAGAGGCAATCAGACTCTACAAGAATTTGTAGATGTAGATTTAAGTGGTGATGCAATATTAGGAGAGCATGATTGGATATGTTTATACTATTGGCAAGACAGCGGTTAGCTTTTCATAGTTACAGAAGATCGTGGCTCTTTTTACTATCGAGATAGAATATATTACAATCACGAAAATTGGCAAGGAAATGATTTGGTTGTAGAATTTTCTAAAAGAGCTAGATAGATAGTAGAGTTACAATGTACTATTTAGTGACAATCATAGTGCTATTCATTTAATGAAGAATCTAATATTCCATGCGAGAACGAAGCACATATACCTGAGATACCACTTCATCAGAGTATTGCTTGAAGATAGAAGCCCGTTACTGAAAAAGATTCAAGGTTTAAAGAACTTGATAGATATGCTGATCAAAGTAGTCATTGCAAAAAAATTAGGACTATGTATGGCCTCAATTGGCCTCCAAAGCTAGTTGGAGGGAAGAAGGGAGGCGCCGCACAGAATACTAACTTATATTTTCAAAGTTTAATTTTCTGTTTCAGGTAGATGCATGTTTGGATGTCTTAGTCTTCAAGTGAAAGAATTGTTGTATAGTGGAGCCTAATCCACCCAATCACGACACATTTGGACTCAACATCTGGCTAAAAAGGAAATATAGAGGCCTCAAAACCCAGCCCAGGAGGAAACCAGTCTCAATAGACCAGGCCTATCCCATGCTGCACACAGTCCATGCATGGTCCACGATGCTAAGAGGAGATGGCATGGCCCATGGAGAGGTTAGCGCAGTCCATGATTTTTTTTGGTTCATTGTCGTGGTCTACAGCTAGCTTTGCACTATCCGATGGTCTAGTGTAGGCCAAGCATGATCGGATAGGCAGGGATGTTTTCAACTTTGATTAGGCATGATTTCGTATGATTTTCGACGATTTTTGATGGATCGAACAACTGAGAGACTTTTTGAGGGTCAAACTCTAATTCAATAGGGTTTTGAATTATTTTTTGATATAATCTAACCCTATTCTGACATCAATTTTAACAAAGGCCGAGAGCAGCAGCAAAACAGTAACAAAGAGGATATAGAGATAACCGTTATGTACTTTTTTTAAAAAGAAAAGAAGAATGGAAGAGAAAAAAGAGAGAGAAAGGGCTTGGATCCTTTTTATCTACTATCCTATAGTATTTCTGGACTTGAGAAATATTTTTAGGATAGATTTCTTCATCCTGTTGAGACTATTTTATATTCAGAAGAGAGAGAAAAAGAAAGATTTTGCCTATTCTTCTCTCTTGTAATTTTTATATTTTTTTAAAAATTTTGAAATCCCAATCATATAAATCTCTCTATCTTTATATATATATATATATATATATATATATATATTCCCGCAACTTCAGTAATCTATTTTGTCCCGCTCTCCAATACTTAGCTCACCATAAATAAAATAATCGTGATGGGGCAATGCGTTGTACCGTATAAAAATTGATCTCCTCTTATAATATTAACCATTGGATCACATCTGCGTGGATGATGTTCTTTCATAAAATCAATCATTGGATTGCATCCAGGCACTATGAACTCCTTCTCCCATCTACCTGTGACGGATCTTGATTCAACGAAGGATTCCTTGTCCCGTTACGCAACCCTGAGCGCTGCGCTGCCTCAAGAAATTCCGCTCCCTCAAGAAAGCCCTTGCTTCTACCTCGGCCTCGGCCACTGTTCCAAGCTCGCTGCATTAACTCCTCAAGAAAGCCCGCGCCGGCACCATGGACGAAGGCGCGGTCGTTGAATTCGCTTCATTCCATTCTTGCTTCCAGTCATTTGCTCTGGAGGCCAGAGAGGAGTGCGTCGTGGCTCCACCCCTGCCACATGGTCTCTCTCGAGGGAAGAATCCCGTCACCCCCCTCTCCTCTGCCCTCCCACCGCCTTCTCGTAGATGCCCTCGCCCTTCCCCAGACTTCCCTCTATTTAGCATCAGTTCGTGTGCCTGTAAATTTCGGTCTTTGATTTTGCCGTGAATTGCACTATTAAGTTAGATTTTTATTTTATTTTTTTTATTTGCTTGCATGGTAGAGCGAGGAAAAAAGGTGACGTGTTGTGGAACGAGTTTATTAGGCTCTTTATAATGGGTCTACCGAAGGCTTTCTCCAACTCCGTCATGGACGACTCCGCCGCCGCCCTCAAAGCTCTCCGCACCCACATCTCTGCATCAACGACAACGATCTGCGCCGCCAGCGCTTCCCTGAGGGCATCATCGGCTTCGAGTAGTTTATGGACCATTGCACCAATCTCAAGCCCTCGTTGTCGCCACCGGCACCGCCTCCATTTCCCGGCGCTCTGGCACCGCGACATATCTCCACTTGCACCTTTTGCACCAGCGCCGCCCCATTAGGGTTGGTTTTATATTTATTTGGTGGACACGCAGCGGCTTGTTATTGGCTGGGTATATAAGTTAGACCGAGTGTCGAGTCTAATTTCACTTAAGATCTTAGAAGGCAGGAAGAGGTGGCAATGTTCGAACTATCAGCCAATTCAACTCCATTAATGGTTAGCGTAGTGGGCTTTCCAAAATACTTCTTAAACTCGATGAAATAGCTTAAACTTAATTATGATCAAAAATTTATGTTTGCTTCCATGAAGTCACGGCGATGCAAAGGAGAGAATTGATGTGCTTGACGTACGAGGAGAACTTCGAGAATGGCTACACTATTCATCGAAGATAGGTACAAAGAGAAGAAGATTAATTGCACCAGCTATCTATCATTTCAAGCTTTTATCCTTGCTGTCGATGGAGTGCGTACGTACGCATGCATATGCGCATGCGTGCGTGTGCAAGATGGCTGCATGATGAGCGACCGATCCATCATATGTATCTATCAAACAAATTCAAGTGGTTCATTCTCCGTCTATATCCATTTATGGAGACGATTAAGAAAGCTTTACTAACAACAGTCGATGAGGAAATATAAGTAAAAGAGGAAGAGAAACCCAGACACGAAAGCCTTAAAAAAAATACAAGCACTCGAAAAAAAAACCCTAAAAATACAAACTAATAATCCCCCCAAAATGCTAGAATAGGCAAATCCTATATATATATATATATATATATATATATATATATATATATATATATATATATCCATGTATGGACATTTGAAACAGTTCGAGTGAGAGGCCTCATCTCCTCGGCCGAGGGCCTGAATGGAAAGAATGGCATCTCATAACACATAATCATGGCTTTGAATATAGATTTTATTTTAGTGTAGGAATTTTGAATTAAAAAATGTGTAGGAAATAATTTGAGAATGAAAGGATAATAAAGTGCAGGATGAAGTGGAGAAGGAAATCAATTTATCTTTGTTGTCATGATGCATCGAATATTTTCTAGCAAAATGAAGAATCTAATGATCATGTCCAGAAAAGATAGCTATGCTAATTGTCCCCATCCCCCAAATTCCTTTTTCTTATTAAAAAAGAAAATTGATTTATCTTGTCTCCGGAGGACATAGATCAAGTTTGCCGATATCTTCTGTGCAACACGATATGTCATGACCTAGATAACAATACTCTTGAGCATATCATAAAAATAATAATAATAATAAAAACTCTTGAGTAGCTTAGTCATTTCTTATTAGACAAAATAACTAATATGCCATGTCTTCTTTTAGCAAGTATTGAGAGACCAAGAGCTCTTGTTTGGTGAAGCCAATTTATATGGCTCAACCATAGCTAACAATGTCAACAGTGATGGATGCTAGAATATTTTTATTTTGTTTTTATTTTTGAACCAAATCAAGTGATTTTAAACGAAATTAAATGGGAATGACTTTAAAGATGGGTTTAAAAATTAAGAATCATCCAATTTTGGCTTTGATTATCATTTTGATGATATCCTAATTTGAAACCAAATCCAATGCAGAAAACTAAAATCGAACATACCCGATACATGATATCCTAATGCTCTTTATATATTTTGTATATCCAAAATATTATATTATAAATTTGGTTAGATTATCGATTATATATTTATATTTGATAATTTTGAAATAAATAAAAAAAATAAATAATTTTCGGTTTTTTGGTTTAGGTTTTGCAAGTTTTTTTCAGTGACCACCATGATTTTTTATTTCAAAAACTGTTTAGGTTCAATTTCATAAGTGACATTGGAATTTGATTTCGGTTTTGATATATTACCGGTGTTTTGCTCCCGTACATAACTCCATCTCGGTCGCTGTTTTCACCGTGAGATAGCCAGCAAGTTCCCAAGCTTCCCAATCGGTGTTTTGGTTTTATCCAGCCACCTCTCACGGTCTTTCATTCCTTCACGGGTTACCTTGCCTCAGGTTTTTTTTTTTTTTTAAGATTGCTGGCCGTGAGTTGAGAGGTGGGGGGTTTCGGGCATGCGTAAGAAGGAGCAGTGCGTGCGCGAGATGGGAGGAGAAGGGACGGAAACAGGGAAGATGAGATAAGAGGAGCAGAGAGCATTTTTCTTTGATGATTTTGTTGGACTTTTCTCTCCGTTTTTTCTCTGGCCTTCACGAGATTTCTCAGGCTTGGTATTCTGTGATCTCTCCTGTTTTTCTTCTTTCCTTTCAATTTGTTTGCCTCTTTGTGATTAATCTGCAATTGTTATTGGGATATTTGTATTTCTTTTGTACCCAATTTTGGAGGCAGATTATAGTAGATTGCTCCTTCCTCTGTGTGGATGTAGGCAAATTTGTCGAACCACGTTAAATCTCGTCTTTCCTTCTGATTTGATATCTGCCTATGTGATTGGTAAATTGCTAAAGTGAGTAAACATGAATTAATTAGAAGCCTAAACTGGTTCAATCCACTGCGCGAATCCCAACAATTGGTATCAGAGCACTGGGATAGCATCTGACGGGCAACCAAATTCTTCTACGGCTCCTGAGGTAATTATTTTTCATTCTACTACCTCTAGGCATGAGGTGGCGATATTTGATGGTACATGTGATTTTGCACTATGGAAGGTAAGAATGAAATATCTGCTGATCAAGAAGGGCGTGTCAATAGCCCTCAAAGGTATGGATGCAATTCCAGGTGATACAGAGGCTGTAAAAGAGAAGATGAATGAGAGAGCACTTGGGACTCTGTTTTTGGGACTGAGTGATAAAGTTCTCCGTAATGTGGTGGATCTTGTTACAGCTAAAAGTGTATGGAAAAAGTTAGACACTTTGCATATGCTAAAATCTCTTACAAATAGGCTGTATTTGAGGGGCAAGCTACACACATTCCGTATGACAGCAGGGACCTCACTCAATGATCACTTGGATGATTATAATAAGCTCCTGCTTGATTTGGCGAATATTGGTGTTAATGTTGATGAGGAAGACAAGGTTTTGATCCTGATTTATTCTTTATCTAAGTTCTATGAAAATATTACTACTACCATGCTCTATGGAAGAGAGACTATAAGTCTCGATGAGGTTGAAGCCACTTTGTTATCCAATGAGCTCAGGTTGAAAGTACAGTTGGAGCATCAAGCTCCAAATCCGGTACAATGACTTACTATCGAGGTAGAGATGAGCAAAGAACAAGTGGACAAGGTAGAAACAAGTCTAAGACAAGATCAAAGTCTAGGTCTAAAAAATTCAGAGTTTGCCATTACCGCAAGAAGCCAAGCCACTGAAAAAATGAGTGTAGACTTCTACAGTCCAAGAAACAGAAGGAACAGAAAGAAAAAGGAACAATCTCAGATTCAGTATCAGTTGCAGTTACTTCAGCAGATCACAGCAATGTTGCAGATGATGCGGTATTTACAGCTGCATGCAGTGTCAGTCAGGCTGATACCTAGATCGTGGACTCTGTAGCATCTTTCCACATGACACCCGATAAAGAATTGTTCACTTCTTTTAGATCCTGTGATGGAGGCTCTGTTCTTCTTGAGGATGATGCCATCTATAAAGTGGAAGGAATTGGTACAGTTCAGATCAAATCTCATGCAAATATTGTGGTGACTTTGGATGATGTCAGATATGTTTCCCAATTGAAAAGAAATCTTCTCTCGATAAATGCTCTTGATATTACAGGTTTTGAGGGCAGATGGGATAGAGGATCTATTACAATTAGTAAAGGTGCATTGACTTTGTTAAAAGATAAATTGAGTGGCACTCTTTATTATTTGGATTACACTATAGTGGTTGGTGAGGCTTCTGCAGCACATTCCTCTATTATTCAATTGACACAATTATGGCATCAAAGATTGGACCACATGTCAGATAAAGGTTTACAGGAGCTGAGCAAACGTGGTCTGCTAGGAGGTCAGAAAGTTGGTGCACTTGAATTCTGTGAGCATTGCATATTTGGAAAACAACACAGAGTCAGCTTTACTTCAGGCGTGCACAGGACAGCAGGTATATTGGATTACATTCATTCTGACCTATGGGGGTCTACCCCAGTTATATCCAAGGATGGATCTAGATATTTGCTCACTTTGATTGATGACTACTCCCGCAAAGTCTGGATATATACTATCAAAAATAAAAGTGATGTATTTCACACTTTTAAAGGGTGGAAGGCTATGGTTGAGAGGCAAACTGAGAGGAAGGTGAAAACTTTCCGGACTGACAATGGATTGAAATTTTGTTCTACAGAGTTTAATGACTTTTGCAAGTCAGAGGGCATTGTCAGGCATAGGACCATTGTGTATACACTTCAGCAAAATGGTGTGGTGGAACGCATGAATCGCACACTACTGAAAAGAGTCAGATCTATACTATCAAGTTCTGGATTGAGTAGAATTTCTGGGCAGAGGCTGCACATACAACCTGTTTTATTATAAATTGATCTCCAGCATCTACATTGAATATGAAGACTCTGGAAGAGACGTGGACAGGTAGACCTGCAAACTATTCAGTTCTTAGAGTATTTGGGTGTTCAGCATATGCACATGTCAAAGATGGAAAGTTGAATCCCAGGATTAAGAAATGCATATTTCTTGAATATGCATATGGGGTGAAGGGCTACAGATTATGGTGCACAGAACCCGGATCTCAGGGTTTTCTAGTCAGCAGGGATGTGACTTTTGATGAGTCAGCCATTCCTTCACGGCAGCTACAGTCAAGTTCTTCACTAGGAGATCAGGTTCAGGATCAGCAGGTTAGGACTGTTGTTGATATTAATCAGACTGTTAGATCACAGCAGTTGCAGCCTACAGGTGATATTCAGAATGAATAGCATCAGTAGATAGATCCAGAGTTACAGACTCAGGAGGAGGTTATTGTACATGGTCAAGTTCAAGATGATAGTATTGCCACTCAAAAAATCAGGCGACATATCAGAGCACCTCAAAGGTATGGTTTTGAGAATTCTGCTTGTGCTGAGTTAGTATATTATGCTCTGAATATTGCAGACACTATAGGTGATGAGCCGACCACATATCAAGAAGCAATTGGTAGTTCACAGGCTGAGCAATGGACCATGGCTATGGTAGAAAAGCTTTAGTCTTTGGAAAAGAATCAGACTTGGGAATTAGTCAGATTATCTAAGGGCAAGAAGAAAATTGACTGTAAATGGATCTTCAAGAAGAAGGAAGGAGCTACTCCTCAGGATTTGAAATATAAGGCAAGGTTGGTGGCTAAGGGTTACAGTCAAAGAGAGGGTATTGATTATAAGGAAGTATTTTCTCCTGAGGTTAAACACTCTTCTATTCGTGTGTTCCTTGCTTTAGTTGCTTCTCAGAATTTGGAATTAGAATAGTTAGATGTCAAGACAGCTTTTCTACATGATGATTTGGAGGAGCAGATTTATATGCAACAGCCACCTGGTTTTAAGGCTCTAGATAAAAAAGATCATGTATGCTTGCTCAAAAGATTTTTGTATGGTTTGAAGCAGTCTTCAAGACAATGATAGTGCAAATTTGATAGGTTTATGGTCGACCATGACTTCAAAAGATCTCCATATGATAGTTGCGTGTATCATCAGCAGTTTTCAAACGAGTCCTTTTGTTACTTATTATTATATGTGGATGACATGATGATTGCAGCCAGAGATATGTCAGTCATTCAGAAGCTGAAAGCTGAGCTTAGTACTGCATTTGAGATGAAGGATCTTGGACCGGCAAAAAAGATACTTGGGATGAAGATCATTCATGACAGGCAATTATGTAGACTATTTGTTACTCAGCATGATTATATTGAGAAAGTCTTGGATAGATATGGTATGTCTACAGCTAAGCCAGTCACTACTCCTTTTGCCAGTCATTTTCGGTTATCTGCCAGGAATTCTCCTCAGACTGAGGATGAGGAGAAGAATATGTCTAAAGTGCCTTATGCGAGTGTAGTTGGCAGTATCATGTATGCAATGGTCTGCACTCATCCTGATATTTCACATGCAGTTAGTGTAGTGAGCAGATATATGGACAAGCCTGGAAAAGCTCACTGGTCAGCTGTGAAATGGATTCTTAGATACTTGAAAGGCACTTCTGATTTGGGATTAGTATTCTCCGGACAGAGTGGTTGCACTGTTACAGGATTTTGTGATTCAGATTATGCTTGTGACTTGGATAGGAGGAGGTCATTGACCGGATATGTATTTACTCTCTCTGGTTGTGCAATTAGTTGGAAGGCTACTTTGCAATCTACAGTTGCTTTGTCTACTATAGAGACAGAGTATATGGCATTGACAGAGGCAGCAAAGGAAGCTATCTGGCTAAGAGGGTTAGTACAAGATTTGGGTTTCAAGTATAATTGTTTGGTTATTCACTGTGACAGTCAGAGTACTTTACATCTTGCCAAAGATTGGATGTATCATGAATGCACTAAGCATGTGGATGTCAGGTATCGCTTTATTAGAGATTTGGTAGATGATGGTGATATTCAACTTCAGAAAATTAGCACTGCTTTTAATCTGGCTGATATGCTCACTAAACCAACTCTAGTGGTCAAGTTCAGGACATTCTTGAACTTGATTGGTTTGAGCACTTGGTGATGCCCTTTCGGGGCTTGTGATGAGGAGGAAGCTTTACAATCTATATTTGATAGAGGATTTTTTTTTTCGGTCGCAAGGAGGAGGATTGTTACTGGTATTTTGCTCCCGTACGTAACTCCATCTCGGTCGCTGTTTTCATCGTGAGATAGCCAGCGAGTTCCCAAGCTTCCCAATCGGTGTTTTGATTTTATCCAGCCACCTCTCACGGTCTTTCATTCCTTCATGGGTTACCTTGCCTCAGGTTTTTTTTTTTTTTTAAGATTGCTGGCCTTGAGTTGAGAGGTGGGGGGTTCCGGGTGTGCGTAAGAAGAAGGAGCAGTGCATGCGAGATGGGAGGAGAAGGGATGGAAACAGGGAAGATGAAGATAAGAGGAGCATAGAGCATTTTTCTTTGGTGATTTCGTTGGACTTTTCTCTCCGTTTTTTTCCTGGCCTTCACGGAATTTCTCAGGCCTGGTATTCTGTGATCTCTCCTATTTTTCTTCTTCCCTTTCAATTTGTTTGCCTCTTTGTGATTAATCTGCAATTGTTATTGGGATATTTGTATTTTTTTTGTGCCCAATTTTGGAGGTAGATTATAGTGGATTGCTCCTTCCTTTGTATGGATATAGGCAAATTTGCCGAACAACGTTAAATCTCGTCTTTCCTTCTGATTTGATGTCTGCCTGTGTGATTGGTAAATTGCTAAAGTAAGTAAACAGGAATTAATTGAAAGCCTAAACTGGTTCAATCCGCTGCGCGCATCCGAACACGATACTTTCACTAACCGAACTGAATTCGCTTTGACTTCATTACGCATACCTTAAGAATCTAATTGGCCGTAAGCCAATTAAGTCTCCATATATAAACTAGTTAAGTAGAATTTGACTAAAAGAAGTTATCTAAGCCCCTATTTTATTTGTCGAAGGATAGCGACGGTGAAGTTAGGGGGGGGGGGCTGTAATAGAGATGCCACAAATTAAAGAGCATCGGGAGGAAACGAAGCCATGCTTGCACTAGAGACGGGGTCCAGTTTAGTCAAAGAAGACGCTACGATTGCTGATGGCATGAAACATATTGAAGTTGGGGAGGTGGCAGTGGTGCGAGGGTCTTGATTCATAGTATATATATACAGTATGTGGTTCTACTGGACTAGACCAATCAACAGAGTGGTCTATGGGTTTGGTGTCAGGTGGTAAACTTCAAGTTTTAAAGTTGACTTAAAATTTGAATGCAATTAATATTGGGATTGATTGCATTTGAAGTTGCATGCATGTTAATTTCTTAGGTCAAATATTTTTTTCCCTTTTTTTTTTTTTTTTTTCTATTCTTTTCATTCTTAGATATTTTTGATCATGCATAAATATCTAAGATTTATTTAGTGTATAATGGATGCGGAACTAAACACATATCTGCATAGACCATTACATACTCTTTTTAATGCGAATGGTTCAAACCTAGTCAATTACATGTAGCATAAATTCAATTTAAACCTGTACTGCAGTATATCCTCCGGTCTTAATGATCCATAAGCTGGATTCGCTTTGATATTATTTCTATCATCTTATAATATCATCCAAAAAAAATCAAGTCAAGAAAGTATTATTTATATTTTTTAATTTTATATAAGCATCCAAGATCTATTCAGTGAACGACCGTTATAGAACTAACTATCAAAATAATATATTTATATGTCATGCATGTCTTGGTAATAAAAGAATTAAACTATGATGTTAGAATTTTGTGCGAAGCTATGTATCTTTGGTCCAATTATGTTACGCTGTAAGACTATATATGCTGCCTTGCCCTAGATAAACTTGATATAATATTTTTTACACAGATATGGCTAGATCCGGGAGCTATATTTAGAATGATCAATGCTAAGTTAATTAGGCTGAGCGGTCCTGTTTTCATTGATTAGTGTGTATCAGCTGACATGACTAACTAGGATGATAATGCAAGAAGTGCATCGTACTGGTAAAGGCAACTAACTTGTTAATTTTATGTTTTCGTTTGTCCCCAACACTAAGGATATCAAATCATGGATTGGACAAGCTTTATAACATGCAATGAGCTAAATCAATTTATCTAATAGCACAAGTGAAGCAATAGCATGCAACTAAGTCCATGATGGATGGACAAATGACACTACCATATATGGTAGGTGGATCACGAAATTCTAAACTAACAATAGTCGGTGCCAGAAGTCATCACAATATGGCAAGATTGTGATACCATGGCTGAGAGAGTGACAGTTAGCAGGTGTTGGCTGGTTATTTATTACTAGCACATCCACAAATGGCACCATACTTTTCCAATCTTTTCAAAGGTAGTCGTCTAGTGGCATTGTACCATCTCTATTGTTAATTCCTCAATTCCTAACGTGGCAAGGGATCTCTATATCTTTGAATATTATATATCTAGTGATCAGTTTGGTATATTGGTCGGGCCACAAAAAAAAAAAAAAAAAAAAAAAAACATGATCATGGAAGGACATAATCTCATGTACAAAATGTCTGCCATAAGGATGGTCATCATATATGCAAGTCAGAATGCTCGAAAATGAACTGGATTCCCAACTAATTAGTTCCTTCCTCGGTTCAGTTATTTCTAGGCTTATATCTTTTTTTATTCTTTTTCGCTAATATATTTCAATGTATAATTGAATGTTAAAAGAAACAGAAAGTATATGCTGGGTAATTAAATATTTAGAGAATTAGCCGGCATTAGACTAATTTTTCATCATCAAATTTAAATTGAATGAAAAGCAAGTTTGGGAGACATGACATAATATATCTATATATATTCCAATAATCTAATTGCTGCAGTCGCTTGCTAGACTCGATGTAATTGGGCTGTAACTTATCCTTCTTAATTAATAACTCCTTGAGTAAGCTCCCTCGTTTTTCATAGAAGTTTTAGGAAAAGAATTGGAGATGAAGCTAGTGTCGTTGGAAGCTTCTCATTTTTTACATGCTGCCATAATTTATCCACACATAGTTATATATTCTTCTTTTGAAAGATAAATAAAATTTAGTTATATATGTCATGGTATAAAACATATACTATAAGTTTTATATATTCCGTATCCCGTCGAATGATGGCAGGTGTTGGATCCTGAATCGTGCCCCCGGCCACTCCAATAAAGCAACCTTCGACCGTACAACAAGCAATGAACTCAAGCAACAAATTAATTACTTGAGATATATAATTATAATATTTTCCCTGGCCCGGAGGAGCTCACACTATAAATAGGAACTTCATGGTTTATCTATTAGCTCTTCCTGTAAGCTTCTCCCACCATGGCAACCACACCATCTCTACTTGCCCTTGCCATCCTTGCAGTTCTACACGGGGCAAGCTCTAGAAACTGCCCTCCTTGTGGTGGCACCAAGGTTCCATACCCCCTAAGCACCAGCCCCAACTGTGGCGACCCCAGCTATAAATTATACTGCAACAACAACGTTCTCGAGTTCCTTTCAGTTGGTGGGACTCCTCATCAAGTTCTTAGCATCAATCCAAAATCTTATAGGCTTATCATTGATGTTCCTATGATCGATACGAACGTATGCAACTCTTCGGATCTATTCGAAGGCGGTCTAACGATCGACGAGAGCTCTCCGTTCAATATATCCAACCGTAACACGGTCATGCTGTTCAATTGCGATGAAACCATACTGCTCTCACCATTGAATTGCTCTTCGAACAGCCTTTGCAGAATGTTCGAGGCGGAGACCGAGGAAGGGAGTGCTTGCCAGGACACGCTTTGTTGCACCTTCTTGAAGGACTCGAGAATGACTTCTCACAGGATTAGGATCAGGGTTGGAGGGTGCACTGCGTACACGAGTGTGGTGGACATAAACCCTAATGATCCTCCAAGCTCGTGGAACTATGGGATTGAACTGCAGTGGGTACCCCGGCGTACTTGACTCCGACCACCAAATGGCTCTTTATTAATAATAATACCTTCATGCATGTTTGGCTTGGTGTTTTCTAAGTTTGTGTGTTTCTGTTTTCTTTTCTTTTTGATCGTCTGTGTTTTGTGTTTTCTGTGTTTAATTTGCACTCTCATCTCTTACGCTTAATTATGTATGATGCTAATAAACCTAAGATATGAATATATATATATATATAAAGCTAGCACGCTTAATTTCTAGCCAGACAATGCAACATATATAACCTCGTTCTCTGATTCTCCAGCTTTCTTGGATGGAAAACCAACTATGTTTTCGTTTCCACTTCACCTACAGCCTTTTTGTTGGAAATAGCTAGTAAAGCAAATAAATATGTTCTTTATTCATTTAGGATCATCATATATATATATATATATATATATATATATATATATATATATATATATATATAAGAGATAGAAAAATGAAATTGGGAAGGAGAATATTACAGGCCTTAAAGAAAGTAGAAAAGTAAAACTATGAAAGAAAAAAAAAGGTAGAAGATCAAGTATATGAGAAATATGAAGACTTTCTAATACTCCCTTTCAAGATGGGGTGAAGATATTTCGGAGATCCATCTTGTTAATAAGAGATGAAAAAGAAGATTCACTTGGTCTCTTTATTAAGATATCTGTCACTTGATTGGCTGAATGGATAAAAGGGATGCCAATCTGTCTGCTGGTCATCTTTTCTTTGATAAAATGATGGTCAATTTTAATATGTTTGGTACGATCATGTTGTACCGGATTATTCATAATTTCAATTGCTGCCTTATTATCACAATACAGCATCATTGGGGACTTACTCAGAAGGCGTAGCTCTTGGAATAATTTTTGTAGCTAGAAAAGCTCATATATTCCTTGAGCCATTGCTCTATACTCAGCCTCTGCAGTCGATCTGGCTACAATAGATTGCTTTTTACTTCTCCAAGTAACTAGATTACCGTCAACAAATATACAGTAACCAGTAGTAGATCGCTAATCATCCAGTGAACCTATCCAATCTACATCAGTGAATGTCCCTGTTCTCAAAGAGTCATGTCGAGTAAAGAGCAGTCCCCGTCTATGATACATTTTCAGATAGCATGGTACCCGATAGACCGCCTCCATTGTTGCTCTCATGGGTCATGCATAAACTAGCTGATGACACTGACTGCAAAGGCAATGACTGGTCTGATATGAAAGATAAATCAGTTTCTTTACCAATCTATGATATCTCCCACAATCAACAGGGGCTCCTCCATTTGTCATTAATTTATGATTATGGTTAAAAGGAGTATTAGCAAGCTTACATCCCAACATTCCAGTCTCACCAAGAAGGTCAAGAATATTTTTTTTGCTGAGTCAAAAAAATACCGTGAAATGACCTGGACATCTCAATATCAAAAATATCTCAATAATTCCAAATCCTTAACCTTAAACCGGCAAGCCTGATCGTGCTTAAACCGTGCAATCACTCTAAGATTATTTTCTATGATAACTATATCGTATACTATCAACATAGTTCTCTTTCTGGGGTTAGAGGAGGGTTTCGGAATGGCGACGGGAGAGAGGGTTTGGGGGGCGTTGGCAACGGAGGTCGAAGGCCGGGAGAGTTGGGGGGTGTTGGCCGGGAGAGTTTTGGGCAGAGGAGGGTTTGGGAATGGTGACGGGAGAGAGGGTTTCGGGGCGTTGGCGGCGGAGAGAAGCCGAGTCGGCGAAGAGACAGCGATTGGAGGAGGGTTTGAGGGGCGTTGGCGACGGGAGCGAGGAAGTCGGGAAGGGTTTTGCGTTTTGGGACCTCCAAGCAATTTTGTGCTTCTGCCGACCGCATGTACTCTAGAGCATTGGTAACTCCTGGCATCCAAGGTTCAGAGTTGTAGGCGAACTGAGTGGGGCTAATTTTGAAGTTGTCTCCTGAAGATTCTCTTTTCCAAGGGGTTGCAAAGAATATCCAAATATCGCCAATGGCTCTTAGAACCTTAGCAAGTGAATCACCAGATAGCTTTGTTTCCAAAATACAACAAAACAAACATGCTCATATTTTCTAATCCATTGTTTGAAAGTAAGTATAAAATAGGGGTATGGTAGTGCTTTAAGAGTTCCCAAATAAAAGACTTACTATTTAAGGGTGGGGGAGCATTTGGAGTTTTCTTAGTCACTCTACTACAGTATTACGTATTCTAGGAGATAAATGGTGCTGCATTAGGTAGCCTCATTCGTTGCAAAACACACCAGGGGTTGGACCAGGCATCATGGCGATGTTTGTTCCCGGACATTGTAGAACATTTTATACTCTGACTGTAAATGGTGTGACCACTCGCTTATACAAAAATAAATAAATAAATAAAGATGTGAGAACTCTGAACAAGCCAGAAAACTAGGAAATTACAATTGGAGAGGTGGCTTTAAATTCAAAGAGGATGATGCCACAAAAATTCATTATCATCTTCTCAGTCCGGAAGCCAAGAGAGCTAAGGTTGTTGATTCTTGATTTGTAGCAGTTGTTTTGTTTCTCATACTTTCTTCTCTCTCCTTTCTTATTGCATCAAGCTCTTAGTTCCCTCTTCTTTTTGAGGTTCTTTTCCTATCATATATATATTGATTCTAACATGGAACGTAAGGAGTCTTGGAGATTATATTAAAAGAAGAGCTATCAAAGATGTAATATGTTTTTCTAGTAGCTTTACTGCATGTCTGCACGAAACCAAGTTCGATAGCATATCTTTGTCTATCTTATGCTCTATTTTGGAAGGACTTGTGGACTCTTGGATTGATCGTAAGGCAAATGGCTCCATTGAAGGTATCCTCCTTGTTCCTAATAGGCACGTAACTCTTACCTTCTCTATTACCTCTACATGGCTTGCACAACAAAACCTGGTGTTTTACCGCTGTCCATGGTCCAATGGATTTGAATATGAAAACTGCCTGTTGGCAAGAACTATGTGACATCCAAGCCAATTTTCCTAATCCTTGGCTTATTAGAGGAGACTTTAATGCCACTTTCAAGCTCCATAAGTGTAATGGAAACCCTCAATCCAAAGTAAGAACTTTTTACTTTTTGAACCTTATCAGGACAATCGGTTTTATTGACCTTCCATTAAAAAGAAAAAAATTGCTTGGAGCGACAGAAAAGAAAGACCAGTCTTGGTTAAAATTAACCATTTCCTCTTGTCTCCAAAGTGGCTCGATCCTTTTTCTAATGTCATTCAGTTGGCCCTTATCAGCACTTTCTCTGATCACTTCCCTATTCAACTCACTTATGCATTACATTCTTTCAAAAAGGGGATTTTCAAATTTAACCATAGTTGGCTATCCATGACTCTATTTTTGATGCTATAACTATGGCTTGGAGAGCAACCTCTTGATAATTATATTTTATACACATATAAAAATATTAATTTAATAATTAAATTATTTTTATTTATATTAAATTGATATTTTTATATATCATTTGTAGGAAATAGGACTATCCTTGCGAAGAGCTCAATTTTAGGAGCCCAATGGTGCAAACAGCTCTCAAATCGAAGTTCAGACAGGTCCGGAATTGAATTTTGAAGATCATATAAGAATTACATGCTTTTTGGAGTCTACCGAACATAAATGGGTCCACAGGCAGCTATTGCTGCCGGTCCACGGGACCATTCCGTGGACCACCATCATCGTTTCAAGCCCCTAATTCACCGGAGACATCCCCCGTCACCGCCCATCATCGAAGAAGTTGCTGAGAGGCCCACCATGGCTGTCAACGTCATTGAGAGCCCTCTCGCCACCGGAAACCTGCCGGCCACCATCTTCATCATCTTCTCTTTTTTGTTGATCAGCCACCAATGCCACCATTCGCCGGTCGTGATTCCCTCCCTTGACCCCTTGTGCTTGCCGGAGAAATAGTGCCACCATTCCCCCTTGCACCGGCTATCTTCCTCCTTATTTTGGCCGATCACCATTGCCTGCAACAGAGCCACCAAAACGCTATCTGCTTGAACCACCACTGGATTTGCTGCCACCGCTTGTTGTTACCGTCACCACCTCTCATCACCGACATCGCATGTGGCCGGAGGAGATGCCGAGGATCTGCTATCGATCAGAAAAGCTAGGATCGGACGTTCCCAAGCCCGTCTCTATTTCACCATTGTTTGCCGCCGTCTGCCCACCTTCCATAACTGCCGGCCAACGTGTCCACCACCTCACGCCACCTCTCATCATAGCCCATGGAGAGGAGTTCTAGTCCAAGTGGGAGTCCCATAGACTCGAGGATTCGGAGACCCAGCGAAGTCCCTTGCGGACTCCGGCTGCTAGAAAAGGAAGAACAACGACGATCACCTCATCAGGCCATACATCGGACGGTCCAGATTTTTTTCTCGTGATATGTTGCCGATTTGGAGCCCGATTAAGTCCAGATTTGACTGAGACGAAGCCTGGATGAGCTCTATTTAAAGGACCCCTGGGTTACTGAAGAAAGCATCTTGGAGAGAAGAGTACGATACATGATAAAAGGTCCAATTTTGGGTTATAGGTTGGCTTCTAAGAGTGAGGCTTCTTAAAGAAGAAACTATGCTGTCTATGCCATCTTCAAGCCTATGCCGATCTCCAGATCAAGATCCAAAGAGGAGAAAGAAGAGGAAGCCCAGTTCATTCCACGGAGTAGACAGAAGAAGGGGACGTGATATCAACCGACTTTACGACGAGGCTATGACAATCGACTTCAAAATCTTTGTTCATGTTTTCTTTAGTTTATTTAATTATTATTTTTAATTTCTTGTAATTAAATTTCTCTTCTAATTAATGCAGTATCTATTTTTATGCATTTTAAATTCTTATTTTTAATTTTATTGCAAATAGATGCTAAGATTTGATTAGCAAATCGACCGTACCTGATTTTGATGTTCTTTCATATTTTTAATCTTTTTGTATTCCCGACTTCGAGCTATTTTCTTTCTTTTGTAAAAATCAAAGATTTCAAATCATTTTAAGCACTACCTTCTCCGTGAATCAACCTGACTTGCTACTATCTACTTATTTTCAATTTATTAGAAGTCGATTAATTAAACTGATAGCTATGGTATCTTAACAACAATATCATGATCTATCAAGTTTTTGGCATCGTTGCTGGGAAAGGCATAAAAGTTAGTATTTTTGATCTCTTTGATTTCTTGTAAATTCAAGTGTACTAATTCTTGTTCTTTTTTTGTGGAGAAAAAAATTAAAAAAAAAGAAAAAAAAGAGAAGAGAAGGAAATTTCTACAAATCTAGTGAGATCAACCCTAGCTCCAAATTCATTCCCTTTTTTTACTTTCTTTTAATTAGTTTTCTCTTTTTCAACATAACGAAAAAGAAAAAATATATTTTGGTTAGTTTCTTTTTTTTCAAACTAACCTAAAAAAAATTCTTTTAAATTCCTTTCCATTTAAATAAACCTAAAAAAAGAAAATAATAATAAACCTTTTAAATAGCTATCTTAAATACTATATTTGATTTTCTGCTTTAGTTTAGAATATCTAGTTACCTTATTTATTTAACCTAATTTGGTTTTCTTTGTCTTATATCTAACTAACTAAACATTAAAACCTACCCTCTATTCTTTTTGCTTAAATTAACATAATCTAAAAAGAAAATAAACATACCACATAATACTTAACTAAAATAATGTAACTAATTAAAACTTAAAAGATTTTTACTTGTTTAGGACATCTTCCTGTTTTGCATTGCATTTTTCTATAAAATATCTTAAGGGCATTCATCCATAAATAACATAAGGTGAGGAGTTGATAACCTTTCCTTGGCCCACAAACCACCATCTTGCATCTTGCATTGATCCAAGCCTTTAATTAAAATCAAGTAGATGCCAACCCCTAAGAAACTCAAGCTCAATAGGACTGGGACAAGGTATCCAAAGAGTTGGACCGAGCCAGGATTGGCTGATTACTTGGTGTTTAGGAAAATGGTTCAAGGATTATGTAGCCCTAAAGAAAGGTGATTTTTAATTGGCTCCGTTGACTGACCTGGCCATTTTTAATTAGTATCTAAGGAAAGCAACGGGGGATCCCCACCAATCTTATCCTTACCTGACCAGCTGATTAGTTAATTTTTGACTTGGAGAGCTCCAAAGTTGACTTGGCAATTAGGAGCTGTCTAGATTTAGGATAACTCTAGGATAGAGAGTCCATGTATGCTAACTTGTTTGTAAATAACATCAAATCCTAACTAACTCTTCTTCTCTCTCTTAGTTCTAGGACTCCTTAAGCCCTTTTCTTTAGAACTCTTCTTCTTCTTTATCTAACCACTTCTCTTAAAAAAATAGTAATCACAATAATAAATAAAAATTTGAATAAATAAGGATTACTCTGATCTAAATCTTTGATTGCATATCCAAATAATTAGAATAATCCGATAGACTGAATCAGTGCCAGGAGAATGAACCCTTATAGTAGAGTACCCTTTCTCCCGGCACATCAAATTTATTCGAGCCCCACCCACTTTGAGAGTGAGTGCCCCACCGGATACCAATCTCTTGAGTTGAGGTATGACTGAGTTTATCAGGATCAAACCCAAATGACCTACAACTCAAGAGATAATCCAACTATAATGCCTATAATTTAAGTTGGGGGGCTCAACTAGATTTTTCATGGCAACCATATCCAGTGTTTCCACGGCTATCCAAGGATCTATGTTTATAGAGAAACCCTATTATGATCAGCCATATTCCCATGATCAACCTTCTCCAAATAATTATAGTCCATTATTTAAAGAGAAGGTTCAACAAGCATCATACCCACCTCCCTTACAGACCAACCTAGATGTCGATAGGTTTGATCAATTTTATCAAATGATTATAGCCCAACAGTAATCTATCAATAGGTTAATGGATCAAACTGATCAACGATTAATCAAGCTTAATATAGAAAAGGGAGGTGAACTGCCTAGTCAACTCGAGAGTAACTTAGAGGGATCATACCTAGCTTAAATCCTTAATGACCATCTATCTTTTCCTGAATAATCAGTTTTAACTCTCGGGAATGAACCGGTCTTAGAACAACTTTACACAACCACAAGGATCAACATAGATAATTTGACTAAGGCAAAAAAATATATGAAGGCATTAACCTTGTGGGATGAACCAAGTCCTTCATTATCCCACTCACCTATGGTCCCATTTTCTAGTGCCCTAGAATCATCTATGCCTTTTAATAGGACAGGAGAACAGATAGATACAATGATGGAATTAGTAGAAACCTTCCAAGAACTACAAACACATAACTCGATAGAGGAGGCTATCCCCACAATTCTTTCACAGGATTTGTTCGATCCCTATCTGGCTCAACTTAAGGTAGATGATTTTAATACAGATGGGTATACCATACAAGTGAATAATTTAATATAAATACCCTACTTTAAAACCATCATACTTTTAATTGATGAACAACAAAAGCAATCACCTAGCCTACCGAAAGCATCCTAGTTAGAATCATCACCTGATCTAAAACTGAAGCCACTTCCTGATGCACCCATTAAAACATTTCTAGTGAATCTTATGCAGGAAGCCCAACTTAGTGGTATTCTAAAAGCATATAAAAAAGCTATCGGGTAGGATATTACTGAATTGAGGGATCAAGATCTTAAAAATTTTATAGTTGATTTTTTTATATTTGGCATCAATTTTGAAAACTGTCTCCAAAACCTTGCCATGATATTAAAATAATGTATGGAGACAAGATTAATATTAATATAGAAAAGGTATTTAAATTTAAAATGGAAAGGGATATTGACTAAACATATCATGCCCGAGAAGGAAAGTAGGGTAGACCAATCCATAATTGAAGAAATTTTTAAACTACCACCTCCAATCTCATACTAGCAAACACAATCCCTTTCTAAGTATTTTATAAACTATAAATCCTGGAATAACATACTTGCCTAGTATATTTTATTGATTCAGGCTAATCATCATAGAGTACTCTATCAACGATTTTTTGTCATAATGACAAGGCCTCCTGATTGGTTATGTCCTTTTGATGTTATGAGCGATACACTAAAGTTAACTATCTATTGGACTTCCTCAGAATGTCCAGCTGAAGACGTTAAACTTAGCGCTGGTTGGAAGGTAACCCAATAATCTCAATTTTTTCTTCTTCTTTAGTATACTTACAAGAGCTTAGATGGATATATAATAGCCCAGTACTTCATGAGCCTATTACTTCACGAAGCCTTCTTCAACTACTAAAGCACATCCACTCCAGGTGTACTCTTTCCTATTTCTTTTTACATATTGCATCCTTTATTTTCCTTCTCTATTGAGGACAATGTCGATTAAGTTAGGGAGAAGAGTAACTAATCTAATTAAGTCCTCAAGTATGACCATAAATAATTAGTTTTGTATCCAAATTTTATCTCGATTTGAAGTTAATTAAGCACCCTAATTAATAATTGATTAATGGCCTAAATAGTTTTAGAGACACTAAGGAGTAAATCACTAAGAAAATTTTATCTCAATGATTGGTCCGACAAGACCACAATCAGGTGCGCTTGGAAGTAAGGCCTGAGTCACTGAGCAAACATTATAAGGGCAGAAATTAACTTCTCGGAGTGGGTGTACTTGATCTCTGCATCTCGAAGGAGTTTGCTAGCATAATACACCGATTTCTAAGCTCCGTCCTCGTCTGTATGGACAAGGATCGAACTGACGGCCCCTGGGGTAACCGCCAGGTACAACAGGAGTTCCTCTCTATCTTCTGGCCTAGAGAGCAGTGATGGTGATGCTAAGAACTTCTTCAGCTCCTTAAAGGCTTCCCTGCACTCTTCTATCTAGGTGAAGTCATGCTTCTTGCATAGCGCCTTGAAAAAAGATAAGCAGCGATCAGTATATTGTGAGATGAACCGGCTCAGTGCTGTAATCCGGCCCGTAAGGCACTGGACTTGCTTCTTCGAGGTGGGATGTTTTATGTCAATAATTGCCTGAACCTTCTCAGGGTTGGCTTGTATTCCTCTCCAGGTGACCATGAAGCCTATGAACTTCCCTGCCGCCACGTCGAAAGTGTACTTCGCTAGATTCAACTTTATCTAGTGCAGGCGAAGGTTTTGGAAGGCCATCGCCAAGTCGACGATGTGGTCTAACCTCAGCTTGCTCATGACGAGTATGTCGTCCACATAAACTTACATGTTCCAGTCGATCTAATCCTTGAAGATTCGATTGACCAGCATTGGTAGGCGGCGCCAGCATTCTTCAGGCTGAAAGACATCATCTAGTAGCAGTACATCCCCCGATCCATGATAAAGATAGTGTACTCCTCGTCCTCTAGATACATCTGGATCTATTGTACCCAGAGAATGCATCCATGAAGGAGAGTAGGCGGTGCCCTGAGGTGGCATCTACTAGCTGGTCGATCTTCGATAATGGAAAGCTATCCTTCGGGCAGGCTCGGTTGAGGTTGGTGTAGTCCATGCAAATCCTCCACTTTTCATTATTCTTCTTGACCATGACCATGTTCGCCAGCCAGCTAGAATACTGTACTTCATGAATAAAGTTGGCTACAAGGAGCTTCTCCACCTCCTCGTTGATCGCACATTGCCTCTTCGGGATGAAGCAGCTCTTCTTCTGCCAGACAGGGCAATACTTTGGATGGATGCTCAACTTATGAGTGATGATATCAGGGAGAATCCCCGGCATGTCTATCGCTATCGAGGCAAACAAATCCGCATTCACCCAGAGGAAACCCAACAAGTGGGCCCATTCCCCTTCTTACAGCTAGGCCCCAATCTGTATCATCTTTGTTGGGTCTGCTCTGAGCGGATACATCAACAGGCACTCAACTGGGCCACCCCTGGGATCCTGCGCCCTTTGGTTGAGGTCATCAATGCTGAGATCCTCCTCGAAATTTCTGGCCCCTGGAACAGCTTGAAGGCAGTGTTAAATCGGCTGAGATGCCCCCCTTATTTATCCTACACCATAATGAGTGGAAAACTGCACTAATAGCCACCTGGTGGAGATGATCGCGTCAAGCAGATTGAGCTCGAGGCAGCCAAGGATCACATTATAGACCGAAGGAAGCCTAACAACTATGAAGGTTAACAATGATAGTGCTCTGCCGAGGTGGTAACCCGGCAGTAACGGGGAGAGTGATCTCCCCTTCAACTTCCATGGAGTTTCCAGTAAAACCGACAAGGGGAGTGTGCACAGGCTTCAATTGAGAAGGGAATAGGTTCATCCTGGAAAAGAATCATAAAAAAGGACATCAATCAAACTTTCACTATCGATCATAATCTGCTTTATAGGATGCTTAGCAATCATCATCTCGATAACCATGGCATTGTTATTTATATTTTGATTCCCAGATCTCTCCTCCCTCATAAAGGGGAGTACAGTTTCCAACCTCTCCCCCTCCTGGGCCCTCTTGGCAGCGCGCTCAACTTTTCAACATATCATACCCATAGGCTTATCGATGGGTCGATTGTCGACTACAAGGATAGGGGGAAGAGCAGTGAGCATCTGAGGTTCCACCGGGGTCTTACCCCCCATAAATTTTTTTAGGTAGCCCCTCCTTATCAGGTCTTCAATTTCTCTCTTGAGATGGCGGCACTCCTCGGTGTCATGACCGTGGTCACGGTGGAACTGGTAATACTTCGTCTTGTTGCGACCATTGGATGGTCTCTGCGAGGGAGGGTGGTGCAAGTAAAGCTCGCCCTTAATCTTCATGAAGATCTTCGATCTCGGGGTGAGAAGAGGTGTGTATCTTTCTTCTGGGATGGAGCCGCTCTTCGGCTTCGACCCTGGATAGAAGTTCGGGGTGGTCAGTCTGGGCTTTCACACCCCAGACATCTCTCTCGAAGATTGCTTCTTCAGTAGCTTCCCATCTAGCTCCCTCCTCCTATGGTCCACCTCCTCGGTGCGGATGTACTTGTGAACGCGGTGGAGGAGGTCGGAGTATGTCTTCGACAGTTTTTTATCTCAGGAGTAAGTAAGACGAGAGGTCCTGAGCCCCCTCTTCAACGCCAACATGGCGATTGGTTCATCCAAGTTATAGATCTCTAGTATGGCAACTTTGAAGTGAATCACATAGTCTCGTAAGGGTTCATAGTCCTGTTGCCTAATGGAGAAGAGATTGTCTACCTCTTGTGGCACCTTTCGGTAGGCATCAAAGTGGGCCACAAACTTTCTTTCCAACTGCGCAAAGGAGTTGATGCTTTTGGACTCGAAATGGATAAACTAGAGTCGAGCTACCTACCGGAGAGTGGCTACGAAGGCGATGCAGAAGAGGGCGTTGATTACTCCTTGGACTCTCATGAGAGCCTTATAGCTCTTAAGGTGGTCCAGAGAGTTGATGGTCCCGTCGTAGGGATCCACCCATGGCATGCAAAACTGACTCGGGATCGGCTCCTCTTAGATTTCTTGGGAGAAAGGGGGATAGGCGTCATGGCCCATAGGCTCACGGAAGGAGCCCTACAAGTTTGCAAACTAGCGGGATAGTTTCACCAACTTGCGCTCCTATTCTTCCAGGCACCTTTCAGCGATGCGCCTGATGGCCTCGTCGGTGGAGCCTTCCGCTGAGGCTGATGGAGGAGGTGAAGGTGACAACTGAGGGGGGTCACGACAGGAGGCCTTACCTCGACGATGCTTAGCAACAGCCTACTCAAGGGTCGGAGATCGGCTCTCTCGATCGACTGACCCGATCCACTATCTCTTCACCGGGGTCCGATGGTTTCCTTGGGGGTCTGTCGTAATCTATGATAGTGACGGCCTCCCTTGGAAGGACCGCAGGCTATCGCGAGGTGCAGCGGCTTGGGTCACAGGGGTCCCTGGCTATTGGTGGGTGGCCAGGGATCAGTGTTGATGCAGCAACTATCGCACCGCCATAGTCAGAACCTCCATCTACTGGACGAGCACGGCCAATTGGACATCCTCCATAGTTGATTGTGGTGGAGCGAGGGACTCTCTCTTTGGACTGTGTGGCCCCCCATGAGAAGGGGGTCCCCCGCATGACTGGTGGAGACCTCCCGCACACGTGTCATCACCATATTTCGGATGGAGTTGCATGTGTGGGATTGGCCTGGATCAGACTATGTCCTGCCCCTACTGATGGGGACATCAGAGGCCCCAAACTTTGGTAGAGGCATTTCAACCCTCTGTGGTTATCAAATTAGAGTTTAGGATGTGAGTCCAAGTTTTGTTCAATTTGTAATTAGGGTTTAGTCAATTTAAGTGAGTTCATTTAAGTTTTATAAGTAAGTCCATTGGAGTCCTATCCATACTTGAGTCCTGTATTCAGAATGCCAAGTGAGTTGAGTCAGGTCAAGTTTTGAGTCCTGTAAGTTTTGAAGTTTATTAGTCAAGTCAGCTCATGTTGAGCTAGTCATTTTCTGAGTCCTGTAAATTTTATAGTGAGTCCAGTCAAATTTTGCAAGTAAAAGACTCGAGATAATCGAAGATCCAGCTAGCTTAAAGTCATAGAGCCACACTTAAAGACCATGAAAGATATAGCAAGAGAATTTGAAGGCCTTGAAACCCAGGACCGTAGCCTGGAGCATGCTGGGCCGCCCAAGGCCCATGAGGAGCATCAAGAGGGGTGCCAACCCTTATGGTCACCCCCCTTGGTCGGCCTCCCTTAGAGTCACCCCTCTTTGGCTGACCAAGAGAAGGAGAGGGAGAGAGAGAGGCTCAGTCAAAAGTGGAGAGCCCTAGTCTATATCTTTGTATGGGTTTAGGACTAATATAATTTCTCATGAATACCCTTACTTAAGCCCCAAATTTGTAAGCCTATTTAAAGGCCTCCCCTCCTCATGTAATTTCAAAATATTGATGAATTAAATTTATGTTTTCTCTATTTGTTATGTGCCCTTGCTGTGTGCGTGCTATGTGCGAGCTGTGTACGAGTTCTTCTTGTTCCTGTGCCCTGCCTCCATCTACAACATCAAAACCCTAGCCGCCCCTTCCTTCCAACCCTTGATCGCCATCATCCAAGAGCCTTTCTTTTTCCTTCTTTCAATTATTCAGTCTTCATGCTCTTAGTTTTCTAACCCCAGATGGCGATTTGTAGGTCCCTCAGGTTTCACAAGTCCAAGGATACCTTCTGATCAGCCGTCGGATCACCGAGCAGAAAGCCGCGAATCCGCAGGGTCATAAGCTTGTTCTTCCAGGCTGCATCCGGGAGTGTAAGCGATCTCTTCATGGAACGATCTTTAGCAGGCACTTTTACCATTACTAGGTACACCTCCTTGATTCATCAGTAGTGGTATTGTAGGAAAGCTAGCCTGACCAGGGTTTCTCAACCTTGGCGATCCTGCTTATCTATTACTTTAGAATTTATTTTTGCATGTATGACTTATAGAACTTTCATAGAATTCTATACTTTGAATCTTGGCTTGAAATTCAGGATCTAAAACCTTAACTCATGCTTAATCATGAAAAAATACTTTTCATGCATAAATCATCCCGCATCATTTGGTATCAGAGCATAGTTTAAGGCTAGTTTCTGCATCCCATCATCTCAGTATATAGTCTGTTATTCTTGTGATTTCTGTATGTAGAAAGATCCAAAAATTCTAATTTTTATTTTTCTGGATTCCTCATAATTGAAAGTATTTTTTATAATTTTCTCATGATTTTATTTGGTCTGTGAATTTTTTGTAGCCAAAATACTTCCTGAGAACAATTATGTTCTATTTTTCAGCAAGACAAATTTTAGTATGTTTAGGGTTCTTCTTGCATAATCTTTCCATATTTTAATTTTTTGCATATTTCCTACATATTAGGTTTTTTTCTGTATTTTTTATTTCCTGCCAAATATAAATACAAAAAAAAATATTCAAAATCAGAAAATATCAAAACTACAAAATCCTAATTTACATTTCATATGTGTGCCATCATCTACATAATTTACCTTAAGGGCAATTTTACTATGTCAGATGGGGGGAGGATTTGATCACCTCTCCTTAGCCCAAAACCACAATCCTTGCATCTGAACCCAATCCTAACTAAAATTGATTATACCTAATTTGCTCTAGAGAGCTAGGGAAATCAACAAGTCGGGTTTAACCATTGTGGAAAGACTAGTGCACCCAATTCATCTCCTATTACTGGAAGCTGGTGTTTAGGCTAGAGGTACAGTGTCAAACAATCTAAGCAGATCGGTGGTTCTTTTATTGGATCCTGCGTTAAGCAGGGGGGCCTCCCACCATCCCACCTCTTACCTGGCCAGTGGAAGGATTAGGGGTTGAATTGTATGTAAGTTGAGTCGACCCATTCTGTTTGGGCTCTAGATCTAGGTACTCGTAGTCGATTTGTTTGAGTTTTGCATGTGCACTAGATCAGGAGCTTCATATCATCCACCACCTCCACAACCGGCTGAACCCATTGAATCCCATCTTGATGCTGTCCTAAAGACCTTGAGTGACCAGATGGCCTGATTGAACACCTGACTAAACCAAATGGATGACCAGATGACCCAATCGAATGTCCAATTGACTCATAGATTTGACCAAGTAGATGTTCGACTAAGAACCCTAGAGGAGACACATAGGTCCCATTCTGAACCAAATCTTGAGTCACCACCCCATCCTAGGAGAACCCTATGCTGAGATCCTTACTATGAGGCTGACCCTAGGAGAAACCCAAACCCTAATCCATACTTTGAGATTGAACCTAGGAGAGCCCATCATCATGACCCAGTTCTAGAGGTTCACCCAAGGAGACCCAATCAGGATTTCATAGACCAGGAAGACAGGGCCTATAGAAACATTAGACTTGATGCACCCACTTTTGATTACTGTCTTGACCCAAAAATTTATATAGATTGTGAGGGAGAAGTTGACCAGTATTTTGAGTGGTACGATATGTTTGAGGAACGTAAGTTTAGGTTTGCCAAGCTTAAGCTAGTCCGCCAGGCCAGGTTATATTGAGCTACTGTTGAAAGAACACTTAGGCTAGGAGGCCATGAACCCATAGTCACCTGGAGGGCCATGAAGGCCAAGCTTAGAGGGAAATACGTTCCAACCTCATATCCCAGGGTTTGTTGGATTAGTGGCAAAGATTGAGTCAGGGTAGCAAGAGTGTAGATGAGTATATCGCGAAATTTGATGAGTATTCCATGCAATGTGACTTAGATAAAGATGAAAATATTGTCTTGTCTAGGTTTAGGGCTGGCCTTAGGGATGACATTAAGAGGAAGCTTTACTTGAGAGAGGTCAGAGACATAGAGCAGGCCTACCAGATTGCTAGGAATGTTGAGCGTTTCTAGAGAGGGTCTATCTTTCGTAAACCAGAGCCCATTAGAAACCCTAGCCCATACTCAGGATCTAGTCAGGCTTACCCTAGTCGACTTGATCCAAATCGACCCAACCTGAGTCAATCCAATCTAAGTCATCCTAACCTGAGTCGACCTCAACCTAGTATCTCCATGACCTATAGAGAAGATAAAGGCAAAGCTATAGAGGGTTAGAGAGAACTCATCTCCCAGAAGGTGTGCTATAGATGCCATAAACCAGGTCACCTTGCTAGCCAATGTCCAGCTAGTGCACTACACATAGGTGAGCTAGGTGAGGATGAGCCTGAGTTCATAGTTGAGCATGAAGGAGAAGTTTATGAAGCTAATGAATAATTGATAAATAAGTATGAAGGAGAGGAGGAAGTACTTAAGTCTGAAAACCTGTTAGGAGTAGTTAGGTGTATTTTGACCCAAATCCAAATTAATGAAGACTGGCATAGGACCAACATCCTACAAACCTTTGTTAAGATAGGAGGTAAGGTGCTCAAGATCATAATAGATAGTGGGAGTTGTGTCAATGCCATCTCTGCCAGTACAGTGAAATATTTAGGATTGACCCTAGTTCCCCATCCTAGCCCCTATAAGATTTCTTGGATAGATTCCACCTCCATCCCAATCAAATCTAGATGCCAAATCCTGATCAAATTGCAAACATATGAGAAGTTTTGGTGTGATGTCCTTTCCATGGGAGTTAGTAGTATTATCCTAGGTCGACCATGGCTTTATGATCATGATGCAATCTTGTTTGGTCGAACCAATACCTGTACATTTAGTCACCATGGGGAGAAGTTTGTAATCCACCCAACTCAACCTAAAGACCCATTTAGGGGAGCTTCTAGTAGCCTTAAGAAGAAGAAAATAGGAGTTAATTTAATTAAGGCTAAGGAATTAGAGAAAGAAACCCCTGAGCCCATTGATATTGAAGAGTTGAGTCCAGTAGAAGAGAAGCTAGAGAGTGAACCCCTTGAGGAATCAAAGGAAAAGGATCCTGAACCCACTGCAAAATTTGAAGAAGAAGTGACTGAGACAGGATCAAACATAATAGAGGGTTCAAGAGAGTTGTCCATAGAGGAGGTCCAGAAACAAGTCCCTAAGGAACAACCCCAGGAGGTAGACATTAATTTAGGAGACTTTCTTTCCAAAGACCTTCCTGATGACCTTCCAACTGGTGCTGAGCCTGATAAGTCCATAAACTCAGTTCAACTTTCTACACCTGCACTAAACACCGCACAGCATATGCATCAGGATATTAGCCATAAGAGTAATTTAAGTAATGAAATATCTAACAAACTGGCTAATTCCTGAATAAGAGCCAATGGATTCAATGTAGGGAATTCTATCTTGGTTAGGCTTAGGCCTAAAAAGAAGTTTCATGCTCGCAGAGCTGGATCCTTAGAAGTGATAGAGAAGGTAGGACCCCATGTGCACGATTTGCCCTTGGAGTTTGGCTTTAGCTTGATGTGGAACTAAATTGCATGCGATTATTTTTGTATATTTTATATGTGGAGTTAAGTGATTAAATCCTGAAAATTGGATCAAAACAAGTTGTAGAGAATTCTATATGAATTTTAGAAGTCAAGCATGCAGATTAGGACCTAGAAAAATAATAAAGAAGGATTGCCAGGGCTGAGAAGCCTCGGTTAGGGCAAGTTCTCCTACAATAAAATTATTGGTGGCAGAGGAGGTGTACCTGACAATGTCTGAAGTATCCGATGAAGATCGCAATGAAGGGATCTCTCGTTCCTCGATGGATGTGGCCTAGAAAATCAAGCCAAAGACCCGCGGATACCCGGCTTTCTGCTCGGTGGTCTGATTGAGGCTTGGCTGGAGTCGTTGGATTCTTAGGAACTCGGGGACCTACAAATGACCTGTTAAGGGTTTGAAAACTCAAAAGGAAACAAGGAAACAAGAGAAAATAGCAAGGATAAGAAAGTTTTGGAGGAGGGCGGCTAGGGCTCTGGAAGGTTGGTTGGCTGCAGGAATCTATAGCAACAACGGGAAGAAGAAAGCACCAATAAAACCCCTTAAGCACAAAGCAGGATAGCACAAAGCAATTGAGGAGAACTCAAGTTTTAATTCATATATCAAAAATTAATCTCATACAAGAGACTAGGGTCCTTTAAATAGACCCTTCATCTTGGGCTCCAAGTAAGGACACATTAGTCTTTACATAAGAATTCTTTTCCCTCTCAAACCCTAGCTAGAAAATAAGGAAACATTAGGTAGAAAAAATTTCTAAAAATTTTCTTGACTTGGTCAACACTCCAAGGATGCCTAGGGGACATGTTGAGCTTCTAGGAGCAACAAGGGGCCGGCCCAAAGGGGCTCAAGCGCATGGGCTTAAGCTTCTGGAAGCTGGGGTGGCCTGGTAGCCAGGTAGCAGGAATATTTTCTGGTATCTTGCTTCTTAAGGGCTTGGGCTTGGCGCTTGGGCTTGATTTCTTTGGGCTAGGATGCAGATGGACCTCTGGAACCATGGATGCCCTAGTCTATGAATATACTTTGGCATCTGGAAGGGAATCTGGGCATCTGGAGGGCATCTGCAAGGAATCAAGGTTTCTGATTTTCCTCCTGGGGTCTTCAAATCTTCAAGTTGGGTTGGACTTGGGCTATACTTCCATGTCTTCAATCTGGTTGGACTTGGTCTTCACTTGTATGATGTAGTCTTGAGTTTTCAGTGTACTTGGACAGGACTCAAAAAAATAAAATTAGCTTAACATTAGCTGACTAGCATTAGACTGAACTAGCTCAACATGAGCTGACTAATACTGAAATGAAATAACAACTCAAAAGACTCAAATAACAACTAAAATAGACTTAGATGGGCTAAGCCCTTATTACAGATGGACTCATAAATTGTTGATCAATCTATAGAGGGTTAAAAAGCCTCTGTCTTATTCTGGTGGCTCTAGTGTCCCCACCAATTCTCCTGGGGTGAGATGAAACTCAACCCTGTTGAGTGAAGATCAGGCTGGCTCACATATCTCTTGAGGAGGTATGGGTTGAGGCACTGCAAGTCCTCTCAAGAAATTCATGAATCGTCCGACTCTGGCCGGCCTTACCATCGGACCAGGAAGCGTTGATAGCAGCAGCCCTGGGTCGTGATGGCTTGATCGTCCAGGATACGCTCGATCCGTTCTCCTCTCTCAGGCCAAGTTTGTTAGTGGACACTCTGGGTTAGGGTCACTCATAACAGGAGGGGATAGGTCCAAAGGCCTCACTACGTATCGCTGCCGGGTCCCTGTACTCAACCAGGTCTATAATATTGAAGGTAGAACTAATGCCCAAATCCGAAGGCAAGTCTAACACCTAAGCATTTGATCCAACCTTCTCTATCACTTAAAAAGGTCCGGCTCTGCGAGCATGAAGCTTCTTTTAGGCCTAAGCCTAACCAAGATAGAATCCACTACATTAAATTCTTTGGTCCATCTTTGGGAATTAGCCAGTTATTTCAAAATTAGTGCAGGTGGTGAACATGCTGGGCATATGCAGACTCCTAATAGGTGATGCAAAGGACTCATACCTACACCTAACAGACTCGACTATGCATTCCTATAGTAGGAAATTTTATTGAACTCTTTGGATCTAAGCCTAGTAGATTATAGGTTCTCTAGGTTTGATCCTAGCTTGACATGCACATGAAAATTTATAGTGAACTCCTAGCAAATTCCAAAGAGTATGCCAGAAGTAAGATGCAAACCTAACATGTGTAATGAATACATGTAGTATGCTAATCTCAGCTAAATGCAATCTAATGATCCTAGAAATGCTGGAGGTATCTGGAAAGGGCAGAAAATAGGAAGTGGATTTAGAATTAGTCTGGTAGGGTAAGGAAAAAGGTTCAGGATTAGTTGGATACAGTAGGATAAAAGACGGGGTGTCAGGAACTAATCCTAAACTAATTAGGCTAACCTTACGAGGTTGAGGTATCTCTACAAGGTTTGCATAATGGAAGGTTGGGTTATTAATCTCAGGAAAGTGGTCCTTAATGGAAACTATAGGAGAGGGCTCATCTTGGGGATGCTGATTCAAAGAGATCAGGTCCTTAATAAATTCTTCTGGTTCCTGTATTTTAGGACTAGACTCTATAATTTGGCTCTCCTCTATGGTTTCCTCAAGTAAGGCTCTAGCAGCAGTATCTAGGTTCTCTTCCTCTAATTATTCTTCCATTATAGCTTTAGGTTGGATGTGGTTAAGGTCAACTAGCTCTGGATTGGTTTCTACCTGGGTATCTACTGGGTCAGCTAATTCGAGGTCTACTAAAGGTGTCTCCTCTTCTCCCTCATACTCATCCACTAAGCTCGCATCAGCTTCATACACTTCTGCGTTGATGTAAGCCTTGTGAATCAAAGGGATAGTAAAGGAAGGTTGGCTAAGGGAAAATTGGCTAGGTCCTAGTTTTTGGTTATGGGCACTAACCCTAGTAGGTTCAGATTACCTAGGGGTAGTGGCTTACTACTGGGTTCATATCTAGGGATACTAGCCTTATAGGGTTCTGGTCGATGGCCTATGGGTTCGGATCTATAGGTCATGGTTTTATTAGGCTTATAGGGTGTGGGTGCATAAGATCTATGGTCATGGGATCTGGAGTCATAGGATCTAGGTTCATAGGTTCTAGGTTCATAGGTTCTGGATTCATAAGACTTGGGTAGTATGGGTAAAGGTGGCTCAGGTTTAGATCTAGCCTGGGTCTTACGAGTTTTCTCTAGGGTTCCTACACAGCCCTCTAACTGATCAAATCTATTGGCGAGATGGTCAATTCTATTATTGGTTCGGGTATCGGACTGAGTTAACTAGGTCATCGGGTAGTCATCTGGGCCATGGATTGGGTTAGCTGCTCAGCAAGGGCTTTCATTTGGGCTTCAATGTTATCCATGGGTTCAGCCAAAAATGGAGATGGTAGATGATATGATGCTCCTGATCTAGTGCTCATGCAAGACTTGATCAAACCAACTACAGCTGACTAGACCTAGAGTCTAAAACTAGGTACTCAATTAGGGTGGCAAACTAGCCTATAGTATCCATGTACTCAGCCAGGTAGGTGTAAGGGGAGTGTTAGGTCCCTGATTGCCAATCCTAGACACCAATCAGAGATTGGCCAGGTAGACGGACCAGCACACAAGCCCTTCGGGATTGAATCCCTAAACCACCATTCTAGATACTAAGCACAAGGCACACACAGGTTAGCTTGACACAGTGATCTAACACTAGCCCGGACCCGACCAGTTGGTGTCCCTAGCCCACTAGGGCAAATTAAGTCTAGTTAATTTTAGGTTAGGCTTGGGACCGAATGCAAGGGATGTGGTTTTTTGCTAATGAGAGGTTATCAACTCCTCCCCTTATCTGATATAGGAATAGTGCCCTTAAAGGTAGATTATGCAATGATGGCAGGCAGATGATGCAAATTAGGGTTAGATGTTTTAGTAGCTTTTATATATGTAACTTTTTTTTTATATTTTGGTATTTTCTTAAATAGAAGAAAACTTGCAAATTATGACCTAATATGCAGGAAATATACTAAAATCAAAAGATATGCAAAGAGATGCTAAACAAAACCCTAAACCTTCCAAAATTATCTTGCTGAAAAAAAATAGAGCCAAAATTCTGTAGGCTGTATTTCGGCTTATAGAAAATGCACAGACTGAAATAAAATCTGCAAAAATTCTGAAAAATATTTTGAATTATGATGAATCCAGCAAAATAAATTTCAGAATTCTTGGAGTTCTGAACAGGAAAGAATAACTAAAATAACAAATCACATACGGACAGAAAAAATGCAGAAAATAAGCCCTAATCTAAGCTCTGATACCAAATGATGCAGAACTAATATGCATGTGATTATTTTTGTGTATTTTATATGTGGAGTTAAATGATTAAATACCAAAAAATGGATCAAAACAAGTTGTAGAGAATTCTATATAAGTTTTAGAAGTCAAACATGCAAATTAGGACCTAGAAAAGCAATAAAGAAGGATCACCGGGGCTGAGAAGCCTCGGTTATGGCAAGTTCTCCTACAATAAAATTATTAATGGTAGAGAGGGTGTACTTGACAATGTATGAAGTGCCCGATGAAGATCGTAGTGAAGGAATCTCACGTTTCTCAATGGATACGGCCTGGAAAACCGAGCCAAAGACTCGCGAATACCCGGCTTTCTGCTCGGCGGTCCGATTGAGGCTTGGCTAGAGTCGTTGGATTCGTAGAAACTTGGGAACCTGTAGTGCCTCAGCCCAGACCTCCTCGAGAGATATGTAAGCCAGCCTAATCTTCACTCGATAGAATTGAGTTTCCTCCCACCCCACGAGAATTGGTGGGGACACCAGAGGCACTAGAATAAGACAAAGGCATTTCAACCCTCTATGGATTGATCAATAATTTATGAGTCCATCTGTAATAAGGGCTTAGCCCATCTGAGTCCATTTTAGTTGTTAATTGAGTCTTTTGAGTTGTTATTTCATTTCAGTATTATTCTGCTAATGTTGAGCTAGTTCAGTCCAATGCTAGTCAGCTCATGTTGAGCTAATTTTATTTTTTTGAATCCTGTCCAAGTACACTGAAAACTCAAGACTACATCATACAAGTGAAGATCAAGTCTAACCAGATTGAAGACATGGAAGTATAGCCCAAGTCCAACCCAGCTTGAAGATTTGAAGACCCCAGGAGAAAAATCAAAAACCCTGATTCCTTGCAGATGCCCTCCAGATGCCCAGATTCCCTTCCATATGCTAAAGTATATTCATCGACCAGGGCATCCATGATTCCAGAGGTCCATCTGCATCCTAACCCAAAGAAATCAAGCCCAAGCGCCAAGCCCAAGCCCTTAAAAAGCAAGATACCAGGAAATATTCTTGCTACCTGGCTACCAGGCCATCCCAGCTTCCAGAGGCCCAAGCCCATGCGTCCAAGCCCCTTTGGGCAAGCTCCTTACTGCTCCTAGAAGCCCAACACGCCCCCCTAGGCATCCTTGGAGTGTTGACCAAGTCAAGAGAATTTTTAAGGATTTTTTCTACCTAATGTTTCCTTATTTTCTAGCTAGGGTTTGAGAGGGAAAAGGATTCTTATGTAAAGACTAATGTGTCCTTACTTGGAGCCCAAGACTAAGGATCTATTTAAAGGACCCTAGTCTCTTGTATGAGATTGATTTTTGATAAATGAATTAAAACTTGAGTTTTCCTCAATTGCTTTGTGCTACACTGCTTTGTGCTTAAGGGGTTTTATTAGTGCTTTCTTCTTCCCGGTATTGCAACAGATTCCTGCAGCCAACCAACCTTCCAGAGACCTAGCCGCCCTCCTCCAAAACTTTCTTCTCCTTGCTGTTTTCTCTTGTTTTCTTGTTTCCTTGTGAGTTTTCTAACCCTTGAGAGGTCCTTTGCAGGTCCCCGAGTTCCTATGAATCCAACGACTCCAGCTAAGCCTCAATCAGACCATCGAGCAGAAAGCCGGGTATCTACGGGTCTTTGGCTCGATTTTCCAGGCCGCATCCGTCGAGGAACAAGAGATCCCTTCGAAGCGATCTTTATCGAGCGCTTCAGACATTGTCAGGTACACCCCCTCTACCACCAGTAATTTTATTGTAGGAGAACTTGTCCTAACCGAGGCTTCTCAGTCCCAGCGATCCTTCTTTATTACTTTTCTAGGTCCTAATCTGCATGCTTGACTTCTAAAATTCATATAGAATTTTCTACAACTTGTTTTGATCCAATTTTCGGGATTTAATCACTTAACTCCACATATAAAATACACAAAAATAATAGCATGCATATTAATTCTGCATCATAGCTCTACCTTCAATATCGCAAACCTGATTGAGTCTAGGAAACCGGCAGCGATTCCTAATGAGGCCTTTGAACCTACCCCATCCATAGAGAGTGAGCCTGATCCTGAGTGTCCACCTTTAATTTGGCCTAAGTGAGGAAGACGGATTGAGCGTGTCCAGGACGATCGAGCTTCCATGACTCGAGATAATGATTTTCAACGCCACCTGGTCTGTTGGCAAGGTCTACCAGGACCCGACGCTTTGTGGGATACTCGAGAGGACTTGCTGCGCCTCCACTCAGACCTTCTTGAGAGGCACCAGGTTTAGTGTGACCCTTACTCAACGGGGTAGACTTCTTCCCACCCCGGGAGAATTGATGGGAACATCAGAGGTCCTAGACTTTGGCAAAGGCATTTCAACCATCTGTGGTTATCAAATTAGAGTTTAGGATGTGAGTCCAAGTTTTGTTCAATTTGTAATTGGGTTTAGTCAATTTGAGTAAGTTCATTTGAGTTTTGTGAGTAAATCCATTGGAGTCCTATCCATACTTGAGTCCTATATTTAAAATGCCAAGTCAGTTGAGTCAGGTCAAGTTTTGAGTCCTGTAAGTTTTGAAGTTTATCAGTCAAGTCAGCTCATGTTGAGCTAGTCATTTTCTGAGTCCTGTAAATTTTATAGTGAGTCCATTCAAATTTTGCAAGTAGAAGACTCAAGATAATCGAAGATCCAGCCAGCTTAAAGTCATGAAGCTACACTTAAAGACCATAAAAGACCCAACAAGAGAATTTGAAGGCCTTGGAACCTTAGACCGTAGCCTGGAGCATGCTGGGCCGCCCAAGGCCCATGAGGAGCATCAAGAGGAGAGCCAACCCTTATGGTCACCCCCCCTTGGTTAGCCTCCCTTAGAGTCACCCCTCTTTGGCTGACCAAGAGAAGGAGAGGGAGAGAGAGAGGCTTAATCAAAAGTGGAGAGCCCTAGTCTATGTCTTTGTATTGGTTTAGGACTAATGTAATTTCTCATGAATACTCTTACTTGAGCCCTAAGTTTGTAAGCCTATTTAAAGGCCTCCCTTCCTCATGTAATTTCAGAATATTGATGAATTAAATTTGAGTTTTTTTATCTTTGCTATGTACCCTTGCTATGTGCGTGCTGTGTGCGAGCAGTGTGTGAGTTCTTCTTGTTCCTGCGCCCTGCCTCCATCTACAATATCAAAACCCTAATCGGCCCTTCCTTCCAACCCTTGGCTGCCATCATCCAAGAGCCTTTCTTTTTCCTTCTTTCAATTATTCAGTCTTCATACTCTTAGTTTTCTAATCCCATATGGTGATTTGTAGGTCCCTCAATTTCTACGAGTCCGAGGATACCTTCTAATTAGCCATCGGATCACCGAGCAGAAAGCCGCGAATCCGCAAGGTCAGAAGCATGTTCTTCTAGGCCGCATCCGGAAGCATGAGCGATATCTTCATGGAACGATCTTCAGTAGGCACTTCTTCCATTGCCAGGTATACCCCCTTGATTCATCAGTAGTGGTATTGTAGGAAAGCTAGCCTAACCAGGGTTTCTCAACCTTGGCGATCCTACTTATCTATAACTTTAGGATTTATTTCTGCATGCATGACTTCCAAGATTTTTATAGAATTCTATACTTTGAATCTTGATTTAAAATTCGGGATCTAAAACCTTAACTCCATGCTAAATCACAAAAAAATACTTTACATGTATTAATCGTCCCGCATCACCTACCTGGTGTGCCAATCTGTTGCCACTTACACCGCCTGGCTTGTAGCTTGGGGATGACCTTGGTTGCTGACATCGTCGCTTGGAAACTAGCTCGCATGCCCGAACTGGCAAAAAAGAGGAGACCAAGGCCAGGGATCTCGATGGGAGTACTCTGATGATCAAGTCAATGAGGATCTAGGGAAACAGATCCTCCCCTATGGGCCCCTATGGTCGGACTCCATGCTTGAAGGAGAACTTGCTTTAAAAAGAAAGAGTGGAGTGAGAGTGGCAGTGATGGAGGAGAGCACGAGCGATGATGGCTGTATCCATTGAGACTCTTTTGACGAGTGCTCCGGTAGCCTCAGAGTGCTCTGCTTCTTGCTTGCTCTCCCGGTCGCTTGCCTTTGCTTGCTTACCTTGTTCGAAGACCTTCTGAACCTTCTTTTAGGCCATGGACCCTTCCAATGATCTATCTCGGGTTCTTCCCCCTCTGCAAGCATCGGAAGGTCAACGTCCGGCAGCGCTCCATGTCGTGCGCCCAGGTGCCTTCCCTATTCATGATAAGGAGTTATGTCACTAGCTTTGACATCCCCTCTGGTCGCTCCACTTTGAAAATTTTGACATCCCCTATTCATCGGAGGACGGAGCCGCCACCTGTCCTCTGCCAGATCGAGACCCTCGAGATCGAGCCCTGTGGCCGGGGTCGAGCTCAGCCCTCACCCGCCACGTAGAGTCTCTCTCCGCGGTCGAGCCCTCTTGGATGGAGCCGTTGCCTGTCCTCCGCCAGATCGAGCCCCTCGAGATTGAGCCCTGTGGTCGAAGTCGAGCTCAGCCTTACCCACCACGTGGAGTATCTCTCCGAGGTCGAGCACTCTGAGACGGAGCCGCCACCTGTCCTCCGCCAGATTGAGCCATGTGGCCGGGGCTGAGCTCAGCCCTCACCAGCCATGTGGAGTCTCTCACCGAGGTCGAGCCTTATGGGATGGAGCCGTCGCCTGTCCTTCGCCAGATCGAGCCCCTCGAGATCGAGCCCTGTGGTCAGAGTCGAACTCAGCCCTCACCCGCCACATGGAGTCTCTCTCCGAGGTCGAGCCCTCTAGGATAGAGCCGTCGCCTATCCTCCGCCAGATCGAGCCCCTCGAGATCGAGCCCTGTGGTCAGAGTCGAGCTCAGCCCTCACCCGCCACGTGGAGTCTCTCTCCGAGGTTGAGCCCTCTGGGATGGAGTCACCACCTGTCCTCCGCCGGATTGAGCCCTGCCTCCCCTGCTTGGCCTCTAGCCCGGATAAAGGCGGGAGGATGGTACCATCATCCCAAGGATTACGGAGTAGCGCCCGCCATATCGCAATAACTGCCTGTCCGCCCGTACTACCAGGAGGATGGGCCAGTCAGAGAGCACGAACCTCGATGGCGGCGGCCCCTGGATTGAGGCTCTACCAAGCTTCTCGGAATGGGGTGACCGAAGAGGATGTCAAAGCGAATAGAAGTTTCTCCCACCGCATGTCAGGAAAGACATCCCATCCACGGCACGGATCCCGTCGCACACGCCTGCCAGCCCAACGAGGATCCCGAGGCAAGCATCCAACGGTCACTTTTCGACTACAAAGAATGATCGACACCCGTGCAAGGGGGAAGGTAACAATAACAATGATAACAACACAAAAAAAAAGATAACGCATCACCGATGCAATCTCAACCAGGATGGCAGAGCACCACCACCACTAAAGAAAAAGCAAGGGAACAAGGGGAGGCGGCCAAGCAGAGAACCCCTCTGGCCCCATCATCGTTCTTCCCCTACTACATTTTCATTTTCATTCTCATACCATTCACTCCTCCTAGCATGGAGTCCATCAAAAGGGGCTCGACCAGGAGGATCTGTTCTCCTGGATCGTCACTGACTTGACCGTCGGAGTGCCCCCACCGGAAATCCCGGCTTGAATCACTAATTCCTGTTTTGCAAGTCCAGGACTATCGGACGGTGAGACAACTAAGGGAGCGCACTCCGGCACCGGCAGCAGCTATGGGCCATGATAATCTTGGCGGCAACAGATTGGCATGCTAGGTAGGGGGAGAATGAAGCAAGGCTCGTCGCAGGATGACGGGTCCAACCTAAGTCGTTCCCCATTCTTCTCACAAGCAGTTCTGCGGAAGGATGGTGACAACACGAGCGAGGGAGGCTTCCACCAGTCATGTGGGGGACTCCCCATCCCAGGGGAACCCATACCACCAGGAGGAGGAGCCCCCCGCTCCTATTTAACCACCTCCGATGGAGTCCTAGCTGGCCGTGCTCGCCCAACAGATAAAAATCCTCGCCACGGTAGTGTGCCAACTCCAGCACCAACACCGGTCCTTGGCTACCCACCAGTAGCCAGGGACTCCGGCGGCCCACGCCGCAGCTCCCCGCGATAGCCTGTGTTCCTTCCAAGGAAGGCCTTCACAGCCGCGGGCAACTACTGACAACCGGGGTAGCCATCAAACTCCAGTGAATAGACGACGAGCCAGCCCTGCCGATAAAGAGAGCCGCTCATCAAACCTCGAGCGAGCGGTGCCCAAACCCCGCAGAGGCAGAAAAAGCAAGACCCCCCATCACGAAGGCTGCGCATCTACGTCACCTCTCCGTCTCCTTTAGCAGAGGGGTCTACTGACGAAGCCGTCAGGCGCGCGACGGAGAAGCGCCTGGAGGAACATGAGCGCAAGCTGGCCGAGTTCTTCCACCGATTTGCCAACATGCAGGGCTCCGCTAGTGAGCCAGCGGGCTACGACGCCCGTCCCCCATTCTTCCAAGAAATCCAAGCAGAGCCGATCCCGCATCGGTTTCGGATGCCGCAGGTGGATCCTTACGATGGGATCTCCGACCCCCTGGACCACCTGAAAAATTACCGGACCCTCATGAGGGTCCAGGGGACCACCGACGTTCTTCTCTGCATCGCCTTTCCTGCCACTCTCCGGAAAGCAGCCCGGGTGTGGTTCACCCATTTGGAGCCGGAGAGTATCAACTCTTTCGTCCAGTTAGGGTAGAAGTTCGTGGCCCACTTTGACGCCTATAGAAAGTTGTCACAAGAGGCAGACAGACTCTTCTCCATCCAGCAGCAGGCTCACGAGCCCCTGCGGGACTACGTAGCTCACTTCAAGGCTACCGCACTGGAGATTTACAACCTCGATGAACCAGTTGCCATGCTGGTGCTGAAGCGAGGGCTCAGGACCTCCCGCCTGACCTACTTGCTCGACAAGAAGCCCTCCAAAACTTATTCCGAGCTTCTCCTCCGAGCCCAAAAGTATATTTGCACCGAGGAGGCGGATCGTACGAGACGGGAGCTCGACAGGAAGCCATTGAAGAAACTACCCCCCACTGAGATGCCCAGGACCCGGAAGCTGGGATCTCAGGTTCCAAACTCCTGGAGGGGGCCGAGATCGAAAGGTGCTCTCATTTCTGAGGGTTACACCTCTCTCCTCGTCCCGAGAATGAAAATCCTCATGGAGATCGAAGGCAAGGACTACCTGAGATGCCCGCCTCCGATGAAGCCCTCCACTAGCCGTGACAAAATAAAGTGTTGCCACCAAGATCGCCGTGGCCTGTAGCTGCTATTGGCATTGGAGGGCACCTCCTTCATGGCCTCACCATCCGGTAGTCCTGGACCTACGAAATAGGGGGTTAGTGACCTGGGCTGGGGTTTCCGGCGGGGCCACTTCGACGGTTAAGTCAGTGATGATCCAGGAAAACAGGTCCTCCTGGTCGGGCCCCTCTTGATGGACTCCACTCTAGGAGGAGTGAATAGTATGAGAATGAAGAGGAGGACATAGCAGGGGAAAAACGACGGTGGGGACAGAGGGGTTCTCTGCTCTACCGTCTTTCCTCTTGTTTCCCTCATTTTTCTTTAGTGGTGGTAGTAATGGTGCCTTGCCCTCTTGGTTGAGTTTGTACTTGTGTTGGTGTTGGTATTGTGTTACTTTCCCCGTTCTGGAGATGTCGATTGTTCTTGTAGCCAAAAAATGGCCGTTGGATGCTTGCCTTGGGATCCTCGCTGGGCTGGCAGACGCGTGCGACGGGATTCCGTATCGTGGATTGGACGTCTTTCCTAAATACGGTAGGGGAAACTTTTATTCGTTTGGACACCTTCTCTGGTCATCCCATTCCGGGAAGCTTGGCAAAGCCTCGATCCGAGGGTCGTCGCTCTTGGGGTTCGTGCTCTCTGGGTGGCCCATCTTCTTGGGAGTATGGGTGGACAAGCAGTTATTACGGTATGGAGAGCGCCGCCCCGTAGTCCTCGGGTGGCTCGTCGGTGTCCTGGGATGGTGGTGCCCATGTCTGAGCTAGGGCTGAGCTGGGATGGCAAGGCTTGCTCCGACCTAGATGCCCCGAGCTCGCAGGGCTACCTCGGTGGAGAAGGGCGAAATGCGGGCCCGGTCTAGAGGGCTCGCACTCGGAGAGGCTCCACATGGCAAAGGAGGGCTGGGCTCGACTCCGACCACAGGGCTCAACCTCCGAGGGTCTCGCTCTAGAGGGCAGGATGTGGGCCCGGTCTAGAGGGCTCGCGCTCGGAGAGGCTCCACGTGACGGAGGAGGGCTGGGCTCGACTCCGACCACAGGGCTCAACCTTCGAGGGTCTCGTTCTAGAGGGCAGGATGCGGGCCCGGTCCAGAGGGCTCGCGTTCGGAGAGGTTCCACGTTGCGGAGGAGGGCTGGGCTCGACTCCGACGACAGGGCTCAACCTTCGAGGGTCTCCCTCTGGAGGGCAGGGTGCGGGCCCGGTCCAGAGGGCTCGCGCTCGGAGAAGCTCCATGTGGCGGAGGAGGGCTAAGCTCGACTCCGACCACAGGGCTTAACCTCCGAGGGTCTCGCTCTGGAGAGCAGGGTGCGAGCCCGGTCCAGAGGGCTCGCTCTCGGAGAGGCTCCACATGGTGGGGGAGGGCTGAGCTCGATTCCGACCACAGGGCTCAACCTCCGAGGGTCTCGCTCTGGAGGGCAGGGTGCGAGCCCGGTCCAGAGGGCTCATGCTCAGAAAGGCTCCACATGGCGGAGGAGGGCTGAGCTCGACTCTGACCACAGGGCTCAACCTCCAAGGGTCTCGCTCTGGAGGGCAGGGTGCGGGCCCGGTCCAGAGGGCTCACGCTCGAAGAGGCTCCACGTGGTGGAGGAGGGCTGATCTCGACTCCGACCACAGGGCTCAACCTCCGAGGGTCTCGCTCTGGAGGGCAGAGTGCGGCTCCGGCCTAGGTGTCCTGAGCTTGCGGGTCTGACCTGGTAGAGGACGGAACTTGGCTCATTATCTCGAGGGAGCTGAGCTCAGCTTGGTAGAGCGGTCCAGGCTGGAGAGTTGACTTGGCGTCCGACGCGGCGGCCTCTTTTGACGTGGCGCCTGTCAGCTCCCCACGTCAGCGGTCTCGCCACATCATAAAGTACTGTCGCTTTCACCGTGACCATGGCCATGACACCGAGGAGTGCCGCAACCTCAAGTGGGAAATCGAAGAACTCATCAAGAGGGGCTACCTCAAAAGGTTCGTGGGGGGCAGACCTCAGGTGGAGTCCCAGGCGCTCGTCGCTCTCCCACCAGCTCCAACCATCGATAACCATCCTACCGAGAAGCCGGTGGGCATGATCTCCTAGGGAGCTGTGCGCGTGCCCAAAAAGGCCCGGGGGGCAGGGGACCCTGAGAATGTACTCCCCTTTATAAGGGAAGGAGAAAATGGGAAGAAAAATGTAAATAATGATGCCGTGGTCATCAAGATGACGATCGCGAAGCATCCTATAAAATGCATCATGGTTGATAGTGGAAGCTCCACAGACGTGCTTTTTTATGATGCCTTCTCCAGGATGAACCTTTCCCCCGATCAGCTTAGGCCTGTGCATGCACTTCTTGTTGGTTTCACAAGTGATTCCATAAGGGTGGAATGATAGATCACTCTCCCGGTCACTGCCGGGACCCCACCTCGGCAGAGCACTGTTATAATGACTTTCACGGTTGTAAGGCTCCCTTCCGCCTACAACGTGATCTTGGGCCAGCTCGGGCTCAACTTGCTCGACGCTGTTGTCTCCACCAAGAGGCTACTTGTACAGTTCCCTACTCCCTACGGTGTCGAAAAAATGAGGAGAGCACCCCAGCCGGTGCAGCATTGCTTCCAAACCCTCCCTGGGGCCAAGGTCCCCGAGGATGATCCCAAGGTAGATGATCTCGACCAAAGGGCCCAAGACTCCAGGGGAGGCCCGGTCGAGTGCCTACTCTCTTACCCGCTCGGAGACGATCCCACAAAGACAGTGCAGATTGGAGCCCAGCTACCCGAGGAGGAGAGGGCCCAACTACTGGAGTTCTTGCGGGCAAGCGCGGATGTGTTCACCTGGATGGCGGTGGATATGCCAGGTATTCCTCCTGATATCATTACTCACAAAATGAGTGTTGACCCAAAGCACAGACTAGTTCGGCAGAAGAAGAGAAGTTTCACCCCGGAGAGGCAAGCGACCATCAAGGAGGAAATTGACAAACTCCTAGCTGCCGGCTTCGTTCAGGAGGTCCAGTATCCAAGCTGGCTGACAAATGTAGTGATGGTAAGGAAGAACAATGGCAAGTGGAGGATCTGTGTAGACTACACCGACCTCAACAAAGCTTGCCCAAAGGACAGCTTCCCTCTATCGAAGATTGACCAGCTGGTGGATGCCAGCTCTGGCCACAGGCTGCTCTCCTTCATGGATGCGTTCTCCGGGTACAACCAGATCCGTATGCATCCAGAAGATGAGGAGCACACTGCCTTCATCACCAACCAAGGGACATACTACTACAGGATGATGCCTTTTGGTCTGAAGAATGCAGGAGCTACATACCAGCGCCTGGTCAATAAGGTTTTCAAGGACCAAATTGGCCGCAACATGCAAGTGTATGTGGATGACATGCTCGTTATGAGCAAGCCGAGCTCGAGCCACATTGCTGACCTCGTCGAATCCTTCCACAACCTACGGCAACATCAAATGAAGCTGAATCCGGCGAAGTGCGCTTTCGGAGTGGCGGCAAGGAAGTTCCTCAGCTTTATGGTCACCCAGAGAGGCATCGAAGCGAACCCGAAAAAGGTTCAGGCAATCATCAACATGGAGCACCCGACCTCCAAGAAGTAGGTCCAGTGCCTGATGGGGCGTATCGCCATCCTTAGCAGGTTCATCTCGAGGTCGGCCGACCATTGCCTTCTATTTTTCAAGGCGCTGCGCAAGATGCACGACTTCACGTGGATGGAGGAGTGCAGAACAGCCTTCGAGGAGTTGAAGAAATTCCTCGCCTTTCTCCTATTGCTCTCCAGGCCAGAGGAGGGGGAGGAGCTCCTGCTCTATCTGGCGGTTACACCAGGAGCTGTCAGCTCGGTTCTTGTCTGTGCAGACGAGTGCAAATCTCAAAAGCTGGTATACTACAGTAGCAAAATTCTTCACGATGCGGAGATCAGGTATACTCGCTTCGAGAAACTCATTTTTGCACTGATAATGTCTACTAAGTGCCTCAGGCCCTACTTCCAAGCACACCCAATAGTGGTCGTGACGGACCAGCCATTGAGAACTATACTCAGTTGACCCGAGACTTCTGGAAGATTGGCCAAGTGGTCCCTGCTGCTCAGCGAGTTCGACATAATGTACCGACCGAGGTCTTCACAGAAGGCCCAAGTCCTAGCTAACTTTGTGGTCGAGTGCACCGAGTTCGCCGAGGAGCCAAATCAGACAATAACGGAGCCCGGACCAAGAGAGGAACCTTGGATCCTCCACGTAGACGGAGCATCCAATTCCGGCGGGAGCGGAGCAGGCCTCATCCTCACCAACAGCGATGGGGTTGTGGCAGAATGCGCCCTCCACTTCAAGTTCGCCGTGACAAACAACCAAGCAGAGTATGAGGCACTCCTCGCAGGCCTAAGAGTCTCCCATGAGTTGGGTGTGCAGGACCTAAAAGTCTTCACCGACTCCCAACTGGTTGCCGGACAAGTCTCCGGAGAGTATGAGGCAAGGGACACCCAGATGATGAAGTACCTGGAGCAGGTCCACGTAAACACGACAGGGCTCTGGCATTTCAGCATCTTCCACATTCCCCGAGGGGAGAATGCAGGCGCGGATGCACTGTCTAGTCTTGTGACCTTGCCGGACTCGTCATTGGGACGCGCCTACATCGAGTACCTCGAAAGTCCCAACTATGGAAGCTCGGAGGAGGTGCATCAAGTCACTCCCGAGCCGAGCTGGATGGACAAGTACATCAGGTACATCACTGACAGCTCCCTACCCGAGGACCGCATAGAAGCTGCCCTCGTCAAGAAGAAGGCCTCCCGGTTCGTTCTGATGGAGGGCCAGCTCTACCGCCGATCCTACTCCTATCCGCTCCTGAAGTGCCTCAGGCCCGCCGAGGCAACCTTTGTACTCCAAGAGATGCACGAAGGCCTCTGCGGGAACCATGTGGGAGGGAGAACGCTGGCTTATAAAGCTCTTCGCCAGGGATACTTCTGGGAGACCATTAGGGAGGACGCCGCCGACTTCATTAAAAGGTGCGACAAGTGCCAGCGCCACGTGAATATACAGCACCAACCGACGACGCCGATCTCCCAACTCTCAGCCCCTTAGCCTTTTGCCCAGTGAGGAATGGACATCTTGGAACCGTTTCCCCCCGCACCAGGGCAGCGAAGATTCCTGCTGGTGGCGATCGACTACTTCACCAAGTGGGTCGAAGCAGAGCCACTGGCTCAGATCGTGGAAGCTAATGTCCGCCAGTTCTTCTGGACATCAATCATTTGCCACTTCGAACTCCCTCGTTGTATCATCATTAACAACGGGCGACAGTTCAACAATCGGGAGTTCGAAGGGTTCTGTGCTGAACACAGCATCTAACACCGATTCACCTCGATGGCTCACCCTCAAACAAATGGAGAAGCCGAGGTGACCAACCGGACCATCCTCCAAGGACTCAGGACCAGGCTGGACCAAGCTAAGGGCAAGTGGGCAGAAGAACTCCCAAGCGTTCTGTGGGCCTACCACACAATGCCCAGAACGGCGACCGATGAGACGTCCTTCAGCCTTGTTTTCGGGGCCGAGATGGTCATCCCGATCGAGCTTGGCGTGCCCATGCTACGAGTGCAGCAGTATGACGAGGCACGGAACTCGACACACCTCCTGCTCAACCTGGATCTCCTCGAAGAAGCAAGGGATAAAGCCCGGCTGTGAATGGCGGCCTACCGGCAACGGGTAGCCTGGTACTACAATGCCCGGGTCAGGCCAAAAGCTTTCAAACCCAGAGACTTGGTGCTACGGCGGGCAGAGGCGTCTCAACCCTGGGAGTGCGGCAAGCTCTCACCAAACTGGGAAGGCCCCTACAAAGTGGCTGAAGTCCTCTCACAAGGGGCCATTACCTTGAAGATCTCGACGGTGTCAGGTTCTCTCGAACATGGAATGCCTGTAACTTGTGGAGATACTATCAATAATGTAAGGTTTCCCATCAATAATAACAACAATGGTTTTTTTCTTGTGTAAGTATTTATCTGTCTTATAGGAAAACCTCATCAACGCCTTCGAGCTCAGCTCCGAGGCACCAAGACCTGAGCCAAGCTCTCAGGCAACCCAAGACCGGAGCCCAGCCCTCCAACCAAGGGACCTTCGAGCCGAGCCTCTCTCAATCATCAATGCCTTCGAGCCCAGCTCCGAGGTGCCAAGACCCAAGCCCAGCTCTCAGGCAACCCAAGACCGGAGCCCAGCCCTCCGGCCAAGGGACCTTCAAGTCAAGCCGCTCTCAATCATTAACGCCTTCGAGCCCAGCTCCAAGGTGCCATGACTTGAGCCCAGCTCTCAGGCAACCCAAGATCGGAGCACAGCCCTCCAGCCAAGGGACCTTCGAGCCGAGCCACTCTCAATCATTAACGCCTTCGAGCCCAGCTCCGAGGTGCCAAGACCTGAGCCCAGCTCTCAAGCAACCCAAGACCGGAGCCCAGCCCTCCGGCCAAGGGATCTTCGAGCCAAGCTGCTCTCAATCACCAACGCCTTCGAGTCCAGCTCCGAGGCGCCAAGACCTGAGCCCAGCTCTCAGTTAACCCAAGACCGGAGCCCAGCCCTCTAGACAAGAGATCTTCGAGCCAAGCTGCTCTCAATCACTAACGCCTTCAAGCCCAGCTCCGAGGCGCTAAGACCTGAGCCCAGCTCTCAGGCAACCTAAGATCGGAGCCCAGCCCTCCGACCAAGGGATCTTCGAGCCAAGCTGCTCTCAATCACCAACGCCTTCGAGCCCAGCTCCGAGGTGCCAAGACCTGAGCCCAGCTCTCAGGCAACCCAAGATCAGAGCCCAGCCCTCTTGCCAAGGGACCTTCGAGCCAAGCTGCTCTCAATCATCAATGCCTTTGAACCCAGCTCCGAGGCGCCTAGACCTGAGCCCAGCTCTCAGGCAACCCAAGACCGGAGCCCAGCCCTCCAGCCAAGAGACCTTCGAGCCAAGCCACTCTCAATCATCATTGCCTTCAAGCCCAGCTCCGAGGCACCAAGACCTGAGCCCAGCTCTCAAGCAAGCCAAGACCGGAGCCTGGCTCCCCGGCCAAGGGATCTTCGAGCCAAGCTACTCTCAATCATCAATATCTTCGAGCCCAGCTCCAAGACACCAACTACCCCGGAGCCTAGCTCTCTGGCAGGCAAGCCTCAAGCCAGCTCCAAGGCATCCGAGACTTGAGAAGCCCTCAGGCACCTTGGACCGAGGCTAGCCCTCCGGCCAAGGGATCTTTGAGCCTAGCTGCTCCCTACTACCCAAGTCCTGAGCCCAACTAGCCGGCATTGAAGCCTTATCACCAGATCCAAGATGAGATGGAACCCTTCCCCCTTTTCTCACTATATACTTTCAAAAGAAAAAAGAAGAAGAAGAAGAAGAAGGAAAGGAAAGAGGAGAAAAGAGGGAGGAGGAGAGAAGCAATGAAGACATAGAACAAGGTGGTTTGAAAATTTACTTCCATTAAACAAAAAGTCTTTACAAAGCACCCTCGGGCCCCCGACATGCTAGGCGACCCGACTCAAATACAAAAGAAAAGAGAAAGAACTACCCGCCGGCTGACCCCTCGGCTGGACCGCAAGGCTGAGAGGTTCCGTCCGCAGGGACCTTCGGTTGTGTGGCTCCGATTTCGGGTGGCACAACTCCATCCTCAACTGGCGTAGAAGGCTCGGGAGTGATGGCTTCCTCAGCACCCGCTTCTTGGTCCGAAGCTCCGGGGTAACTGAGGCAGCTACGGCCCTCATCCGAGACGAACCCTTCAACCAGGCGACGCAGGTACATGAAGCCCTTATAGAAGGAGTCCGACGCCATTTGTTGGATCTCGGCGAGGAACTCCTCCGAGGCCTTGTACCTTGCGACCGCCTCCTCAGCCTCCTTTTTCGCTGCGGCAGCCTCACATCTGGCATCCCCAACCGACTTGGCTGCCTCCTTGACCGCCTTCTGCTATTCAGCGCGCTCCCAGTTTCGATAGCAGACCCTGATGAAGAGGGCCTCGGCACCGATCTGCACCATATAAAAAGTTAAAAAAAAGAAATAAAGAAAAGGGGGGAGAGAAGAAAGAAAAAGACAAAGTTGCTCACCGTATAGAGCTGGGGGAAGATGCTACCAACCACATCTCCCAGCCACAGCCCGGCCATATCCTGCCAATCGCATAATTGGATGGAGAAATCCATCATGCGCTTGGCCAGGGTAAGATTGCCAAGCAAGGAGCTCTCCGGCCCTAGCTTGAACGGGATACGACACCTCGCCTCGTCCCTCCTGCTCTCTCGGTGAGCGGGTGTGCCCATCCCACCAGCAGCGGGACCCCTAGGGATGGTCGAGGATCCGGCACCATCGTAGGTGGAGGCCCCGTTGCAGGTGGAGCTCCAGCGCGAACCTCCCCCTCCTCGACCTCAATCATCATCGGGCTCGAGGAGCGGGAGGATGCGGCAGCAGCAGCGACCCTAGCCCGGATGACCGTCTCGGGCTCCGGAGCAGGGGCCTCGGCCCGTGGCCTCATTCGCTTTTCGACTCTCCAAACCACCCGCTGACTCGGCCCTGGAGTCACGGACGGTGCAGGAGCCTCCTCAGCCTCCCTCCTCCTCGAGGCGACTAGCACGGCAGGGACGGCCGCTGATGCACCCTTGACCCAGGCCCGCCTCGGAGGAGGCTCATTGGCCATCCCAGTGGGTGGCCTCTTCTTGGTGATCAATAGCATATCGCTCTCCGAGAAGATCATCCCTGAACACAGATCAACCATGGGTTAGAAGCCAGGAAAGTCAGCCCAAAACAAAAGGAAGAGAGAGAGAGAGAGAACACATTTATATGAAAGAAAGACCTAGGCCGGACTCACCCGACCCTCTCGTCGGGTCGATCCTGGCATCAAAAAGGTTCTGCTCCGATAGTAGAACCTGGAGAGAAGGGATCTGGGTGGTGCGAAGCTGCTCGTAGTCATCTCGGTCAGTTGCATCAACCATAGAGATTCGGTTGGGGGACTGGTCTGGATCACTCCAAACCCAGTCAACCCCCTCGATGGTGGCGAAGAAGAACTTACTCTTCCATCCCTTGATGAAAGAGGGGAGGTCGAACCTGATGCCTTCGGGCGGGAAGATAAGGACCACCACCCGTTCTCCGTGGGGTGGCACTTCAGGGCAAAGAACGTCCTGAACAAAGAGAACCGGGCGACAAACCCATGGACATGATAGAGGACAATGAAGGAAAAGATAGTCCTAATGGTGTTAGGGACTAGCTGAGTAGGGACCATGCGGTAGTTGCTCAGCACGGACATGAAGAAGGGGTGGAAAGAAAAACGAAGCCTTCCCGAGAAGGTCTCTTCTTAGAAGGCAATCCGGCCCGAGCCACTCGAAGTGATCCTATCCTCGAGTCAGGGAACCAAAAGCCGGATAGAATGCGGGATGCCATAGACATCTCGAATAGTCCCTAGTTTCACAGCAGAAATCATCGAAATGATCCTACCAGGACCTGTTGACCGAGCAGGCTCGGAAACTGGTTCGGCTGGGGGAGGAGGGCGAGAAGGATGAGAAAAAGCGGCCCCCGATTCCCTAACGGACACGGGGCGAAGTGGAAGGGCCGGCCTCCTGTGAACTCGAACCGTGCCCCCTCCGACTCCTCATCAGAGGAGGAAGACACTGGCCCCTGCACGGAAGGACCGACTTCGCCCTGGGTGGAAAGATGGAAACCAGGACCGGAACAAGACATCCTATGAGAAAGACCCAGGAAGAAGAAAGACTGGACTCGGTTTGTGGAAGGCCCTAAGCTTGGAAGAGAAACCCTACCACAAAGGGAAAGGAGGAAGAAGGGGGGACCGACCTGGTTCCTTAAAGGGAGGAAGGGCGGAAGCAGATCATGAAGAAGAAAGAGTCCAAGCACCGTAGCAGGTGCGAAGGATTTGAATGAATAGAAGTTTTGGGTAAAAAACTTCTTTTCACTTCAAAAAGACCCGTCAAATCCGTACCGTTACAACTTCTCCGCCAACGGATCCCCGACGCGTGTCGGCCATCAGTAAGGAAAGCATCACGGCCGCTCCGGATTTTGCACCAGCACTAACTACTCCTCGGACGTGGCCACGTGGTGCCTCCGTAATGGCCTGGGGGACCGTTTTGCAAAGTACCGGCGATCATGGCCATCATTATGCCAGTTCTTCACCCTTCCACGTCAGCGATGCATTTACTCTCTTCGACTCGAGCGCCGCGCACTGACGAGCCTCGAGAGTGGGGGGCAAATGATGTGGCAGGGTCGCTGACATGGAGCAGCTGTCAGACGCCACGTGGAGCCCCTTGAGATCGAGCCCTGTGGTCGGAGTCGAGCTCAACCCTCACCCGTCATGTGGAGTCTCTCTCCGAGGTCGAGCCCTCTGGGATGGAGCCACCACCTGTCCTCCGCCAGATCGAGCCCTGTGACCGGGGTCGAGCTCAGCCCTCACCCTCCACGTGGAATCTCTCTCCGAGGTCGAGCCCTCTGGGATGGAGCCATCGCTTGTCCTCCGTCAGATTGAGCCCCTTAAGATCAAGCTCTATGGTCGGAGTCAAGCTCAGCCTTACCCACCATGTGGAGTCTCTCTCTGAGGTTAAGCCCTCTGGGACGGAGCCGCCACCTGTCCTTCGTCAGATCGAGCCCTGTGGTCGGGGTCGAGCTCAACCCTCACCCGCCACGTGGAGTCTCTCTCCGAGGTCGAGTCCTCTGGGATGGAGCCGTCGCCTGTCCTCTACCAGATCGAGCCCCTCGAGATCGAGCCTTGTGGTTGGAGTCGAGCTCAGCCCTCACCCGCCACGTGGAGTCTCTCTCTGAGGTCGAGCCCAATGGGACAGAGCCATCGCCTGTCCTCCGCCAGATCGAAACCCTCGAGATCGAGCCCTGTGGTCGGAGTCGAGCTCAGCCCTCACCCACCACGTGGAGTCTCTCTCCGAGGTCAAGCCCTCTGGGACGAAGTCACCACCTGTCCTCCGCCGGATCGAGCCTTGCCTCCCCTGCTCGGCCTCTAGCCCGGATAAAGGCGGGAGGATGGTACCATCATCCCAAGGACTATGGAGCAGCGCCCGCCATATCGTAATAACTACCTGTCCGCCCGTACTACCAGGAGGATGGGCCAGTCAGAGAGCACGAACCCCGGGGGCGGTGGCCCCCGGATCGAGGCTCTGCCAAGCTTCCCGGAATGGGGCGACCGGAGAGGATGTCAGAGTGAATAGAAGTTTCTCCCACCACATGTCAGGAAAGATGTCCCATCCATGGCACGGTATCCCATCGCACATGCCTGCTAGTCCAATGAGGATCCCGAGGCAAGCATCCAACGGTCACTTTTCGACTACAAAGAACGATCGACATCCCCGGAAGGGGGAAGGTAACAACAACAACGATAACAACACAAAAAAAAAGAGAACGCATCACCGGTGCAAGCTCAACCAGGAGGGCAGAGCACCACCACCACCACCACTGAAGAAAAAGCAGGGAAACAAGGGGAGGCGGCCAAGCAGAGAACCTTTATGGCCCCACCATCGTTCTCCCCCTACTATATTTTTATTTTCATTCTCATACCATTCACTCCTCCTAACGTGGAGTCTATCAAAAGGGGCTCGATCAGGAGGATCTATTTTCCTGGATCGTCACTGACTTGACCGTCGGAGTGCCCTCGCTAGAAACCCCGGCTCGAGTTACTAATCCCTGTTTTGCAGGTCCAGGACTATCGGACGGTAAGACAACGAAGGGAGCGCACTCCAGCACCGACAGCAGCTACGGACCATGATGATCTTAGCAGCAACACTTTCCTATATGGTGTAAGTAGATGTGGGAGTAATCATGGCATCCTGAGGGATGCCCCTCCATGGTCCTTGGTCGACGGTCCGCCATCCAAGGGAGGTGGCGCTATCCCCTTTTTCCTGCTTCTGAACCTCTCGAAGCACCATGGGCTTTGGCCATGGGGATGGTTCCTGGCTGTTGGACATCTCGTCTGAAGAGAGCTTGGCCTGAAGAGCAGGAGCTCGACTTCGGTCGAAGTGGGCTCGACCTCGAGGGAGCTGTCCGGTGAAGGAGCTCGAAGAGAGTGAGATCTCGACTTCGATCGAGGCGAGCTTGACCTCGAGGGAGCCGCCCGGTGAAGGAACTCGAAGAGAGCGAGAGCTCGACATTGGTCGAGGTGGGCTTGACGTTGAGGGAGCCGCCCGACGAAGGAACTCGAAGAGAGCGGGAGCTCGACTTTGGTCGAGGTGGGCTCGACATTGAGGGAGCCGCCAGCAAAGGAACTCGAAGAGAGCAGAAGCTCGACTTCGATCGAGGTGGGCTCGACATTGAGGAAGCTGCCCGGCAAAGGAACTCGAAGAGAGCAGGAGCTCGACTTCGGTTGAGGCAGGCTCGATCTCGAGGGAGTTGCCCGGTGAAGGAGCTCGAAGAGAGCAGGAGATCGACTTCGGCCGAGATGAGCTTGACCTCGAGGGAGCTGCCCAGCGAAGGAGCTCAAAGAGAGAAGGAGCTCGAAGAGAGCAGGAGCTCGACTTCGACCGAGATGGGCTCGACCTCGAGGGAGTTTCCCGGCAAAGGAGCTCAAAGAGAGGGTCTGACATGGCAACTTCTGCCAATATGGCATCTGACAGGATCTGATAGGGACTCTACGTCAGCAATCATGCCACATCACTTATAAAATTATTTGCAATTCTTAAACTATCCAAACTGGATAATCAATTGACTACTATACATAATTCTTCCATCTGTATAAAAATAAAATTAATGTATAAATGATATAGAATATATACATTAATCAATTGACGAGTCTATATTTCTATGCAATGCAAGTTTTATAAACAAATATTTTAAAAGCCATTATTGATCATAACAAAAATATACATGGTATTGATATGAAGGATTTGCAATAATGAACAAATCTTAAAGCATAATATGTTAAGTAAGATGCAGATATACACTAAGGAGCCTTAATATTCTTGAAACATGTATATGATGATGTGCAAGTTCATTAATCCAGATAAATACATGCCAATCAACATCATTGGTGAAAGATAGGTGAGTCATGGATCAAGATCTTTTCATAAAGATCCATCAAGGTAATTGAAAGAAAGTCTTTTACTGGATCAATCCTAGAAAGAGAAATTTATAAAAATACAGAAATAATCTACTAAGAAAAAGAACAATAAATAAAGAAAAAAAAATGAGAAGGCTTAGATATACTACTTAATCTACAACTACATCAAAACGACTACAATCGGTTGCCTACAAAAGAAGGCTATCCAAGATTGCTGCCATTAGAAATAGTTGAATCAGCAAAACATACATTCCAAAATTATCATAGCCTCCATATACAAACCTTAAACGAATTTCAAAATATGTTAGAAAGCTTCTTTACCCTCCAAGCAGTCAAGCACCTGATAAGAAAAAGACAACGAAATAGGTAGATCTACATGACGAAAAAGCTACCAACAACAATAAGATCATGAATCATAGATCATACTACCATTATAAACGTATAGCCTATAAACCTTTCTCATCTAAATGAAGGCAATTTAGAGTTTAGACACTCTCTTAGATGATACCTGTTCAAATGTAATCATGAGTAATGCTATGGGTGCCAGTTTCATTCATTTGAAAGTTCTCCTACCATGTAATCCTAGCATGATTGTTGTATCCTATAAAAACTAGTATAACAAAGTTAAATATGGAGTTATTGAGCCAACGTTAATGGGTCCAGGTAATTTTTGATATGCACAAGGCTTAGAATGGAAGAAAGTCTGATTGGAGTCCGAGCGAAGATAAGATCAAATCCAAGCCACTATCATCAAATGGGATTTTATTTATTTAACCAGTCAACCCTCAATATGTTAAAAGTGGTATGCTTACAATGCCTTTTTCAAAAAATATCCTCTGAAATCCTCTATCCTTTATCTCCTCATTCTATTTCATTTTTAGACTATGAGTTGGCATCACAAGTTTTTGCTAAATTGGTCATTTACACAATACTTCAGGCCATTCTTGCTAAACTCTATCTCATGCTCAACCCAAGCTCCTTATCACATTTCAAAAGATGCAGGACATCACTGGCATCTCACAAAATTTAGTAAGTAATAAACACTAGCTTGAAGAGAACTATAATTACTTTCTAACATCCAAATAAACTAATCTTTAACAGCAAACAGATGCTTGAATAACACCAAAAATTTTATCCAAAAAAAAACCCAAATTGAAAGATTAGGAAACAGAGGGTGCACAAAATTTCTGAGTAACATTAAGGAGGTGCCACCCACTCGGGGCAAAACATGATATTTATGCGCATGGTGCATTTGACCTTTTTATTAAGCAGGTTAAAAATCTGGATTTTGATATAATTATTTTATTAAACATGTAACCTAGCTCAATTTATAATGAATCAAATTAAGTTAAATGGGTTAAATAGGTTAAGTATTGTCTCCCTAGAAAATTAATATAAAAATCTGAGATACGCAAGAGTCCTCTCAAAATTTGAAATTATGTCCGTTGCCTGTCTTGAAGGATGCGCAAAGCCAAACTTACATTGAGTTCCTCGGTATTATCTCTCTAAATAGGAAAAATCTTTTAATTGTGGATTTTTTTAACACGCATATATAGCAAATTTTTTCTAGGTATAATAAGTATTGTAATCTAGTTCTTCCACTGAGCCCTTATACCACTCATCAAATTCTAAGCCCATCTGGCCTACAATAATCCACTATTCTCATTTCTACGTAGATTTTTCAACTTTCTGATTTTTTGGATCCTCTTGCCTCATTATGTGTCTTATCATACCTACCTAGAGAACTTTATTTATATCTCTCTATGTCGGCAGTAGAACATTATTCATGTTTTTCATGGACCATCTATAAACAAAATTGAAATAAACTATGTGTTAATGAAACCTTTCTATTTTTGAAATATTGAACTTTTAACATCAAAGATTTATTACTTAATAAAAATAAAAACCAACAGAATTTCCATGTAAATGCTATCTCACTTAACAACACAAAAACGACAAACCAAATTAAATGTATTTAACTTATTTTATTAAAAAATATATATATATTACATGATTAACACTCAATCTGCTATGCTAGTCAGGATCTCCCTTTTTTTCAAAAAAAATTCAAATTTCTTATCATTTGTAAGTACTAAAATATAAAAGTAAAATGATATGAGGAACAGAATATCAATCTTAGGCGCGATGGTCTATTGAGAAAGAGCTAAAACCATAGTTGGGGAAAAATAATAGGTCATCAACTCTCAATCTTATCCATTAATTGAATAATCTTCCCCTCCCCTGAATAAAAGCTCGTCCAGCCAAATAAACCATGATATTATTAACACTGTTTAGAGACCAAGATTTAGATCTGGATTTTAAGAGCCATGACCACCCTCGGATCCAAGAATCAAAAGCCCTCCTCATCCCGGAATCCATGATGAATCCTCGCCTATTTTCTCTCTCCCCGGTCTATCATCCCGGAATTGATGACGAACCCTCCATCCTCCCAAATCTATGGTCAAATGTAACCAAAAATAGCAAAAAAAAATTAAATTGGATGAGAAAAAAAAACCTCTAGGATATTTGCTGCTTGGGGACTTAGATGATGCAGGTCCCGGCCGGTGGAGCAAGGCAAGGAATCTATGTTGGCGGGGGCAGTGAGTGGGAGGGAGAGGCTTCGGTCGATGGGCCAGTAAGGAGGAGGTGGTGGTCAGCTCGGGCAACGCGCCGGAGATGAAGTTGCTTGATCTATCCCAAAGGTTCGGCGGCGACGGAGTGACCGAAGGCAATGCATCGGAAATGAAGGAGTAGAGAGGGAGGAGGAAATAGAGGAGAAATGGGTTCGGCGATGAATCGATCGAATGAAAAATTAGGGCTCGGAGGTGGGAAGAAGTGGAGGAATTTTTTGACGCTAATAAGTGTTGTTAAACTCTGGCTTTGGACGATACTTTTCAAAAGCGTTAGCAAGTGGCGGAGCTTCGCGACGCTATCCCCTAGCATCGGGAAAAATCGATCGGGGATTATACTTTTCGTTGTAGTGGTGATTGTGGATCGACTGACAAAATCAACATATTTATTACCCTTTCAAGTCGGCCTTTTCTTGAAAAGATTAGCAGGCTTGTACATAGAACAGATCGTGAGATTGCATGAAATTTCGACCATGATAGTGTCGGATCAGGATAGCAGATTTGTTTCATAATTTTTGAAAAGCCTTCACAAAGTTCTTAGAACCAAATTAAATTTCAGTACAATATTTTATCCCGAAACTGATGGGAAATCAGAACGAACCATCCAAATTTTTGAAGATATGCTAAAGGCTTGTGTCATGGACTTGGATAGTGCTTAGAACAGTCATTTATCATTGATAGAATTTATTTATAATAATAGTTATCATGTCAGCATCCAGATGGCACCTTTTGAAGCATTATATGGCAGGAAATGTAGATCTCCTAAATGCTGGGACGATGTAGAAGAAAGAAGATTATTAGATCCAGAAATAGTGCAACAAATGATGGACAAGGTACATATGATCAAAGAATGGCTATGTATAGCTCGGAGCATGCAGAAAAGCTATGCTAACAAGAAGAGAGAGCTAGAATTTCAGGTAGGTGATCATGTTTTTCTAAGAATATCTCCGATTAAAGGCATGATGAGATTTGGAATGCGAGGTAAGTTGAGTTCAAGATATATGGGTCTATTTAAAATTTTGGATAAGGTCAGGGAGGTGGCCTACCGACTAGCACTATCCCAGCCTTATCAGATATATATAATGTATTTTATGAATCAATGCTATGAAGGTATATTCTAGATCCCAGCGATGCAGTAGAGTACAGGCCATTGTAGCTTCATGAGGACCTGACCTATGAGGAGGTTCCCACACAGATCATCGACAAGAAGGATCAAGTGTTACAATACCGGACCATACCATACGTGAAGGTACAATGTAGCAATCACAATGATAGAGAGGCTACCTGGAAGCTTGAGGCAAAAATGCGAGCAAAGTATCCGCAACTTTTTTAATAATATCATTATTTAGTATTTTATTATATTCATTCATTTATTATTTTATAAAATTTTAGTTATTGATTTTAAAATAATATTTTTGGAAAGATAAAAAGATCATCACTTTTCATGACATGGAAAGTGTCAAAACTCATCAACTCAATAGATTTTTATTTTTTATGAAGTATAGAAAGTATTTTTTTTATGAAAAGACTTTTTTTTCTGTTCTTTTTTCTCTTAAAATTCTAATCAAATAAAAAAAGAATTCTCTCTATTTTTCAAGGTTTTTTTTTTGTTGTTCCTCTTCACTTTCCATTAACCACAATCCTTAAAGATGGATTGGGAGCAGTACCGTTCGTGGGACTGAACATTCTATTCATTAATACTAGTTTTTTTTTTTTTTTTTTTTTGATAAACCAAAAGGAATGGGGAAGGGAAAACTTCCGCTATAGCTGCTTCCATTGAGCCCCCATCCAGCCAGGCCATCCATCTAAAAATAAGTACATCAGCCTCCCCCTGCCCCCAATCACATATCCCGAAAAAAAAATTAGATTTAATCAAGTAACACATGAATTCGAATCTTGAACCCGTGACCTAGAACAAAGTTCCTACCAACCACGGTACCGCCTGGCTTTTTGGTTGTTGTTTGGTAAGATAGATGAACACACCCACAAAGTCCGTTCGCTGGATTTTCTGTTTGTTGGTTGGGTGGTGGAGAACATAAAAGAGAGAAGGAAGCCAGATGATATTTAAAGCAAATTAATCCCCACTTTTCCAGTCGCATAAATGCCATCAATGCAGCAGTTTTATATAAGGGAGAGAGCTAGCAATTCAACAACCTGAGACAAGTGCTGTGGCAAACTTTAACCGACGCTTTCATTACTGTCAGATACCCTCAACCAATCCTTTTTCATTTAATAGAAAACTCAACCATATTTAAGGCAAACCTTCAATTCCGTCAAGCGGTAATTAAATTTCAACTCTTTTAACCATCCAGCAAGATGCACCACAAACTCACAAATAACGACTTTAATCCTCAACAAAAGCATATATTTTTAATCAAACCCATGCATGCTATATACATATGCTATGTAGGATTTTTTTTTTTTTTTTTGAAGCAAAAATGTAGCTGGAAAATTTAGATCGCACCAGAACATCATACATAAATTGGTGTCACTTTGGGCACATCCACAGGGAAGTCATCAATCTCATCCAGCCATGGATAGTTCTTTGTAGGCTTGACCGTCCTCAATGCTCTCCAAACAACACTATTGCACTTGAACCCAGAACCGAATGCAATCTGCCACACCCTATCACCCTTCTTGATCCTACCTTTAGCCTCGGAGTAGGCTAGCTCATACCACAATGTGCTGCTGGAAGTGTTACCAAACCTATAGAGTGTCATCCTCGAAGGCTCCATGTGCCACCCAGTCAATCCAAGGCTCTTCTCTAGCTCATCAAGTATCGCCCTCCCGCCGGCATGGATGCAGAAGTGCTCGAATGCAAGCTTGAAATCAGGAACATATGCACCGATCCTCATCTTGAAGAGCTTTCGACGTATAAATGAAGCAAGGAAGAGAAGTTGTTCAGAAATTGGGAGGACTTTAGGCCCCAACGTCATAATATTCGACTTGAGTGCCTCCCCTGCTACCGACATGAGATCCTTCGACAGGGCGACGCCGACCTTCCCGGTGTCGTCCTCCCCTTGAAGGACACAGTTGTAGGAATTGTCGTCCGCGCCGTTGTGGGTGCGAATTGCATGCGTGAGCTTGTACTTGGCTCGGCTGCAATCCGATCTCCGGTTCGACAGAAGGATCGCCGCTCCGCCGACTCGGAAGAGGCAATTGGTGACGAGCATGGAGCGGTTGTTGCCGTAGTAGCCATTCAGGGTAAGGTTTTCCGTGCTCACTACTAGTGCATACGAGTTTGGATGCACCTGCATGCAATTCCGGCCATAACGTTTGTCATGGCCATGAGGTCAATCAAGTTCCAAACATATACATACATATATATACATATATATATATATATATATATATATATATATATAGACAAGGATTCATAAAAGGAGAAAGGATTAATGATAACAATGATGTCCAGATGAAGGCATCATGATTGTATGACCATCTTTTAGATTATGTATTTATTCGAAGAGTGGTATCGATGGGAGGTTTTGTTCGTTTTTTATTTTTCTTAGGCTAGTAATTACCTTGAGAAGATGCTCGGCAAGGTCCATGGAAATGAGGCCAGCACTGCATCCCATCCCACTGAGATTATAGCTGATGACATCCTCTCTTAGCTTATAATGGTTTGTGATCATGCTGGAAATAGAAGGGGTGGGACTGAACAGGCTACAGTTCACCACTAGGATATCTATATCCTTGGCCTGAAGTTGAGTTTTTGCTAGGAGATCTTCCACGGCTCCAAATATCACCATCTCTGCTTCCTTCCTTGCTTCCACCATCCGAAGATCGGGGGGAAGCCTTGCGACGGCCTCGGGGAAATATGTAGACTGACCGATCCCCGATCTTTCGAGTATCTTCTTTTGGAATGCAACGTTCTCCTTCGTGAAGGTCCCCAAGACTATGCTCCTCTGGACGAAGGCCTCGTGGCTAAATTTGCAGGACTCATCAGGCTTGTAGCAAGAAAAATTTATCAAGTAGACCGGACTTGGCCGGACCATGTGGTAAATGATGACCACACAAGCAGAGAGAGCGGAGCAGAAGACTATGGTGTGGAATTTGGTCAGAAGGTGACTCCACATCTCTTGAGAGTCTCCCCTGAAGAGTGTCCAGAGATGACCGATGAGAAGAACAAGGGACAAGGGCATGAGATATGACATGAAGTAGTGGTATCCAAGCTTCACAAACTTCGACATGACTAACTATAACCGGTGAATGCCAAGCAGATTCTTTCGAAACCTTCCAAGGACTAAATGCTCTAAGCCAGATCTTATCAGAAGAAAAACAAGGGGAAGCGAGATGATCAGGGAACTATTTCAGCCTTTGTAGTGATGGGGATCGGAGCATTGTTCATCCGAGGCTTTAAAGATTTGAAAACATTCTTTAATTTTGGCAACTAGCTTCAACGTTTGAAAGCTTTCTTGGGGAGAGAACAAACAGAGAAATGGAACAAACGAGAAGCTTGGACAGGATAACAAGGGAAAGATAGAACTGTTTGATGGACCAGCTTTCTGGAGGGTAGGTTGGAAGAGATGTACGTATGGAGAGGGATGGAAGAGATCGGAACGAGATGGGCTTTGGAGGGGGTGTGGAGGAGTAGAGACTCCAATAAATAACCTGGGAAAGCATGGATATGCAATTACTGAGACTTGTACCATGGGTGGTAAGGTTCATTAATGGGGTTTAAATGCAGGCATGTGCATGAGACTGACCCCATCAACCAATCAGTCAGAAGATTTAAGGAGTGTTTGCATGAAATCTAAGACATCTTTGAGATCGGCCCATCACCGGGCCAGGAGTGCGCCAACCAACAAGCTCTTTAATTTTACAAGCTAGGACATTTCTTGCGTATTGAGTGCAACTATCACCATTTGGTCCTTAAGTTAAGGTCGTCACATCAGCTTAGAGGACTGGTTTCCAGAAGAGGTAGTCTACATTCCTTATAGGAGGAGATCGATTCAGGGCCGTTGGTTTTAAAGTAGCGTCCTTGTTACACACTTGGTCCCCTGCACGCAATTATATCTAGATTTCATGTGCAGCTCATGTGCTACCTTAGAAATTATTCCCGTCTTGTTTAGCAGTTTACACACCTCTGCATAGAATGGGGTTGGGATTAAAAATAAGGTGGACATAAATCCTAGAGGTAACATATAAAATTGCTTGTGGTTTTTCTGAACATAAACTAGCAGTCAAATAAAAGATACACCTCAATTTCTTTTTTTCCTTAATTTTCAAAATAACAATGGTTATACCACCATCTTGAGTTTAAATTTAACATCTCCGTTTTTTTTTTTTTTTTTTTTTTTTTTTCCCTGTTAAGTAATTCAAGACCCCTTCATGATGTCGGTTGGTTGGTAGAAGTCTTGTTAGCAATATTTTTTTGATTAAAAGAGTGACCATACTGGGTTCTACTTATTTGCAAAGTAGACAACTCACATTATTTTTTTAGAAATTCACAGCATGCTTGCAAGAGAAGTGCTGGAATGACTATGATATTCTTAATATACATGGGGGTGGAAACATGAACCATGATGATCTCTCTCATTTATTGAATAATATATTATCTTTTTTTTTTTTTTGGTTGATTCACTTCTCTTGATTCTTATACTGGAGTACGACTCAAAATAAAAGCACTGTACTTTATAAAATAAAAGTCCAAGAAGAGGAGATAATTTGATATTTCTATGAAAGTTCTCTCTCACTTTTTTAAGAAGGGGAAAAAAAAAACAAAGAAAGATACTTCCACATCATAATTAGCTACCCAAATCCAAAAACTTGGGATATGCTGTACAGTGGTTGGCTCCAGTACAGTTGCTAAGTGGCGGGTGTGATAATTGGTGCAAATGTTAATTTAAAGCCCACATTCGAGAGTACTGCCTTTTTTGGAAATTTTTTTTAAAAAAAAAAAAGCATATCATGCTAGCATGCCATACCTATGCCCCACACGAGTATTGGTGATTTTTCTTGGTAAGAACAAGAGGATTAATTGGTTTTTGATACCAGAACTACTCAAACCATAAATTGCATTTTTCTATCAGAATGGGAAAACATGGATTGCATTGCTCTTGTGATTCCAACCAATCTCCCATGCCAAAAAAGATCCCGGGGTCGAAGTTTTTAACTCTTCCTCTTTTTTTTTCCATAAGATCGACCACATATCGATGCTCTTATTTACCTTAAACCACCACAGTAAAAATATTACTTTCACTTACTGAATGAACGTGAATAGGCTATGACTTTTCTTTTTTTTGGGGGTAAAATAAGGATGAAATCATATTATTAAATACTAAGAGAAAACCACATTATACTGAACAACATGGTACAACCTGGAAAAGATCCCAGGACCAAAAATCTTTGAAGCATCAAACCTCCTAGAAAAGAAAAGAAAGTATCTTCCAAGCAACTTGAAAGAAAAAGTACGACATATAGCAAAAAGGATAAGAGAATAACGGTAGCCACGGTGATGATCCATGCCTAGAAAAAAAAGAACCAGGTAGTAAAATCTTCAGGTGAAGTAATACTGAAACGCAAAATTAATCGAAGTCCATTGGGAAGATGTGAAAAGTAGACCTAAATGATGTCGATGCTGCGTCCAAAGCAATCAACCAGAAATTTGCATGGTACGGAATAATTAACAGTATTACCATTTACCGAAGAAGATGATGAGTAAAGAACGAAGCAATACATATATGATACTGCACCACAGCACCGAATTTCTACAAACAAACCATATACACAACAGCGTTGTATATATAACATGTTGTAAAATGGTTGGCATGATTAAGCTGCAGAGATCAAGTAAACAAAGATATTCCAAAACAAGGACACTGAAGGAATTCAAATTAAAGTAAAGGAAAATAACTGAATAAAGAGACCGATAAATCTCGATAGCAAAAAAAAAAATGTATGAATACTATTTTTTAAGAAATAGAAAAGATTGAGAGAAAATGAATAACATACGTTCATAATAAGAGGGCATCTCGATCAAAATACTTTGAATGCAATAACGAAGGAGACACCCTAGTGCCGTCATGAGTCATGACAACACACCTATAATTAAAAAAAAAATTGGTTATTTTATGCATTAATAAATTAATTGATGAAGATCTATATATGTATATACACTTCTCGATATGGTCCATACATCCTTCAAGTTGCTATGCAAGCCCGTAACCATTTTAGAGAATTTTAAATTCAAAATTCAATTTTTTTTAAAAAAAACTTTACTTCGATTTTTTTTTTTTTTTCTTTTGATCACTCTTTTTTTTTTTGGGTATAAACGGTTGATCACACTAATCTCGTGTGAATGCAATCCAAGCGACTAGAATATAAAATATCCTACAATGCTTAAGGGTAGATATTATTGTAATGCTTACTCCAATGACCTATGTGATAAGTGATGAAGGAAATGACCCAATCAGCAGTCTTGTTAATTTTCTAAAAGACATGCTGAACAATCATTATGATGGAAAGATTGAGGAGCCTCCAGATTTCATAGAGGATTGGAAGGACATCCAAATGCTTTGCCCTATCTCGGATCCAGCTAATAATGGTGGTAGAATCAATCTTCCCGACCTAAAGACCTGCCTCGTGAAGATAATACCTGTGCAAATAGCATGAAGCTTCGCTCTTGGGATAGATGGCTTAAATAGATGAGAGCCCTTTGCAACCAAAAGCCTAGCATCTGAATTACAAATGACGAAGCCTACACCACTGATGCCATCCCCCACATTAACATCAAAGTTGACTTTTATAAAGCTAGATGGTCGGGGCTCCTAAGAGATGAAAGTACCCTTCGGCTTGCAGCAAGTGCCACGTGGGAGTTCCAGGGTGCCAGGGCATCAATAGACGAGGTGACAGTGTCAAACCGGCGATACTCTGTGGCTAAAGAGATGGTTGTATCAAGAACTCGATGAACAGACACAATTTCAGTATCGAAAACCAAACTATTCTTAGAGAGCCGGATCCGATAAGCGATACATGCCATCCGGTCTCTGGGTAGAGCTTCTGTGGATCGCAGCCAAAAATAAAATTAGCTATGAGCCATTGCTAGTCCTCCAAGGTTAGCCTCCCACCATCCTCCAAATCAACCATGCCCTAGGACAATGAAGGAGTGCATGCTCCACAGTCTCATTCTAAAGCCTGCAAGCTGGGCAAGCTAACGGGATGTCAAAGCCCCTGGTCCTGAGAAGCACACGGGTTAAAAGCCAATCTCAAGCAATCTTCCAAAGAAATACACTGATTCTATGATGGGCTTCCACTTTCTAAATCTAAGTAGCTTGAATCCTCCTCTCTGATACAGTCTTGCTAAACTTGGCAAGGTCCCTCAAAGGAATGTTGTGGCAGCATGAACGCCCCCATACCCTAAAATCCTAGCATCGATGGAAAGGAATCAAGGAGAATCATATCCACAAGATGATCGCCAAACAGGCAAGTGACATTGAGAACTCTGCAGCTCCTACCATCATCGACGATCAAGTACTCTCAAACTCATAGATTGTCACCTACCTCCATACTAACATAAGTCGGCCAGCGAGACAAGGGTAAGCTTGAGATCTAAGCATCCTAGCTGACATCAATCAATGTTCTATCCTTAACCAGCTATCTTACCTTGGCAGCAACATTAGGGCTTCTAATAAAAATCTCCTTCTAAATAAAGAAGTACCCTCGCACACTCTGAATATGGGACCTTTGGGTCCAGGCCCCATACCAAGCCCGTATCACTCTGCACCATAAGCAATCAGGCTAGATAAGGAAGCAAGCTACATGTTTGGCCAACATGGCCTCCTTCGTAACCAGTAAAGATCGAATCCTCAGGCTGCCATCCTACATAGGCTGGCAGACTACCTCCCAAGGCAGCAGATGAATTCTCCATCTGCCACTCATCGATCCTTATAGAAAGTCTCAAAACTATTGCTCTATTCATTTGAGATAGGAGATCGGCATAGCCATATTTGCCAGGAGGTAGATTGGAATAGAGCTCAGAATCGACCTCACTAGGATAGTCCTATTCATCATTGAAAGGGAGTTGGCTTGCCAACCCTTGAGACAGCCTGGACTCGTTGCTCTATAGGTCTGCAATCAGCTCTCCAAAGTTTCTGCCTATAATCAAAATCTGCAAGTATGTTAGGGTCCCAGTCTACTCTGAGATTTCCAACCTATCCTAATTAGTCTACTTCACCTGGACCTTTGTCTTGGGGATGAAAATGATAGTAGACTTCTGCAAGTTGGCCCGTTAGCCAGATGTCCAATTGTAGGTCTCGATTACAGAAGCAAAGCACATAGTATTCCGAACGAAGGCCCTACTAATAAGGAGGCAATCACCTATAAAATGAAAATCTAAAAGGGGCATACACCCAAGGGTAAGCCAGTAGGGCTCCAACTTCGTTCCCTGAACAACTGCCAATAGACCACGAGATAGGGCATCAGCATATAAAATAAATAGATAAGGAAAAATATGGCACCCTTGTCGAAGTCCACCTGCCAAATAGAAGAACTCCATCAGGGCATCGTTGATGATGATAGCGAAGCTCAAGGTCTCCACACAATCCATGATCCAGTCAATCCATCTATTATGAAACCCAAAGTCTTAGAGTGTTCGATACAGAAAGGACCAGCACATCCGGTCGTAAGCATGCTATATGTCCAATTTAACTGTCATCAAGCTCTGACAAGAGAGGGCACTCTGCAAATCATGCATGAACTCCTGAGCGAGCAGAACATATCAATCATGCCACGATTGCTGACAAAAGCATCCTGCTTTGAGTTGATTAAAATATTTTAGGATGGAAAAATCTTTAGAACCCTTTTTGTGTAAAAGAATTTGTCTAAATACTTAGGACATTTAAGATGGTTTGAAGAAATTGAAAGAAAATTTTTAAAACATGTACACGTAGCCTAAAACCTTATTCATTAGGCTTTAATTTTTAAATATTGGATATTTTATTACAAATTTTAATGTACCAATAAAAATCTAAATGAATGGCTATAAAAAAATCGTCCTGAAAGCCTAAATATGTATGCTTTCCATAGTTTTCTTTTTCTCCTCTAATATTTTCTTTTCCAAAATTTTTCTTTCTATAAGATTTATAATCTTTTTTGGTTTCTAAGTCTTTATTGAGTGCTGAAAAAACTTTTTTCATCAATCTTCTTTGTAATTATGCTTATATGTGGAGGATTCCGGTTGTATCTTGGATGATATTTCTAGATTTTTTTTGTTTAAGAAATGGAAATACATTTTAGGATAGTACCGACAACACTTTCGGATTTGATAATTTTATTTTTATGATTTTAGTTAATTATTTATCTTTTTTATAATAAAACTTTGTTATTTTCTAATTAAATCTAGTATTTTTAAAAACCTTGTGCTAACATTTTAAGGCATATTTTTTTGAATAATCCAAGATTAAAATAGAATCCAAATCGAAACGATGTAACTAACTAAATTAAACATGTAAAATATTTTGGATAATGTAAAACAATTGGAAAATCTTAATTGAAACTTGCGATTGTTCTTGTCTAATTGGATAAAAGCGGGCCTTTAGGCCTATAGGATAGGATATTACAGGTGAGGTGAACGCTTCAATTGTATGGGCTCATCTAAAGGTCATGGCTTGTATGTTATTTTGTGCTTCCATAATATGTGGTCATAACTTTCTGGGATGCATATGACTATTCTCAGATGTGGGAGCCATAGGTAGGAGTTGGGGGAGGCGGTGGAGGTGGGATTTGGAGGTAGGACTTGGGGGCAGTGGAGACAAGGAGCTGGAGGAGGGAGTTGGAGGGGACGGTGGTGAGGGTTGGGGGTAGTTGGGAGTTGGAGACCTTGGAGAAGGGAGGTTGAGGTCATAGACATCAAACTCGAGAGGAGGTTGGGACTAGTAGTCTGGGCAGTGCCTGGGTTCGTGGAGGAGATGGATGTGCTTCTAGGTGCGGCCGATACGAGCATAGTTGTCGCAATGGGCAGCAAAGTGGAGGAGATCGAAGCATCATTGAGGACGGGGTTGAGGGTTGCAGGAGAAAGGGTGGGCGAAGGAAATGAAGGACATGATTAAATCGTGATTGATTTCTAATGTACGGGAAAATCCTATATCCATGATCTCGAAAATGACCGGGCCAACATGGTCCAAATGAACCAGTTCTGGGATGGACGAGGAACCATGTCCAACTATCTCGAACTCTGGTATCAAGATCAATGATATTTCAAGTATGGATAAAATGGATAGGACATCCAGATAAATCAAACAAGTAGAGGAAAAAACCTTATCATTCCCTCAGAAGAAAAGAGCTGGAAATAAGTATTTTGACTCCCCCAGTCTTACTAATGGTAACCTTGATGTACGATACATCCGATTTACAAGATCTTTGTTCCCTCCCGAACTCGAGATTTGACTCTACTTTAATATTTATCTCTGGCCCTCCTAATCCCTAGCAGGCTTAGACTGGACGGTCATAATGGATAGCCTATCCACTGGGGAACCAACTACTTGACCCCCAGATTAGATATATGCCCCCATTTACTTTCGGTATATTAGAGACCCGGATTCCCGAATCCCGAGTTCCATAAAAGCATGGTTATAAAATGTCCTCTAAATCTACCAAACTCCGGGGCAAAGCCTCTACTCAATCAACTACTCTAATAAAAATATCCATAGAAGAACCGAAGCATGAATCTACTGACACTCTTTCTGAAGGATTCTTCGCAAAGGACAAACTGTCAACTCCTGGAATATATCTTGGTCATTAAAGAGGCATGACCTTTCTCTAATCCATATTTCTCGGAACTATTAAGGTGAACAATAGAAAGGTATATAAAACAAAACTTTTTATTAATGGAAGGATATCTCTAACAGACAAGAACGATCTTTACCTAAAAATCCAAGTGTCAACTTCAGGAGTCCATCATTCCTCATCTGCCAGTTGCCATACTGGATTATCTCTAAACTATCCCTGAGATCAACTATGAAGGAGCTAGGGGGCTCTTAACGAATCCCCAAGAGGTACCTACCTATGCACTCCTACTTCTGTCCTTTCCTTATCCTCATGCACTTATAGATATTCTCCCTAAGTGGTCTAAAATACTAATTTGACTGTCGGAGGGCCTTCATCAAAAACTCCTCTAACTAGGTCTTCCTTTGCAGGTATAGCCGCCCCCATCTCCACTCCAGCTCACTCCGATGATCAAGCAAATTCCAGTACCGTTAGATTGATTTAGATGGTGTTTGGCTAGTTAATTAAATAATTTTCCCTTGCCCATCACTTAACCACTACCCTAAATTAGCTAACTCAAGGCCAGGCTCAGCCTTATCAGGAAAAAAAAAAAAAAAAATCCCTAACACAAGGCCATGTCCAAGTTAAACCAGGCATGGAGTCTTGTCACTGGCCGGTGCTCCATGTGTCACACAGTCAATCCAAGCCAGGAAATTTTCCACGTGATGGTGCTAGACAAGCCCTGCCTAGCCAGCCCTTTCTCTTACACTTGACCATCCAAGTGCTTGAATTACAGCTGCCGCTGGTGCTGCATGGCTCTGCACTCCAAGAACTCATGCCACGCCCTTGCATCCCTACTCCGAGTAGCTGTCCAGTGCCCCCTTCACAAGACCTCGCTGCTATCCAATTCTCAGCCCACATACACCCAGAAACAAGGCCAAGAACATACAGGGAAAAACCCCCAACCAAACTTGATTTCACTCTCAAATTAGGATACAACCCCTGAGATCCATCTCAGGTTGCAGCAGGGTTACAATAGCAGCAAACTTAGAACATCAGCAGCAAGCTCTCCTCACTCACTGCCCAACGCAAGCTCTCCTCACTCACTGCCCTTGGCTTCCTCCCAAAAGCCCTCGCTGTTCTCCACTGTTCTTCCTTCCCTTGCTGCCCAGTAGGGTCCCAAATACCCCACTTCTCCCTTGCGGTTGACATGCCCAACCGCCTAGCAGTTGCTGGAAATCACCAGCAACTTCCCATGACCTGCTGCCACAAACTAGGCCATGAACCAACCCACTCCCAGCAGTAACCATCCAACAACTTTTCCGTGGCCATTTTCCCCATGAACTCAGTCATGAGTCAGCCAACACAACTACTAGCAACTGCCCATCCTGCAGGAACCCAGGGACTCGAATCCAGATGCCTAAAACCTACGAAACACCCGAGTCCAAGCTACTATTCCTGGCTCGATCCAGCCAGTCTACTAGCCATTCAGGGATCCGAGTCCAGATGTCTGAAAACCACCAAAGACCCGAGTCCAGGCCTACTGCACCCAGGTTTGCAGTGATGCGCGCATCGGACCCGCACACCTGCTCGGCCTCCTGCCACAATGCATGCATATGCTCCACACGTGCTTGGCCCAGCCTGCTGCACCCGCGTGCTTGCCCCGCGCACTCCCGCTCAAGGCCTGCAGCGCCCATGCAGTTGCACGCTCGTGCCCGACCTGCTGCGCCCACGTGGTTGCACACTCGTGCCCGGCCTGCTGCTGCAGTGTGCACGCCTGTCCTGCGCGCGCCCGAGTCCGGCCTCCTCTGTAGTTACGCACCTATCCCATGCATGCCCGAGTCTAGCCTCTGCTGCACTTGCGTGCCCGTCCAGCACGAGCCCGAGTCCGGCCTCTGCTGCACTTGCATGTTTGTCCCGCGCGCGCCCGAGTCTGGCCTCTGCTGCACTTGCACGCCTATCCCGCACGCGCCCGATTCTGGCCTCTGTTGCACTGGGTGCACACATCCCAGCGTCCAAGGACATGCACCCGCACATCCCATCTTGGCTTGGCACTGCCCGGCCAAACCATCACCCCTGGTATTTGCCTATGCCAAGCGTTGGGGTCCTAACAAACCCCCGACACTTCAAATTGACGACATCCTCATCATGTCACCCGCCAAGTATGTTGGCTCTCCTTTCTTCCTATCACACTTGAGAGTTTCTCCATCTATCTTCATAAAATAGGGATTCCCCTCATCCCTGATTACGAGTCCCTTCAGATGAGGCATCAAGATCACCTTGGCCTTCACAAAGAACTCCATCCCCGGGATGAGATCAAAGTCTTCCAAAGGGACCACCATGACATGGCATTGACCCTGCCACTCGCCCAGCTTCAAGGAGATTTTAGTAGCCCCGCAAATCGGTGTCACACCCAAGTTCACGGCCTTGATAGTGCTATTGCTTTCCAGCAGGTTCAGTCCCAACCTGCTAGCTTCCCTTCTTGCCACAAAGTTGTTTGTGGCCCCCGTGTCCAGCATAGCCTTCACCTTCTTCCCGTTGATCTGCACCATGCAGTATAGCAGGTTCCCAAAATCTGCTGTTCGCTACCCAGAAATCATGTTGAGCAATTGCAACGGGTTGAAACGGGAGGGACCAACATCCTCCTCGACAGCCTCCTCACTGATGATTGCAGCAACCTTCTCCTTCTTCGAGCACACCTTGGCCCGGTGAGGGTCGCCGCAAATGAAACACGCCGGCTGGAACGGGATCTTGCTTGGGCCTTGGTCCTTCTCACCATTGTCCTCCTTCTTGGTAAACTTCTTCTTCGGTTTGCCCTTCCACTTCTCCCCTTCGGTCGGCTTCTTCTTGTCCACCGCCGTGGAAGGACTTGTCATCCGGAAATCCACCAAGCCCTCGATCGTTGCCTTGGCCGAAGGAAGGTCCTTCACACCTTGCCTCCATAGCTCGGCTTGGACCCATGGTTGCAGCCCCGATGTGAAGTTGAAGAGCGTGTCCTCCTCCGACATGTTCTTTATATCCAGCGTTAACGAGCTGAACTCCTTCACATACTCTCAGATTGAGCCCGTCTATCTCAACCTCTTGAGAGCTTCCCTCACCATCCCTGAGGTGTTGCACGGCAGGAACTATTCCTTCAGCTCCTTCTTCATTGACTCCCATGTGGTGATGCCCGGCTGGTTGGCACTAAGGTCGTCCTGCACCCTTGTACGCCACCAAAGCTTGGCATCTCCCACAAGATACATGCTGGTGATGGACACCTGCTCCTCTCCATGTATCTTTGTAGCATGAAAGTACTGCTCCATGTCCCAAAGGAAGTTTTCTAACTCCTTGGCATTACGGCAGCCCATAAATTGCTTCGGCTTCGGGACCCTGACCTTCGTTACAGCCCCTTCTTCATGAGGTTGGACTGCTGCGCACTTTAGCAGTCCTATCTCCACTTCCATGGACCGAAGAAGAGCTTGCTTGCCCCGAAGCACCTCTTCATTCTCCATCTTCATGCTGTCCCACTGGACCTCCATATCTCGAAGCAGATCGCCAAGCATGGCTTGAATGCTAGCCTCTCTCTCGACATTCTCCAAGGCCATCACTACCAAATCCGGATACCCTTCCGGTAGATCACCCATTATCGCTTCCAGCCTCCGAATCCTCTCCTTGGCTTTAGGGATGGCAACGGGTCGGGTTTGGGTCGGGTCACCCAAAACCCATACCCGTCCTACTAAAAAATTATCTGCCCCATACTCGTTCCATACCCGTCTCGGGTCGGGTATAAAAAAATCACGTGTGGATCGGGTCGGGTTGGGTATACCCGGTCTCATAAAATTTAGTTTATTTAAAAGCTAAACGAGTCGGGTCGAGTCGGATCGGGTCGGGTATATCCATCCTATATCCAATTTACTTAAATATTTTATAAACATAATTTTTTTATATATAAACGGGTCGGGTTCGGGTCGGGGCGTACTACTACCAGTACCCGACCCGAACCTGAGTCAGATTTTTTTTTATATAACACATATCCATTTATAAATTAGGCGGGTCGGGTCGGATACCCATCGGATTGGTAAAAATTGCCATTCCTACTTGGCTTCTATTAGAGTTATCTTGGTGCAAAATTCAGCGACTCCCCTTTGAACCGTGCTCTAATACCAACTTGTCACGCGGTCAATCCAAGCCCAAAAATTTTCCACGTGATGGCACTAGACAAGCCCTACCTAGCCAACCCTTTCTATTGCACTTGGCCATCCAAGTGCTTGAATTACAGCTGCTACTGGTGCTGCATGGCTCTGCACTCCAAGAACCCGTGCCATGCCCTTGCGTCCCTGCTCTGAGTAGCTATCCAGTGCCCCCTTCACAAGACCTCGCTGCTACCCAATTCTCAGCTCACATACACCCAGAAACAAGGCCAAGAATATACAGGGAAAAACCCCCAACCCAACTTGATTTCACTCTCAAATTAGGATACAACCCCTGAGATCCATCTCAGATTGCAGCAAGGTTACAACAGCAGCAAACTTAGAACAGCGGTAGCAAGCTCTCCTCATTCACTGCCCAATAGCAAGCTCTCCCCACTCACTACCCTTGGCTTCCTCCCAAAAGCCCTCACTGTTCTCCATTATTTTTCCTTCCCTTGCTGCCCAGCAGGGTTACAAATACCCCACTTCTTCCTTGCGGTTGACATGCCCAACCGCCTAGCAGTTGCTGGAAACCAACCAGCAACTTCCCAAGACCTGCTGCCACAAACTAGGTCATGAACCAGCCCACTCCCAGTAGTAACCGTCCAGCAACTTCCCCATGGCCATTTTCTCCATGAACTCAGTCATGAGCCAGCCAACACAACTGCTGGCAACTGCCTAGCTTGCAAGAACCTAGGGACTCGAATCCATATGCCTAAAACTCACCAGAGACCAGATTCCAAACTACTGTTCCTGGCTTGGTCCAACCAGTTTGCTGGCCACTCAGGGATCCGAGTCCCGACACCTGAAAACCACCAAAGACCCGAGTCCAGGCCTGCTGCGCCCAGGTCTGCAGCGGTGCGCACATCGGACCCGCGCGCTCGCACCCGCTCGGCCTCCTGCAGCAATGCAGCATCTGCTCCACATGCACCCGGCTTTGCTTGCTGCGCCCGCGCGCTTGCCCCGTGCATGCTCGTGCCCAGCCTGCTGCTGCAGTGTGCATGCCTGTCCCACGCGCGCCTGAGTCTGACCTCCGCTGCGTTGCGCGCCTGTCCCGGCATGTCCGAGTCCGACCTCTGTTGCACCTGCATGCTTGTCCTGCACGCGTCCAAGTCCAACCTCTGCTGCACTTGCATGCTTGTCCTGTACGTGCCCTAGTCCGACATCTACTATACTAGATGCACACATTTCAATATCCAAAAATATGCACCCATATGTTCTACCTTGATTTGGTACTGTCCGACTAAATCATCATGCCTGGCATTTGTCTATGCCAGGCGTTGGGGTCCTAACACCATGTGTGTGTGACCCTCTAATAATTCCAACAGTCACGTCGAATCCCGGTGCGGTCGAGAAACACCGCACCTGAGAGTGACCGCAACCAGTTTCAAATGGTATTCTCCTCCACCGCCCATCCTCTTGCCATCCAACGGACGAGATTCGTCGGAACGTCCGTAGTTCGGTGGCATTATCGTAAATAAATCTGACATCCATGACCCTTTCCTATGTTAAATTTAAAGTGAATTTGTGCAACTTATCCTAGGTGAAATTTAATTTAGCTAAATCAGGTACGTGGCACATTATAGATCAGTCTAGAACCGCATCATGAATCAAAATACAGGTAAATTAACACTTCCCACATCCTCAATTTAGGTTTATCTTACTCTAAGCCGAGAGAACAGTATACCGTAACTCCTTCACGTTATTATTCCGCCTCCTGCAATATTTATTTATTTATTTATAAACAAAAAGAATGATGGGACCAACCTAGCTATATATATTAGGTTTTGTTTGTTTGGATAGCGTGTTAAGAGGGAAAGAAAAGTTTTAAAAAAAACAAACATTATTTTTATTTGAATAATCTTTATATATACATATATATTCAAAAATTTTAAAAACATATTTTTTTTTTTCATATTTTTAAATTAAAAAAATTAATAATAAAATTAATAATAGGAAGTTAAAAAAATATTTTTTTAATTTTTTATTCTTCCACTCCAAATAAATTATGAACGAATCATAAGACTTCATTTTACTGAAAAAATATTTGGTACATGATAATAATAAAAATAATTCGATTATTTCCAATCATATTTATTTGATATGGATAAATATATTATTTTAATATTATTAAAATATTAATCGATCTAATAATTGATTTTATATATCTTACATGTCTAAATATTCAAGATATATATATATATTTTTTAAGAAATGCCATTTTGATTTGAATTTAAATATAAGGAGAATGAAATCACTGACAGTACCGGTTAAAATATCGTTGTTTTATAAATAATAACTTATTTGAAGTCAAATATGATTAATCAGCATTCGCCACGTATGCGGATGCAGGTTAATAGTCTTCTGCCTCGAGTGCACGTTACGGCGACTCGATCCACCGTTATCCAGAAATTTCCACCGACCACTCATGTAAGAACCCCCACTTCTTCACCCGTGAGACTATTTTATCAGAAAATAAAAGAGCGACCCGCATAAATTTCACATCGGTGCGTTTCGTGGTGTAGCTCTTGAGTTCCTTTGTCTTGAAATTATCTAAAAGTTCCAAGCCTTCTAGGGTTTCTTCGTCCCCCGTCGCGTCCCTTTCAACCTATAAAAAAAGGGACGATTTCCCCTTTCTGCTCTCCTCCTTGCATCTCTCCTCCTCTCTCTCTCTCTCTCTGCATCTCGAGCTCCGCTAGGGTTAGGGTTTTTCCCGTAGCCTACAGCTTCTTCGTTCAGGGTTTCTTTCTCTTCTAGGTCTTTCTTTTTCGTTCTCCGGCTTCGGGAGCCATGTCGCTGAGGCCGAGCGAGCGGGCGGAGGTCCGCCGGAACAAGTACAAGGTAGCGGTGGACGCTGAGGAGGGCCGCCGTCGGAGGGAGGACAACATGGTTGAGATCCGGAAGAACCGCCGGGAGGAGAGCCTCCAGAAGAAGCGCCGCGAGGGCATGCAGGCCCAGCCTTTCCCCCCCTCCTCGATCCACACCTCCGCCCTCGAGAAGAAGGTGATTCCCTTTCCCCTTTGATATGTAGTTCTAGGATCCTGGATCGCGCGTTCCGCCCGACCGATGGGTTTTCCTAGTTCTAGGTCTAGGGTTTTGGATTTGGAGCTCATGGTCCTTTCTTGTTTTTCTGTGTTGGCTTCGAATTCGCAGCTGGAGAGCCTTCCGGCTATGGTGGCGGGGGTTTATTCGGATGACAGCGCGCTTCAGCTCGAGGCAACCACACAGTTTCGGAAACTTCTTTCTATAGGTTTGGATTGATCAAAGATTTCTCTTTTCCTCATTTTTAACGGTTTCGTGGTACCTCTTCTTCAATAATATATTCTGATCTGTGTTTTTTTAATGAGAAATTGATCGTTTTAATTGTATTGTTATAAAAAAATAGAACGAAGCCCTCCAATTGAGGAGGTTATCCAAGCTGGAGTGGTTCCCCGCTTCGTGGAATTTCTTACAAGGGAAGATTTTCCCCAACTTCAGGTCAGAATTTATTCTATCGAAACGAATTTGATTTGCTCGTACTTGTTTGCGCCGTTGTTTGATTTATTTATTTTAATCCTTGTGCTTGGTGTAATTTGGGCAGTTTGAAGCAGCTTGGGCGCTCACCAACATCGCCTCAGGGACCTCAGAGAACACGAAGGTTGTGATAGATCACGGGGCTGTTCCAATATTTGTCAAACTTCTCAGTTCTCCGAGTGATGATGTCCGTGAGCAGGTATACAAGGATCTGTATATTTAGAATCTGGATTTTATTTTTAAATAAATATACTTGTCTTATCAAAAAAATAAATATACTTGTTGATACCTCTAAAGATGTTTATTTTTTGTGACGTTTTATTTAACTTATATGTGATACTGTACTGAATTTTAGGCGGTCTGGGCTTTGGGAAACGTTGCCGGTGATTCCCCAAGGTGCCGTGATCTTGTTTTGGCCAATGGCGCATTGATTCCACTGCTGGCTCAGCTGAACGAGCATGCCAAGCTTTCGATGTTGAGAAACGCCACATGGACTCTATCGAACTTCTGCAGGGGAAAGCCACAACCAGCTTTTGAGCAGGTTTGGATGTTGGTAGCATGATTCTGTTGTTATTGATCTGGTAGCGTGTTCTGTGCTTGTAGTGAAGTTTTTTTGTTTTTGGTTTTTGTTTTTGTCTTTCTTTTTGAGGACCAGGTCAAGCCAGCTCTTCCTGCACTCGAGCGCCTCATACATTCAAATGATGAGGAAGTCCTGACTGATGCATGCTGGGCATTGTCATATGTGTCTGACGGTACCAATGACAAAATCCAAGCTGTAATTGAAGCGGGTGTCATCCCTCGGCTTGTAGAGCTTCTTCTGTATGAATTATTTGTTTGTTTAGAACTTCTATGGAAATTTTTCTTCATTCTGAATGTTGTATTAATTTAGTCCATTTTCTTTTCAGGCATCCTTCACCTTCCGTGCTTATTCCAGCTCTTCGGACTGTTGGTAACATTGTCACTGGAGATGATGTGCAGACACAGGTATCTTAACGACCATTTTGCATTGTTTTATAATATTGAGCTCTCGTGATTGATGCCTTTTGACGAGCATTTACTTCATAATTTGCTAAATAGAAATTTGAGAAGAATGTATGGTGAGAAGATCTGATGTTTTTATGATGTTTTTACTGACAAATCTGAATGATGATAATTTGGCATAACACATATGATATTCCCTACTGATACTTATGGCATGCTTTCATGTTGATTTGTGACCATTGTTGGGAACCCTTTTTTTCCCCCTTTCAAAGATGCGGTAGTTACAATGCTTTTAGCTAATGGTAGTTGCAATGCCCTTTATCACCATATGTAGGCACTTGGTTGGATTCATGTAGCATCATTTTCTTGTTTGGCTTGCACTTGTTTGTGTCTCCTTTTCCCTGTGTGGCTGCATGGTTACATTTAGACTGATTGGATTATTGGTGATATGCAAATAAAGATACATGCAAGGTTCAGAGATCTTTAGATGTACAGCTTTCTGATCATGTTACCTGTGTGAAAAACAAGATGAATCTTCAGCTGCATGGTTAGGAGTTGAAGAAAGAGTGCGGCAAAAATCAGAAAGCTTGTCAGCATTGAAATCCTAGGGTTTCCTTGGTGCACCACAGCTACCTTTTAGATGCATCTCAGAGTCCTATATGCCAACATGATTTGATAATCCCAAGTGATCACCATGGATGGTGTTGTAAGTGCATTTTCCTGAAATGTGCAGATGCCATCTAGCTATATGGTTGGGCATTTAAAAAAATAAAAATAAATAAAAACTGCTTGCTATGTTTTTAGAAGGATAGAATTCACAGATGCTGATGTGATGATGAAGTTAAATTGTAACCCAAGATCAATGTGGGGCAAATTCTGTTCATGTTAACAAGTCCTAAAGTAGAACTCGTATTATTTTGTGGTCTTTATCAGCAAAATCACAAAGTAATGATCTTGCTTTCAGTTGAAAACTTTGAGTGTCTATTGTGTAATTCTGGTGGTCACCTTACTTTCTGCAATTCATAGGCCTGTAACAGGATTACGACATAATTTGTCCACTTGGGATATTTTGTTGCTGCACTTTTGATAATTAATGTACTGAAGACTAGAATAATATTGGAATTTGTTGAGAACTATTCATAAAAATGTAGCATTGCTTCGGAATAGCAACAAAATTTCTTGTGTCAGATGTTGTATATCTTTACATACTAATTAATCTTTTGGTGGTAACTCCAGGCTACTGCTTTATTTTAATATTTTCTGCATGTTATGTTACAAGTGGGCACTTTCTCTTTAGCTGAGAAGTTCTTTTGGGAAGGTCAGTGAAATTAGTAAATTTTGCAAATTGAGATGTCTATTAAAAATGAAGAATGACCGTACATTTTATTATTTTTGCTTTGGTATCATTTGATTGTGTTGCATAAAAATTGTGTAGTCTGTGAATATATATACATTTCCTATTTCTGATTCTGTAGATATCTGAAAGTCAGAAAGCAAGCATATGTTGTGTACTTTGGCTGTGTAACATGACAATGCATGCATATTTTTTGTACTTGATTTTCTTAAAGTATCATTCATATATTGGTTATATATTTTTGTAAATCTGTATTTATTTGCTGAGGAATTTGTTTCGCTCTTACCTTTTGTTGGCTTAAATTTACTATTTCTTTATGGTAATTATGTCACATTCTGCTACCAATGTCAAATCAGCTTTCTCTAAATACATGTTCTTAAATTTGATTTTTACCTCAGTTGTGGCCAGCTTTTTTGTGCCTTAGCTTGCTGTATTCAGATGTGTGCCTTTTTGCTTTGAAGAAATTTTGCTTAGGATATCCATTGTTGTACTTCTCCCTGTACTCATTATCCTATGTCATCATACAATATTTTTTTTCCTCTCTCCAGTATGTTATCAATCATCAAGCACTTCCTTGCCTCCTGAGCCTCTTGACACACAATCACAAGAAATCCATTAAGAAGGAAGCTTGCTGGACCATATCAAATATCACAGCAGGGAATAAGGATCAGATACAGGTACGGAAGATGAAAATGAGAGAGATTTGATTAGATACCAATTTTTGTTTTGATATCATGAGATATGCCAGCAACATGTTTGATGGCATGACAATGTGCTTATTAGAAACATAATGATAATCTCTCGAGAAAGCTTTGACTCTGAAGTTAAGTAGGTGGAGGTTTTGTATTTCACTGAATTATTAAATATCTAGTGCAGCAACCTTTTTCTTCGTCCCTACCAAACTTTTTTTAATCTAAGAACAGTTGATATGACTGAATCCCAGGCTGTGATTGCTGCCGGTATCATTGGTCCTTTAGTGCACCTGCTGCAGACTGCTGAATTTGATATCAAGAAAGAGGCCGCATGGGCCATTTCAAATGCCACTTCTGGTGGCACCCATGATCAAATAAAGTATGTGTTCTCAATCCAAAAATATGTGAGTTCATTTTCATGTTTGGAGGTTTCTTGCAGTTTTTAACTTAACATGGTTGGTTTTGGTGAACTGGTGCAGGTTTCTAGTGAACCAGGGATGCATCAAGCCCTTGTGTGATCTCCTTGTTTGCCCCGACCCAAGAATTGTCACAGTTTGCTTGGAAGGACTTGAAAACATCCTGAAGATTGGGGAAGCTGAAAAGAACTTGGGGACAACTGGGGGTGTGAACCTGTATGCACAGATGATTGATGAAGCTGAGGGATTGGAGAAGATTGAGAATCTTCAGAGCCATGACAACACTGAGATCTATGAGAAGGCTGTGAAGATCCTTGAGACATACTGGTTGGAGGAGGAAGATGATGCCATGCCTACAGGTGATGTTGCTCAAACTGGATTCCATTTTGGGAACAACGAGCAGCTCCAAGTTCCATCCGGTGGATTCAACTTCAGCTAAAAGGTTAGATGGTTAAGATATACCTTTTTTTTTCTTCTTGTACAGATGACCAATTCCTGAGATGGATTGCCTATGTTCACTTTTTTAAGTTGTGTAATAGAAGACTTGTTGAACCCAACTTTTGCAGGCTATGCAGACAGTGGAGGATGGTGGCCCAGCAGTGCTGATGGGGCCGAGTCAAATGTCAGTTGGGGGAGTCGTGTTATTGTCCGGTCAGGTCCAGTTGGTCCGGTAGTGTTGGTTGGGGTGGTACCAAATAAAGCAGCAGTATGGAAGACATCGTGCTGGGTTGCATTTTGGTTCTAAGGCAAGACTCTGGCTTCCTATCAGTGGATCAGTGGTTGCCAGATGTGGATCATTTGTTATTATGAATGCCAGAAAAGGAGAGGAAATGATTTTGACCAATTTAATGTCAAAGTATGTATTGTTGCAGGTGATCAAGAGCACAGGGTATAGCCATTTTACCTCCTGTATAGCATGAGTTTTCTTTTTGAGGTTCGAATAGAATTCATTCTTGGTTTGTTTATCCTGAAAGTGTCTTTTATATGAGCTTTTCTGTTAAGAGTATAATGTAGTATGCCATTTAAGTGTAGCAGCTTCAAAACGTTGAGAGATGGAAATGAAGTGTTTTACTCGCGTCTACTTTTGTCGGTGCAAATTAGATGTAAATTATCTTTTAAAATTGCAACATGTATCAAATGTTCTTGAGAGGGGGGGATTCTAATAGTAATTATGGTTTGATGCTTTGTTACTATAGTCAGTGGGACGCTGAAGCTACGTTAATTTGGAGAGTGCTATAATCTGTGGATAATTCTGTCTAATTTTATGTTTAATTTTACCCCGCATTTTGTATCTGTCATATATGCTGGTTTTCCCATTATTTCATTGTAATGTTTGGCATTGTGCTTTCTTCGGTGCAAATTGATTCTTTTGGGGCCCAGAGGGTTCCAAAAGCTCAATAGTTGGGAGGGATCGGTAATTCTATGTCGAGGCGAGGCTTGTGGAGGACTGGGCTAAATGCTCTCCAGCCGATGGATGAGGGCCATTGCTTGTGTGGTCGCCCGTGGGTCACAACCTCAAACGGCAGGTCGGCCTCATTGTTTAATTGGATGGTTGGAGTGCTACCAAAGCAGGGATGGGTAGATTATGCTTCTCCCTGCTGGAATTGGACCTTCAAAAACCTGAAGCTTGTCGGGCATGGGATTATTGCCGGCTCGGGTCGGGTGCGACCGAACCTCGGTGGCTGATATGGTCTATATTTTATTAAATATTATTTATTAGTTATCTAATTTTTTTTTAACCGTTATGTTAAATAGAATTAGTTTCTTCTCTGGTCATCGTTTATCAGAATTAATATTTTAATAATCAGCCGTCCGTTGCCAGATTTAACCATTTTATGAGGGTATTTAGTCATCCAATTAAATCCTTTACCTGTTAGTTAATTAATTAAATATTAATTATATAATTAATGTTTTAGTTATCGGATTAGTTTAGATGGCTAGTTTTTGAACCTATAAAACAATCTTGATAAGGGACGAAAAGAGGCATAGAAAAAATTAGCTCTCTTCTCTTATAGCCTATTTTTCTTAGCTCTCTACTTTAAAAGTTTTCATTGTCTTTGTTAAGATTTTTTAAATTATTTTTAAAATTTTTATTCTTTATTTCTATTGCTGGTTAAAGTTTTGCCATCCTTTTCATGATCATGTTTACAGGAAAGGTATTTAATTATAAAATTGCATAGACTAATCCAGATTGAGAATTGTTTTAAGATAATGCATTGCACACTTCTAGATAAATTATTTTTCTATAAAATTTGAATATTAATTTAATAACTAATTAATATTGTTAGTTCTTTAAGCCTTGATTGATTATTTTTGCAATATAGGTTTACAATACATGATTCTAACATTCCAAGATGATTGGCCCTTTTCGATTGCCATTCAAAGTTCTAACAATATATAAAATTGTGACATCATAGTTTAATAGAAAAAATTATTTATTATTTTCTAAATTTTATGTAATTAATTCGGGTTATTATAGCAATTACTTCAAGTTTTTTTTTTTTTCTTCTTGCGTATTAGTCTATTAAAACTTAAATTTCTATTTTAGATCAATTAAACAAAGTATTAGTCCTTAAATTAAATTCTTTATTTTCTACTTAAAATAAAAATAAAAATAAATATTATATATTAAATCAACATGATTAAATTGAAAATTAATAATAGATCTACGAGTCATGAAATTCCTAAAAGAATTTAATATAGTTTTTTGTGTAGCTTTTATCTCTCTAAGTCTTGTTCCTTAGTTTCTTCTTAGGATATCTTTCCATAAGTTTAAAAGGATTCTTCTAACCTCAAAATTGATCATTTTGATAGGAAAGGAATTTTTAAATAGCAAGAATAATTAGAAACCTGGTTAATTTCTTTTGGTTTAATATCTATCCTAAGAAAATCTATCCATTTTAAATCTTTTTTTTCATATACAGGATCTACATTGAAATCACTCAAAAAAAATTAATTATCTCTGTAGGTTTAGAATATTGAGCTATCTTTCATATTAATTATACAAAACATATAGGAAGTATAAAATCTCTAAAGAACTATGACAAATCATAGAAAAAAAATCTATACTTGAGATATATATTGAGGGAGTTATAAGGTTCACTATTTCAAATTTTTACAATTTTAAAATAGTAGACAATATACCAATAAATGACCTGATCTATTAAATCCAAAATTTAATCCAAAAAATTCATAGAGAGAGATCTATACTCGATAAAATCTATCAAGTATCAAGCTTGATAAATAAACTTCCACCCTCTTGATCTCAAGTTGCCCATGATCTTAAGAAATCCCAGTTTTCTCTCATTCTTAGATCTGTTTTTAAATCCATTATGATAGAAAAATAATTCAGGCTTAGAGAGATTAAAGAAAATTAGTTTAAAGTCGAGGTCAATCTTACTGTATGTCAAAATCCAAGTCAAAATCTTAAGGAGCCACCCGGTGAAGGAGCTCAAAGAGAGGGTCTGACATGGCAACTTCTTCTAATATGGCATCGGCTGGACCTGACAGGAACTCCATGTCAACGATCCTGCCACATCAAGTTTCATAGCTTGAGTTTGAGTATCAGAGCTTTTGTAATTTGACAGAAGTATCAATAGTATCAGAGCTATAATAGTATTAGAACTTTAAAGGTTTTGATAAGAGTATTAGAGCCTTCATAAAAGGGTATTAGAACTTTCATTTTAGCTTTCATTTTATCATAGCTTTGAAAATGAAATACAAACTTCGAAAGTTTTAACAAAAGTATCAAAAGTATCATAGCTATAATTTTCTATGATTATCACATTTGATCCTTTTCCATGTTTTCCTTATATATTTTTGTGTTATTTTTTATTATTTTCCATGCTTCATATATTTCTCCCCCTTCTTGTCATCAATCAAAAAAGGTAACAATCAAAGATTAACAGATATAATTGCACGTTGATATGAAAATATATATTTCATTATTTCCAAAAATACATTACAAGAAAGTACGGTCAAAGAATGATACATCAAAATGTGTTGCTAAATAGATCATGATTACTTTCACTACTGCTAGAACCTATATCTAAAGTTTCAAAAGTATAAACTTTAGATCTTCTAATTGGAGGTGAAGGTCCTCTAGAGGTACGGGTCCTAGAAGATGGTCCAGCTTTAGGGCGAGGTGATCTAGAGTGTGGTGGTGGCTGTCTAGCTCTAGGTGAAGGCTGTGGAGGTGGCCTAGGTGGCTGACTAGAAGAAGCACCAAAGTTAGGTCACACTCCAGTGAATCCAAGTAAGACAGCTCCAAGCTCCATCTGCATCCTCTATACTCCCTGTTGATATCATGCAAAGCTATAGCCTAATGAGTAGCAAAGGAATATGCAGCTCCCCGAAGTCTATCAAAATCAGAATGCAGGTCTCTAAGATCTGTCCAGTAGTCATCCTGTGTCCTCTGGCTCAACTCAACTGTCTCCACTCTCAGTGTGAGCTCTCTCATGTCAGCACAGAACTCCTGAAGGCCTCTCTCGAGTGTCTGATGTAGATCACCGAACATCGAACTAAATCTGGCTATCAGAGTCTTTGTGAACTAAGTGAACTACTCGAAGGTAACAGCGATCTGAGTGGAAATACCAGTCAAAGTGGAAGGTGCTGAAAAAATAGTAGATGGCCCGGAGTCCTTGGACTGCTAGGTTGACCATCCATCTCATCCTGTGCTTCAGCCTCCTCATCTGACTCGATCTCATCTATAGTCTGCTCAGCTGCAGGTGCCTCAACAAGAACATCTCCATCATAATCAGAATCCGAATGTGCTGCTCTTTGACCTGAAATCTTCTTAGTCCAGACTCCCTCTACTCTATGGTATCTCATCCTGTGTAAGGATTTCTTTGAATACCTATCAGTGTGAAGCAGAGGTCGGCTATCCTCTCCGGTCAGATCAACTCCAAAGTTCTGAAACAACAATGTAAATGCCATCCCATATGGCAAGCAAGCTCTGGCTCTCGTGGCAGCGTCCTGAATCTGGGTCAACATAATATATGGTAGAGTGAGGGCCTCCCCCTCAATCATATACCGCATGAACATAAGATCCCTTTCGCAAACCCAGTCGAATCTGCCAGTACGGGGTAAAAATATCCTGTTGATGATGTTATGAAATAATCTCATCTCTAAAGACAGAATGTGGGCTTGGACATTAGTTATACCACTAACATTGCTCCTTTCAAAAATAATCCTTAGAGTCTGCTACTTTTCTTTCAAGTTCAGATGACATTTTCCTTCTTTTGGCATTTTCAAAACTCTACTCAATCTAGATTCATCAATTGACATAGAAATTTCCTTAACTGTAGATATGATCTCATTAGCTCCAAGGGACAAGTTTTCAAAGAAAGTTCTTACAAGACTGGGATAAATAGGAATGTCTAAAGAACATAAATAATCCCAGCCCTGTAACTCAATCCAGTCACCTATTCTAAATCTCTGATTTTCAAGAAATTTAGAATCAATCTTTCTTCCAGAGGTGACAAGTCGATTACCCATTTGTAGAATCTGTCTTTGAGGAACTGGAGTCTGATCTTGAGGTTCATCTAGGGTTTCATGAAGAGTCGGCTCGTTGGCTCTTCTTTTTGATCTCCTCTCTTCCTCTACTGTCCTTGATGCCGCATGCTTCGGTCTCTTGGCTACGACTGATTTTGGTGCCATTTGGACAAAATCTAAGGAATGGAAGGATTTGAGTGGTCCTAGGAAAGGAAGGGAGTGTGGTACCCTAGGGTTCTATTTGAATAGTGAAATGGGAAGTGAAGTGAATTTTTAGGACAGTCGGCTTATAAAAGTACCCAACATTCGAGTCAGCTCAACTCTTACTCGAGTCGGCTAGAGCCAAAATACAGAAAAAGGCTCTAAAAATTCAAAGAAAGGTTTCTATCTCTAGGGCTACACTAGATAAGGTGGTTGACAACCTTAGATTGGTGATGGAGGTCTTCTAGATAATTTTTTCTTAATTTTGAAGAAATTAGGTCAAAAAATCTAAAAAAGATCACACATGCCTAATTCTCCTCTAATCATTTGAAATCTATCCTCATTAAGTAGCTTAGTAAAGATGTCAGCTAATTGAATTTCAATTGGAATAAATTCAAGTACAATATCACCATTCTGAACATGATCTCTAATAAAATGATGCATAATTTCAATATATTTAGTTCTAGAATGCTGAATTGGGTTCTTTGTTAAATTAATAGCACTTGTATTATCACATTTGATTAGAATTTTAATTTAAATAACGCCATAGTCTTCTAGCTATTGCTTAATCCAAAGTACTTGAGCACAACAACTCCCTGCAGTCACATACTCTGCTTCAGTAATAGATAGTGCCACAGAGTTTTGTTTCTTACTGTGCCATGAGATTAAGTTCAATCATAGAAATTGATAAGCACCACTAGTACTTTTTCTATCAATTTTATATCCACCATAATCAGCATCAGAATAATCAATTAAATTTAGAGATGATTGCTTAGAATATCATAGACCAAAATTACTTATTTCTTTTAGATATTTTATAATTCTTTTAAGAGCAATTATATGTGATTCTTTTGGATTAGATTGAAATCTAGGACATTTACAAACACTGAACAAGATATCAGGTCTACTAGCAGTTAAATATAATAATGATCCAATCATACCTCAATAAAACTTTTGATCAATGTTGTTTACATCTTCATCTGTCAAGTCTATAGGTAGGGCTTATGGGTGTGCCAATTTCTTTGACTGACTCCATACCAAACTTCTTAATAATCTCCTTGATATGTTTAGCTTGGTTGATAAACGTTCCTTCCTTTATTTGCTTAATTTGAAGTCCAAGGAAGTAGGCCAACTCACTCATTAAGCTCATTTCAAATTCGTCCTGCATAAGCTCAGTAAATTCTTTACACAAATCTTTATTAGTTGCACCAAAAATTATATCATCTACATAAATTTATACAACTAACATATCATCTTCTTTTTTCTTAATAAATAGAGTTGTATCTACACTACCTCTAATAAAATCATTTTTAAGTAAGAACTTACTCAATCAATCATACTATGCTCTAGATGTTTGTTTTAAATCATACAAAACTTTATTGATTTTGAAAAATGATTAGGTAAAGCATGGTTTTCAAATCCATGTGGTTGTTTTACAAAATTTTTTTCAGAAATATAACCATTTAAAAATATACTTTTCACATCCATTTGAAATAATTTGAAATTTATGTAGCAAGCAAATATAAGTAATAATTTAATAGCTTCTAGTCTTGTTATAGATGCATAGCTAGGTTTTATCAAAATCTATTCCTTCTTCCTGGTTATATCATTTGGCAACTAATCTAGCTTTATTTCTAATTACATTACCTTTTTTATCTAATTTATTTCTATATACCCATTTGGTACCTATAACAGAATGTTCAGAAGGTCTAGCTACTAAGGTCCATACATTATTTCTTTTAAATTGATTAAGTTCATCATGCATGGTTATCATCCAATTTGGATCATTTTTTGCTTCTTCTATGCAATTAGGTTCTATTTGTGAGACAAATGCAAGATAATCATGTGCATCTCTAAGCGAGGATCTAGTTCTAACATCTTGTATGGGATCACCTATAATTAACTCTTTAGGGTGGTGATGTACATACCTCCATTCCTTAGGTAAATCACCATGCTCTTTACTTACCACTTCATCTCCTTCTTCAACTTGTTTGTCCTTTAAGCTCATGTCCTTCATTGCTTTATCAACTGTACCTGCATCGTTATCAATGCACTCTTCTTTTCTAGAAGATAAGGGGTTAGTTTCATCAAATATCACATGAATAGATTCTTCAACAGGTAATGTTCTTTTATTGAAAACTCTATATACTTTGCTAGAAGCTGAATAACCAATAAATATTCCTCCATCAGATTTATCATCAAATTTTTCAATGTTATCCTTACCATTATTCAATATAAAGCATTTGCAACCAAAAACATGAAAATAATGAATACTTGGCTTTTTATCATTCCAAATCTCATAGGAGGTTTTCTTTAAAATAGGTCTAATTAAAACATGATTCAGTATATAATATGCAGTGTTCACAGCTTCTGTCCAAAAATATCTTGGAAGATTACCTTCACATAACATGGTTCGGGCCATCTCTTCCAATGTTATATTCTTTCTTTACATAACACTATTTTATTGTGGTATTCTAGAGGCTGAAAAGTTATGATCAATGCCATGTTTAGTGCAAAACTCTTCAAAATATTGGTTTTCAAATTCAGTGCCGTGATCACTTCTAATCAAAATAACTGAAAGATTTTTCTGATTAAAAACTTTCTTGTAAAATTTTTGAAATACTTTGAAACCTTCATCTTTATATGCAATAAATAAAACCTATGCGAATCTTGAAAAATCATTTACTATCACAAGTCCATATTTCATACCTCGTAGGATTGTGGTCCTAGTTGGTCCAAATAAGTCCATGTATAGTAGCTCTAAAGGTCTTGCAGTTGAAACAATATTTTTTGATTTAAAACTTCTCCTAGTTTGTTTACCAAATTGACATGCATCACAAACATGTTCAAAATCAACTTTAAATTTAGGTAAACCTCTATCTAAGTCTTTGAAAATCAATTTAGCTAATGTAAGCATGCTAGCATGACCTAATCTTCTATGTCACAGTAAGCTAGATTTCTTGATTTTAGCATTCATTGCCACTAGACTTGTACTACTTGACATGGCTAGATCATTTAAGTCTACCATATATATGTTACCAAGTCTATGACCAATAAACTTAGTACTATAATCAAAAGAGCTAGTTACTATACACATTGAAGATTCAAAAATAACTTTGAAGTCTTTATCACATAGTTGACTTATGCTCAATAAGTTATGCTTCAACTTGTCTACTAGCAATACATATCAATAAAAGTGGTAGGGGTGATTTTGTTCTTATCAATGCCAATGATCTTTCCCTTATCGTTGTCACCAAATATTACTAATCCACCTTCTTTTATTTCAAGGATGATGAATTCATCTTTGTCACCCATCATATGTCTTGAACAGCTGCTATCCAGATACCATCTTTTCTTTGAGTTCTGGGTTGCAAGACATTCCTGCAAAATAATCAAGTAGCATTTTTAGGTATCCAAGCTTTCTTGGATCCTTGAAAGTTAGTAGGAGTGGTTCCTTTATGAATCCAAATCTTTTTCACTTTACTTTTACTTTTCTTTTTCAGATTGCATTCAAAAAATTTATGTCGAACCCCATTATAATTGAAGCAAACTAAATTTGACTTTTGATATGAAATAGATGCTGAAAATTTTGATGCATGAAACTTTGATGCATAAGATTTTGGAGCTAAAAACTTATTTGCATTCAATGAATTATATCCAATTCCAGCTCTATTAATTATTTCTCTTTGATTATTCAAAATTAGCTCAAGCTTATTTGAACTTAAATCAATTTATCAACTAAGGGCTTGGGTCGACTCATTTCATTTTGCAAGCTCTTGTTCTTTTCAAAGCATTCATCTTTTTCAACTTGCAAAACTTTATATTTTTCAGAAATATAGCTTAATTCTTTTTGCAAAAGTTTGTTCTTTTCATAAATTTTATTTCTCTCATTCATTAAAACATTACAGTTATTTTTCGAAGTCTTAATTTTCAACCCAGCCTTTTAATATTCAGATAAGAGCTCATAAAATGTAGTATGTAACTCTTCATAAGTAAAATCATCATTGGGTTCAGTAGAAGTTACCTCGTCTTCTAGACCCATCAAACATAAGTTTGCTATTTTGGATGTCTCTTCCTCTTCTTCATTTGATGTGGATTCGTCGCTATCGCTCCACGTAGCCACCATCACTTTCTTCTTCTTTTTGTATCCCTTCTTTAATGTAAGGTATTCAGAACGGTAATGCCCTGGCTTTTTGCACTCATAGCATATGGGTTATTGCTCCTTGTCTTTTTCTTAGTCTCTCTCCTTTTCTTTGCTATATTCCCTCTTTCCAAAGTGTTTCCTCTAGTAATTTGATTTTCTTTTGCCCATAAATTTTCTAAATCTCCTTATGACTAAAGCGATGTCATCATCTTCAAGTTCTTCATCAGAGAAGGGGCTTTCTTCTTCTTTCTCTTCTTATTGCTTCTTGAATTCAGTCGCAGCTTTGAAAACTATCGATTTCTTCTTTTTGCTATCATCCTCACCGCGGTGTTGCATTGTAATCCTATAAGTAATTAGAGAACCAAGAAGCTCATCCAAAGAAAGTGTGTTCAGATCCTTGGCCTCTTGAATAGCAGTGACCTTGGGGTCTCATTTATCTGATAATGATCTTAGAATTTTTTGCACAAGGTCAGTTTTGAATATATCCAGCCAAGACTTTTTAAACCATTAATAATATCTGTAAATCTTGAAAACATGACAGATAGTGTTTCATTAAGTTACATTTTAAATAGTTTATAATTGTGCACAAGAATATTTATTTTAGAAGTTTTCACTTGAGAAGTGCCTTCATGGGTAACTTCAAGTTTATCCCAAATTTTCTTTGCCGAGATACAAGTAGAAATCTGGTTAAATTCGTTAGCGTCCAAAGCATAATATCGAAGGTTCATTGCTTTGGCATTTAGTTCCTCCATTTTCATGTCATATTCATCCCATTTCTCTTCCAGTTTTGGGATGTCTATGCCATCAACCATTTTAGTGGGTGTATGAGATCCTTTTAAAATCATTTTTCATAATTGAAAATCCACTACTTGAATATAAGTCTTCATTCTTGCTTTCCACTATGTATAATTAGTGCCAGTAAAAAGTGGAGGTCTTTTGGTAGATTGACCTTCGGCCAAAGAGGTGCTCAATTGGGTTGCCATAATCTTTTCTCCTAGTTATTAAACTAGGGCACAGAGGCCTGCTCTGATACCACTTGTTGTTCAGTTGACTAGCCCAAGAGGGGAGGTAAATTGGGTTTGAAAATTTTTTCACAAATATATGCTCTTTTGAAATCTTAGTGTGGTGAGTGAAGTATCTAAAAAATTAAATGCGGAAGCAAGTAAATGAGCACAAACAAAATAATCACAAACATCATAATTTATAGTAGTTTAAAGCAACTCAGCTCCTACGTCCACTTTCCATGATACCACTTGGGATTTCCACTATATTCACAACGGAATACAGCCGGTTTGTTTTACACTGGGCTCACAAATCAAAATCCAATCTTGGTTTTATACTAGAATCACCAAGAATCCAATACAATGAATGTTTTCTCAGGCTCACAAACAACCCTACTTTGGTTTTCAAGGTTCATCAAAAAATCTAAAAACAATCTCCAAGCTATAGCCCCTACTATACTTGGAACAACTCAAAATAGAGTTACAAAATAAGCAACACTAAAGACAAACCAAATTTTATCGGATGGTTGCAGTTGGAGCTCTTTGTGAAGCCTTCTTGATTGCTTCTTCAATGCTCTTTAAGGCTTTCAAACTTCTTCAATGATTGACTCAAGAAATTGATTGGAAGTTAGTGAAGACTTCAGTTCTAGCTTGAATGCTCTTTTGAATATTCAATACCCTCATAAAAGTTTTTTGAAACTTGTTCAAATCCATCATTTATAGTCTTCTGAACTGATCCCAAGTAATATAACCGTTGGAATGCCTTGGGAGTTAAAATCTAGCCATTGGAAGATTTTTTAGATTAAAAAACTTCATTCTGGAACTAGCCGTTACATTTCAGAAACTAGGATTTGAGTTGGCTCGGATGGATCGAGTCGGCTCGGATTCTTAGTCATGTAGAAACAGAACTCTGGTCGAGTCGACTCTCTTCAATCGAGTCAGCTCGGTTGGCAAGTTCCGCAAAACTGAATTTTACTCACTCTGGAGGAGTCGGCTCGGGTCTTCATTGAGTCGGCTCAAGTGACTGAGTATCAGAAATGCTTGTCTCATGCCAAGACAATGAGTCAGCTCTATTCATCGAGTCGGCTCAAGTGAATTTTGTCCAAAAATATTCAAACTTCTCCAAACTTCTTCCAAAATCTTTCAAACAACTTCCAACTTCTTCTAAGTCTAATCTAAGAATTTTAAACTTAAAAGTTACACAAGATTGGCCCTTTTACAAGAATATATAAATAAATTTACTTTGGGCTCTTCATTACATGGAACATTTTCTATGAGAAACTTGATACACTACAATGATTTCAGAATTGTAGGGAGAATTATTGTGCATTTAAATCATCTTACAAAATTTTTTTAAATATTTGAAAAGAGTTAGTATCAAGTACATGCTCCAATATTTTGTTATCATCAAAATCATTCGAGGGGTCAACACATTGATCTTTCACCTTCATCTAATTTGCCATCATCTTTAGTTCCTACTTCAATAAAATTAACCCCTAATTTTGAGCTTAGAAGGAGCAACAAAATTAGAGTTGAAAACAACTTTTGGTGAAGACTTATTTACTTTCCTAATATAAAATACTCTTTTTTCTTACTAAGAAGCCATGATCTCGCCTAATGCTCCATTTTGAAAGGAGACAATAAACAATGAAATAGAATCAAGCATTGAAAATAATATTTGGATTCTCACAGATTTACCTCCTAAAAACAATCCACTAGGTTGTAAGTGAATCTTCAAAAAGAAGATGAGGATTGAAGGATCAATAGAAAAATTTAAGGCTAGACTTGGGCTTAAGTCTTTGGACAAAAATTTGATATTGATTTTTTTGGTACCTACTTACCTGTGGTACATATTGCTACCGTTTCATGTTCTCCTAGATTTAGCTTCCATCCATAAGTTCTTAATTCATCAAATAGATGTTATGACTGCTTTCTTGCATGGCAATCTTGAAGAAGAGATCTATATGCAATAGTTTGAAGACTTTTCTATGCAAAGCTAGTAGAATAAAGTCTATAAACCTGTTAAATCTTTTTATGGGTTAAAAGAAGCTTCTAAGCAATGGCATAAAAAGTTTGATCAAGTGATATTTTTCTATGGATTTTAATTCAATAAATCAGATAATTATTTTTATCATAAAAGAGTTAATGATCAATTCATTCTTCTTTATCTTTATGTTGATAATATTTTGATTCTTGCTTCTAATCTTGACTTAATGATATTAACAATTTCCTATCCTATCATTTTGATATGAAAGGCTTAAGTAAAGTTGATCTAATTCTTGTAATAAAAATAATTTGTATATCTAATTCAATATGTTTGTCTTAGTCTCACTATACTCAAAAACTTAATGATTAATTCAGATATTCTGATTATTCTTTTAAATAACTCCCTATGATCCAACCATCTATCTTTTGAAAAATACAAGAAAATTTATGAACCAAGAGAAATATGCTCAAATCATTGGTTCTTTAATGTATTTATGTAATCGAACTAGACCTGAAATCACTTATGCAACATCTAGATTCAGTAAATATATCTATAATTCCAGTATAGTTCATTGGACCATTTTAGATAGAGTATTTTGATATCTTCAGGATACTATTTATTTTTTTCTATGTTTTATAAATTTTCTAGATATACTTGAGGGTTACAATGGTTCAAATTGGATATCCAATACACTAGATATCAAATCAATTTCAGTCTATATATTTTTTTAAAGAGATAGTGCTATTTCTTAGTAATTCTCTAAACAAACCATTTTAGTTAAAAGTAATATAGAAGTAGAACTTGTTATACTTGATTCTGCTTACTCTAAAACTTAATGGCTAAAGGAATTTTTATCTAAGATTTTTTTAGTATTTTCTCTCATTCCTCCTATAGAATTTAAATGGCTAAAGGAGCTTTTATCTGAGATTCTTTTAATATTTTTTTCATTCCTTCTATATCTATTTACTGTGATTTAAGAGCTGCAATAAATTTTGTAAAAAGAAACTAATAAATACTAAAATATGCAAATATATTAAACTAAGATAAAAATTTATAAAAAAGAAAGAAAAACTTCAAATTGTTTCAATAAATTATCTTGCTACAGATCTTAATTTTGTTGATTACCTTCCAAAAGGCTTAAACGGGACTAAGATCCTGATGTCATCATAGAGATAAGACTTAGCTTATAAAGGACCTTCCAACAATGAGATCTCTTGAAGGCGGTTCAATATTATAATAACAAGCTGATTAGCTAATTAAGGAGCACATGTATTTATTTGATACAGGAGTTATAGATTTCATCCCATCTCTATGATGATTAGTGCTCTTATGTAGTAGTTAGTAAGAGTATATCTCTGAATAAGACTCAAGAGGTATTTCTCAAGATATGACAGTATACATATTCTTAGAAGGGCTTATTTATATTAGAGTATCCATATAGAGCTGTCAACGGGTCGGATTCGGGTCGGAATCCAAATATCCAGATCCGGACCCGATTTTAGCTACCGGACCTGGACCCGAATACGAATACCCGATGGGTCCAATTTTAAGGTACCAGACCCAGACCCGAATGGATCTCGGGTATTCAGATACGAATGGATCTCGGGTATTCAGACCCGAACCTGGACCTGAATACCACTATGACCCATGGGCTTGTAAGAGTGGAGGATTCTATTCTTTTATTTTTTTAACCGTTCAATTATGTCCAACGTCCCATATTTATATAAATATATATTATTTTATTTTATTTAATCAGGTTTCGGGTCCGTCGGATCTGGATATGTAATATCCAGATCCGGATCCATTTAACTATGACTAATCGGGTCCGGATCCGGGTCCGGATAAATGGGTCCAGATTGAGATCCAGATCTGAACCCATTGGGTCTAGACCTGCGGGTCTCAGGTCTGGACCCGATCCTTTGACAACTCTATATCCATATATAGCTACGGTTAGAGATACAGATAATCTCTAAAAACTTTTACGAAATAATCAAGATACTCGTACATGGCCAATATAAAAACTCATGACATAAGCTTCCATATTATATATGTAATAGTAAAAATCTAAGTTAAAATAACATACTTCAAGATTTAGTTCACTCCACTCCCTTTAGGTTAATATTATTGATACTAAGTAAAGTTAAGTTATGAAAGATACTTTACTTACTGCATAGTATATATACAAAATAGAAAATTATTTTATCTTATTTATTATTTTATAAGTATTTTATGAATTTTGAGTTTTGATGGAGATTATTGGTGTTTTGGAGGGAAAACTCAAAATTTTCTCCATCAACTAAATTCCCTTCAAATTCTATTCACCTCCTATGAATTTGTTTAGTCCCACATTGGATAGAGAAAAAATTGGAAAGTGGCTTATAATAAAATTCACTCTTTCAGGCTTTGTCATATTTTGGGCTACTCTCCACATGTGTGCATGGCCTAACCAAGCTTGGCTTGGCTTGCATGCGTGCAATCATGCCATGGCTATAGCTTGATGTGGTCTACATTTTATTGATTACCTTTTTTAATCACCTAATTAATCTCTTTACTAGCCATTGTTTAATGCTAAATAGAATTAATCTCCTTTCTAGCCATTATTTAATGTTAATCAGGATTAATATTTTAATAATCAGCTACCCATTGTGAGCTTAGTCATGTATTTTTCCTATTGGATATTTAGTCTATTGATTAAATTCTTTGCCCGTTAGTCAGTCAATTAAATATTAATTACATCGTTAATGTTCTAGCTATTGGGCTATCCAAAATGGCTAGTCTTTAGACTTATAAAAGGGCCTTGGTAAGGGTTGAGAAGAAATGGAAAAAATCATCTCTGTCCTTTTCTAGTCTACACTTCTTAGCTCTCCTCTCCAAAATCTTTCCTTTCCTATACTAAGATTTTTTTAAATCATTTTTCTCATTTTTATTATTTATTTCTGTTGTTGGGTTGAAGGTTTGTTATTCTCTCTACGATCATGCATGTGGGGAAGTTGTCTGGTTATATCTTGGGATTGAAATCTCGAGACTAACCCTCACAAGGATCGGAAATCATCTTAGGACAATATGCTACATACCTCTAGATAAAATACATTCTTTATTCTCTGTAAGTTTTGAATATTGATTTAATAACCAATTACTATTATCAGTTCTTTGAATCTTAATTGGTTATTTTATAGAATACGGGTTTACTATACATATTCCTAGGGTACATACGTAAGGATATGTTTTAGGGTGAGGAGACATTTTGGGGCTCTTTATCTATGAGTTTTTAAAATAGATAATTATACGAATGACTTGCATGTTTTTTTTGTAAAGTGGATAAATTATACTAATCTAATGTACATCTAACAAAATAAAAAATAAAATATTTTTAAAATTAATAGGAGTTTCAGCATCAATAGTTCATATAGCATCTTTTAAATACTGAGCAACAAAGAAAAAGACTCAATAAGCTGTACTATTCATCTCTTAATAGACATGCTAGATCAGTAGTGATGTACATCCTATCAGTAACCTCTAAATGTTAGGCAAGAGAGGATGGATCTCTGTCGCTCTCCCTCGATCCTGAATCCATGCAATCACCTAGATGAAATCACCCTCAATAATCAAATAATCTATTTCAAAACTTCACCTTGCATAGATAATGCCTGCCCATATAGTCCTCAACTTCGTTTCAAGTATCGAAGTATCGAGGAGGTAACTACTACCAGATGTCATGAGCTCACATCTAGCCCATGTATAACAAAACCAGTACCACTACTGGTCTTAGTACATTACCATCAAAATTGATCTTAAGAAAATTCAAGGATGAGAGCTCCTAAGAGATGAGAACTAAATCGTGTGCTTAATAAGAAATAAGGAAGTTTTAGGTGTCCCAAGTTATCAAGGTCATCCTATTAAAAGCATATCTAGTGATCTCAGTGACATGGACTAATGCTCTCTCCAAGATGTACCTGGTTGTCTGCCTTTGACCCTCAAAGACATGATTATTTCTGGTAAGCCAGATTGAGTAAGCAACATAGACTTCTTTGGTATCCCAAGACCTAAAAGAAACACTAGCTATCCCTACTTGCATGGCTCTAAAAAAATCTGGATGGCACAAAGGCAAGATATCCATGAGGCGCACACCTACGGTTCCATTTGTAAGAGCACATACATAATAGATTGTATCATCCCCATAGCACGATTAAGTATTAAGGCATTTGGTATAGGATGATCAACCCAAGATCAAGGGTAATGTCAATGGAGATGACAAGATCATCATGTTTGGTTGCACTATAGTGATTCTATGTGGCAATGATTCCAAATTATCTCTACTCCTCAAATCACCCCCTAATCTAGAGATTGAATACGGTCCTTGAGGTTAAGGATCCAAGATCACCCCCTAGCAGTGATTGTAGACAAAAATTCAAGGATAAAAATATTCCTCAAAATTACAAAAAAAAATGATTATCAATATCCCATTATATATTATATCAATATTATATATATTATATTATATTATATTAATATTGTGTATTATATTTATGATATATATATTATTAATCATATTGTTATCATATTATGGTTCAATGATAATTTTAAATTAGAGTTGTTGCCGCCGAGATCGTCGTGGTCCGTAGCTGCTGTTGGCGTCGGAGTGCGCTTCTCCTCCTCTGCCGCCTGTCGTTCTCGATTCCCGGACCTTCGCGCTGGGTGCGGTCGCCTCGTTGCCCGGCGGTCCTCCGCTCCTGAGCCTGCAAGATAGTGGTTAGAGACCCATGCCAGGGTTTCTGGCGGGGGCACTCCGACGATCAAGTCAGTGATGATCCAGGAGAACAGATCCTCCTGGTCGGGTCCCTCTTGATAGACTCCGCACTAGGAGGAGTAAAAGATGTGCGTGAAGGTGAAAATGTTGGAGGGGGAGAGTGATAGCGGGGACAGAGGGGTGCTCTGTTCCTCCGCTTCTCCTTGTTTCTCTCGTTTCCCTTCAACGGTGGTGGTAGTGGCGCTTCGCCCTCTTGGCCGGGCTTGCGCTTGTGCTTGTGGTGGTGGTGGTGCCATCCCCCCTTTTTCCAGTGGGGGTCGCACTTCCTCTCTTTTTTTTTTGGCTTGTGTTGTTTTTGCCTTTGTCTCTTGGGGTTGTTGTGTTACCTTCGGGTTTTTTGTGAACTTGGTTACCATTTGGCACTTGTCTCGGGATCCCTGCCGGGCTGTCAGGCGCATGCGGAGGTGTCCAGAAGAGCCTTTCTCGATTCATGACAGGGTGCGCTGTCAGGCGCTCCAACACTCTTCTTGGTTGCCTTGTTTCGAAAAATTTAGGGGTGCCTCGAATGGTGGGCCGCTGCCCGCGGGATTCGAATCTCCCGGTTGGCTCTCTTTGGATGATCTGAGTGGTTGGTGAGGAATGTAGCATCTCGATCAACGTGCCGCTTGCCTTTCTGGTGCAACTGGCGGTTTCGGGTGGTCCGCACGATCTGGGAGGTGCTCTGGTACGGTCCTCGGGCGGCTCGCCGATGTCCTCGGCTGGTGGGGGCCTCGTCCAGGCTGGCATTGAGCTAGGATGGCAAGGCTTGCTCCGTCCTAAGCGCTCCGAGCTTGCGAGGGGGTGCCTAGGCAGAGGAGGGTGAGGTGCGGGCCCGGTCCAGAGGGCGCGCGCTCGGAGAGGCTCCACATCGACGGGTGAGCTCTCAGCTCGACCTCGACCGTAGGGCACTAACCTTCGAGGGTCTCACTCCGGAGGGCGGAAGGCGAACCCGGTCTAGAGGGCACGCACTCGGAGAGGCTCCACATTGGCGAGTGAGCTCTTAGCTCGACCTCGATCGCAGGGCACTAACCTTCGAGGGTCTCGCTCTGGAGGGCAGAAGGCGGACCCGGTCCAGAGGGCGCGCGCTCGGAGAGGCTCCACATCGGTGAGTGAGCTCTTAGCTTGACCTCGACCGCAGGGCACTAACCTCTGAGGGTCTCACTTTAGAGGGCAAAAGACGAACTCGGTCCAGAGGGCGCGCGCTCGGAGAGGCTCCACATCGGCGGGTGAGCTCTCAGCTCGGCCTCGACCGCAGGGCACTAACCTCAGAGGGTCTCACTCTAGAGGGCGGAAGGTGGACCCGGTCCAGAGGGTGAATGCTCGGAGAGGCTCCACATCAACGGGTGAGCTCTTAGCTCGACCTCGACCGCAGGGCACTAACCTCCGAGGGTCTTGCTCTGGAGGGCGGAAGGCGGCTTCGACCTAGGCGTCTCGAGCTCGTGAGCTCAACCTGGTGGAGGACTGAGCTCGGCTTGCCATTCTGAGGGAGCTCAGCTCGGCTCGTTTGTGGGATCCGGGCTAGAGAGTCGACGTGGCGTCTCTTCTTGACGCGGCACCTGCTGATTCCTCCACATCAGCGAACCATCCACATCATTTGCCCCCCACTCTTGAGGCCCGTTAGTGCACGGCGCTCGGGTCGAAGGGAGTAATTGCGATGCTGACATGGAAAGGCAAAGATCTAGCATGATGATGGCCATGATTGCTGGCGCTTCAGGGACCGACCTTGCGGGCCATGTGGGGATGCCATATGGCCACGTCCGAGGAGCAGTTAATGCTGGCACAGAATGCAGAGCGGCTAGGATGCCATTCTCACTGATGGGTGGCACGTGGCACAGATCCGTTGGTGGAGCGGTTGAATCGGTACGAATCCCTTGGGTCATTTCGAAATGAAAAGAAGGCCTTACCCGAACTATCCATTCTTTTTGAATTCTCCGTGCTTGCTGCCGCCGCACCCAAGCTTCTTCTTCCTTCCAGTCGCCCCAAGTTTTCTTAAGGCAACAGGTCAGCTTCTTCTTCTTCCTCCCCCCACTAGAATAGGGTTCTTTCCCGGGGTCTGGAGTCTTCTTTCGGTTAGATCTCCTCTTCGGTCTTCTTCTTTGAGTTCTTCCTCTCCTTTGTCCTCGAGGATGTTTCGTTTTGGTCCGAGCTTCCACCCCTCTACTGATCAGGGCGAGGCCGGTCCTTCCAAGCGGAGGCCGGCATCCTCCTCTTCTTCCTCCGGCGGGGAGCTGAGCTCAAAGCGAGCTACGTCTTCTTTGCCTCCTCCTCCTGCTCCTACTCCCAAGTTTGCCCGGCCTGCAGGTCCTGGTGGGGTTGCCTCAACGATCACCACCGGGGAACTCAGGACTGTCCGGGATGTCTATGGCATCCCACCTTCCATCCGGCTCACAATCTCTCGTCCAGGGGAACGGGTCACTTCGAGTGGCCCGGGCCGTCTTGCCTTCTATGAGGGGACATTCTCTGGAGGTCTCTGCTTTCCCTTCCATCCTTTCTTTCTGTCAGTCTTAGACAATTATTGTCCGGTCCCGGCGCAGCTGGTGCCAAACGCTATTAGGGTCATTTTTTCCTTCATTGTACTTTGTCATCTTCACGGGTTCATGGCCCGATTTTCTTTGTTCAGGGTTTTCTTTGCCCTGAAGCGCCACCCAACCGAAGATGGGTGGTGGTCTTTGTCCTCCCGCCCGAAGGGCATTAAGTTTGAGCTTCTCTCTTCCATCAGGGGATGGAAGAGCAAATTTTTCTTTATTGAGGTTGAGGGGGTTGACTGGGTCTGGAGCGATCCGGACAGGTCTCCCAACCGAAACTCTACGGTCGATGCGGCTGACCGGGATGACTATGAGCAGCTCCGCACCGTCCAGATTCCTCCTCTCAAGGTCCTATTATCTGAGCAGAACCTCGCCGACTCCGGGGTCGACCCAACGAATGGATTGGGTGAGTTCGACCTGAACCTTTTCTTTTCCTTTTTTGCACTTCCTGCACTTCTTGCACTGTTCCCCACATATTCTAAGTGTTGTGTGATCCGCATGCAAGAATAATCTTCTCCGAGAATGACCTCTTAGCAATCACCAAGAAGAGGCCGCCGACCGAACTGGCCGGGGAGCCCTCGTCGAGGTGGGCACGGAGTGAGAGTGCCCTTGCAGCCACTCCCACAGTGATGATCGATCCGAGCTCGGCTGTCCCACCGGGCCCGAGCTCAGAGGTGTCCCGCACTGCTTCCATGCCAGTGGAGAGGGCAGCTCCTGCGGCATCAAGGCCCACCCAACAGGCCCCTGCTGCAGAGCCCGAGGTGATAGTCTGGGCGAGGGCGGCTGCTGCTGCACCCTGCCATCCTCATCACCGAGATCTCCACCAGATCCGCCACTCCAGGCCCTGTGTCGCCTTCGCCACCATATCCACCACCGACAAACTCCGCCGTGACCAACCGATCATCCTACTCAACTCCCCTCGCTTCCGATCCTTCTTCTCCACTGTGGCCTTGGCGGCGGTGCTGTCGCCAGAGTTCTCGTAGTTGGACACAGCAGCGACCCTCTACCGTGTGGGGACGACAAGGCGGGTGAAGGGATGGTTCTGACCCATCGGAACTTCATCGCCCTGATCATGGGATACCAAGCCGCCTGGGAGGCGGCGGAGGCGCCGCCGGAGGGTATTTAATGAGGGGTATGAAATGCATTAAATTGAAGATGCCCTGCCCCCTTTCCTCGGCTTCTATCTGGTTCTCCTCGACCGCCGCCACGAGATCCAACCCCTCATCAAGGCCTCCTTCGCCGACGTCATGAAGCCGAGATTCGGATTGGAGGACTACACGTTCGATGTGTACATGACCGGGGTCGACGTTGAGGCAAGGCGAGGGAGGGGTTCGCGGCTGGAGACGGAGACGGTTAGGAGGAAAGGGGGGTACTGCACCCTAGTCTGTAGGGGTCATGGCCGTTTGTTTTAACGGAAGAAGATAACGGTCGTTTTAACGTCCGTTTTCTACATCGATTTAGGGAGTTTTTTTTAAAATAATACAAAAAAATAACGGAAATATGTATTTTTCCATATATTTACGAATGTAGGTGTTTTTCTGTCTACGTGACAGAAAAACCTGCTTTTCGGCCAAAGGGATGCCAGTGGGGCTGAAAACGTTTTTGGAAAAACGATTTCAAATTCTGAAATTGTCTTTCCAAAAAACATTTTCAGAATTTAAAAAAAATTTTTTTATAAAATTTGATTTGATATTTTTAAAATTAAAAATTTTTAAAATGACATTTAAAATCGTCCGTGGAATAGACGATTTCAAAACAGTAACGGGTATTGTTTTCATAATAGTCATAATTTTTTTAAAAAACCTGATTAATAAATTTTAAATTTAAATAAATAAATAAATAATAAAAAATTAATATTAATTAAAATTTTATATATTATTTTTTGATAATATTAATTATGATATTATTTTAAAATAATATTAATAAAAAATAACATTAATTAACCATATAATAATATTATTAATTTAAAATTAATAATAAATTAATTAAAAATAACATTAATTAAAAATAAAATTAATTAAAAATATTATAATAATATATTATAATATATTTTTATATTATAATAAATATTTTATATTTTAAAAATATAATAAATGTATTATAATTTATTATATTATATATTATATATAATAATATAGTATAAAAAATTAAAAAAATTAAAAATAATCACCAGGTCGATACTATCTAGTCGCCAGCCCGGTACTAGATCGGTCGACAGCCCGATGTCAGTCCGATCCCTTGCTCAGGACCGGTGGCAGGATCCCGACGACCGGAACAGCGATCGGATTTGTGGCATGATTGGAGCTAAACCTATGGCAGGATCTTGGCAGCCAGACTGGGGGCCGGACCAGTGACTGCAGCTATTATTTTACCTATCTTTCCTTGCTCGGATACCAGAGTCCGGAGATAGTCTACTCAGACGCGGGTGTCGCTGTCGACGATGATGGCTATTGTTTGCCAGCAGCCTACCGTCACTCGAGGCTTTGCTGGGATCTGGTCATTGCCAGTTCATCTGAGGGTCTCCTTGTTTCTTTGGAGGGTTGCTTGGCACCGTCTCCCCATGCAGGATCTTCTGGTTTCGAGAGGCCTGCCCATTCTGACTGCCTGTCCTATATGTGGTTCTGAGCATGAGACTTTTGCCCATGCCCTTTTTCTGTGTAGCCGTGCACATTCTATGTGGCGGCAGGCTGGGGTGGACTCCTCTCTCCGGCAGGAATTCGACATCGTAGAGGATTTCCTGTCTTCCTTGCGTTCGGGTGCAGCTCTCTCTGATATCCTTTCATGAGTATATTGCTTATCATCTCTGGCTATCCATGAATGTTCTGCTCTTCAATTCTGGTAGATGTTCTCTCATGATGATTGTTGAGAGAGCTAGGGCTTGCTCCCTTGAGTTGCAGTCTATGACGGAGAGGTCGGAGAACTGGGGTTCCTTTTCTGCTCCCCGAGCGTCCCAGCGGGTTTTTATATCCTAGGAACCCCCTCCTCCATACTTCTTCACCATCAGTTTTGATGGGAGCCTCCGAGGCAGGCAGGGAGGATCTGCTTTTGTTATCCGTGATTACCGTCTCGGGTTCCTGGCAGCGGGAGGCCTCCCGTCTATTTCTTTTTCGATTCTGGGTGTTGAGCTGATGGCTACCTGGGTCGGGATTCGCTATGCCCACTAGATTCTGCACCTCGACCATCTCATCATCGAGAGAGATTCCATGACAATTATTGCCCGGATACGGCAGTCCTTGAGATCGCCATCGGCTCATCCCGTTGTTCGGGATATTGGGCTTCTGTTGCAAAGCTGCGCGTTTGTTACGGTCCGTCATATTTTTCAGGAGGCTAACTCAGTGGCTGACTGGGTCACCTTCTATGTTGCTTATCATACTGGTCTTATTTTGTGGTTAAATTGGCATGTAGCTCCTGTGTAGCTTAGGGATCTCCTCCTCTCTGACTTTGGATTGTATTCACTCTCGTTCTTCTAATTGAATACACAATTTTATCAAAAAAAAAAAAAAGAAAAAATAGAGGACCGATGTCAAAAAAAAAAAAAAAGAGATGTCAAATATATCAACTAAAATGATGTGAGCAGGTAACGCGAATAGAATTGAAGAAAGAATCATGAAGCAAATTAACCAACCAGTCAACTGGTTGATTTCCTTCTCGATTTATATGAGAAATTGCGAAGCGATCCAAGGAAGCAGCACAGTGCAAGATTGTCTGATAGCAAAGGATGAATTGACACATAAGATGTGCCATCGAGTCCAAGTTACTTTTGAGCCAACTTAACTACGTCAGAGAATCACTTTCAAGGCAGATCCTCTTCATGAGTTTCAGTTGATGGATGGCAAATAACAGCCCCTCCCAGGTAGCTCGAAGCTAAGCTTTGAGGCACTGAAGTGGAATGAAACACCGTACCCTTGAGCAAGCATGCAACAAAAGCCCATTGTCATCTCTTATGATAATGCCTATTCCTGCCTCTCCTTGTTGCCAAGATGCATCGAAATTTACTTTCACCATACTGCAGGGTGGGGGCACCCAAGAGACAATCCTTGAGGAGGATGAATTTGTTGAGCTCACTAAGTTTCCAGTATGCCAGCGCCGCATGTTTGGTGAATCAGTGACTTCGACAGCCATTTGATGAATTTCATAGGCAATGCATTGTGTTAGATCTGAGTTGTGGGCTAGGCTGCATTGCTTCCCTTGGAAATCTAATCATTCTGAGCACTCCAAATAACCCATGATATGTAACCGATCAGAGATCTTTCATATGGTTTAATTAGATAACCAGACAGTATCAAGAAGCTGATTCAAAGAGTTGAAGATAGGAATATTGGCATTTGATCTTCGGAGCTCATTACAAATTTGAGTGGCAATAGCACAAGAAAACAATGCTCCATGTCCTCCACTACTGTGATGCAGATATTACAATTTAAACTCATTTGCTAGAGACCTTTAGAATGAAGAACTTGTTTCCACGTAGGGCTGGAAATGGGCCGGCCCAAAAGCCCATTGTTTGGAACTGGGTTGGGCCAGCTCAATAAACTTCGAGCCAGCCTGAAATTGGTTCAGGCTGCGAACGAAATTTTAAGTATATTCAACTAGTCTTAGGGCTGTAAAATAGAGTCAATTTCATTTTTGGGCCAAAAGGATGCCCGGATTCGATCCAAAAATTTTTAAAATATAGTCTTTAGACTGGTCCATTTCCAGCCCTATTTCCACGGCAGCTTGCCCCACACCACTTTCCACTAAAATATGTTTTTACTCTTGGTGCGGTTGTCATCTTCCACATCCTTCCGAACTTAACTAGTTTTTTTCTCGGTTGTTACTAAGAACCGAATAAACATCTCTTGCTTTAATACGATCAGACCCGGTGGGTGCCCAAACAATTCTGTCCTGATTGTGGTATTTTGGAAGAGGAATGGATTTAATATGTTGAACCGTCTCCATTGTAAAAGCTTGTTCCAATATGTGAAGATCGCAACCACCATGATTGTTGATCAGATCTGGAACCACGAATTGCTCTTGACATACATTAGAGTTTTTTAGAATGGGCAGTCGTTTAATTGGTGCATTTGTTGACCACGGATCATACAGCACTTTGGCTTTACCTTCATCACCAATTTGCTACTCAAAACTGGTTATGAATCCTCCAGGCCCATGAGCAAATGGACTGCCTTTTTTTTTTTTTTTTTTATTAATTTTTTTTACTTTTAAGACGGTGCATTCATTTCACAGAGCGGGTATGAATACAACCAAGAAAGTCAGACAAAAATAAATCTCGAAACTGTATAGATGCAGCATGCCAATCAGTCCATAAGATAGGATCCGAGTGGTGGGCAACGAAAGAGACCATCCAATCAGCAGCAGAGTTGGCCTCTCTGTAGACATGACGAATAGTGAGCTGAGCACAACCCTGAAGGAGTAGACCAATATCCTAGATGATGGGATGAGTGGCCGAGCCTCTTAGCGCCCGTCTAATCCATAGTACAACAGTTGCAGAATCTCCCTCTATAATGAGGTGATCCAGGTGAAAAATCTGTCGGGCGTACCTAATACCTAACCAAGCCGCATAAAGCTACGTCGCTGGGACGAAGGAGTCTAGAAGAGGCATACCACCAGTAGCCAGGAAGCCAAGGTGAAAATCCCGGATGACGAAAGCAGCACCACCTCGCCTATCCCTGATGCTCCCATTGAAACTTATAGTGAAGAAAATAGGAAGTGGGGGTTCCCAGGAGATAAAAATCCAGGAAGATGCTCGAAGAACAAAAGGGGAACCCCAGGTCTTTAGAGACCTCACCATAGAGCTCCGAAAGTCGATGGCAGCCATCCTAGATCTCTTAAGGAGAATCCTAGGAGAACACTTGACCGAGCTAAATACCAGCTCATTCCTGGAAAGCCAGATATGGTATGCTAGGTAGGCCATGAAGGAGACGGAGTAGTCGGACCCAGAGCTCAAAAGAGAAAAGAATATGTCGTCCGGCTCCTCGACCTGAAGGAATAAAGACCGAAACCCAGCCATCCGCCACAACGCTGACCGGTCGCATAGGAATAAAACATGGGCTTGCGACTCACAGTCAGAATCACAATAAGGACAAGCAGACGGAATGGAGATGCCACACCATAGAAAAAAATCTCGAGTAGGCAGGCGGTGCCAAGCTAGTTTCCACAGGAAAGGGAAACCCTAGGATGCACCGGTAAAGACCACAGCCAGCCCAAACTCCGATGCGACGGCGACTCATGGAGATAAAGAGACATCAAGTCCGACATGGGTGCCCGGTTATCAGCAGAGTGCCTTCAAACTCTGGTATCAGGACAGGCAGAAACGGGCAGAATAATAGACAACACCCTGGGACTTAGGATACTCCTGAAGGTAGCTAAGACCGCCTGACGATCTCACTCGGACCAACCTGGAATCATAAGATCTGAGACCATCATCGTCGACGGAATGAGAACGGAAATGTAGGTAGGCCACCTGGATAGACCGGTCGTTCCCCACAATCCAGGTAAGGAGAGGAGTAATCAATGTCGCCCTCACCGCCATCTCCCTCCAAATCATTGATGCATGCCTAGGGGATCTGGAGGGGGCGTTAGTATCGGTCAGAGGAAGAGCATACCTCGATCTCTGATAAATGACCACATGCTGTCGGGGCATGAAAAGAATCTGGCTACATGTCTAGAAAGGAGAGCCTCCCATCATGCCAGAAGAGAGGGAATCCCCAGACCTCCTTGATGAAGCGACTAACAAACAACCTCCCACCTCATCAAATGAACCCTTCTCCTAGAAGACGAAGAGTCCCAAAGAAAAGCTCGGAATAGCTGCTTTAGATGGAGGGTGATCGATTTGGGGATTACCGCATTAGAAAGCAAATAAATGGGGAGAGATGTAAGAACCGAGCAGATGAGAGTGATCCTGCTTATGGAGGAAAGGGATCTCCCCTGCCAGCCATCAATCCTCTCCCGAACTGCCATCACCAATGGTGCACAATCCGACGTTGTAAGTCTTGAGCTAGTGATGGGAACCCCCAGGTAGGAAAGAGGACCCTGGTGCTCAGGGATACGGAGAACATCCCGAATCCTGGTCCGCTGCCCAATGGGGGTCTTCGGACTGAAGTAGATGCCGGACTTGTACAGATTGACCCTCTAGCCCGAAGCCAGGCAATAGTCCTTCAAGACTCTCCTGAAGCCCTGAGCAAAAGATATGGAAGCACGGCCAAGGAGTAGACATTCATCCGTAAAGAGGTGTGACACCGGAGAAGCCCCCGGGGCTGGAATGTAGGGCTGGATAATCGATGCACTAACCGCTGCTTGCAAGGATCTAGAGAGATAGCAAAATAATAAAGAGATATGGAGAAAGGGGCAACCTTGGCAAAGGCCGAGAGAAGAGTGGAAAAACTCTGTCGGGGAGCCATTAACCAGGATAGAAATGGAGGGGCAAATAATACATGCCATAATCCTGAAAATCCAAGCAAGAAGAAAACCAAAATCCTGCATGGCCATGAGCAAAAAGTCCTATCTAACAGAGTCGTAGGCTATCTCCATGTCCAACTTAATCGCCATAAGGCTATGGCAAATGGAAGCACGACGCATATTATGCATGAACTCCTGAGCAATAAGGACATTATCCGAAATACTCCGAGAAGATACAAAAGCACCCGGCTTCGGGCTGATCAACTGCAGGAGAATAGGTCTCATTCGGTTGGCAAGAAGTTTGGCGCAGACCTTATACAGAGTGTTACATAAGCTGATAGGGCGGAAGTGTCCCGGCTCTGATGCATCCGACCGCTTGGGGATAAGAGCGATGAAAGTATGCTTCCAGGAGTTCGGCATACTCCTAGTAGCAAAAAATAACTGCACCACTACAGCAACATCGGACCATAAAATATCCCAATACGACTGAAAGAAGAAATGAGGAAAGCCGTCCGGACCAGGGGCTTTATCTTTCCCAAGAGACCAAAGAGCAGATTTGACTTCATCAGCTAAAACCTGATTCATAAGCATAGGATTTTGGACAGCAAATACAGAGACTGTGGGAGGATAAGAAGCAACAGAGTGGCGCACCTCTTTCAGTTGATAAGAATCCCAACTTGTGAAGTTATATTTTAACACTATAAGTGTAAAGCCTGGCCCATCTAGCCACTGTGGGCTGAAGTCGACAAAGCTTGCTCTTTGCCGACTTCAATTCAAAACGAAAAAAAAATCAAAAACAAGGGATGAAATTCCTACTTATCTGAGCGAGAAGCTCGCTGGATTCTTCAACCAGACCACCGTAGTTGAGAGGGAGAAGGCCAGAGACATGATAGAGTTGGACAAAGCTCTCAATCGGTTGAGCTAATCCCCCGTACAGTGAGGAATCATTTCCATTTTCTCTTTAAAACCCCTCCCTTCATTGTCTCTAAGCAAGCACAAATCGAGCCTCTATCATCATCTTCCTCATCTTCGGTGATCAGCCATGTATTCATTGATGCCGGTGTCACGCCCCGAATCTAGCACCGGAATCGACTACATGACCGGTCGCACAACCCTGGGTTTTACCCTAAAGACCATGCAAGGCCTAGGTACACAAGAATCACTTCATTCAAAATCACACCAACTAAACAAATATTATTTAAATAATTTAATAATAACTAAAAAAATCTATTTATTCAAGTCAAAACTACTAAATAATCTATTGAGTTATTACATAAGTATCAACAACAGATCTAACTAAACAAAACTAACTAAACCGTCTAAAAATTGATATTCAGTATCATGCCCAGCTCGATTCTTGCTATGCATCATTTCACCACGAATCCAATCCACTACCAAGCTCGAATATCCTATACAACTCTAAGAAGGAAGAAAATAGGGGGTTGTGAGCTTTATAGCCCAGTAAAGTCTCCAAACAGTCACACCAATAGTAGTTATAATTTGAAAATAACAAAAAGATAGGAGTATATCATGTCATGCAACCAAACAACTCAAATATCATATATGATATAACCTTTTGCAAAATCATGTTTCCATTTTATGTTTCAATTTAATCATCCTTTTTTTTTAGGATTCTGGACTAACCATGATCATACTTCAGCCCAATCTCAGTGTCACACTTCAGCTTGTGACTGGCAATAACATCATCCATGTCTGTGACTGGCAATATCATTATCCACTTTGTGACTGGCAATATCAATAACCACAATCCTGTGGCATGGCTAGTCCAAATACCATATTCACTTGATTAATACTTCATCAACTCACTTCATATAGTCAAATCATATCATTTATAGTTTTCTAATAACTGGTATCATGGTCCAACTCATTTAAAGAAAACTTTACTTGATAAAACATGGTATACACGAACATAAATAATAATAACAACGATCATACTAACTATACCATGCAAAAATAATTATGCATGCCAATGCTCATATGCGCGAATCAAATCATGTTATGTAAAATACATATATAAAACCGGTGATCATATCCATATATCCTTATCTCAATAGAGATAATTAATATGCCTAATATTGGTTCGTACCCGGAACCCATAAAATACCCTTCTGCTCAGAAGGCTATCTCCTACAATAATAATTTTTAATATAAATAAATAATCCTAGGATAAGTATAAATCCAAATCTTTTTACTCAAATTTCATCAGTGATCCTTCCGTTGATACCCTCACTTCCTAAATTCCCAGAGAAAAAGACTTTTTGATCTCCCCCCTCACTATTTTTTTATTATTATTCTTTTTTCTTCTTTCTCTCTCCTCTTTCTCTCTCTCCTTTCTCTTCTCATCTTCACTCTCCTCTCTCTCCTCATCTTCTCTCTCCTCTTTTTCCTCATCTTCTCTCTCCTCTTTCTCTCTCATCTCTCTCCTCATCTTCTCTCCTCTCTTCCTCTCCTCATCTTCTCTCTCCTTTTTTTTTCTACATCGAATAGAAGCTCATTATTATTTTTTCTTTTTTTCTTTCTCCTTCTCTTTTTTTCTTTTCTTTTTCTTTTTCTTTTCCTCCGAATCGAGGCTTCTTCCCTTTTTTTTCTTTCTTCTTCTTCTTCTTTTCTCTTCTCCCCCGAACCCCACTGCTGCTCCTTCCTCAGCTCAATCGAGCTAGCCTCCCATGGTTGCCGGCGGCAACCATGGGAGGTGGTTACCGGGAAGGGCTCGGCAGACCAAAGGTGGACGGCGGTGCACTCACCGGCGAGGTACGGTCCAAGGCAAACCAATCCAAAAAAATCAACCAAAACTGGATTAAATCCTCCCTAAAATTGAAATAAGAGTAACTGGACTCACCAGCAATGACAAGATGGCAGTCGACCATCAGTGGAAGCTCGATCTAGATCCATTTTGAGCCAGCAAGAGGAGAGATTTAAAGAAAAGGCTCGGGAAGAACCTTCTCTCTTGACGAATTAATCCAGCCATCCAAGAGTCCCGCCCACCCTGGACGGTTCTATGGCCGACTCCCTTCCCTCCACGGCTCCCCCCATCGACTCCTCTAGCAATCGAATCGGTCGAGCAATCCTCCCCTGTTCCGCCTCTTTGTTCTTTTTTTTTTTTTCCTTCGTTGGGTTGAAGTCAGCAGGGCTTGCCGACTTTGGCCCAAAGCCCGGTTCTCACATTCTCCTTCCATTAAAATAATTTTATTCTCAAAATTAGCTTGATTAAGATTTTAATTCTAAAAAAATAACCAACCCTTATGTCATTCTCAAACTTCCAATTAGTCGATCTCTTAGGGCACTTATTTCTTAAGTCTAAATCATAACGAAATCATATACACTCAAAACTTGTTCCTTTCTTTTCCATTTACAATACATATCAAATTTTTTTTGAGCTCTTCCAAAATAATACTAACCTTTTGATGTGATTAATTATCTTTAATTAACTTACAAGAACATCATGATGGTCTAATTTAGAAATACCTAACTTTAATATCATCCTCGAGCTTTCAATATTTTCTCTTTTAGAATGCTTTCTTTATATGGCCTTTACATAACAACAAGACAACATTTTTATTTTGATCATCACCATCTATCTAAATTATGAATTCCTTCAATTTCTTTCAAATAAATATTAGCGCATAATTCTTTGCCCCTGAAATTTATTTCTTTTGATTAACCCCCACATAGAATCATAATTAATCCAATCTATTCTTAACCAAAAATTAGAAAAAAACTTGAGTATTAGATACTTGCCGTGATCTTTAGCATTCTTTCTTCTCTCGACCTTCTCCATGATTTTACAATAAATCATTTATCTTATGAAAGCCTTGATTACTTCTTAATTAGAAAAATCATAATATCAAAACTAAAGGAGCTTGGTGTCACAATATTTCCGATCCTAATCGGGTAAAGGATCATCACTTCATTATTTTAGAATTAGAGATATCCAAAAATATTTTACTAATGTCCTCTACACTAGGGGAACCTATTAATGAAAAGAAAAAGTCTTTCTGCACCGCGTGCGGTGTAGAAAATCCAGCGTGGCCTGCACCATGCTTTTTTATTGGTCCAAATATACCCACTATAGCATGATGGGATGGGAGCTGAGCGTGACTAGCATTAATTATCATTCAACTTTTATTTAAAATTTTTGTTCAGACCAAAATACCCTTCCCTCCGGTCCCTTTTCTGCAGGGGTGTCGTAGGTTTTAAACTAGGATATCGTAGCTTTTGAACTAGGATGTCATAATATTGTTTCAGGATTTAATTTATATTTTTCTGCAGGGATGTCGTAGGTTTTGAATTAGGGTATCGTAGCTTTTGAACTAGGATGTCGTAATACTGTTTCAGATTTTAATTTATATTTTTCTGTAGGGATGTCATAGGTTTGAACTAGGGTGTCGTAGCTTTTGAACTAGGGTATCGTAATACTGTTTCAGGCTTTAATTTATATTTTTCTGCAGGGGTGTCGTAGGTTTTGAACTAGGGTGTCATAGCTTTTGAACTAAGATGTCGTAAAACTGTTTCAGGTTTTAATTTATATTTTTCTGTAGGGGTATCGTAAGTTTTGAACTAGGATGTTGTAGCTTTTGAACTAGGGTGTCGTAAAACTGTTTTTGGTCATTTTTGAACTAGGATGTCGTAGGTTTTGAATTAGGGTGTAATAAGTTTTGAACTAGGGTGTCGTAATACTGTTTCAAGTCATTTTTGAATCAGGGTGTCGTAGTTTTTGAACTAGGGTGTCGTAGGTTTTGAACTAGGATGTCGTAATACTATTTCAAGTCATTTTTTGAACAGGGTGTCATAGATTTTGAACTGGGGTGTCATAGTTTTTGAACTAGGATGTCGTAAGGGTATTTTGGTATGGACGAAAATTTTAATTAATGCTAGTCATCTCAGCTTTTGTTCCATCATACTACAGTGAATATTTTTGGACCAATAGGAGCGTGCAATGCAGGCCACGCTAGATTTGCTGCATCGCACGCGGTGCATAAAGAATTACTCTAATGAAAATTGCATGGCAACACCTATAGGCTAGTCCAAGGATCAATAACATCTTCTTTTCATTTATTATTAAAATCTTGTTACTAAAATTTAAATCAGTACTCCCATCATAACACTTCTAAAGTTAGAGTTAACATTCTTAATTGATTTCAACATAACTCAAACCACCATGCTTCCACTGCGTACTCTGATAAAATCTACTAAACCATCTAGGTTCACTAAATAAATCTCTCCAAAAACTTATCTTATATTGGTACCATGGAGATCGCAAGTTATTAAAGTAAAGCTGTTGAGTCTCTTTATCTCATTCACATCTCAGGCATATCATATCAAGGTTTACCATGACCCAGTTTCCATATTGAAAGTCCTTACAAAATTTTACCATCCTTTTAAGACACAAATAACTCTAGTCCAAGTTCGAATTAATCATACTTTTTTTGATAATTTAATTAAATAATCTAGATCAACTTTTCTCTAGAAAAGTTATCATTAACTCTAACAAAATAAATGACTTTCAGTCAATGCTCTTATGAATAAAATCAATCATATTATCGCTTACAGAATTATCTTACTATATTCTTAGCATCAATTAACAAACTACCTAAAATATTATTCAGGTTGAACCTATATAAGTCTTCCAATACCAATTTCTTCACTCAATACAATATCAGTAGTAGGATAACTTAAATCTTCTGATAGATCTTAAATTTGACTCAGAGTTGGACACCCAATAATCTCCAACAATTATAGGATAAATCCAATAATCCAATCCTAAACTGTTAACATAGGCTATCAAGATTCTATCAAAATATGTATGCCATGTCAACATAATATAATCTAATCTACCAGTAGAGAGCTACAAAGCTATACATCATCCTAAACATATTTTTTTTTATATATTTTTAATGATAATCCACATACAAATTCATCAGAAATATATCCTTTCTAATATCATTAAATTCTTGCATAACCTAACCCTAAACATTTTTCTTGCAACAGTTCTAAAATTTATAATCCAATAATTATCAATAGAACTAACATGCTATAATTCCAGGCCAGTACTCTTGACGCTTGAGTCAACTCACTTATCAAAGACAAAGATGCATCTTATTCAACTCTACAATATCCATCATATGCTTACTTATCATGATCAAATAGTACAAATCATCCAGCCCTTTACATTTATCCTTAATCAATCTTATTATTTATATTACAGGTAAAAAAAATCATGTTTTTCTTTGGTACTAATCATATGCTAGATCTTATGTATAATATCTAAGAATTAGAAATCCAAACTTCGAATCCATTTTCTTTCCAATTTCATATCCCGACTGATCATGAAACTAAATTCAAATACCTCTTAAATCACAGTCCATATTGATCATAACCATAATTTCAATATCATTCAAATCATATTCTAATCACTTATGTCATAATCCCAAATGATCATACTTTCGATATTATTCATGTCATGTCTAAACCACTTATATCATAGTCCCAAGTAATCATAAGCTAAGCTTCAATATCACTCATATCATGTCCTAATCACTTACGTCATCGTCTTGGATAATCATAACCTAAGTTTTGATATCATTTTGTCATGTCCTAATAACCACCATGTGATTTCCAAATCACTTATGTCCCAATCTCAAACAATCATGACCTGAATTCTGATGTCACTTATATCTATCATAATCTCTTATGCAACAGTCCCAAATCATCATAACCTAAGCTCTGATACCACTCTATCATACCTTGAATCTAGCACCGGAATCGACAACGTGACCAGCCGCACAACCCTAGATTTTATCCTAGAGACCATGCAAGGTCTAGGTACACAAGAGTCACTTCATTTAAAATCACAGCAACTAAATCAATATTATTTAAATAATTTAATAATAACTAAAAAAAATATTTATTCAAGTCAAAACCACTAAATGATCCATTGAGTTATTACATAAGTATCAACAATAAATCTAACTAAACAAAAACTAACTAAACTATCTAAAAACTGATGTTCAATCTTATGTCCATCCCGATTCTTGCTATGCATCATTTCACAATGAATCCAATCCACTACCAAGCTCGAATATCCTACACAACTCTGAGAAAAAAGAAAATAGGGAGTTGTGAGCTTTATAGCCCAATAAGGTCTCCAAATAGTCACACCAATAATAGTAATAATTTAAAAATAGTAAGGAGATAAGAGTATATCATGTCAAGCAACCAAACAACTCAAATGTCATATATGACAAAACCTTTTATAAAATCGTGTTTACTTTTATGTTTCAATTTAATCATCCTTCTTCTTTAAGGTTCTAGACTAACCATGGTCATGCTTCAGCCCATGACTGGCAATCTCAATAACACACTTCAGCCTGTGACTGGCAATATTATTGTCCATGCTTGTGACTGGCAATATCATTGTCCAGCTTGTGACTAGCAATATCAGTAACCACGATCCCATGGCATGGCTAGTCCAAATACCATATTCACTTGATTAACGCTTCATCAACTCACTTCATATAGCCAAATCATGTCATTTGTAGTTTTTGAATAACCGGTATCATGGTCTAACCCATTCAAAGAAAACTTTACTTGCTAAAACATGGTATACATGAACATAAATAATAATAACAACGATCATACTAATTATACCATGCAAAATAATCATGCATGGCAATGCTCATGTGCGCGAATCAAATCATGTCATATAAAATATATATATATAACTGGTGATCATGTCTAGATATCCTTATCTCATAGAGACAACAACATATACCTGATACTGGTCTGTATCCAGAACCCGCACAATGTCCTTCTGCTCAAAAGGCTACCCCTACAATAATAATTTTTAATATAAATAAATAATCCTAGAATAATTATAAACCTAAACTTTTTTACTCAAATTTCATCAATGGTCCTTCCGTTGATACCCTTACTCTCCAAATTTTCAAAGAAAGAGACTTTTCGATCTCCCCCTTACTATTTTTTTATTATTATTCTTTTTCTTCTTTCTCTCTCCTTTTTCTCTCTCTCCTTTCTCTTCTCATCTTCTCTCTCCTCTTTCTTTCTCCTCTCTATCCTCATCTTCTCTCTCCTCTTTATCTCTCACTTCTCTCTCCTCTCTTTTCTCCTCTTTCTCTCTCCTTATCTTCTCTCTCCTTTTTTTTCATGCATTGAATAGAGGCCCCTTATTATTATTTTTTGTTTTTTCTTTCTTTTTTTGTTTTTTCTTCTCTTTTTTTTTCTCATTTTTTTGTTTCTTTTTCTTTTTCTTTTCCTCCGAATCGAGGCTTCTTCCCTTTTTTTCTTTCTTCTTCTGTTCTCTTCTCCCCTGAACCCCCTGCTACTCCTTCCTCAACTTGACCGAGCCGGCCTCCAATGGTTGCCGATGATGGCCATGGGAGGTGGTTACCGAGAAGGGCTCGGTGGACCAGAGGTGGATGGCGGTGCGGCCACCGGCGAGGTACGGTCCAAGGCAAACCAACCCAAAAAAATCAATCAAAACTGGATTAAATCCTCCCTAAAATTGAAATATGAGTAACCGGACTCACCAGCGATGACAAGATGGCGGCCGACCACCGGTGGAAGCTTGATTCGGATCCATTTTGAGCCGGCGAGGGAAGAGATTTAAAGAAAAGGCTTAGGAAGAACCTTCTCTCTTGATGGATTAATCCGGCTTTCCAAGAGTCCTGCCCACCCCGGACAGTTCTCCGGCTAACTCCCTTCCCTCCATGGCTTCCCCCCACTCCTCCGGCGATCGAATCGGTCGAGCAACCCTCTCCTGTTTCGCCTCTCTGTTCTTTTTTTTCTTCGTTGGGTTGAAGTCGGCAGGGCTTGCCGACTTTGGCCCAAAGCCCGATTCTCACAGCTGGTAAGCCCCTTTCATTGGATATTTTTTAAAAATATAGTAAGGTGTATTGTTCTTTTTTCTTTAGTTTCTTCCAGCCTCCTCATGGAGGATGGATGCCGGTGACCGCATCGCCCGACCTCCCTCTCTGTCCAGTCAAGTCTGATGGACCTCCTCCTATTTCTCACCTTCCATCGTTCCTAAGAACCGTGGAAGGCCTGATTAGGTCGAGCCAAGGAGAAAATAGGAAAAAAGGAAAGAAAAGAAAAGAGAAGAAAAAAAGTAAAAAAAAAGAAAATAAAAAGAGAGAAAGAGGAGAGAGAGGAGAGAAAAAGGAGGGAGAGAAAGAGGAGAGGGAGGAGAGAGGGAATAAGGAGAGAGGAAAGAAAGAGAGAGAGAAAGAAAGGAGTAAAATAAATAAACAAGTAAAAAATAAAATAAAATCTGGACTAACTCTTTTAATGATTTAGATCGAGATCTAGACTTGACTAAGAGCCTCTTTTTCTATACCAGTCCATTTTAAGTAAAAGATTAATTATATGATTAATTTTGTTAGAGTTTCCATCTTTTTTGTTAGCAAAGGAGCATTAGAGTTAAGATTCGAATTGATAATATATTAGTAGAATTTTTTCGAATAAGTTATCTTGATCTTTAGAATTCTATGCCAAGCCTGTTTTATTAAAAAGATTAAATTATTAATATATTATATTTGTATTATGAATGTTATGGAATGTTGAACATGCATATCTTAAGATGAGCGGTATTAAATTGCATAAATTGTAATGTTTATTAATGTTGACGCTCTCTACTCCAACTATGATCACATGAATTAGGACCTAAACTCCTGTACCTCCAGTGGGGCAATCACTGGCACATTACCAATAGATAGTATGTGTAGTCAGGAGTTGGTTTTCTTTTGAACATAGCCATGCTGGGTGTTCGCTAACACATGTTGAGGATGCATGTATTCTCGTGTGATACCAAAGCTAGATTTTTTTTGGATTTCTAGTAGGGCAATCACTAGCACATGACCAATGAATGATATGTATAGTCAGGATCTAGTCTCTTTTGGGATTAACCACGGGCCAATCGTGGTTGTAGTAAGAGAGATTAAGAGAGTAAAGTAGAAATGGATGGCCATCTATGATGGTAATTGTTTGAAATATATGTGGTAACCAAATATACATATTAGAAAGATGGTATTAATTATTTTGTTATGTCTGATTTACTTATGCTATGAATTATTATTAAAATATTTAATATATAATTAGAGGTTATGATAATTTACTGAGCATGTAAAGCTTATCCTTATTTCTTATATTTTTGTTACAGATCCAGAAGGCCATTTAGATATTGGGACCAGTCAGTGAGGAGCTAGGATTTAAGTATTAGTTTCTTAATTTATGTTTTATCTTAAATTTTAATTGAACCTTGTTTATGTTGTTTCTTGGATTTTAGTTGAATTTCATTTACTTGCCAGTTTAGATGGAAAACTCTAGCATGATTAGTGAATTTATTTTCTACCACTGCCTGGTTATTGATTATAAAGATAGGATTTGCATGTCTGTTGAGATTAAAGCCTAAAAAGATGTGACCGTCTATCATACACCGGCCCGGTTAAGGCCTCGATTTGGGGCATGATAATAAACTTACACCAAATGAAGTTGTATTCAAGATTAAGTTTGCAGCCGCTCTGCTCATGAAGGCTTCCTTTCTAAGCTTTGATTTGTTGGAGTCACAAACCACCTCAGGGAACAAACTTTATCCCTAGAAATACCATGAATCTTCTTATAGAGATGATAACGTCATGGCCCCATAAAAATGCCTTAAAAAATTTCTCAAGCTCTATGATGACAGCCATTAGGACAGCAGTATTAACGTTAAGTAGATATAGAAAGAGGCAAGGATCGATTGGAGCAAATGCTTCCACTTCCAGCCCTCGAGTCTACCACCAGTCCGAGACAAATGCTTCCACTTCCAGCCTTCAAGTCTTTCAAAGTTGAAAGGAGTCTGCCAGATTCAATATGCAACAAAATGGGGCAGTGACATCCAAGATTGATCAGCATCAACCGTACTAACTCCAGATGCTGCTTGTTTATCGATATTGCAAAAACCAATATGATGAATACCATATAATTATACCGTTGCTGCCAAATCATTTTCACCTGAAACTCCGATGGTGTCAAAAATCTCGCTAGTTCCTCTGACAAGACGATACTCCATACCCTGTCATTCCCATCGACGAAGACCTGCAAGGACATTCGGACTAGAGATACTGAAATACTCTGATGCTCAAGTTAGTTGAATGATCTAGGTAACAACTAGAGCTGTAGAAGATAATCACAAAGAAGCTAGAAAAAATGAACGTATAGGTATGAGATAACCAGCGTACCTTGATTGAAAATTTACTTATATAAAGTACAACATTGCAGAACAAGATCTATGCATGTAGAATGCCTCTCGAGAGAAGTGTTCATTTCTATCACATGCAATGGATTTGGATGAGGTGGTGAGATTCTGCCTCCTAGAATCTTCACTGTTATGATTTTCTTGTTATGGCATCGAGATTCGATCTTCCACGAACCATGCTAGAACGGTCGTCATTGTAGGGTAGACGTACTAACGATCAGTGCATATGCAGTGGCGGACCATCGGGGGGGGGCAAGGGGGGGCCCTGCCCCCCCTAATTTTTTTTAAGTTTTTTTTTATCAGTGCATATGCAGTGGCGGACCATCGGGGGAGGGGGGGGGGGGGGGGGGGGCGCAGGGGGGCCCTGGTCCCTCCTAATTTTTTTAAAGTTTTTTTTATAAGTTAATTTTTTTTTGTAAACTTTTAAGTATATACAAGGATGAACCGCCGGGAGGGCAAGGAGGCCCCTTGGCCCCCCCTAATTTTTTTTATTTTTTTTAGAAATTAAGATTTTATGTAAATTTTTATATATATATATATATATATATATATATATATATATATATATATATATATTTATATATTTGGCCCTTCTAAACTTGGGGATATTAAATATAACTTGAAGAATTTTTAAAAAAATGAAATAATTACTATAAATCAGCTTTTTTTTACTTGAAAGTTGGATCACTATCAATTTTATTTTTTATGTTCATTAAATTTGTTTTCATAATTTTTTAGACGAAGACATAATTTTTTTTTATTACTCGACTAGCGCCCGTTTCCAGAATTCGCCGTGGTCGAAGCCACTGCACACAGTCAGCACCATTCCATTCACCACACCAATGGATAAAATGATAGCCGGACTATCGACGAGAACGCTCCCACGACGAGACCAAGCGGTTGCACATATATAAGGCCGGATACTACCGATGCGCTAGCCTATGACTACCATCTTGGTAATCTTCGTCAACCTCGTCGTACTGACTAGCACTGCATGCAGTTAAGCCGCGCACCGTCTTAGCGACCGGATCCATCGCATAGCATAATCGAATATTGGAGGGCACGGACGGGCGGGCGCCCGTCATGCCTCAGGCTCCCACCAATATACTACACTCACATTCCATCATCTTTGGCATCGTCGCTCGATGGATGTCACATCCCGTTGTGCAGTGTCAACGGTACTTGGCGCGACGCTGCCACTACTATGGCCGGTACGCGCACATCCTCTACGAGTCCTTAACGCTTATTACTCTTCCGGTTTCAACTACTACTATAGAGAAAATATTTTCAAAAATGAAGATTGTCAAGACCAGATCATGCAACAAGATGAAAGACGATTTTTTTATCGATTATTTAGTCACTTATATCGATAAGGAGATAGCTGAAAATTTTACGGTAGATTTCATTATTAATAAATTTAATCTTATGAAATAAGATAAGTATAATTTAAATAATATTTATAAAAATATATTTAAATTAATTTAAATTATTTATCAATATTTTTTTAATATATTTTTTAATTTTCTTTAGAAAAATTGATGTGGTCCACTCCTGTGCATATGTGATGATGAGTGCCGCACAATGGGATGTCCAATGGATGATGGTTAGCCAGCTCGAGTAGGAAGTCGATGCGTAGGATCAATAGCCCTACAGGGATAACTAGTCAATATTAGCTTCACCATCTCATCAGTTGGCCATGTGTCCCCTCTTTTTCGGGAAGGGTATCGATTAGCTTGGAATCCCCTACCATGGCCAGCGGTTCCGGTAACTTTTAAGAGGTCCCATAGGAGGGTTGGAGTTATCGGGGCCAGCGATACTCCAGGAGATCGCTGATGCCACGTTGGTACTCACCGTATCACATACCATCCGATAACCTTTCAGTCAATATAACAAAGAACAAATAATGATCTCCGGATATTCTTCTTCCAAGAATATAGCAAATGCCGGGATATTATTCATAAAAGAAGGCCTAGCTGCACCTCAGTAATTCCACGAAAGAATATTCATAACCGAGGCTAGGTCAGATTGTACCATGATTCCAGTTTGTTCAGCATCTTTTGCTTGCCTTGGCTTCATCGTTACATGTATGGTGGCTGTGGAAGGGTTCATCGGGGGAGCTTCAAGATTTTCAGACATCTCACGTCTGAAGATGGATTACAAAGATTAAGGATTTACCGTAGTTTGATATACTTCCTCCTTTGAGCCATATTGCCCTCTTTGATTTAATCTTCTGGGCTCATCTTTACCTTAAGCCTGATATGAGCTAGATGAGCTTTCTCCAATGAAGTCCGGCCAGGTGATAAATTAGTGGACTGATTTTGGCTTAGCAGACTCTTGCTCCCCTGTAGGCTGCATGAGAAATTCTTTTTATCCACCCTTCCCGGTGAAGAGAAAGCATATACCATAAATTTTATAATAAAAATATTTTTATAATTTTTTTATAAAATTTGTATGGCTTTTATCAAATAAAAAGTCAAAATTTAACAACATAGGATATCGTAATTTTAAATAAAAATATAATTTAAAAGTTTTAATGATAAAAATAATTTTTTTTAGAAAAGATAAAAATATTCAAGGATGTCATAATTGGACCTAGGATATCATACATTTTTTTCAGAAAATCATAAAAATTACATGAGAGCGGGGCATTTTTATCATTAACTTTTTTTTTTTAAAAAAAAGTTGGATAGGATTTTCAATAACGAAAATGTCATTCATCTCTTTTTAAAAAGATAAAAACATCTTCAAGATGAAAGATGTTTTCAATAACATTTTCAATAACAAAAATTTTGCAAGATGCAAGATGTCATGATTTGGCTACAACATATCATGGTTTTTCTTTAGAATGTTATAAAAACCACATAAAGGGAGGACACTTTCATATAAAAGATTTTAAACAAAAAAAATTAGGCAAAATTTAAAGTGATGATAATGCCCCCACATCTTTATAAAAAAACAAAGATATTCGATCCCAGGATGTCATAATTTGACTACAATATATCATAATTTTTTTTAGAAAGTCATAAAAATCACATAAGGAGAAGGGCATTTTTGTCATAAAAAATTGATAAAAATTTTAACGATGAAAATGCCATCCCCTCTTCCTCAAAAAATAAATATATCATATCCTAGAATATTATAATTTGATCTTGGGATATCATAGTTTTTCTTCGGAAAGTCATAAAAATTATAGAAAAGGGAGGGTCATTTTTGTTATTAAGAACTTTGAATAAAAAAGCTGGGTAAAATCTTCAAAGATAAAAATCACATTTTTTGAAAAGATGAAAGACATCTTATCCAAGGATGTCATAATTTTATCAAGAGATATCATAATTTTTCTTCAAAAAATCATATAAAAGAAGAATATTTTTATTATTAAAGTTTAAAAAGAAAAGCAGGTATAAACTTTTTCATCCAGAAAAAAAAATCTGAAAAAATAAAAATTAAGCTATATTAAACGCATGCAGTATTGAACACTGGCCTAGCTTCATTAATCACACTTACATAATCCAATCAAATGAAGCAATGTATTTTTTTCTCCACTAGATATGGTGAATAAAAAATTACTCTAGGCTACATAATTCTTCGCTTGCAAGGAGAAGACCTGTTATTAGTTGCTTTCGAATTAACAGATTGGGTTTCCGCAATGACAAGCACTTCGGCTTCCATTTACAAATGATGTCAAGTATGACAAGCTTATCTTTTGTCAACCCAGATGAAAGAAAGTCGAGGCCTTTACAAGAGATTTCCATATGGTCTAGATTTTGATCCCCACCATCCTATAGGTACTCCATTACCTCAAGAATGGCAAACCTCGATGCCCCCATCTTCCGTAGCAAAATCTGCTCTGGCTCCACTAATTTTGCCAATAGCTAAGCCCTCTTCCATGCAATGCAATAGTAACTATTCGCTGGGCTTTTTCTTTAATTAAGCAAAGGAAGTGGAATATTCATTACTGAAAGGAATTACAAGAAGCAATGTCACCTTATACAACAGTAAAACACTCCATCTAGGCCAGCATCTCTTTGACAACCATTCAACATAAAATACAAAGATACGATGACAATAACAGAGGATAAAAACTCCATAAACAAAGTGTTCCAGAGAGATCCAGAAAGATATAAACCAAATAGGTAAAACAAACCACCACCTGAATATAACGTAGTAAGTATAAACAAGAATGAAGAGACCAAACAACCTGGAAACCCACCAGATTGAGGAAAAGCCACGAACCAAATATATTCTAGTACCCATCCTGGAGACCGACTAGTTTGAAGAGAAAGCCAGAAAAATAGAACAGAAACTGTCCCGTGCATCAAACATAATCCAAAATAGAGTTGAGAATATCCAGCAAACCATCCGAAGTTTAAGTAGCATGCCCTCTAGTCATCATCGGAAGATACAGCATGAAGGAGAAATAGCATGAGTTTTACATTCAGAGAGAAGCCCAAATAAGAACCAGAACAAGCCAAGATAAGAATCATAAATTATAGTCGCCTATATTTGAAATGCCTTTGATCAGCCTGCAAAAGAGAGCCAAACTCAGATGGAATGTGATCTTCACCTGTCTGGAAACAATTACCATTATGAGCACCTTTGGGAACAAAATCAGCAACTTTATTCATTTCCTAATAAATATGTTTAACAGAGAAATGAGTACATTGCTGAATCCAAGTCTTCGTATCGAGCAGTAAGGGATTATAAATATTAATTTATAATCCGAGCAGCTTGCATTGAACATTACCCGGCTGGTTGGGGACCTGTGGGGTAGCTACACCGGGATATATTCCCCCTACCCCTTTTTCCGTTTTATCAAAAAAAAGGGATTATAAATATTAATTTGAGCGGGAAGAGAAGACATGATAGATATGGTAAGAAGAGTCGCCCTTAAGATGCATATCAGTAAATTGTAAAACCTCAATAACAGTAAAGAGACCCATCTAGGTAGTCACAATCTCAGCATGGTTGACAGGGTGTAATGAAATGGCTTCACCAGAAGCCATTGCCAGAATAAGGTCCCCATTGATATTCCTTATAACATACCCAATAATAGCTTTGTTAGTTAACACAGCTGCAACAAAATTAACTTTAATACTTTCAAAGGAAGATGGTGACCAGCTAACAAATTTATGTGTGATTCTGCCTGGTGCAAGTAGAGTAGAGCCGCTATAGTGCCTGGATAGAAGGGAACTTTGTAAGTACTTAGTGCCAGCAATGCGAGTAAAAAGAAATCCATGAATTTTCTTCATCAACTAAGGAGATTGCAAAACATATTGGAATAGTTTATCATTCCTGCCATTCCAAATGAGCCAAACAGAAAGAGCTAATATAAGATTTAGTCTGATCTTCTAGCTGGTTAGCAGATAATAGATTTGCCACATCCATCAAGGGAGTAGGCAAAGCAATATCCACCTTCAACTTAGTAAGCTCGGTCCAACAATCAGTTGCATATGGGCAGGAAATTAAGACATGATTAACATCTTCCGGAACCTCATTGCAAATATCATAATGGGCATTCACATCATTAATTATACCTTTTTCAAGCAAGCAACTTTTACAATGTAGCCTTTCCCACATTACTTTCCACTGGAAGAGTTGGACTCTAGGAGGCACATCAAACTTCCAAACCCAGTTAATATTCATTTCATTGACAAGGCCATCAAGATTAAGCAAAGAGTAAATCTCTTTGAGCTTGATAGTATTAGAAAAGTTTAACCCCCACAAATACCACTGTCAATTAGATCCACTTGAACTCGACAAATACCACCCCATCTAAAAGATTGCCTTCCAATTGCCACCTTCACTCGATCCCTCATGGTTTGCTACTCCAACAGTTTCTTCAAGTACTCATCATCCTCTCTTAAATTTTATTCATTATGATAAATTTGCTTCTCAACATCTAGCTTCTTGATAGCCATCGGTTTTACTGACAAGCCAAAATATTTTTCACAAGCAATAAGAAATCCAAAGTGGCATGAGGTTATGGCAATAGAGATTGCAGCATTGCAAAAAAATTAGATATAGACTTTGGTTGATTTACCATCTGGAAAGAGAGTTATTGATTCCAAATGGGTATATCACATAAAGTACAAGGCAGACGGAACGATTGATCGCTACAAGGCACGACTGGTTGCTTAAGGTTATGCTCAAGTTGAAGATCTTGACTACCATGGACATTTGTGCCTTTGGCTAAATTAGTCACTGTAGCTGTTTGTTGGTAGTAGCAGCTATCCGTAAATAGGAATTGCACCAACTGGACATCAATAATGCCTTCTTGCAAGGTGATCTACATGAAAAGATTTTCATGCATATTTTTAAAGGTTTTACATGTCCAAGTGATATACGAGTTCGTAAACTGAACAAGTCTTTGTATAGACTCAAACAAGCATCTTGTAATTGGTTTAAAAAAATTTACCTCATCTACTATTTGGTTCAGTTATAAATAGTCCAAGACCGATTAGTCCTTATTTTATGCTCAAGGTAAGAGTATAGTCCTCATTTTAATCTATGTGGATAATATTATTCTTGCAGAAAATGATCATATCCTCATCCCTTCTGTCCAAACTTATCAGCACTCTCAGTTTCATATCAAAGAACTAGGTCCATTAAAATATTTTTTAGGAATTGAAGTTGCCAGATCACCGAATGGTATTATGCTCAGTCAAAGAAACTCTGCTCTTGACATTCTTTCCGAGACAGGCATGCTGGGAGTTAAGCCATGTACATTTCCAATGGAACATCATTCTTTATCTAGCATCATCAGTCCAAAGGTGGCTAACCCTTTTCTATATAGGCGCTTGGTTGGTAGACTGATCTACTTAATAATTACTCATCTAGATCTATGTTATTCAGTCCATGTTCTTAGTCAATTCATGCATGATTCCCTCCAACCACACTTTGATGCTACTATGCGGGTTCTTCGCTATCTCAACATGGCACCAGGACAAGATATACTTCTTTTTGTATCCAATGAATTGTCCTTAGTCGCTTATTATGACTCTAACTGGGCAAGTTGCCTCACTACCTGTCACTCCATCACTGGCTATTTTACCATGTTTCGGCATTCTCCACTTTCTTGGAAAACTAAAAAACAAACTATAGTATCACGCTCTTCTGCTGAAGCCGAATATAGATCAATGTCTACTACTACTAGTGAGCTCCTTTGGCTTCGAGCCATTCTCTCTGATTTGCATATTTCTCTTACACACCCCATGTAGCTTCATTGTGACAACCAAGTAGTTCTTCACATTGTTTCTAATCCAATTTTCCATGAAAGAACCAAGCAAATTGAAATTGACTGCTATTTTATTCGTGAATGGATCAAGTCTGATGCGGGACTAATATGCATGCAATTCTTTTTGTATGTTTTATATGTGGGGTTAGGTGATTAATTCTCAAATTTCAGATCAAAATTAGTTGTAGGAAATTTTGTATGAATTTTTGAAGCCAAGCATGCATATTAGAACCTAGAAAAGTACTAAAGAAGGATCGCCGGGGCTGAGAAGCCTCGGTTATGGAAAGTTCTCCTACAATATAAAGACTGGAGGTAGAGGGGGTGTACCTGACAATGTCTGAAGTGTCCGGTGAAGATCACAGCGAAGGAATCTCTCATTCCTCGATGGATGTGCCTGGAAAACTGAGCCAAAGACCCATGGATACCTGGCTTTCTGCTCGGTGGTCCGATTGAGGCTTGGCTGGAGTCGTTGGATTCGTAAGAACTCGGAGACCTGCAAACGACCTGTCAGGGATTAGAAAACTCAGAGGAAATCAAGAAAACAAAGAAAAATAGCAAAGGGAAGAAAGTTTTGGAGGGGGCTAGAAGGATGGTTGGCAGCAGGAAGATGGTTGCAAACACCGGGAAGAAGAACTCTCAAACTCCTTTATGCACATAGCAGGGTAATCACACAAAACAATATAAGAACTCAAGGTTTATTTCATATCAAAAATCAAGTTTCATACAAGAGGCTAAGGTCCCTTAAATAGACCCTTAACCTTGGGCTCCAAGTAAGGGCACATTAGTCTTTACATAAGAATCATTTTCCCTCTCAAACCCTAGTTAGAAAATAAGGAAACATTAGGTAGAAAAATTCCTAAAAATTCTCTTGACTTGGCCAACACTCCAAGGATGCCTAGGGGGCATATTGGGCTTCTAAGAGCAGCAAGAGGCCGGCCCAAAGGGGCTCGGGCGCATGGGTTTGGGCCTCTGGAAGCTGGGGTGGCCTGGTAGCCATGTAGCAGGAATATTCCTTGGTATCTTGCTTCTTAGGGGCTTGGGCTAGGTGCCTGGGCTTGATTTCTTAGGGCTAGGATGCAGATAGACCTCTAAAATCATGGATGCCTTGGTCTATGAATATCTTTTGGCATTTGGAAGGGAATCTGGACATCTGGAGGGCATCTGCAAGGAATCAGGATTTCTGATTTTCCTCCTGGAGTCTTCAAATCTTCAAGTTGGGTTGGACTTGGGCTAAACTTCCATGTCTTCAATCTGTTTGGACTTGGTCTTCACTTGTATGATGTGGTCTTGAGTCTTCAGTATGCTTGGACAGGACTCAAAAAATAAAATTAGCTCAACATGAGCTGACTAGCATTGGACTGAACTAGCTCAACATGAGCTGACTAGTACAGAACTAAAATAACAACTCAAAAGACTCAAATAACAACTAAAATAGACTCAGATGGGCTAAGCCCTTATTACAGATGGACTCATAAATTATTGATCAATTTACAGAGGGTTGAAAAGTCTCTGTCTTATTCTAGTACCTTTGGTGTCTGCACCAATTCTCCCGGGATGGGAAGAACTCGACCCTGTCGAGTGAACTCGGACCAGCACACAAGCCCTTTAGGATTGAGTCCCTAAACCACCATTCTAGACACTGAGCACAAGGCACACACATGTTAGCTTAACACAATGATCTGGCACTTAGCCCAGACCCGACCAGTTGGTGTCCCTAGCCCACTAGGGCAAATTAAGTCTAGTTAATTTTAGGTTAAGGCTTGGAACCGAATACAAGGGATGTGGTTTTGGACTAAGGAGAGATGATCAAATCCTCCCCCCATATGATATAGCAAGAGTGCCCTTAAAAGTAAATTATGCAATGATGGCAGGTAGATGAGGATGCAAATTAGGGTTTAGATGTTTTTGGTATTTTTGAAGAATATTTTTTTTTTTTATTTTGGTATTTTCTTAAATAGAAGAAAACTTGCAAATTATGGCCTAATATGCAGGAAATATATTAAAATTAAAAGATATGCAAAAGATGCTAAACAAAACCCTAAAACTTCCAAACTTGTCTTGCTGAAAAAAATAGAGCCAAAAATTTGTATGCTGTATTTCGGCTTGCAGAAAATTCACAGGCCGAAATAAATTCTTCAAAAATTTTGAAAATTACTGTGAGTTATGATGAATCTAGAAAATTAAATTTCAAAATTTTTGGAGTTTTTATCAGAGAGAAATAATTTAAATAACAAAGCATATATAGACTGAAAAATTGCTGAAAACAAGCCCTAATCTAAGCTCTGATACCAAATGATGCGGGACTAATATGCATGCAATTATTTTTGTATGTTTTATATGTGGGGTTAGGTGATTAATTCCCGAATTTCAGATCAAAATTAGTTGTAGGAAACTTTGTATGAATTTCTGAAGCCAAGCATGCAGATTAGAACCTAAAAAAGTACTAAAGAAGGATCGCCGGGGCTGAGAAGCCTCGGTTAGAGCAAGTTCTCCTACAATATAAAGACTGGAGGTAGAGGGGGTGTACCTGACAACGTCTGAAGTGCCCGGTGAAGATCGCAGCGAAGGGATCTCTCGTTCCTCGACGGATGCGGCCTGGAAAACCGAGCCAAAGACCCATGGATACTCGACTTTCTGCTCGGTGGTCCAATTGAGGCTTGGCTGGAGTCGTTGGATTCGTAGGAACTCGGGGACCTGCAAACGACCTTTCAGGGGTTAGAAAACTCAGAGAAAATCAAGAAAACAAAGAAAAACAGCAAAGGGAAGAAAGTTTTGGAGGGGGCTCGAAGGATGGTTGGTTGTAGGAAGATGGTTGCAAACACCGGGAAGAAGAACTCTCAAACCCCTTTATGCACACAGCAGGGTAATCACACAAAACAATATAAGAACTCAAGGTTTATTTCATATCAAAAATCAAGTTTCATACAAGATGCTAGGGTCCCTTAAATAGGCCCTTAACCTTGGGCTCCAAGTAAGGGCACATTAGTCTTTACATAAGATCCTTTTCCCTCTCAAACCCTAGCTAGAAAATAAGGAAACATTAGGTAGAAAAATCCCTAAAAAATTTCTTGACTTGGCCAACACTCCAAGGATGCCTAGGGGGCGTGTTGGGCTTCTAAGAGTAGCAAGAGGCCGGCCCAAAGGGGCTCGGGTGCATGGGTTTGGGCAAATGGAAGCTGGGGTAGCCTGGTAGCCATGTAGCAGGAATATTCCTTGGTATCTTGCTTCTTAGGGACTTGGACTTGGTGCCTGGGCTTGATTTCTTTGAGCTAGGATGTAGATGGACCACTAAAATCATGGATGCCTTGGTCTATGAATATACTTTGGCATCTGGAAGGGAATCTGGGCATCTAGAGGGCATCTGCAAGGAATCAGGGTTTCTGATTTTCCTCCTGGAGTCTTCAAATGTTCAAGCTGGGTTGGACTTGGGCTAAACTTCCATGTCTTTAATCTGGTTGGACTTGGTCTTCACTTGTATAATGTGGTATTGAGTCTTCAGTATGCTTGGACATGACTCAAAAAATAAAATTAGCTCAACATGAGCTGACTAGCATTGGACTGAACTAGCTCAACATGAGCTGACTAGTACAGAACTGAAATAACAACTCAAAAGACTCAAATAACAACTAAAATAGACTCAGATGGGCTAAGCCCTTATTACAGATGGACTCATAAATTATTGATCAATTCACAGAGGGTTGAAAAGCCTCTGTCTTATTCTAGTGCCTTTGGTGTCCGTACCACAGTCCAATGAACTCATTGCTCACTACATCCCTACCAAGTAACAACTAGCAGATATTACCAAGGCATTTAGAAAGAATCAATTTCATCATCTCTTATCTAAGTTAAATATTTTTGATATCCATGCTCCAACTTGAGGAGAAGTATTGATAGATAAATTAGACAGACAATCAAGAACAAATCAGGCAATTAACCAAGTATCATATTAAGCATTCAGATTCAAATTTTGAATTTCAATTTGAGTGGTATGTGCAAGAAAAATATTTCAGCATTAATTCAAATTCAATTTTGAATTTTAAATTTTAATTCAAGTAAAGAAAGAATCTGTATTATTTTAAATTCTTAATTTGTAGCATGATCAAATTTCTTTTATTTTGTATCATGGTTGTTTTCTACTAATTTTATAATATGATTATTGTGTATGGATCATTTGTAATGGATACAAGAGAAATATCATCGATTCTTTCAAATTTTATTAAGCAGATACATGATAGGTTCGTTCGTGGGAGCATAACATAAATACCCGGCCCCCTAAAATTTTAGGCTTGATATCTTATATGAGCAGAATTTACCTGACTCAATGCATGAGTGTTCTATATCCTAGGATGTCTCATTAAAATCAGAAATATATTGAGTGAATTACCATGATTTTGTTGCACTATTTTGTGCATATCAATCATGTTAAGCGAACAAATTTCTTACTATAAGATTGTTTGGTAAACTAATGCCTCAATTTTGATTGTTTAATTCTCAAAGTAAAGCATGCAACATGTTCTAGCCCTCTTAACGGATGTACATGTTGTTTTCTTAAGGTAAGGCCTAGGAAAGTCCTGTTGGTTCAATGAGAAATAAGAGTGGGAGAGATTTCTAGCTTAGATTCCATACGTGTCAGTAGAAAGAGATCAAAACACAACAAAAATATGAAACATATCATTTATTAATGTCTACACTTTCTTTCTCTTTTAAGTAGTGTTGCATATATACGTTGTTTCGACCTTGGTGGTTTTACGCAGATGGTATTTTTATCAAGCCTAGAGGAAAGATAAGACAAAAACATGGGGTGCCAAGCATTCGTTTTCTAGCCGGCCTTTGTCCCTTCCAATGCCCGGTGGCCTCATGCCGACCTCTACAATGGGCTGCAACAGTTCAGATTAAATGATTAAGTTCCATCGGGTTGGGTCCATAGATAGTTTTTTAGATAGACTTGGTGATATACTTGGAATTTGGTTGGGGCCATGTAATAAGCAATCCTAACCCAAGATACTCCAGTCCTGGTCTGGTCCGATTCGGGATCTACATTTCTTTACAAATAAGATTTCAATAAGAAAATTTTGTTTTTACTTCCAGGTCAAACTGAATTTTGACGGCTACAAAATTGTTGGCTAACAGGCTTAAAAGTCCATGAATTAATGCTTATCTAAAACTACAATTTCCTTTCAAAGGTTAATAATCTTATTGTTAATGTACTGAGATTACTTTTTGCTTAATAGAATGAATTTGGTCGGATATAACTAGATTGAATTAGATCAGGACACGGATCAACTTGACCAACCTTGCCTCTATCACCTTTTATTTTAAAATCATCCCCGCTTCTCATATCATCGTACAAACCAATGATTGAACACCCGTCTTTGAGATCGGAATCTGAGATCATCTCCAAGCAGTGATCCTGGACTGAAATTTAAGGATAAAATATTCTTCGATCTAACAAAAAAATAATATTATACTATATTAATATTATATATTATATTTATGATATATATTAATAATAAATTATTAATTATATTATTGTCATATTATGATTCAATGATAATTTAAAGATAATTTTAAATTAGAATAGAAATATCTTATTATACTTTATATTTATATAATGAAATATTTAATATATCATACATTATTTTTATAATCAAAATAAATATCTATATTAATAAATAATATATTTTATATGATTTATAAATATATTTTTATGAAATATATCAGGGTTAGTTTTAGTATTATATGGTTCATAATCTTATATTCTCGTGAAATGCTAAACATATTACTTGTGGATATCTAGAGATCTTTAATTACTGAATCATCACCCACAAAACACGGGATAACCAAGGATCAGTCACCCATAGGACTGATCAGATCACTAGTTTTTGCTACCAAATCATCCTCCGAGGGTCACGGCAGTACTGGGAAGTCCTCCGATCCTTTCTGATGGGTTAGGATATTTCTCCCCTCACGAACGGACACTATAAAAAAAATTTTGGACTGAGGTTACCGATGGAGACATTTCGATGCTCAAGTTAGTAAAGTAGGGGATGAAATGGGCAACAACTGGAGCTGAGGAAGAAAATGGCAAGAAAGCCAAAATGAGCATGGTGGGTAGCCAGCCTACTTGTCAGGTATTCCTTTTACTAATTTATAGCATTATATGAGATGATGGAGAGCTATCAAGGTGGTGGTGTGTGAGAACCATGAAAAAAACTGTAAACAAGGGACTCTTCCCCTTGTTTGACAAGATAGAGACCTCGTCGGAAAGACTGGCAAGGCTGCCGTGGTTGAGTGGGAGAGGGCCGACGAAGCAACGTAGATGGGCAGAGTTCTTCCTCGGTTGAGCAAACCCACCAAAGAACGACTCTATCTCTTTCATTTTGGTTTCTTTAAAGCCACCCTCGTCAGCCTAAATCGGGGAAGGATCAAGCTCTCATCGATGGCCAGACATTCCAAGACATCGCCGGTAAGCCTCCTTCATAATTTATTGGATTTGATCGAGTGGAGGCAAGGGGGTTTCTTTCTTTTTCTCGATTTCAGCTAGTGGCCAGACTACCACTAGCAACGCCGCCCGCCCGATCTCCTCTCCATCCAGCTACACTCTGTCGAGCACCATCGTGGGAAGCCTTTTCCCCTTTTCTCTGGTTGTCGAAAGGTGGAAGACCGTTTGGGCCAAGTAGGGAAGAGAACCAGGGAAAGAAAGGAAGAAGAGAATGAAAAGAAAGAAGATGGAAAGGAAAAAGAAGGAAAAAGAAGAAAAAGAAGAAAAAAAAAAGAAAAAAAATGAGAGAGAGGAGAGAGAAAGAGAAGAGGAGAGAGAGAATAAAGAGAAAGAGAAGAGAAAAAGAGAAGAGGAGAGAGAAGAAAGAGAAAGAGAAGAGTGATAGAAAGAGGAGAGAGAAGAGAGAGAAAGAAGAGAGAAGAGGAGAGAGAGAAAGGGAAGAGAGAATATGAGGAGAGGAGAAAGAAGAGAAAGTGTAAAAATAAATAAATAAATATTTGAAAGGAAGATTTAGATTTTGTGAAAATAATATAATTGAGCATTAATTAGAGGGTATTTAGATTGTTTCCTTGTTGATTAACACGATCCCTAATGACCGGACCTAAATGGATGTCTAGATCGAGCCTAGTCCTAGATCAAACCAAAAAATTTCTTTCCTTATTTTTTGTGTTGAATTAAGGGTTAATTATTTAAATATCTTGTTTTGTCAGAGCCTTTATTACCTTTATTGGTAAAGGAGTGCTGGATCTAGGATTGAGTCACGTGTTCATAATAGAATCAATTTTTAGTAAGTTATCTCTATCCATGGTATATTTTACTATGTTTGATTTGATTTAAAGATTTAATTACTGTTAAGTTATTTAAATGAGTACTTTATATATGTTATGCATAGACATATTTTAGTAAAATATTTAGTTAAACATACCTTTATTTTGAAAATAATTATATTAAATTATTTTGAAAAATATGTTGTTTGTTAGTTGTTATGCTCTCTAGTCTGATTATGATCACACGAGTTAGGTTCTAGTCTCTTTTTGGACCTGCAGTTAGGCGATCACCAGTACATGATTGATAGACAGTATATACAGTCAGGAGATAGTTTCCTTCCAGGTCTAGCTGGTAAGGCAATCGTCGGTACATGCTGAGGATGCATGTTATCTCATGTGATATTAGAGTTAGTTTCCTTTTGAGCCTCTAGTGGGGTGATCATTAGCACATGACTATCGGGCAGTATATGTAGTCATGGTCAGTCTCTTTCGGGGCTAGCCATGGGCCAATCATGGCCATAGTCAAAGAAACTAGGAGAGTGAAGTGTGAGGGGATGCCATCCTTAGTTGTTTTGTTTTGGAAACGTATTGTTATTAACTGTGCATTCTAAAAAGATTATGTTGATTGTGCTTTATTAAAATTTTATGTTGATTGATTTGACTTATTTTCTATGAATAAATATTAAATTTTATATTTATGAACTAGAAATTATGATAATTTATTAGGCTCATGTAGCTCATTATATTTTTCTTCCTTTTTCAGATGCTACGAAGAAGTTGGGGATTGGGGTTGTGCTGTGAGGAGCTTAGGGACTGGGGTCATGCTATGAGTAGTTGGGGATTGAAAGAAGTTTTAATGAGTTTGACTTATTCTTTATGTTTAGTGGTCATGAAGTCAGATTCATTATAATTTTTATTATTCCAGTATTTTGAAGGATTCGAAAGTTAAAAACAAGGCCTTGTATATTCGAAGGGATTAAACCCTAAGAATATATGGCCATCTATCGTACACCTGGCTTGGATCTCGGGCCAGGGCATGATAAATTTAATTGTATTATAGCCAAGTTATGATCACTTGGGACTATGATATAAGTGATTAGAAATTAACATGATGGTTATTAAGACGTGACAGAATGATATCAAAACTTAAGTTATGATTATTTGAAACTATAATATAAGTGATTAGGACATGACATGAGTGATATTAAAGCTTAGGTTATGATTACTTGAAACTATGATATAAATGATTAGGATATGATTTGAGTGATATCAAAATTTAGGTTATGATCACTATGAACTATAACTTAAGAGGTATTTGAACTTAGTGTTATGATCAGTTAGGATATGATAAAAGTTAGAAGAATGGATTCGAAGTTTGGATTTCTAATCCCTAGGTATTGTACATAAGATCTAGTGCAAAAGAGGAATATGATTTTTATCTCTAATATATGTAGTGAGATTGATTTAGGATGAGTGTAAAGGACTAAATGATTTAGACTATTTGATCATGATACATAAGCATATTATGGATATTCAAGAGCTGGATAAAATGTATCTTTATCTTTGATAAATAGATTTAACCAAGCTTCAGAAGTGTTGGCCTGGAAGTATAGTATATTATATTATGTTGAATATATATGTTCAATTATTAATTGAATGATTTTGAAATTCTAAACTTGGTATGGATGCAAATCATGATAACATACTAGTTTTGTTGTTAATTATTTGATCATAAATTTTAAAACTATTGTAAGAAGATGTTTAGAGTGTAAGTTATGAAAGAGTTTAATAATATTAAGAAGGATAATTTTTTAACGAATCTATATGTAAATTATTATTAAAAATATGTAATAAAAAATATATTTGTAATTTGATATTATCGAATTAAATTATATTATGTGGGCAGGCATGCACATCTTGGTAAAATCTTTGATAGCTTATGTTAGCAATTTTGGATTAAATTACTTGATCTTCCATATATTTGTTAGAGATTATTGGGTATGTTAAACTCCAAGTCCAATTTAATATCTATGAGAAGATTTAGATTACCTTATTATTGATGTTGCATTAAGCAAAGAAATGGGCATTGAGAGACTTATATGAGTTTAGCATATGAGAGACAAAATTACAAGTAGTTGTCAATTGATATTAAGAATTAAAGTAAAATAGCTCTATGAGCAATAACATGATCAATCTTACTCATAACGACATTGACTTAGAGTCATTTACTTTGTTAGAGTTAATATTAACTTTTTAAGAAAAAAATTGATCTAGATTATCTAACTAAATTATTAAGGAAAGTATAAATAGTTCGGGCTTAAACTAGAATTATTGATATCTTAAAAGAATGGTACAATTTTATACAAAGACTTTAAACGTAGAAAGTAGATTAAGATTTAAATTTGATGTGATATGTTCAAGACCTAGTAAGGATAAGGAAATTTAAAAGTTTTAATTTCATTTTATTTAAAATATTTGAAAGTTGGATTTTGTTTAAATTCTAATGTAAGGTGGCATCCTTGTTAGAAATTCACCTAATGAAACTAGAAGGTTTGATAATTTATATAAGAGTGTGCAATAGAAGTACGGTAGCTTTAAATTAATTAAAGCTGGTTATAAATATTGATTCTTTAACTTGAAAATAAAAGAGATCAAGAGAAACTCAATGCAGATTATGGATGATGTGGATTGAGCTATTAGATGACATGATCTTATAAGAAAAGTACTATAAAAGATAAACTAATTAGGAGCTTAAGGATAATAAGAGAGTTGGGTACTTCCAAAGTTGAAACTTCAAGTAAGCTAATTTCAAGGATAAAATTATTTTAACAGAGAGAGAATGTGAGAACTATGAAAAACCCATAAACAGGGGACTCTTTCCCCTGTTTGACCAAATGGAGACCTCGCTGAAAAAACTAGCTAGGCTTTCGTGGTTGAGTGGGAGAGGGCCGATGGAGCGATGTAGGTGGGTAGAGTTCTTTCTCGGCTGAGCAAACCCATCGTAGAACTACTGTATCTCCTTCATTTTGGTTTCTTTAAAGCTACACTCATCGACTCAAATTGGAGAAAGATCGAGCTCTCACCGGTGGCCAGACATTCCTCAACATCGCTGGTAAGCCTCCTTCATAGTTTATTGAGTTTGATTAGATGGCAACAAGGGGATTTCTTTCTTTTTCTCGATTCTTGCTGGTGGCTAGACTGCCACCGGTAGCACCACCCGCCCGATCTCCTCTTCATCTAGTCATGCTCCGCCGAGCACCACTATGGAAAGCCTTTTCCCATTTTCTTTGGTTGCTGGAAGGTGGAAGACCGTTTGGGCCAAGTAGGGAAGAGAACCAGGGAGAGAAAGGAAGAAAAGAAGGAAAAGAAAAGAAAAGAAAAAAAAGAGGAAAGAGAAGAGGAGAGAGAAAGAGAAGAGGAGAGAGATAAGAAAGAGAAAGAGAAAGAGGAAAGAGAGATAGAAATAGGAGAGAGAAGAGGAGAGAGAAAGATGAGAGAGAAGAGAGATAAAGAGGAAAGAAGAAGAGAGAGAAGAGGAGAGAGAGAAGAGGGGAAAGAGAAGATGAGGAGAGAGAGAAAGGAAAGAGAAGAGAAAGAGTAAAAATAAATAAATAAATATATGAAAAGGAAGATCTAAATTTTGTGAAATCATTTTAATTGGATATTAATCAGATAGTATTTAGACTATTTTCTTATTGATTAACCCGATCCCTAATGATCGGACCTAAATGGATGTCTAGATCAAGCCTAGCCCTAGATCAGATCGAAAAATTTCTTTCCTTATTTTTTGGATTAAGGATTAATTATTTAAATAACTTATTTTATCATAGCCTCATTGCCTTTATCAGTAAAGGAGTACCAGATCTAGGATTGAGTCAATGTGTTGCTGATAGAATCAGTTTTCAGTAAGTTATCTCTATCCATGGTGTATTTTACTATGTTTGATTTGATTTAAAAATTTAATTACTATTAAGTTATTCAAATGAGTATTTTATATATGCTATGCATGAACATAGTTTGATAAAATATTGAGTTAAACATGCCTTTATTTTGAAAATGATTGTATTAAATTGCTTTAAAAAATATATTATTTGTTAGTTATTATGCTCTCTAGTCTGACTATAATCATACAAATTAGATTTTAGTCTCCTTTTGGATCTCTAATGGGACAATCACTGGTACATAACTGATGGATAGTATATGTAGTCAGGAGCTAGTTTTTTTCTAGATCTAGCTAATGGGGCGACCGCCAGTACATGTTGAGGATGCATGTTATATCATGTGATATCAGAGTTAGTTTCCTTTTAAGCTCTAGTAGGGCGATCACTGGTATATGATCGTCGAGCGGTATATGTAGCTAGGGTCTAGTCTCTTTCAGGGCTAGCCACGGGCCAATCATGGCTATAATTAAAGGAACTATGAGAGTAAAGTGGGAGAAGATAGCCATCCTTGGTTATTTTATTTTAGAAACGTATTGTTGTCAACTATGCATTCTAAAAAGATTATGTTGATTATGCTTTGTTAAAATTTTATGTTGATTGATTTGATTTATTTCATCGGCTTATATTATATGAATAAATATTAAATTTTATATTTTGTGAACTAGAGATTATGAGAATTTACTGGGCTCATGTAGCTCATTATAAATAGTTGGGGCTTAGGGTCATACTATGCAGAGCTTAGGGATTGAAAGAAGTTTTGATGAGTTTGACTTATTTTTTATATTTAGTGATCATGAAGTCGGATTCACTATAATTTTATTATTCTAATATTTTGAAGGATTTGAAAGTTAAAAGCTAGACCTTGCATATTCGATGGGATTAAACCCTAAGAATATATGACCATCTATTGTACGCCTGGCTCGGATCTTGGGCCGGGACATGACATAGTACCTTCTAATAGGTTCTGGTAGATTGTCAGGATATGTTAGGATAGTGTCAGGATATTGTCTCTCGTATCTTTTCTGTTGAGATAGTATCCTTTGTAGTGTCAAGATCATGTCTTCTATAACCTTCTGTTGAGATAGGTAAAGGTTATTAAGGTTGCTAGGATAGCTTGTCACTTATTCAACCAAAGATATATAGCTAATGATGCTCAATCATTGATTTCTCGGTTAGGAATATTCAGCCACTGATTGCTTGGTCATAGTTCACTTGGCCAAAGTTATTCAGCGAATGATACTTGGCTATAAGTTACTTAACCCTGGCTCATGTTGATGCCATCACCATGACTTTGGCAGTATTGGCGAGGGGGCCTCCGAGCTTCACTCATATGGGGCCTGATCTTGAGACAGGACTTCAATTGGTCTCGAGGAAAGGCTTCAATTGGGCTCCAACCAGGCTTCACTTAAAAAAGCTAGTGTTGAGGAAGGAGGCTTGGAATGGAGGAATGGTGTCTCAGGTGTCGTAAAGAGAGAAGGCCTTCCCCTGGGTAGCTTCGGTGGGCGCTCCAAAAGTCAAGGTTATGCCATCGACTGATGGAGATGGTGACATCGATCGAGGGGCTGACGATGATGATGAGTACACTAATAGACTGGTAGGTCATGGACGGGAAGGTGCCAATGCATGACAACAAGCCTATGCAGGAGAGCGGCACCAAGTCATCAAATAGAGAGCTTGTGCTATTTCTGCAAGGTGAACGTGGCTAGTGGGAGGGGGGGGGGGGGGGGGGGGCACACCCTTGATATACACCATCTTGGTCCAGTTGCACTTGCCAAGCACCATGGCAAGTCATCAAGACATAGTTGATCTGTTCACCAAAGTTGAGCTTGGACTTGGGAGTGTGACACTTGTGCATGATCCAATTGGTGCTGATGCTGTCTGATTCCCAGCCACCATGGAAGACGAGGGTCTTCCTCATGCCTTAATCGTCCGAAGAATCGACTCCATCTCTTCTTTGCTCTGAAGATCGCTGACATAGAAACTGGGATTGGGGGAGAGCATGGGCTGGCGAGATCGTGGATGCGGTTGATGGCCCCCGAGACCAAGTTGTCGGACACACCATCTTGGTCCAGTTGCACTTGCCAAGCACCATGGCAAGTCATCAAGACGTAGTTGATCTGTTCACCAAAGTTGAGCTCAGACTTGGGAGTGTGACACTTGTGCATGATCCAATCGGTGCTGATGCTGTCAGATTCCCAGCCACCATGGAAGACGAGGGTCTTCCTCATGCCTCAATCGTCCGAAGAATCGACTCCATCTCTTCTTTGCTCTGAAGATCGCTGACATAGAAACTGGGATTGGGGGAGAGCATGGGCTGGCGAGATCGTGGATGCGGTCGATGGCCCTCGAGACCAAGTTGTCGGACACACCATCTTGGTCTAGTTGCACTTGCCAAGCACCATGGCAAGTCATCAAGACGTAGTTGATCTATTCACCAAAGTTGAGCTTGGACTTGGGAGTGTGACACTTGTGCATGATCCAATCAGTGCTGATGCTGTCAGATTCCCAGCCACCATGGAAGATGAGGGTCTTCCTCATGCCTCAATCATCCGAAGAATCGACTCCATCTCTTCTTTGCTCTGAAGATCGCTGACATAGAAACTGGGATTGGGGGAGAGCATGGGCTGGTGAGATTGTGGATGCGGTCGATGGCCCCCGAGACCAAGTTGTCGGACACACCATCTTGGTCCAGTTGCACTTGCCAAGCACCATGGCAAGTCATCAAGACGTAGTTGATTTGTTCACCAAAGTTGAGCTTGGACTTGGGAGTGTGACACTTGTGCATGATCCAATCGGTGCTGATGCTGTCAGATTCCCAGCCACCATGGAAGACGAGGGCCTTCCTCATGCCTCAATCATCCGAAGAATCGACTCCATCTCTTCTTTGCTCTGAAGATCACTGACATAGAAACTGGGATTGGGGGAGAGCATGGGCTGGCGAGATCGTGGATGCAGTCGATGGCCCCCGAGACCAAGTTGTCGGACACACCATCTTGGTCCAGTTGCACTTGCCAAGCACCATGGCAAGTCATCAAGACGTAGTTGATCTGTTCACCAAAGTTGAGCTTGGACTTGGGAGTGTGACACTTGTGCATGATCCAATCGGTGCTGATGTTGTCGGATTCCCAGCCACCATGGAAGATGAGGGTCTTCCTCATGCCTTAATCGTCCAAAGAATCGACTCCATCTCTTCTTTGCTCTGAAGATCGCTGACATAGAAACTGGGATTGGGGGAGAGCATGGGCTGGCGAGATCGTGGATGCGGTCGATGGCCCCCGAGACCAAGTTGTCGGGGTTGCCGATGGTGCTAATGCAAGGCCTTCCCTGAAGAGCTGCAGTACCATATGCATCCTGATGAGTCCCATGTCGCCCATCACTAAGAAAGCCCTGCTGTTGCTCCAACGACGGTGCCATTGGAAGAGCAGGATGATGAATGCCAAGAAGGGAATTTTAGAAGAGAGGGCTTGGGACTTTATGAAGAAGTAGATAAGTACAGCGGTGAAGGAATAAAAAAAGAAAGTAGTCTTCGTTGATTGCCAGCTAGAGGGAGGAGAAGAAGCTTGTGGTAAGGTCTTTTTTGGGAGCCAGAAAAACTTTTTTTCTTTCTGACCCTTCCATAAAGAAGGAAGTGGAGGGATGACAGGCACGAGCCATCATGATAACTTGAGCTCTATCAAATTTTATAGTGCTCATATAATAAAAAAGAATATCATTATCGGTGATTATCATAATGTCGTGTTGCTTTAGCAAGGCCGAATGGATTTGATGCATTTTTAGAAGTCCCGTAACACCAATGATCTTGGATCACCAAATGCCACTTAAAATTTATATGTTGAATGGTTGGATTATTGGCTTTACCACAATACCAAATGTTGGGATATGATAAAGTTGATCTGTTAAAAGCCTTAGATTGAAATTGATCATTGTCCGAAAGGCACGACTATGATCAATACTTCTTTCGAAAGGTATAAAATCGATCAATGCCTGAAAGGTACAAATATGATCGATACCTTAGATGTGTATGACTAATCAACACCCAAAAGGTGTAACGTTGATCAGTGCCCAACGAACACAAGATTGACTTGCTTCCAGGTAATTGGCAGATTTATTTGAGAATAGAACTTACTAATAATTATGTAGTGCAGGAGACGATCAACTCTAGTGGAGACGATCAACTATGGTGAAGACGATCAACTATGGTGGAGACGATCAACTCTGATGGAGACGATTAACTGTGGTGGAGCCGATCAACTATGGTGGAGATGATCAACTCTGGTGGAGATGATTAACTGTGATGGAGCCGATCAACTACGAAGAAGTCGATCAATTAGAGAAGAGGATTGATTGACTGACCAACTTTGGTTGCACGTGCTCACATCCTGGATTAATCGTTTTACAGATAGATGCCAGCTATAAGCGGTTAATTCCCTAGCCTATAAATACCCACAGCTGCGATGATGAAGGGACTTCGGCAATTCATATTTTTCGAACCACCTTCCGCTTAGCCTTCCTTCAGAATTTATCTGTTTCTGTCCAGACGCTATTAATGAGCTTGGGAGATATTTCAAATCTCAAATCCTCCAAGAAGATGGCAAGGAGCTAGATCAGATCCATCTTATCTGGTTCTTTGTTCTTTCAAGCTTGTTGTAATTTTGTTTGGACACAATAGATTGGTGCGCCAGGAAGGGGATTCTCTATAAAAGAGTTTCGAAAAATCTGGAAGGAAGCATGGTGAAAGGTAGGAAGAAGAATCTGCCAGTAGAAGCTATTCCTGGTTCTTCAAAAGAAACCGATCTTGCTCTTGGCAACCAAGAGGAAAATCTTGTTCTTGATGGCAAAGGAAACGATCATGTTTCTGATGAAAGAAGAAATGATCCTGTTCTGGAGGAAATGGTGAAAGTTCCTCTCGTAGGGCACTTTGATCAAGAAAAGTTGAACGCTTTGTTTGACAAGGTAGAAGTGCTCACCACAGCGATGCAGAACCTTCAAGAAATTGCCATGAAGGAGTCGATGCGGCCAGTTGTATCAAGAACCAGCCAACAACCTTTACTCCAGGTAAGTAAACATCTCAGTCCTAGAAGACGTTCCCCTTATCAATATTCTTCAGGTCAACAATCCCCTGTAAGACATCATCACCGATCTCATCATCACTCCAAGAAGCAAAATAAAGGGAAACGACCATGCTCTCGGTCAACTTCGTCCGGAGAATCGACCCTAGACAGTATCCAAGTTCGACACTGCGCCAGAGAGAATGATTTTGATAAAAAGTTTAAGAAGTTGGAGTTGCAGGTTGCTAAAGTTCTGGAATAGAGGAGAACAGAGGATGCTACACCAAGTTATTGTATCTTGCCTCCTTTTTCCAAAAAGGTTATGAATGAAAGGATTCTGCATCATTTCAAAGTACCACCGATCGAGTTGCATGATGGGTCGTCTGATCCTTTAGATCATTTGGGTAGCTTTAAAGCCCAAATGCTGATCCAAGGGGCGTCGGATGCATTGCATTGTCTTGCCTTTCCTGCTACCTTGAAGAAATCAGCAAGAATATGGTACTCAAGTTTATAGCCAGACACCATTCATTCATTTGGTCAACTAGAAAAGTTGTTTGTCTCTCACTTCAGGACAAGCAGAAAAATGCCAAGAAATTTTAATAGCTTATTCTTTATCCAACAGTCAGAAGGGAAATCTTTAAGGGATTACATCGAAAGATTTAACTCCGCCACGTTGGAGATACCAGATCTCAATGAATATGTGGCGATGTCTACTATGAAAAAAGGCTTTCAAGCTTCCAGATTTACATTTTTCTTGATTAAGAAATTTCCAACCAACTATTCCGAGTTACTGGTCTGTGCTCAAAAGTACGCTCTGGCTGAAGAACAGGCTTTGAGTCTGCGACAGGTGGAGAAAAAATTAGTGCCAGGTAAGAAGAGAGCCAAGGAAGATGAATCCCGATTCACGGGAGTCCGATCTATTCAACGACAAGGTCAAAAGTCAAAGGAATTGATCGGTAGAAATTATGTCAATCGATTTGATACTTATACTCCATTGACTCATCCAAGAGAACAAATTTTAATGGAGATTGAGAAAGAAAACTTTCTACAAAGGCCAAGACCAATGAGAGCTCCACCAACTGTACAAAATAAAACCAAATACTATAGTTATCATCGTGATCATGGCCATATAATAGAAGAATGCATTCAACTACGAAATGAAATTAAGGCTCTGATTAAACAAGGTTATTTGGTCAGATATATTTAGAATCAAAATCAGAACCGACCAGTTGAAGCGGCAGTACCAAGGCCAGTTGTTTCAAGGATGATCATTGATGGGACAAAACTCCCGAACCAACAACTGACTGATGGATCAGTTGGAATGATTTGCCATGTTTTTTTAAGAGGCTTCAAGGAAGTGTCGTCTTTTCTGATAAAGATTTACAAGGCATTCAGATGCCTCATAACGATCCTGTTGTAATTTCTGCTGTCATTGCAAACTATGATGTACATCGGATTCTAGTTGATAATTGAAGTTCCACAGAGGTCTTACTTTATGATGCATTTGTCAAAATGAACTTACCAATTAATAAGTTACGAAGAATTCATATACCGCTTACTGGATTTGGTGGAAATCCCGTAGGAGTAGAGGGAGAGATCATCCTTCCTGTAACTCTTGGAACAGCGTTGAAACAAAGAACTTACCTCCTTTCCTTTATGGTTGTTCGAATCCCCTCTGCTTATAATGCTATTTTGGGGAGACCTGCTTTGAATAAATTTCAAGCTGTTGTATCAACATACCACTTTCTGATGAGATTTCCAACTCCAAATGGAGTCGGAATAGTAAGGGGAAACCAGTAGATGGCTCAGCAATGCTTGACAATCCAGAATCAACAATCAGTTACCAAACCAACCTCTGAACAAATGGATCCGTGTGATCTGATTAATAAAGTTAGTGTGTCAATAGAAAAAACCATTCATATTCCTTTGACAAAAGATGATCCTACCAAAATAGTTCAAATTGGAAGTTTACTTGTTGAAGATCAAAGGAGGAAGCTGATTGATTTCTTACAAACAAATGCTGATATATTTGCATGAAAAGCTGCTGACATATTGGGAATTCCTACTGAAGTAATCAAGCATGAACTTAAGGTTGATCCGTTCGTTCGGCCAGTGCGACAAAAGAAACGAAACTTTGTCTCAGAAAGACAAGGTGTTATTAATGAAGAAGTCACCAAATTGCTCGATGATGGATTCATCAAGAAGGTTCATTATCCTGATTGGCTTGCTAATGTAGTGATAGTCAGGAAAGCAAATGGAAAATGGAGGATATGCATAGATTACACTGATCTTAACAAGGCATGTCCAAAAGATAGTTTTCCTTTGCCAAAGATTGATCAGTTAGTTGACGCAACAGCTGGACATAAATTTTTAAGTTTCATGGATGCTTTCTCTGGATACAATCAGATACGAATGAATCCAGAAGATGAAGAAAAAACATCTTTTATGACGAATAGGGGAATATATTGTTATAAAGTGATGTCGTTTGGTCTCAAAAATGATGGAGCCAGTTATCAGAGGTTAGTAAACAAAATCTTCAAAGACCAAATTGGGAAGACTATGGAGATATATATAGATGATATGATTGTTAAGAGCAATCAGTCTGATGACCATATCAAAGAATTGCAGATAGCCTTTGATATTTTGCGGTAGAATTACATGAAATTAAATCCGACCAAATGTGTCTTTGGTGTGACTCCTGGAAAATTTCTGGGCTTCATGGTTACACAACGGGAATTGAAGCCAACCCAGAAAAAATCCAATCCATCTTGAATATGAGAGAGCCAGCCAATAAGAAGGAGATTCAACAGTTGATTGGACGAATCGCCTCATTAAGTCAATTTATTTCTTGTTCAGCTGAGAGATGTTTGCCTTTCTTCAAGGCTTTACAACAAACCAAAGAGTTCAATTGGTCAGATAATTATTGATCAGCACTTGAAGAACTGAAGAAGTACTTGGTGAACCCAATCATATTGTCTAAACCTCAAGAAGGCGAAGATTTGTATCTTTATCTAGCCACATCAGACGAAGCAATTAGTTCTGTATTGGTCAGAAAGGATTCTGACGGATCGCATAAGCCCATTTATTACATCAGCAAAGTTTATCATGATGCAAAAACAAGGTACCCAAAACTTCAAAAGATTATCTATACTTTGGTGATATCGGCCAAGCGACTTAGACCATATTTCCAGTCTCATCGTATTATTGTATTGACTGATCAGCCTTTGAGGACTGTCTTATAATGCCGCAATACTTATGGTCAAATGAGAAAATGGGCAATCAAATTGAGTGAATATGACATTACTTATCAACCTAGATCTGCAATGAAAGCCCAAGTTTTGGCCGACTTTATAGCCGAATGTACCTGGAATGGCAGTGAACCATCTGTTGAAATGGAAGTGACCGATGCACCCTGGGTATTACATGTAGATGGGGCGTCAAACTCTTCTGGTTATGGAGCAGGGTTGATCTTATCTAACCCCTATGGAGATGTCATAAAGTATGCACTCTGGTTTTCTTTCAAGGCCTCTAATAATCAAGCCGAATATGAAGCTCTTTTAGCAGGTTTGAAGATTGTGAAGGAGGTAAATGTCAGAAGGTTGAAGGTATTATCTGATTCACAGCTGGTTGTCAATCAGGTAAAAGGAGATTTTGAGGTTCATGATGCTACTTTTAGTTTATATCTGAAGAGGGTTAAAGAATTGGGGGCTTTATTCGATTCATGGGATATCAGTCATATCCCTAGAATCGAAAATTTTCGGGCCGATGCATTGTCCAAGTTAGCTACTTCTGCACCTGAACAAATGGGTCGAATCTTTGTGGAACATTTAAAGATTCCGAGTATTTCAGCAACTAAAAAAAAAAAGTTCTTCAAATAGAATCGGAAATGAATTGGATGAATCCGATAGTCAAATATCTGACTGAAGGGATACTGCCTAAAAATAATATAGAAGCTAAGCATATTCTAAAATTTGCTGCTCAATATGTCATCTTGGATGGGTTGTTATACAAAAAATCATTTTCTCAACCATTATTGAAGTGTTTGTCTCCTTCGGATGCTGATTATGCCCTTAGGGAGGTGCATGAGGGGATATGTGGTGATCATTTGGGAGGAAAATCTTTAGCCTATAAAATTATAAGGCAGGGGTATTACTGGCCGACCATGCAAAAGGATACTGTAGATTTTGTAAGAAAATATGATTCTTGTCAAAGATACGCAAATATTCAAAGGCATCCAGCTAGTCAGTTGACACAATTAATAGCTCCTTGGCCATTTGCACAATAGGGAATGGATATACTTGGTCCATTTCCTCCAGCTTCTGGGCACCGAAATTTTTTGATCATAGCTATTGATTATTGTACTAAATGGGTAGAGGCTGAACCTCTTGCTTTAATCACGGAAGCAAAAGTTGAAATATTTGTCAAAAATTCTATTATATATAGATTTGGAATCCCTCATGCAATCATTACGGATAATGGAAGGCAGTTTGATAACCAGAAGTTCAAGGATTTCTGTGCTCAATATGGAATTCTTCACAAATTGACATTCGTCGGATATCCTCAAGCTAATGGGGAAGCTGAGGTAACCAATCGGATGATCCTTCATGGATTGAAAACCTGATTAAATGAAACCAAAGGGTCTTGGGTTGATGAACTCAATTCTGTTCTATGGGCTTATCGAACAACTCCTCGATCTACAACGGGCGAATTTCCATTTAATCTGGCTTATGGGAGTGAAGCCATGTTACCTATAGAAATTGTCCTTCATTCCAGAAAAACTGATAGTTTTGTAGAACTGATAATGATAACCGGAGGAGATTGGACTTGATCTGGTTGAAAATCCTAGGTTACAAGCACAATTAAAAATGGCAGCTTACCGACAAAGGGTAGCGCAGTATTATAATTCAAGAGTAAAAGCCCGAATCTTTCGGACTGGGGACCTTGTTCTTCGCCGAACCACTATATCCCAACCAACTGAACAGGGCAAATTTGCCCCAAATTGGGAAGGCCCTTATCGTATCATTGAAGTTGTACGATCAGGGATCTATCGGCTTGAAAGTCTAGATGGTTATCAATTGGTAAGGCCATGGAATGTGGAAAATCTACGCAAATACCATCAATAAAGACATTTTCTTTTTCTTTATTCTATTATATGAAGGAAATTTTTTATTTTTCAATATTCTCTAAAAAATAGAGAAAACAAAGATTGGCCTGATAAGCTGATCATAATCCGACAAATCGAGTTAGTTTAATCTACTGACTCAATCGGTGTTTAATGATCAGAACAACTGATCCAAAGATTGGCCTGATAAGCTGATCATAATCCGACAAATCGAGTTAATTTAATCTACTGACTCAATCGGTGTTTAATGATCAGAACAACTGATCCAAAGATTAGCCTGATAAGCTAATCATAATCCAACCAATCGAGTTAGTTTAATCTACTAACTCAATCGGTATTTAATGATCAGAACAACTGATCCAAAGATTAGCCTGACAAGCTGATCATAATCCGACAAATCAAGTTAGTTTAATCTACTAACTCAATTGGTGATTAATGATCAGAACAAAGAAGACTACCTTCCGATGAATCAGATTGATCTAATATATTTACTTATTGGTGCTCAATGATTTGCTGATCAATTAAAAGGAAATAGAAGATTTCATTAACATTCTGTTACAAAAAGGAAAAAGAAGGAAACAAGCGACAATAAAATTATCGCCAATTCTCTATTACATATATTATTCAGCTTCTTTCCGAACGATCTAATCAACTGAAGTGTTCTCTTGATCAGATATTTTTTGAACATGTAACTTTATCGGATCGTTACTTGGTTGTCCTTTTTCTTTCTCTACGGAAAAGTCTGGGGAGATAGTAGAAAAATCAAGGTCAGGATATAATTTTTTGACCTTATCAAGGCAATCTTTAAAACCAAGGCCGTAGCCTTTGACTCCTACTTTTTCTATTCCTCTGGAGAAACCGTCAGATTTCATAAATTCCTCAATTACGAGAGATAGTAGAAAAGTCTGGGGAGATAGTAGAAAAATCAAGGTCAGGATATAATTTTTTGACCTTATCAAGGCAATCTTTAAAACCAAGGCCATAGCCTTTGACTCCTACTTTTTCTATTCCTCTGGAGAAACCGTCAGATTTCATAAATTCCTCAATTACGAGAGACTTCTGTTGGGTCAGCGAGATGTTTTCTTGTTCGGTTTTCTTCAAATTTTCTTCAAGAAGTGATATTCTCTCCTTTATCATCAAATTTTGACTCAGTACCTCTTCGTATGCTTGAGTTTTTTCTTCTATGGCTTCATCGGCTTGCTAAAGTTTCTTTCTTCTTTTGGCCCCGTCTTCCACAAGCTGTTGAACATATATTTTGTTTTATTTTAATTGCTTCTGCAGAGACATAATCTTCGCCATCAGAAAGAGAACTTCTGTTCTGAAGACCTTCCGATCGGCAATGGCCTTATCTTTCTCTTCCTCAGCTATTGCTAGTTACCTCCGAAGATCTTCTTGAAGGTTATGTGCTTGATCCCAACCTTTTTCAATCATGGAGATATCGCTGACAAACTATATAAAAGGTTTTTGTTAGAATACAAGCAGTTTGTCATAAAGAAAAGAATAGAATATCGCTTACCTTCGAGATTTTTGGATAGATAGAAGATAAAGTTTCCTTCACTCCCTGTTTAATCGTCATCTCCCAATCCTTTCGAAGAATAGTGGATTGTAATATGGTTTTTGCCAATTTCGGATTATTGATGCTTGTATCGGCAACTAATACTCGAACGGCTTTATCATCAGTTGGGTTGGCTGATTCTCCCATGGGAGCTTTTCCTTTCCCTGGCAGAGTATGCTTCGTAAGTGGATCTTGGTATGTTTCCTCCAAAACAAGGATGGAGGGATTCTGTTCTTTTTCTTCATACGAAGATTAGATATATTCAGGAACTATTGATTTGTTGGAAGTACTTTTTGATAAACAGCTTCTTCTCACACACGACTTTTCTTCTCTGAATTATACTGGTCCTACTTTTCTTTTTGACATCTGATGCAATTTCTTATCACCTGGCCTCATCTTTTGAATACGATGAAGATGAAGATTTTTTCAAGACTAGGCCTTAGAACAAAGAATTTCAAAAGAAAAACACTTAAGACAAAGTTGATTCAAAGCCCTATGCTTAAGACCCCTTAATATAGAGAGTGCCGATGGTCATGATTCATGGATCAAATTCTGAGATATCGAGAGATTTCAACATGTTTCAGATTTGATTTGGTGGGAATTCATGCATTGTTTCTGATCCTCAGAAAGCCAGTTATAAGGTATGTATATAAAATCATGTGATTTGAATTTCAAATTTTATGCGCCCTTTTAGATTCTGCCAAATGCGGTTATACGACCCTCAACTGTACTTCTGACAAAAAGATTGCGTCTAACAAAGTAGGTATGATCACCTACCTCGTTTGGAAAAGTTTTTTTTTTTATGAAAGTTGAAAGTCTGACAAATTAGAAATTATTTTTGTACTAGTTATTTTCCTAAGAAAAGTTAAAAACCAGGTCATTTGATCGAATTATTCCGTTAGAAACTATTGTTTGATAAATTTATTCGAGATCAGTTCTTTTGAATTTTTTGAAATACTAATTGATGCTTAGGATTCCATTAGAGGATTTCATGATTAGATCGGGTTTCCTTGGAAATTTGCTTATTTGACCCAATTGTTTTATACTTTTTTTTATGATCCAACAAACATTGGGAAGAAAAGATTTTTCATTAAAAAGTAAGTTAAGCTTTTACATCATCAATCTGTTACATTGACTCCGACGGAACTTTCCTCTATTTCATTTTGATTTACAGAAGGAACTGGTAAAATTTCTTCTGGGATTTGATAAGCTAATATCGGTCCTTCGATATGATCCCCAACTAATTGTTCAGTTTGATCTCCAATTGGTTTTTCTATTTGATCAGTAACCAGTTCTTCAGTTTGATTTTCTTCATTTGAACTTTCTTCGTCGGAATCCTCTTCATCGGAATCTTCTTCTATTCTTGAAGTGTCAAAATCTGGAAAAAATTTCTTTACTTTTTTCAAACAATCAGCAAGACCATCATTATAACTTTTAATTCCTGTCTCAAAGAGTTTGTCGTCGAAAGCTTTTGATTGGACATATTTTTTAACTGCCCCATTTACAGCCTCTTCAACAGCTTGTTCAATTCTTTTGGTCGCTGTTAAAACCCTTTCTTCGACCGCTAAAATCTTTTTCTCGGCCGTTGCAATTTTTTCTTCAGCTCCCTCTAGTTTAAAGGACATTGATCGGATCTTTTTCCTTTTTCTTCTTTAGTTTGGACTCCATGTCATTCATTTTTTATCTTGCTTCTTTTAACTCTGCCTCTAATGCCGAAGTTTTAATCGTCGCTTCTTCTAATTTCTTCTCCATAAAATTTTTTAGTTCTTCAGCAACTTCTTTCTCCGCCTTTGCCATGTTTACTTCATTGCTCATGGCTTTGCGGAATTGATCAAAGTTTTTTAAACTTTTATTCATGATACTGATCCCATGGATGAGCTGTTATTCCATACTTTATGTTAATCAGATTCGACAAAAATGAAAAAGATGATCAAATATCTGTTTAAGATATAAGTATAATTTATACCTTTAATAATGTCGAATGAAGCAGCGGAATTGTGTCATCAATTTGCTGGGACTTAGTTATTTCCCAGTCTCTTGGAATTATTATGGATTTCAGAAGTTGACGGGCCAACATTGGGTTGTTCAAGCCCGAATCATCAGCATATACAGGGAAATCAACCAAAATGTTTGCGACTGGGATTCTTTCTTCTTCTTCCCTCATCGAAGCTTTACCCTTGTCCAGTTGATCAGTAGGGTAGGATGGTGGGTCGTCTCTTGGAGTACTTGTTGTTTGTCTTTGCATTGGAGGTTGAAGGGATGTTGATAGAGGGACTTCATCATCCTCCGACATACTGGCTATCAAAATCGGAGAATCAAGTCTTGCTGCTACTGATGAAGTCGCTGGATTAATCAGAATTTTTTTCTTCAGTTTTTTGATTTTCCTCTCATCTTGAATAAAGGAAGTGGCCTCCGCCTTTCTTTTCTTCGAAAGTTTTCGAAGCTTCTGAACGTCAACCATGACTAATGTGTCTACAATAAGTAAAAGGTCATAAATTAAGACAGATTGATTAGAAGGAATGATGAAATAATATCAGTAATAAAAATACCTAAAGAGGGTTTAGGATTGATTTCTGCTGAAAAGAGCCCTCTTTCGTTAAGGAGTTCTTTAATCGGAGGAACTTCCATCCCAGTAAGCTTCTCGTTATCTTCTTGATCAGAAGCCAAAACTCTTTTGCCGTCATTAAGAGTTAATCAGGATTCCCTATGGCTAGTGGTAAAGTCCAAGGGGATTTTGGAGACGATATAAAAGAAACTCGGTTTCCAACCGTGAATGGCCGAAGGAAGTCTCGAGATAAATTTCTAACCATGTCGTGGGTTAATTACTCACCATCTATGGCCATGAAAATCTTGTTTCAATATGAATAAAGAAGTAAAAAGTGAAGTTTTTGGAGTTATATCCGCGTCCTTGCAAAGGATCAAGAACGTGCAAATAATCCGAATGCTATTAGGGGTTAGTTGGGATGGTAATACCTGATATAATTTAAAGATTGTAAAAAAGAAAGGATGGATTGGGAACCTAAAACCAGCCCTTAGATGTTCTTCGTATATGGTTATGCTACTAGGAGGGGGCCGATCTATTTGATCTTCAGAAAGAGGAAGGATTACAGCATATTCATCAGGAATGTTATAATGCCGTTTTAGTGCTAAAATTATGTGTTCGGACAGAGAAGACCTGATATCCCCTATTTTTATTTATTCGGCTTGTTTTCTTTGTTGTTGAGAACTGGATTCTCCAAGGTTTTCAGGATTTTCTATATGACTGGTTTCTAAGATCCTAACCATGATAAAGAAAGGAAATAAATGAAGATTAACTTGAAAGAGAAGAAGAGAAATAAGAAGCCGACCCGTGGAGTTTTTCTTTCGTTCATAAAGCAAAAAGGCAGAAATGGCAGAAAACTTATTTCTCTAAGAAGGGTGATGTTTATATAATACCTTCCAACGGACCGAGATCTCTTTACAAATAATGAGAATGAACTAGATTTAGCCATCTGTCCATAAGTATTTAATAAAAATTGGGTTTCTCGAAGGATCGAAACAGCTTTTTATGATACGGTGGTTGCAATCTATTGATAAGACAGATACCTTTATTCTTTTTCAAAGATATTTCAATCTTCTCGGATTTTGAAAAATTATAATCATGAGAAGAAGATACGGCTGTTCGGTCTTATAACCGCTTCCCCAATTAAAGTTCGACACGTCATCTAAGCATGTTATTCCAGAGCCAAAATTTCTGACAGTTTCTGATTTTCAATTAATAAATTCAGAAACTGGGGGAACTAGTGTTGGGATATGATAAAGTTGATCTGTTGAAAGCCTTAGATTGAAATTGATCAATGCCCAAAAGGCACGACTATGATCAATACTTCTTCTGAAAGGTATAAAACCGATAAATACCTGAAAGGCATAAATATGATCGATACCTTAGACGTGTATGACTGATCAACCCCAAAAGGTGTAACGTTGATCAGTGCCCAACAAACACAAGACTGACTTGCTTCCAGGTAATTGGCAGATTTATTTGAGAATAGAATTTATTAATAATTATGTAGTGCAGAAGACGTTCAACTCTGGTGGAGACGATCAACTATGGTGAAGACGATCAACTATGGTGGAGACGATCAACTCTGATGGAGACGATTAACTATGGTGGAGCCGATCAACTATGGTGGAGATGATCAACTCTGGTGGAAACGATTAACTATGGTGGAGCCGATCAACTACGAAGAAGTCGATCAATTATAGGAGATGATTGATTGACTATGACCAACTTTGATTGCAAGTGCTTACACCCTGGATTAACCGTTTTACAAACGGATGCCAGCTGCAAACGGTTAATTCCCTAACCTATAAATACCCACAGCTGCGATGATGAAGGGGCTTCGACAATTCATATTTTTCGAACCACCTTCCGCTTAGTCTTCCTTCAGAATTTATCTGTTTCTGTCCAGACGCCATTAACGAGCTTGGGAGCTATTTCAAATCTCAAATCCTCTAAGAAGATGGCGAGGAGCTAGATCAGATCCATCTTATCTGGTTCTTTGTTCTTTTAAGCTTGTTGTAATTTTGTTTGGACATAACACCAAATTGTTTTAAGATTAATTATTGATGCGTAACTTATATATAGAATCTTTTTTTATACTTATTTGCATTATTGATCATATATCTAATTGTGAACAATGCTGTAGACTCTTTTAAAAGCAATTAGAAACGATAGCAATGGTAGCAATAGCAATATTCTCTTGACGGTAAAATAAATGATATGGTTGTACTCTCCTTTGATGTACGTTCAGGGGACATCTTGTGTATTCTAATCTTTTAATACTTACTCTTTTTTCTATTGCACGCTGGGGTCTTTCAAACCGCTATCTTATCATGCATCTTAATTAGTTGTTCAGTTTCATGGTAACGTAGTTTGGTTTTTTATCAAAAATAAATGATACGGTAAACTAGGATATAACTCGATACTTGCACTCTTTAATTCAGGATCATGAGGTCCAGCCCTCGTACCTGTAAAATGCTACAAGCATTTGAATAGATAGATGACTATCAAATAGCACGCATGATGTATATTTATGAACTATCTTATCTAGTAAACTTATCAAAATGGGTCAGAGCTTATAGACCAGCCCATTCAGTCCTATAAATAAGTTTGGGCTAGGCTAAAAAAATTTGATCCATTTATATAAGTGGGCTTTTTGGCCCAGCCCCTGTAGCCCATGGGCTCAACAGGATTAGGGCCGGGTCAGCCCATGGGCCAAGAATTTTTTTTAAAAAATATATTAAAATTAAAAGATTCAAAATAGAAAATGACAAACAGATTATGGGTTACTAGGTCCACTTATCAGAGTAAACCACGATCCATATTAAATTAAAAGTTTAAAACTTTAAACTTAAAACGGAAAGATATTTTGATTTTTTTTTCAATATTCTACATCGTTCCTGATGTGGCGAGACCGCTGACGTGGGTAGCTGACGGGCGCCACGTTAAGAGAAGCCGCCATGACGGACGCCTTAGTTCGGATCACCTTGCCGAGCTAAGCTGAGCTCCCTAAGGATAGCAAGTCGAGCTCAGTCCTCTGCCAGGTCAAGCTCATGAGCTCGACGCCTAGGTCGGAGCCGCCCTCCAGAGCGAGACCCTCAGAAGTTTGAGCCCTACGGTCAAGGTCGAGCCAAGAGCTCGTCCACCGATGTGGAGCCTCTCCGAGCGCGCGCCCTCTGAATCGGGTCCGTCCTCCGCCTTCCAGAGTGAGACCCTCGGAGGTTTGAGCCCTGCGGTCGAGGTCGAGCCAAGAGCTCGCCCGTCGATTTGGAGCCTCTCCGAGCGCGCGCCCTCTGGACCGGGTCCATCCTCCGCCCTCCAAAGTGAGACCCTCGAAGGTTTGAGCCCTGCGATTAAGGTCGAGCCAAGAGCTCACCCACCGATGTGGAGCCTCTCCGAGCGCGCGCCCACTGGACCGGGCCCGCACTCTCCCCCACCAAGGTGACCGCACGAGCTCGGAGCGCCGAGGCCGGAGCAGACCCTGCCATCCCAGGACACTGGCGAGCTGCCCGAGGACCACGGAACGGTGCCCCCCATGCCGCCATACTACCTGTCCGGCCATACTTCCAGGGCATGGACCAGCCAGAGAGCATGCACCCCTAGGGCGGCGGCTCCCGGATCGAGGCTCTACCAGACTTCCCGAAATTGAGCAACCAGAGAGGATGTCAGAAGGAATGGGAGCTTCCCCTACCACCTGTCAGGAAAGGCGTCCCGTCCATGACATGGAATCCTGCCCTATGTGCCTGCCAACCCAGCAAAAATCCCGAGGCAGACTCCCAATAGCCAGTTTTCAACTACAAAGAACGATCGGCACTCCCAGAAAGGGGGGAGGTAAAAACAAAACAACAACAAAAAAACATACCAGTGGAAAAAAACCACCGTCCACCACCAACATAAGCACAAGCTCGACTAAGAGAGCAAAGCGCCACCACTAACACCACGATCGAAGGAAAGTCACCGGGAAACAAGGAGAAGCGGAGGAACAGGGAACCCCTCTGTCCCTGCTATCACTCTTTCCCTGCTGCTTTTCTCCTTCGCCAACACATCTTTCACTCCTCCTAGTACGGAGTCCATCAAGAGGGGCCTGACCAAGAGGATATGTTCCCCTGGATCATCACTGACTTGACCGTCGGAGTGCCCTCGCCGGAAACCCCGGCCCGAGTCACTAATCCCTGTTTTCCAGGTCTAGGAGCAGAGGACCGGCAGGCAGCGAAATGAGAGCACTTCGACGCAGCAGCTACGAGCCACGACGGTCTTGGCAGCAACAGATTGGCGTGCCAAGAATGGGGGATCGAGTAAGCCCTCCATTTCTCTATAAGCAAGCTAGGCGGAAGGATGGTAATAACAAGAGCAAGGGAGGCTTCCACCAGTCGTGCGGGGGACTCCCCCTCCCGGGGGAACCCGCACCGCCAAGAAGTGGAGCCCCCCGCTCCGGTCCAGCCACCTCCATGACACGGGACACGGATGCGATGTAGTACTAAAGGTTGATTTAAATTTTATGTTAATCGAGAGCAAATGTTCATTAACCTAACAGCCTATTAAACAATACGTTAAAAGAATCTATAGCAAGCAACTAAATACTGGATTACATCACCCGCATGCATACCTAACAAAATAATTAATTAGATGGATCACGGCGATTGAGAAACCATCCTAGATTAGGTTCCTACTTTCTAACATCAGACTAGAGGAAGGGAAAGGGATCTTGAGTTACCAATACGCTTAAAAGCCTCCTCTGATGAAGATCTGGATCACTGCACTCGAGGGTTGAAGAATCGGACTCCAAACTGATCGCTCCTGGCATCTAGATTCCGAACGAACTGATTCCAAAGCATGAACGCCGATCTTCAGAGTCGGATCTCAAGAGAATCTGCCAAAAATACCAAAAATAGTAATTAAACGTTGAAAATCAAAGCTAGAAGGAAGGCTGGCACCAGGGTTGTTGGTTCTCCCAGGGATCTTCTTATGTGGTTGGCTTCTAGGATCTCTTCAAAGCATTGGATGAAGGCCTTGAAGAGATTTAGGGATCAGATCTGATGGAGGGATTGGATGGATAAACAGGGTATCGCACCCCGGTAGAACTTGGATATCACACCCAAGTGTTCTAGGCGTCACGCCTAGCACCTATCAGCCGTCACAGCTAGAAAGGAATTTGAAGAATAACTCGGCAGAGTTTCATTTCATTTCATCAAATATTCATTAATTACAAGGGAGGAGGTGTAGGGATATTTATAGAATCCTAACCAGAGAAGTGAGGGACTCAAATACAAGAGTTTCATTACAACTCTAGACTTCAAGTTTACATGCCTGGACTCCTGCTGGATGAAAAAAAATGGACTCCTATCCATAGTTTGCACCAAGATGAGACTTTGATGGAGGGTCATGATCGCTTCTGGGTTGGTTATGATGATTGGACTCCAGTGTCTTGATAATGTATTCTTCTAGAGCTGCCTGGACTCTTCAGTCCGGATTGGAGAGAACTCTAGAATCTTGCTGAAATTCTAGAATCCTTGAAGCTTGAACAGTTAGCAGCTTATTTGAATGGAATGCTAAGAACCCTTGGACCTCCAAGACTATGTGAGAAAAAATTTCCAAACTCCTTTGAATGCTTGGCCGACTTCTCACTTTGGCGTGAAATATTATGAGTAGAAGGGCGCCATCTGGGAGAAGTCCTTCACAATTACTCATCTTAAAAATTTTGTGCGCCTTTCTTCATGGGCCGACCAAAAGAAATTATCTTGATGAGTGTAGCTTGTCCAAATTTAAGTGGTAGGCCATGTGTCATTGTCCCCCTGGTGACGTGATAATAGTAGTCCTGAAATCATGCAAAGTTGACATGCAAAATAGGCTAGCATATGACAAGAGCTTGTGCTAGCACATGGGTCACATGGGCTTGTCTTGAACTAGCACATGGGTCTTGATTTGAGTCACATGGATATTATAATTGGTCTCCCCTGTAATACAAGACTCAACAACTAATTTTTACAGGACTCAATAAATAACTAAAGTCCTATTTGATCAATTGGAACCCAATTTGATCAAAAGGGCAAGACATGTAAATATGTAGTTCAACTTGGTAAAAGGGGTTTAGCCTAAAAGGCTAAATAAATAAAACCCTAATTCCAGTTGGTAAAAGGGGCTAACCCTAACTAATCCAAAATAACAAAAATTAAAATAAATTATTTATATGGATAAAAGGGTTGGGTCCAGGGTTTCATTCACAGGTGATCCACAAGGATGTGGGTTCAACCTGTCGATATTTTCGGGTCCTGGTGTCCTCACCAATTCTCCCCAGGTGGGAGGAACTTGACTCCGTTGAGTAAGGGTTAGACTGGCTCAAGTACTTCTCTAGCAAATCCGGGGCGATCTTCTGCAGATCCTCCCGAGTTATCCAAGTGTCATCAGACTCGGGATGTCCTTGCCAACGAACCAAGTATCGATGGTAGTCCTTATTCCGGGTAACAATCATCTTGTCATCCAGAATTCGTTCAACCATGTCTCTTCGATTGGTGGATTTGGCTATTGGACACTCATGGGTTGGTTCGCTCTCAAGAACAAGATCAGGCCCAAAAGGCTCACTAGGTAGCAACATCAGTTCCCTATACTCTACAAGATCTGATATGTTGAAAGTTAGACTTATTCCCAAATCTAAAGGTAGGTCGATCTCATAGGCATTAGGTCCAAACTTATCAATTATTTTATAAGGTCCCGCACTCCGGGCATGTAACTTTTTGACAGTTCCAGATGGAAATAGTTCAGGCCTGAGCCTGATCATAACTTGGTCCCCTACTTTAAACTCTTTGAACCTTTTGCTTAAATTAGCCATTTGTGCATATGAATCATTGCTCTCTTTAATTTTCTAATTTATTTCTTAATGCAAGTTCATTATATGCTGTGCAAAAGACTCAGCTGACTAAAATATACATGCATAAATAGGTAAGGGAATCAGATCCAATGGCTTCCTAGGCTTGTATCCATGAACGATTTCAAATGGGCTCTTCCCTGTAGATATGTTGACTGAGTTATTATAAGCAAACTCCACTCTCGATAACAATAGATCCCAATTAGCAGTATTTTCTCCCACTAGACTCCTCAACAAGTTCCCTAAACTCCGATTTTCTACCTCAATTTGGCCATCTGTTTAGGGGTGGTAGGCAGTAGAATACTTCAATTTGGTTCCTAGCATATGCCATAAGGTTTTCCAAAAGTAGCTAGTAAACCTAACGTTCGGTCCGGCACAATGGTCTTAGGCAATCCATGTAACCTAACCACTTCATTCAAGAATAATTTGGCCACTCTAGACGCATCAAAAGTTTGGGAACATGGGATGAAATGGGCCATCTTAGAAAACCTATCTACTACCATGAAGATAGAATCATGTTTCCTAACAGTTTTAGGTAATCCTAAGACAAAGTCCATACTCAAGTCTTGCCATGGGCAATCTGGGATGGGGAGTGGGGTATATAGTCGAGTGTTCTGTCTATGTTGTTTAGCTACAGCACAAGTCCTACACTGGGCTACCACTTGGGCAACATTTTTCTTTAAACTTGGTCAAGAAAATTGATCCTCTATAGCCAAGATAGTTTTATTACGCCCAAAGTGTCCTGCTAAACCTCCTGCATGTATCTCTCAAATAAGAAAGTCTCTAAGTGATATCTTGGGAACACACAACCTATTTTCCTTGAACAAATAACCATCCCTTAAGACATACTCACTAAATTCAGTGGATGGCCCTAGCTTCACTGATTCATAAATCTTCCCAAAATCTAGACAAAATTTATATTCTTCCTTTAATCGTTCAAATCCGACTACTTCGGTACTCACATAATTCGGCAACATTGTTCTCCTACCAAGTGCATCAGCTATCATGTTCTCACTTCCAGCATGGTACTTTAGGACAAAAGTATAGGCTTGTATAAATTCGACTCACTTGCTATGTCTAGGGTTTAACTTTTTTTGAGAATTTAGGAAGCGAAGTGCTTCATGATCATAGTAGAGAACGAATTCTTGTAGTAGCAAGTAATGCCTCCAATACCTAAGAGCTTGTACTACCGCATACAACTCTTTATCATATGTGGAATATTTCAACTTGGCATCACTCAGTTTCTCGCTAAAATAGGCAATAGGATGATTTTCCTGACTTAATACCCCTCCTATTCCTACGCCTAATGCATCACAGGCGACCTCAAAGACTTTGGTGAAGTCGGGTAACCTTAGAACTGGTGCCTTAGTTATTCTATCTTTGATCTCTAGGAGGCTTTATGGGTAACTCTAGTCCAATCGAATTCGCCCTTCCTAATGCAGTCGATGATCGGAGCAACAATCGTGCTAAACCCTCTGATAAATCTCCTATATAAGGTAGCTAACTGGTGAAAACTTTGAACGTCATGAACATTCCTAGGTATAGGCCACTCAACTATAGATTTCATTTTCTCAGGGTCGGCGGTTACTCCTTCTAGTGTTACTACAAAACCTAAGAAGATGATTCTGGTTGACATGAAGCTACATTTCTTAAGGTTTGCAAACAAAGCTTCCTTCCTAAAGACCTGGCAAATCTGACGGAGGTGGTCTAAGTGATCTTCCCTAGTCTTACTGTATACGAGGATATCATCAAAATATACGACCACGAATTTTTCAATAAATGATCGTAACACCTGAGTCATAACCCTCATAAACGTACTTGGGGTGTTAGATAATCCAAAGGGCATCACCAACCACTCATATAGGCCATCTTTGGTCTTGAAAGCCATTTTCCACTCATCCCCGATTCTAACTCTCAGCTGATGGTAGCCACTTTTTAAATCAATTTTTGAAAAGATGGTCAATCCGGCCATCATGTCTAGCATGTCATCGAGTCGGGATATGAAAAACTGATACTTTATCGTAATCTTGTTAATAGCCCAGCTATCTATGCACATCCTCCAACTGCCATCCTTTTTAGGAGTCAAAAGTGCTGGGACAGCACAAGGACTCAAACTCTCCCTAATAAATCCCTTTTGCATAAGATCCCCTACTTGTCGTTGTAGCTCCTGATGTTCCGTAGGGTTCATCCTATAGTATGGGAGGTTTGGCAATGTGGCTCCTAGTACTAAATCAATTGCATGTTGAATATCTCTTAATGGTGGCAATTGATCCGGTAAATCTTCAGGGTAGACATCTTTGAATTCCTCTAATAAATCTAGGATCTCCTTAGGGTATTCTAGTTTTGGTTGATCCTGAGCTTCCTTGATAACTAAAATCCAAACTGGTGACCCTCTATCGATTTTTCGTTTTAACTCCTTTGCAGATATCAAATTCAGATTAGACTCTTTTTCCTTTAAGTGACTTGACCCTCTCTTAACATTGTCCTTTGGTGGGGTCGCATTAATCACTATCCTCTTTCCTAGATGGTGAAATGCACACGACTTCGATCATCCAAACAGGGTGGCATCGTGGTCATACAACCAAGGTCTTCCTAAAATGATGATGCTAACCCCTATCGGAAGAACATCGAACCAGACTCTTTCTTGGTAGGATTGTACCTGAATTGTAACCTGGCATCGCAACCGGATGGAAATGTTGGTTGCATCGATCCAAGATACCTTATAGGGGGTCAGGTGTGGAACAGTTGGTAAGTCTAGGCTCTTAACCACATTAGTAAAAATTGCATTGACACAACTTCCACTATCAATTATAACCTTACATACCTTATCCCCTATTTTAATAAAGGTCTGTAGGATGTTAGTCCTACACCAATCCTCATTCCTCTTAGTTTGAGTCAAGATGCATCTGACCACTCCTAATCAGTCTGAGTCTAAGATCTCTTCCTCCTCCTCATATTCCTCCACTAACTCAGCTTCAGCTTCATAAACCTCTTCCTCACAAGGATCACTAATCTCAGGGTCCTCTACTTCAGGTTCCCCTATATGTAAGGCTCGCGATGGACATTGGGCAGCATAATGACCAGTCTGATTACACTTAAAGCATACTGGAGTTTGGTTTCGATCCTTCTGAACCATAGGTGCCTTACCCTTGTCATCTCTATGAATGGGCTGGGGATTGGGTCTAGGTCGATTTGCAGGGATTCGGTTCTGGTTTGGCCTATTTCCAAGGTCATTAAATCTAGATGAATCAGATTAATAGGTAGGTTTCCTTGGAAATCTCTCAGCATCCCTAGCAACCTAATAGGCATGTTCTAAATCATTCACTTCTCTTAGAATCAGTTCCCTCTTAATGTCCTCATTCAGGCCTGCTCTAAACCTAGACAAAGTAACCGACTCAGACTCGGACACACCACACCGCATAACATACTCATCGAAAATGGCTATATATTCGGACACAATCTGATTTCCTTGGGTCATCTTCTGCCACTGATCTAAAAGCCTTTGTTCATAGGAGAATGGTAGGTATTTGGCCCTTAATTTGAGTTTCATGTCCTCCCATGTAGCTATATGTGGGTCTCTTCTCTGTCGACTTAACCTTTCTACATTACCCAATACAATCGTGCTTGTCGGATCAACCTAAACTTAGCAAATTTGACCTTACGCTCTTCCGACATGGTGTACCATTCAAAGTACTGATCCATATCACTTTCCCAATCAAGGTACATCTTGGGATCTAAAGTACCATCGAATGTGGGGGCTTCTAGTCTGATACTCCTAAGGGCTCGTGCTTCCTGATCATCTATGTCATACTGCTACCTCCTAAGAATAGGATCAGGTGTAACCTCTCTACGTTGGGCTCGATGCCTTGGAATTGGATCAGGTGTGGCCTCTCTATGTTGGGCTTGATGTCTGGGGATTGGATCATATGTAAGCTCTGGAAGCTGGGGTCCTGGACCATACTGTCGGATAAATTCCAGTGGTGTAGGGTCAGGTTGAGACACATGGGATCCTTCTAATGAACCTATTCTTTCATTCATTTGATCAAACCTCTGGTCGACTCTAGCACTAAACTGCCTCTGTTCAGCACTAAGCTGCCTCATTTGCTCAGTCAAAGATCTCATGAAAATTTCCATCGTGGGGTCCATAGATGTACTAGGTTAGTCCTGGGGGACCTGGTATGGGGTTCCTGACCTAGTAGTCATGCAATGACACAATGCACTCAAACAAACCTAATCGACTATGGATAGCTAGATCTAGAGTCCAAACTAGATGCCTAATCAAGGTAGCAAGCTAGTCTGTACTAACTCAAGACTTGGCCAAGCAGGTGTAAGGGGAATGTAGGTCGCTGATTGCCAATCCTAGACACCAATCAGAAATTGGCCAGGTAGGTGGACCAGCTCACTTGCCCTTCGAGACGTAATCCCTGAACCACCGTTCTAGACACCAAGAAATGGGCACACACAAATTTAGTTGACACGATTGAATTGACACTAACTCGGACCCGACCAATTGGTGTCCCTAAGCTCACTAGAGCAATTAGGTTCTAATCAATTTTAATTAGGGCTTGGGCTCGAATGCAAAGTGGATGGTTTTGGGCTAGGAAAAGGTTATGAACTCCTCCCCTTATGTTATATTGTATGCCCTTAAAAATCAATTAGTAAATGAATGCAACAAGCAACTAATAAAACTAAACCCTAATGATTTTTTTTTTTTTTTGGGCAGAACTTGTTCTCAGGCCGAAAACAGAGAACTGCAATTTTCACAGAAAACCATAAATTGTAAAATAATTACTGAAAATACTTTGAGTTTCAAGGAAGCTAACAAAATAAATTTCATATTTTTTAAATTTTTATACATGCAGAAACAATTAAAACAACAAAGTATATACTAGAAGGCCAAGATGCAGAATTTAACTAAATGAAAGATTAACCTAATCTAAACCTACTCTGATACCAAATTTGATGCGGGACACGGATGTGATGTAGTACTAAAGGTTGATTTAAATTTTATGTTAATCGAGAGCAAATGTTCATTAACCTAACAGCCTATTAAACAATATGTTAAAAGAATCTATAGCAAGCAACTAAATATTGGATTACATCACCTGCATGCATACCTAACAAAATAATTAATTAGATGGATCACAGCGATTGAGAAACCATCCTATATTAGGTTCCTACTTTCTAACATCAGATCTAGAGGAAGGGAAAGGGATCTTGAGTTATCGATATGCTTAAAAACCTCTTCTGATGAAGATCTGGATCACTACACTCGAGGGTTGAAGAATCGGACTCCAAACTGATCGATCCTGGCATCCGGATTCCGAATGAACTGATTCTAAAGCATGAACGCTGATCTTCAGAGTCGGATCTCAAGAGAATCTGCCAAAAACACCAAAAATAGCAATTAAACATTGAAAATCAAAGCTAAAAGGAAGGCTGGCGCCAGGGTTGTTGGTTCTCCCGGGGATCTTCTTCTTTAGTTGGCTTTTAGGATATCTTCAAAGCATTGGATGAAGGCCTTGAAGAGATTTAGATATCAGATCTGATTGAGGGATTGGATGGATAAACAGGGCATCACACCCCGGTATAACTTGGACGTCGCACCCAAGTGTTCTAGGCATCACACCTAGCACCTATCAGCCATCGCAGCTAGAAAGGAATTGGAAGAAGAACTTGGCAGAGTTTCATTTCATTTCATCAAATATTCATTAATTACAAGGGGGGAGGTGTAGGGGTATTTATAGAACCCTAACCAGAGAAGTGAGGGACTCAAATACAAGAGTTTCATTACAACTCTAGACTTCAAGTTTACATTGCTTGGACTCCTGCTGAATGAAAAAAAATGGACTCCTATCCATAGTTGGTGCCAAGATGAGACTTTGATGGAGGGTCTTGATCGCTTCTGGATTGGTCATGATGATTGGACTCCAGTGTCTTGATAATGTATTCTTCTAGAGCTGCCTAGACTCTTCAGTCTGGATATGAGAGAACTCTAGAGTCCTGCTGAAATTCTAGAATCTTTGAAGCTTGAACAGTTAGTGGCTTATTTGAATGGAATGCTAGGAACCCTTGGACCTCCAACACTATGTGAGAAAAAATTTCCAAACTCCTTTGAATGCTTGGGCGACTTCTCACTTTGGCGTGAAATATTATGAGTAGAAGGGCGCCATCTGGGAGAAGTCCTTCACAATTACTCCTCTTAAAAATTTTGTGCGCCTTTCTTCATGGGTCGACCAAAAGAAATTGTCTTGATGAGTGTAGCTTGTCCAAATTTAAGTGGTAGGCCATGTGTCATTGTCCCCCTGGTGACGTGACAATAGTAGCCCTGAAATCATGCAAAGTTGACATGCAAAATAGGCTAGCATATGACAAGAGCTTGTGCTAGCACATGGGTCACATGGGCTTGTCTTGAACTAGCACATGGGTCTTGATTTGAGTCACATGGGTATTATAATTGATCTCCCATGTAATACAAGACTCAACAACTAATTTTTACAGGACTCAATAAATAACTAAAGTCCTATTTGATCAATTAGAACCCAATTTAATCAAAAGGGCAAGACATTTAAATACATAGTTCAACTTGGTAAAAGGAGTTTAGCCTAAAAGGCTAAATAAATAAAATCCTAATTCCAGTTGATAAAAAGGGCTAACCCTAACTAATCCAAAATAACAAAAATTAAAATAAATTATTTACATGGATAAAATGGTTGGGTCCAGGATTTCATTCACAGGTGATCCACAAGGATGTGGGTTCAACCTGTCGATATTTTCGGGCCCTGGTATCCTCACCACTCCACCAGAAGCCCAGCTGGCCGCACTTGCCCAGTAGATGCAAGTTCTTGCCATGACAGTGCGCCAGCTTTAGCACCAGCACCGGTCCGTGGCTACCCACCGGCAGCCAGGGACCCCGACGGCCCATGCCGCATCCCCCCGCGACAGCCTACGCTCCTTCTAAGGAAGGCCACATCGCAGCCGCAGGCCACCACTGACAACCGGGGCAGCCACCAAGCTCCGGCAAAAGACAACGAGCTGGCTCTGCTGACAGAGTGAGCCGCTCACCAAACCTCGGGCGGGAGGTGCCCAGACCCCATCGAGGCAAGAAAAGCAAGACCCTCCACCATGGCTGCCTTGCATCCATGTTACCTTCTCCGTCTCCTTCGACGAAGGGGTCCACTGATGAAGCCGCCAGGCATGCGATGGGCAGGCGCCTGGAGGAACATTAACGCAAGCTGGTGGAGTTTTCCCGCCGGTTTGCCAGCATACTGGGCTCCGCTAATGAGCCAGCGGGCTACGACGCCCATCCCCCATTCTCCCAAGAAATCCAAGAGGAGCCGATCCCGCACCGGTTCCGGATGCTGCAGGTGGATCCTTACGATGGGACCACCGACCCCCTAGACCACCTGGAAAGCTACCGGACTCTCATGAGGGTCCAGGGGGCCACCGACCCTCTCCTCTGCGTCGCTTTCCCTGCTACCCTCTGGAAGGCAGCCTGGGTGTGGTTCACCCGTCTGGAGCCGAAGAGCATCACCTCCTTTGCCCAACTAGGACAGAAGTTCGTGGCTCACTTTGATGCTTACAGGAAGTTGCCACGGGAGGCAGACAGCCTCTTCTCCATCCGGTAGCAGGACCGCGAGCCCCTACGAGACTACGTTGCCCGCTTCAAGGACGCCGCATTGGAGATCTATAATCTTGAAGAGCCAGTAGCTATGCTGGCACTGAAGCGAGGGCTCAGGACCTCCCGCCTGACCTACTCGCTAGATAAGAAGCCTCGCAAGATCTACGCCGAGCTCCTTCTCCGGGCCCAGAAGTACATCCGCATCGAGGAGGCGGACCGTATGAGTCAGGAGCTCGATGCAGGATCCCTGAAGAAGATGGCCCCTGCTAAAGTGTCTGGGGCCTAGAAGCCAGCACCCCAGGCTCAGAGCTCCCGGAGGGACCGGCCAAGGCCGAGAGGGACCCCTGTCCCTGAGGAAAACTACACCCCTCTCCTCGCCCCGAGGACAAAAATCCTTATGGAGATCGAGGATGAGGACTCTTGATTCGTTGAAGCCTTTCGCTGGCCATGACAAGACGAAGTACTGCCGCTTCCACCGCGACCATGGCCACGACACCGAGGAATGCCGCAACCTCAAGTGGGAGATTGAAGAACTCATCAAGAGAGGCTACCTCAAGAGATTCCTGTGGGGCAGACCTCATGCAGAGTCTCAGGTGCTCGTCGCTCTCCCGCTAGCTCCAGCCATCGACAACCGTCCCACCGAGAAGCCGGTGGGCATGATCTCCTAGGGAGCAGCGCACGCATCCAAAAAGGCCCGGAGGGCAGGGAACTCTGAAAATGTACTCCCCTTTATGAGGGAAGGGGAAGACAGGGAGAAAAATATAAATAATGATGCCGTGGTCGTCAAAATGATGATCGCGAAGCACCCTGTAAAGCGCATCATGGTTGATAGTGGAAGCTCCACAGACGTGCTTTTTTATGATGCCTTCTCCAGAATGAATCTCTCCCCCGATCAGCTTAAGCCCGTGCACACATCCCTTGTCGGTTTCACGAGCAATTCCTTGATAGTAGAAGGAGAGATCACTCTCCCAGTCACTGCCGGAACCCCGTCTCAGCAGAGCACTGTCATGATGACTTTCACCATTATGAGGCTTCCTTCCGCCTACAACGTGATATTGGATCGACCCGGGCTCAACTTGCTTGATGCCGTTGTCTCCATCAAGAGGCTACTTGTGCAATTCCCAACTCCCTACGGTGTCAGGGAGATGAGAGGAGCGCACCAACCGGTGCAGCATTGCTTCCAAACTCTCCCTGGGGCCAAGGTCCCACAGGACGACCCCAGCGCGGATGACCTCGACCAAAGGGCCCAAGACCCCAGAGGAGGCCCGGTCGAGCATCTACTTCCCTATCCGCCCGGAGATGACCCCGCAAAGACGGTGCAAATCAGAGCCCAACTGCCCGAGGAGGAGAAGTCCCAGTTGATGGGATTCCTGCAGGCGAACGTAGACGTGTTCGCTTGGACAACGACGGATATGCCAGGTATTCCCCCTGACATCATTACTCATAAATTGAGTATGACCCAAAGCACAAGCCAGTCCGGCAGAAGAAAAGAAGTTTTGCCCCGAAGAGACAGGTGGCCATCAAAGAAGAGGTAGATAAACTCCTGGCTGCAGGTTTCATTTGAGAGGTCCAATATCCGAGTTGGCTGGTGAATGTGGTGATGGTCAAGAAGAGTAATGGCAAGTGGAGGATCTATGTAGACTACACCGACCTCAATAAAGCCTGCCTCAAGGACAACTTTCCTCTCCCGAAGATCGACCAGCTGGTGGATGCCACCTCGGGCCACCAGCTGCTCTCCTTCATGGATGTGTTCTCGGGATACAATCAAATCCGCATGCATCCGGAGGACGAGGAGCACACTGCCTTCGTTACCGACCAGGGGACATACTGCAACATGATGATGCCCTTTGGCTTGAAGAATGCGGGGGCCACCTATCAGCGCCTGGTCAGCAAGGTCTTCAAGGACCAAATTGGCCGCAACATGCAAGTGTATGTGGACGACATGCTCGTCATGAGCAAGCCGGGCTCGATCCATGTAGCCAACCTCACCGAGTCCTTCCACAACTTGCGGCAGCATCAGATGAAGCTGAACCCGGCGAAGTGCGCCTTCGGGGTGGCCGCAGGAAAATTCCTCGGCTTCATGGTCACCCAGAGGGGCACTGAAGCAAACCAGAAAAATATGCAGGACATTATCGACATGGAACACCCGACCTCCAAGAAGAAGGTCCAGCGCCTGACGGGACGTGTCGCCGCCCTCAACAGATTCATCTTGAGATCGGCCGACCGTTGCCGGTCGTTCTTCAAGGCGCTGCGCAAGATGCATGACTTCACCTGGATCGAGGAGTGCAGGACAGCCTTCGAGGAGCTGAAGAACTTCCTCGCCTCCCCTCCGTTGCTCTCCAGGCCGGAAGAGGGGGAGGAGCTCCTACTGTACCTGGCAGTGACATCGGGAGCTGTCAGCTCAGTTCTCGTCCACACAGATGAGGACAAATCTCAGAAGCCGGTGTACTACACCAGCAAGATCCTCCACGACGCGGAGATCAGGTACACTCGCTCCAATAAACTCATTTTTGCACTAATAATGTCTGCTAAGCGCCTCAGGCCCTATTTCCAAGCACATCCAATAGTGGTGGTGACGGACCAGCCACTGAGGACCATCCTCGCCCTACCCAAGACATCTGGGAGGTTGGCTAAGTGGTTCCTGCTGCTCAGTGAATTCGACATAGCATACCACCTGAGGTCATCCCAAAAGGTCCAAGTCCTGGCCGACTTCGTGGTCGAGTGCACCGAGTTCGCTGAGAAGCCAGAGCAGACAGCAACGGAGCCCGGGCCAGGAGAAGAGCCCTGGATTCTCCATGTAGATGGAGCATCCAATTCTGGCGGGAGCGGAGCCGGCCTCATCCTAACCAATGCCGATGGGGTTGTGGTAGAATGCGCCCTCCGTTTCAAGTTCGCTGCAACCAATAACCAGGCTGAATACAAGGCACTCCTCGCGGGCCTGAGAGGCTCCCGCGAGTTGGGTGTGCAAGACTTGAAAGTCTTCACCGACTCCCAACTGGTTGCCGAACAAGTATCCGGGGAATATGAAGCAAGGGATGCCCAGATGATGAAGTATCTGGAGCAAGTCCACGCGAGCACAGCAAGCCTCCGGCACTTTAGCATTTTCCACATCCCTCGAGGAGATAATGCATGCACGGATGCGCTGTCCAGACTCGCGATCCTGTCGGACTCGTCACTGGGACGTGCCTACATCAAGCACCTTGAAAGTCCCAGCTACGAGAATCCGGCGAAGGTACATCAAGTCACCCCCGAGTCGAGCTGGATGGACAAGTACATCCAGTATATCACTGACGGCACCCTGCCAGAAGACCGCACGGAAGCCGCCCTCATCAAGAAGAAGACCTCTCGGTTCATCCTGATGGAGGGCCAACTCTACCACCGATCTTACTCCTACCGGCTCTTGAGATGCCTCAGGCCCGCCGAGGCAACTTTGTGCTCCAAGAGATACACGAAGGCCTCTGCGGGAATCACGTGGGAGGGAGGACACTGGCTCACAAAGCTCTCTGCCAGGGATACTTTTGGGAGACCGTGAGGGAGGACGCAGTCGACTTCGTCAAGAGGTGCGATAAATGCCAGCGCCACGCCAACATCCAGCGTCAGCTGACAACGCCGATCTCCCAGCTCTCAGCCCCTTGGCCCTTTGCCCAGTGGGGGATGGACATCTTGGGACCGTTCCCCCCAGCATCAGGATAGAGAAAGTTCATGCTAGTGGCAATCGACTACTTCACCAAGTGGATCGAAGCAGAGCGCTAGCTCGGATCGCAGAAGCCAATGTCCGCCAGTTCTTTTGGAAGTCGATCATCTGCCGCTTCGGACTCCCCCATTGCATCATCATCGACAACAGGCGATAGTTTGACAACCATGAGTTCGAAGGGTTCTGCGCAGCCCATGGCATCCAACACCGGTTCACCTCGGTAGCTCACCCCCAAACAAACGAGGTCGAGGTGACCAACCGGACCATCCTGCAAGGACTCCAAACCAGGCTAGACCAAGCTAAGGGCATGTGGGCAGAAGAGCTCCCAAGCGTCCTGTGGGCTTATCACACAACACCCAAGATGGTGACTAATGAAATGCCCTTCAACCTCGTCTTCAGTGCCAAAGCAATCATCCCCGTCGAGCTCGGCATTCCTACGTTGCGGGTACAGCAGTATGATGAAGCACGGAACTCGGCGCACCTCCTACTTAACCTGGATCTCCTCGAGGAAGCAAGGGACAAAGCCCGCCTATGGATGGTGGCCTACCGACAAAGAGTAGCCCGGTACTACAATGCCCGCATCTGGACAAAAGCTTTCAAGCTCGGAGACTTGGTGCTGCAGCGGGCGGAGGCGTCCCAGCCTAGGGAGTGCGGCAAGCTCTCCCCGAACTGGGAGGGCCCCTACAAAGTGGCCGAAGCCCTCTCGCAAGGGGCCTACTACCTCGAAGATCTCGACGGCGTCAGGTTCCCCAGAACATGAAATGCCTGCAACTTACGGAAATACTATCAATGATGTAAGATTTCCCAACAATGAATAACAATGATTTTTTCCCGTGCAAGTGTTTGTCTGTCTTGCAGGAGAATGCCAATGGCGTCCCCGAGCCCAGCTCTAGGATGTCAAAGAATCTCCGAGCCACGTAGCTCCCACTTTCCAGCGCCCCCGAGCCTAGCTCCAAGATGCCAAAGGAACTTCGAGCCACGTAGCTCTCCAACTCCAAGCATCCCCGAGCCCAGCTCCAGGATGCCAAAGGAACTTCGAGCCACGTAGCTCCCACTTCCCAACACCCCTGAGCCCAGCTCCAGGATGCCAGAGGAACTTCGAGCCACGTAGCTCTCCAACTCCAAGCATCCACGAGCCCAGCTCCAGGACGTCAAAGAATCTCCGAGCCACATAGCTCCCACTTCCCAGCACCCCCGAGCCCAGCTCCAGGATGCCAGAGAAACTTCGAGCTACGTAGCTCTCCAACTCCAAGCATCCCCGAGCCCAGCTTCAGGATGTCAAAGAATCTCCGAGCCACGTAGCTCCCACTTCCCAACACCCCCGAGCCCAGCTCGAGGATACCAGAGGAACTTCGAGCCACGTAGCTCTCCAACTCCAAGCATCCCCGAGCCCAGCTCCGGGATGTCAAAGAATCTTCGAGCCACGTAGCTCCCACTTCCCAGCACCCCCGAGCCCAGCTCCAGGATGCTAGAGGATCTTCAAGCCACGTAGCTCTCCAACTCCAAGCATCCCCGAGCCCAGCTCCAAGATGTCAAAGAATCTCCGAGCCACGTAGCTCCCACTTCCCAGCACCCCTGAGCCCAGCTCTAGGATGCCAGAGAAACTTCAAGCCACGTAGCTCTCCAACTCCAAGCATCCCCGAGCCCAGCTCCAGGATGTCAAAGAATCTCCGAGCCACGTAGCTCCCACTTCCCAGCACCTCCGAGCCCAGCTCCAAGATGCCAGAGGAACTTCGAGCCACATAGCTCTCCAACTCCAAGCATCCCCGAGCCCAGCTCTAGGACATCAAAGAATCTCCGAGCCACGTAGCTCCCACTTCCCAGCACCCCCGAGCCCAGTTCCAGGATGCCAAAGGAACTTCGAGCTGCGTAGCTCTCCAACGCCAAGAGTCCCTGAGCCTAGCTCCAGGACGCCTTCTCAAGACCGGAGCTCAGACCTTTAGCTAAAAGAATTTCGAGCCAAGCAGCTCTCTATCCCAAACGTCTCCAAGCCTAGCTCCAAGATGCCAAGGGATCACGGGGCCACGTAGCTCCTGTCAACGCCTCGAGCTTAGCTCCAAGGCACCAAAAACCTGAGCCAAGATCTCAGGCAATCCCTGGGCCCGAGCCTAGCTCCACGTCCAAGAAGGCCTCGAGCCTAGCTCCAAGGCAATCAAGACCGGTAACCCCCCTACCCTGATCTCCCCACTCGAAAAGAAAACGAGAGGGGAAGGAAAGAAAGGGAACAAAAGGGGGAAGCCTGACAGCCCCCTTCTCTGATCTCCCCACACGAAAAGAAGACGAGAGGGGAAGGAAAGAAAGAGAACAAAACAGGGGTCCGGCCAGCATCCTCTCCTCTGATCTCCCCACTCCAAAAAAAAAGAAAGAAAGAAAGAAAGAAAAGAAAGGAAGGACGAGAACAAAAAAAAAGAAAGAGAAGAAGAGGAGAAAGAAAAGATAAGAAGGACGAGAACAAAAAAAAAAGAGAGAGAGGAAAAATGATGAAAAATGAATGATGAACAAAAAATGAATGAGAGAAGAGTGGAGAAGGAAAGAAAGAGGGAACAAGAAGAAAGCACAACACCATCGAGCCAAGCAGCTCTCAGCAACCACCGTCCCCGAGCCCAGCTCCAGGATACCTTCTCAAGACCGAAGCTCAGATCTCCAGCCAAGGAAATTTTGAGCCAAGCAGCTCACAGCAACCGTCGTCCCCGAGCCCAGCTCCAGGACACCTTCTCAAGACCGGAACTCGGATCCCCGGCCAAGGGAACTTCGAGCCAAGTAGCACTCAGCAACCATCGTCCCCGAGCCCAGCTCCAGGACACCTTCTCAAGACCAGAGCTCAGATCTCTGGCCAAGGAAACTTTGAGCCAAGCATCTCTTAGCAACCACCATCCCGGAGCCCGGCTCCGGGGCGCCAGCTCGAGACCGGAGTTCAGATCTCCGGCCTAGAGCCCGCCGAACTCAGCAGCTCTCAGGTACCCCCTACCTGATCTCCCCATACATTAAAAAGAAAGATAAAAGTGGAAAGGGAGTGAAGGAGGGGAGGAGCCAAACAAGAGAAATAGTTGCAAAAAATCTTTGCATTCCATTAATTAAGTGCCAATTACAAGTATCCTATGGGCACCTGACATACCGAATGGCCCTGCTAAATACAAAAGGAGAAGCAAATAATGGCTATCTGTTGGCCAGGTCGCTGGGCCGGGAGTCTCCATCAGCAGGGGCTTCTAGTCGCGTAGCTTCGAACTCAATCGGTGCGGCCTCCTCAACGCCTGCCTCCTGGTCTGAAGTACCGGGATAGTCAAGGTAGCCGCGGCCCTCGGCCAAGATGAACTCTTCGACCAAGCGACGCAGGTACATGAAGCCTTTGAAGAAGGAGTCCGACGCCATCTGCTGGATTTCGGCGAGGAACTCCTTCGAGGCCCTGTACCTTTCCACTACCTCCCTGGCTTCCTTCTTTGCTGCAGCCACCTCATGCCTGGCGCCCGCGACCGACTTGGCCGCCTCATCCGCTGCCCTCTGAGCTGCAACTGACTTCTCCTCTTCTGCCATCAGTCGAGCCTAGAGAGACTGGGCGGTCCTTTTCTGCCGGGCCACCTCAGCCATGACCACGTCCGACCTCTGTTCGGAGTCGGCAAGCTCCTTAGCCTTCCTCCTCGACTCCCCCTGCTCGTGGTCAAATTTCTCCTGGAGCTCCTTTGCTCGGCCCTCGGAGTCAGCGAGCCGCCTCTCAAGGTCCTTGACCTGCCGGTCAAGCGCTTCCTCAGAGTCGGCCTTCCCCTTCAGATCGGCCTTCAATGACACGATCTAGGCCACCTGCTGCTGCGCAGACTGCTCCCAGTTTCGGTAGCAGCTCCTAATGAATAGGGCCTCAACCCCCATCTACATCACATGGGAAGTTAAAAAAAAAAAAAGAGAAGAAAAGAGAAGAGAGATAGAGGACGGGGTTGCTCATCATGTAGAGGTGGGGGAAGATGATGTCGATCAAGGCTCCAACCGATAGCCCATCCATCTCCTCCCGGTCACATCGCTGGATGGAGAAGTCCATCATTTGGTAGGCCAACGCGCGATTGTCAGCTAAGGAGCTCTCCGGCCTCATCTTGAATGGGAGGCGGCGCCTTGCCTCATCCCTCCTACTCTCCCAAGGGGCAGATCCACCCGCCACCCCAACGGCAGGACTCCCGAAGCCTGGCTGGGGACCCGGCACCATCATGACCGGAAACCCCGCCACCGGAGGATCTTTAGGGCAGAACCCTCCTTCCTCGGCTTCCTTGGCTTCGACCATCGCCGAGCCTGGGGGACAGGGCAGAGCAGCGGCAGCCACAGCATCGGCCCGGTGACCACCGTGGGCTCCAAGACAGGGGGTTCCGCCTGTGGCTCTGCCCGTTGCACAAGGGCTCCCACAACCCCCTCTCCTCTCGAGGCAGTCGGCACAGCAGGAACAGACACCAGCTCTCCCTCCACCCGGACCTGCCTCGAAGGGGGCTCGGTGACCACAACAATGGGCAGCCTCTTCCTGGAGACCGGCGATGGCTCGCCCTCCGGAAGGATCAAGCCTGCACACAGGAACTGGGAAAGTCAACCCAAAATGGAGAAAAGTGAGACTGCACGTAGAGGAAAGAGCTGAACCTACCTGGCCCCGCCGACGAGTCGACCCTGGCATCGAGAAGGTTCTGCTCTGATAGCAGGACCTCCAAGAAAGTGATCTGAGCAGTGGGAAGCTGATCGTAGTCATCCCGGTCGACAGCTTCGACCATAGAGATCCAGTTTGGGGACCGATCTGGCTCGCTCCAGGCCCAGTTGACTCCCTCGATGTCCGCAAAGAAGAACTTGCTCTTCCATCCCTTGATGGAAGAGGGAAGCTCGAACTTAATGCCCTTCGGGTGAGAAGACAAAGACCACCACCCATCCTCGGTCGGGTGGTGTTTCAGGGTGAAGAATGCCTTGAACAGGAAGAACCTGGCAACGAACCCATGGACGTGACAAGGTACAATAAAGGAGAAGATCACCCTGATGGCGTTCGGCACCAACTGGGTGGGGACCAGACGATGGTTGCTTAGAACAGACAGGAAGAAAGGATGGAAGGGGAATCGGAGACCCTCGGAGAAGGTCCCCTCATAGAAGGCGAGGTGCCCTGGGCCACTGGAAGTGACCCGTTCCCCAAGATGGGGAACCATGAGTTGAACGGAAGACGGGATCCCATAGGCATCCCGGATAGCCTCCAGCTCCGTGGCAGAAATCATCGAAGCGACCCCGTCCGGACCTGTTGATCGGACCAACTCAGGGGCTGGTTCAAGCAAAAGAGGAGGACTAACAGGAAGGGAAGGAACGACCTCTAGCTCCCCAACGGACACCGGAGGGGCAGGAAGGGCTGGTCTCATACTGATCCTAAACTGCTCCCCCTCTGACTCCTCGTCGGAGGAGGAGAGCACCACCCTTCGGGTGAAAGACTCAGGATGAGACATACTGAATCAAGAAGGAAGGAGCCTACCCCAGAAGAAGAGAAAGAAGGAAGATGAAGCCGATCTAGACCCCTAGAGGAGAGAAGGACTGACGCAGATCACGGGGGAAGGAAGGCCTGGATGCAGCAATGAGCGTGAAGGATTTGAAAGAAAGGGAGTTTTGTGTGAGAAATTTTTCTTTTCACTTCGAAGAGGCCCGTCAAATCCGCACTGATCATGATCCCCTCGCCAACGGATCTGCGCCACATGCTGCCCATCGACAAAAAAGGAGTCCTAGCCACTCAGAATTCTGTGCTAGCATTAACTGATCCTCGGACGTGGCCACGCGGCACCCCCACACTAGCCTGCGGGGCCGTCCCTCGAAGCACTAGCGATCGCAGCCATCAATGCACCGGATTTTCGCCTCTCCATGTCAGCATTACAGTTACTCCCTTCGCCCCGAGCGCCACGCACTAACGAGCCTCGGGAGTGGGGGGAAAATGATGTGGCGAGATCGCTGATGTGGGTAGTTGACGGGTGCCATGTTAAGAGAAGCCGCCACGGTGGACGCCAAGGCGATGCCTTAGTTCGGATCACCTTGCCGAGCTAAGCTGAGCTCCCCCAGGATAGCAAGTCGAGCTCAGTCCTCCGCCAGGTCGAGCTCATGAGCTCAATGCCTAGGTCGGAGCCATCCTTCGCCCTCCAGAGCGAGACCCTCAGAGATTTGAGCCCTGCGGTCGAGGTCAAGCCAAGAGCTTGCCTGCCGATATGGAGCCTCTCCGAGCGTGCGCCCTCTGGATCGAGTCCGTCCTTCGCTCTCCAGAGCGAAACCCTCAGAGATTTGAGCCCTGTGGTCGAGGTCGAGCCAAGAGCTCGCCCGTCGATATGGAGCCTCTCCGAGCGCGCGCCCTCTGGACCGGGTCCGTCCTCCGCCCTCCAGAGCGAGACCCTCGGAGGTTTAAGCCCTGCGGTAGAGGTCGAGTCAAGAGCTCGCCCACCGATGTGGAGCCTCTCTGAGCACGCACCCTCTGGACCGGGCCCGCACTCTCCCCCACCAAGGTGACCGCACGAGCTCGGAGCTCCAAGGCCGGACCAGACCCTGCCATTCCAGGATACCAGCAAGCCGTCCGAGGACCACGGAACGACGCCCCCCAAGCCGCCATAACTACCTGTCCAGCCATACTTCCAGGGAATGGGCCAGCTAGAGAGAATGCACCCCTAGGGCGGCAGCCCCCGGATCAAGGCTCTACCAGACTTCCCGAAATGGAGCAACCAGAGAGGATGTCAGAAGGAATGGAAGCTTCCCCTACCACCTATCAGGAAAGGCATCCCGTCCACGGCACGGAATCCTGCCCCATGCACCTGCCAACTGTTGGGAAATGTATCCCAAAGCTAATTTTTATTGTACACAGTTGTACATTTGATATAATTATATATGAATTATATTATTAAATAAAATATTTATTCTGGCAGTTCATTACTATTTCATCTTTCTGAAATGAGTTCTTGAGTGATAAAATCCTTAGGACTATTTGTATGTGATATAGAGAGGATATATCATATAGTCCTAAAATTATTCGCGACCAAATGATACACTTATTTCAGGATAATAGTATATCAAGTATAGGTCGTTGTGTGCCATGGTTGTTGGTTGTCCTCTTAACCAATGAGTGAGGAGACACTGGTATGGCATGCAGATGTTGTGTTTGACATTCATCGAACGTGACCTATCTGTACTTTTTCTGCCTAGAGATTTGATATGGACGTAGTTATCCCTCAGACATGAGATCGTCATGGTAGCTTGTGAGCAACTCACTGTACTTTGGTGCTAGACTATCTGGATTTCTAATCCATGGACGGAAGGTTTCTGGGTACAGTTAAGTACTCGTGTAGCAGTGATTGGATCAAGATGGGATTGACCCCTCCAAAGTGTTTGGAGCATATATCTTACTGTGTTTCAATTTAGCAAAACCTTGGCCAGGGTAGTCTCTGTAATGTGTTACAAGACTTGTGAGGTTGAGACACATTGTTGATGAACTTTATGGGTTGGGCAGTTTAACCCTAAGTCTTCCTGAGCATTGAGGTCAAAGGGATTAATTACAAGGTTTTCATATCTCCTGGTTTTTGATTGTTGCTCTGCAACTTCGACCTATCCGGACGTCGGGTGTCATTGCTAGATAGCGACTTTGACTGGTATTGGAAATGTTCCAGTGCTACCGGCTTAGTGTTCGAACCTATGAGATCACACACCATAGGGGATTTCTACTTGATCTAGTGATCGGAGAATGATTGGGAATCATTCGTGGACTCACAAAGAAAAAGTGCTTTTCTTTATCCAAGTGTCGACACTTGATATTCTTGAAAGTGTCGACACTTGATATTCTTGAAAGTGTCGACACTTGTTGATTTCGCAAGTGTAGACACTTGATGTCACAAAAGGTTATGACATAAAATTTTCACTAATAGTTAGTGATGCATGGAGGTGAATTAAGTAATGTGATTACTTGATAGCCCAATTTGATTGAGCTATAAAAATCTGGAACGAATCAAATAGGATTTGGTTCAAAATAGGTTTGGGTCCAATTGGGTTGAATCCAATGTATGCACACTTGACCCGATTGATTTCAGTTATGAACTAAAATCAATTAACACATTAATCTGAATTTAAATAAGTTTAAATTCAGTTTTGGGGAGTTATGTAACTTTCCATGATCATAACTCCCCATAACTACCCATTACCACTCCATTATCACCCATAACTCCCCACTTTCCCTCTCCCTCACCATCTACATAATGGGCTGAAATGGGAGGACGGAAATAAGAAAAAATTTAGCAAAGAAATGCTGGAAAAATCAAATGGAAGAAAGGGAAGAAACTAGGAAAGATTCTAGTTTTATGGGTGTGAGATTTTAGGAAAATAGTGTGCATATTTGTACCTAGTGATCTAGGTCTTGAGATTGAGTGTTTGGGAAGGGTTTCAATCACTTATTCTCCACCTTTTGAGTTTCTTCATTCATTCGGAAAGTCCGGCAACGAAAGAAGAAAAGGAGTCCCGATCAAATCGTTCCACAACAAGCTAGCACTTGGAGTGGAAGTAGATTTTGAAAGAGCCCTGGTGTGAACCACCTGTAGAGGCCGGACACATGTGCGGCTAAGCAGAGTTCCTCCTCCTGCTCTTGGATCTTTCGCAGCGGAGAGCGTCTCCATTTCATACGAGGTATGGTTTTACATATATAAATATATTGCTCTGAAATATTCATAGCATGAGTTCATGATTTCATGGTTTATATTAATCATTCATGCAAGATCTTGGGCTAAGTAGTATAGAATAATTCTAAAAGCATGCTTAGATTAAATGTTAATCCATTTTTCATACTTCCGCTGCATGTTATTTTGAGAAATTTTAAAATGGAAAGCATGCTTGCTACTAGTTTTTCTTTCACCAACCCAGCGAGAATCCCGAGGCAGACTCCCAACGGCCAGTTTTCAACTACAAAGAACGATCGACACCCCCATAAATGGGGGAGGTAAAAACAAAACAACAACAGAAAAACACACCAGTGGAAAAGAACCACCGTCCACCACCAACACAAGCGCAAGCTCGACTAAGAGAGCAAAGCGCCACCACCAACACCACGATCGAAGGAAAGTTACCGGGAAAAAAGGAGAAGCGAAGGAACATGAAACCCCTCTGTCCCCGCTATCACTCTCCCCCTACTGCTTTTCTCCTTCGCCAACACATCTTTCACTCCTCCTAGTGCGGAGTCCATCAAGAAGGGCCTGACTAGGAGGATCTGTTCCCCTGGATCGTCACTGACTTGACCGTCGGAGTGCCCCCGCTGGAAACCTCGGCCCGGGTCACTAACCCCTGTTTTGCAGGTCCAGGAGTAAAGGACCGGCAGGCAGCGAAAGGAGAGCACTTCGACGCAGCAGCTACGGGCCATGACGGTCTTGGCAACAACAGTTCCCACTTTCCTTTCCTGTTTGCAGTGTACAGCTGTTCCCATTCCCATTTCCACTTCGATATGACAATACTCGATAGTTCTGGGCTTCCAGCAATTCAAACTTCTTCCGAATTTTCGATTCATCGGAAGTTTGGGACCGACCGACCGGGGCTTTGCTACTGCTCTGCTCTCCTATTCCGGTGGAGGAAGGAACAGCCGGTAATGCCGGTGGTGACACCAACTCTTTTGCGACGTTGATAGCCATTATCGTGCTGCTATTAGTGAACCAGAGCTTCTTCCATGCTGAGATGAGAACTATATACTTATATGATTTCAATGCTAGCTCATGACCCTAGCACACGGCTCTAATGCTAGTCAACGGTCCTAATTCATCGTCCTAGCCCACGGCTCATATAGGGAGCTGGCCCGGCCCTAGCCCACAATCTATATAGGACCGGGGCGGGTTGGATTTTTTTAATCCATTTGTGCAAGTGAGCCTAGCCCGACCCGGCCTATAAAATGCAAGTGCATATAGGTTAAGACCGGATCAGGTGATATTGGCATCTTTATTATTATTATTATTATTATTATTTTTTGATTATAATAGTCATCTATGAGTCTATGACCTTGTTATCCTTTGCATCGCAGGGGAACCGTGCTCTTAAATCTCTTCTATGGATGTATTTTGGTTGGCACCGGGTGACGGCCAGAGCTGCATCCTAAGTGAAACGAATTGGTCTGTGCTTACACGGCTGCTATGACGTCACATTTTACCCGGAGTGGTTTATCCCATCACACGGTGGACCCGGGCCGAAAGTCCGGTCCGACCCGGATGCCGATAAGGTCCGGGACCATCCCAATGGTCAATCCCCCTACTCCACTACCCACCCCCCATCGCACCGTCCGATCTCGATCAGACCGTCACCTGATCACCCAGCCCAAAAGACCGAAGGACCACCCACCACGTGTCACCCCTTGCGCGCGGTCCGCCGGCGGAGGTTTCCCCTGGCGCCGCCGCATTCCGGACACGAGGACAACGGTCAAAAATTTAAAGCACTGAGGGCATTACGGCCATTTCAGCGAAACAACTAGCGCTAGGGTTTTCGAGAGCTCCCGGGCCCCGGCGTCCGGGGCTTTTGTTCGGTGTCGCGGCACCCTCCGTTGACAGATCAGATGTCTGACATAAAACAGAAATCCGTCCTCCTGCCGAGCTTTACAGTGGGGCCCACGTGTATTTCTTCTCGAAAGCTAGCATACTACAGCCACGTTGTATTTATGAGCTCTTTGCTATTTGAAGGTTTGCAGGGGATATGGAATTGTGTCCGATTCTATGTTGGTTGATCCGGTAACTAGCGCCCGCACGAGCAGATAAAGAAAGGTTGCACCGCGCCCACAGAAGCTTGGGCCCCAAGCCTTTTATTTACTTATTAATTAAATCTAATTCATTGGTATTTGTGGTAACTATATTTTATTATAGATTAAATAAGCGTGTTCCTTCCCTGATACTCCTCTTCTTCTATTTTTCCCCCCTTTCCCTCCACACCTTTCCGTTTCCCTCCATTCCTCTCTCTCTCCCTCTCTCTCTCTCTCTCTCTCTCTCTCTCTCTCTCTCTCTCTCTCTTTCGCGCACTAGTTTTCCCTCTTTTCTGTTAGCCCGCTTTCTCTACCTCACTCTCCAGTCTTCCAAGATTTTTTTCCATTTTCTGTTGAAATCGAGAAGAGATCAAAGATCTCATGGAGGTTAGTGAGGGAGTGTGAGGTTTTGCTGTTTTCCGGCGGTCTTTTCTCTTACCTTTCATGTTCTTCGAAGATCTCTACTTTCTTCACTGTCAAATAAGCTGGGATCAAAGATCTCGCGAAGAGAGCGAGTTAGAGTGAGATTTTGTTTTTCCGCCGCAACCCCTGCATCAGATCTGGGAGAAAGCAGCCATTTTGGAGCCTATTTTTCCTTCCATCTCTCGGTTCTATAATCCAAAGGTTTCTATTTTTTCAGATCTTCGAGAAAGCGATTTTGGAGCGAGCGATGGATCTCTTGGGCGAAAAGGTGAGATCTTTGATCGATTGATTCCATTTTGATCTCTGATTTCTTTTGATTTTTAACGTATTTAAGGGCGCCCATCTGTTTCTTGTTTTGATTTGGCTTCAGGAAACCGGATCTATAGATCTGAGTAATATCAGAGAGAGTTCAGGGGAGCCGAAGAGCTGCGCGGATTGCCGGACAACCAAGACACCTCTTTGGCGAGGCGGCCCTTCGGGCCCTAAGGTACTAAAAGATCGATCTAAACCCTAACTCACTGGGAGAATTCGTTTTTAATTCATTTGGTGAGCGCTCTGGATCTGATCTCTTGTTATTTGCTTGTGCTTTTATTTCTCATCGCAGTCGCTTTGCAACGCGTGTGGGATTCGGTACCGGAAGAACAGGAGGGCAGTGCTGGGGCACAAAGAAGGTGAAAGGAGAGAAAGGAAGCAGAAGAGAGAGGATGATTGTAGCAGTAGCAGCGCCACCACCACCACCACCGAAGTGTTGGGTGGGGTCTCGGTGAAGCTCAGGATGTTGGGGTTGGGAAGCGAGGTGTTGGTGAAGAGAAGATCTGTGCTTGAGAGGAAGAGGAGAAGGATGGGAGAAGTGGAGCAGGCCGCCGTGCTTTTGATGGCCCTCTCCTCTGGATTCCTCCATGCTTAGCTCTATTTTGTTATATTAGTCTTTATTAGTGTAGAGAAGAAGAAAAGAAAAGTTTTGGATGTTGGTCTTCTTTTTGTCTTTCTTTTCTTTGGTTTAAGAAGAGGGGGTGGTGATCGGTCAAGTATAATGTCATCCCTGTTCCTAATGTATAATGTCACCATAAATAGAGAATTTTGTTGGCTTTTCCATTGGTTTTCATCTTGCCGTTACTATTATCTTTCATGATGGACTCCTTGAAGCACTGTGTGAATGAATGTTTTGATTGAGTCATTTGTGGTTTCATAATCCTGGATTGTAGTTGCAAGCATGGCTTACTTCGAGACAAGTATGATTGGGCATCAGAGGATTGATCTAAGATCTATTGATTGGCCCTTTTCCGGAAGGGGAGGGGGTGGGATCTATTGATTGGCTGCTAAGATATTTTCTGACATGTAATTGTTTGTGTACTCTTTGAATCTTCTGTAATGGATGCCATACATGGTTAGACTTTTTAATTTGTTATGGGTTGTCATAATTTGAATGGAGGAATGTCTTGTGAGTGATGGGGAGTTTGTTGTTGGAAAGGGCTACAACTGTCAGTAGGACCACTGAGCCTAAGAGCATGGAAGTCTTTTTGACTGATCGATTTGGGAGGGCCTAAAAAATTGTGGTGATCAAAGAGATGATGGCCTCGGTCGTCAGGTGCTTTATTTGTAAAATCTCTGCCAAGCATGCTAAGGTTATGCACCAATTGGCTAATGATGAGTCTTGATCGTTTGTTGTCTCCAGGAAGGTGGCATGATGATCATAAGAAAATGATTGGAGGACCATTTGATGGATGGTGGATCTTTAATATATCTTGTTGTATCCTTTCTTTAGAGGGAAGGCGGTTGTCTTTTATGTTGGCGATCTCTTTCCTTGGACTAGCTTCAAGACAGATGCTTGATTTGTTGACTTCCTGGTTTGAGTTTTAATTAACTAAAGAGTAAACAAATTAATAACACATTTATCAAGAAATCTTTGGCTGAAAGATTTAATGTTAAAATGTAGAAAGTTAGAAATGATGAAGTTAAAAAAAGGGGCTCTTATTAACAGAGAGTACTTATGCAAGTTGGCGTACACCCTACTTTCATGTACTCGTGTGGACTGGAAGGGTCTATAAAATAAAAAACTATCATCAAGAACAAGAGGTTTGATTTAGTGACAGTCAAATTAAAATTATGTAACCTATAAACCAACAAGTTATGACCATCGGAATTATGTTAAACAATTAAACCTATTAGTAAACCACCGATTTATAATCTTTTGAATTATGTAAAATATTTAAACATTTCGTCTCTTCGAGTGTTGCATCCAAATCACCCTCCAGAAGGTTGCAGTAGCACCAAGATATCCTCCAATCCTTTCCGGCAGGACGGAATGCTACTTTCCTCATGAACAGAAATCTGTAAAAAGTTCCTGGACGAGAATTACCGATAGAGACACTTCGATGCTCAAGTCAGTAAAGTAAAAGATTAGATAGACAACAACAGGAACTGAGAAAGAAAATAACAAGAGAGCCAAAATGAGCATGGGAGATAGCCAGCCTACCTGTCGGGTATCCCTCTTACCAAGATATAGTATCACGCAGGATGATGGAGGGCTGTTAGGGAGGTGGTACCTTCTGACATATTATAACGAATTCTAAAAGAGTGCCAGAATATTGTCTCCCATATCTTTTCTATTAGGATAGTGTTTGCTGCAATGTCGGGATCTTGTCTCCATGATCTTCTACTAGGACAGTTGAAGGTTGTTGGGATCACTGGGGTAGCCGGGACACATCCCATTACCTACTTGGCCATAGTTGCTCTTACTCAACTTCAGGTGCTTATACTCGATCATGGATGTTTAGCCAGTGAATACTCGGGATTGGCCCACTCCCAACTTTGCCTTCGATGCCACTACCAAGACTTTGATAGTATTGGTGAGGGGCCCTCCAAGCTTCAATCACATAGGGCCTGGTCTTGAGAAAGGGCTCCAATCGGGTTTCACTTAAGCACTCAGTGCCGAGGAGGGAGGCTCGGAACAGAGGGATGGTGTCTTAGACATCGCGGTTTCAAAGAGAGAAGGCCTTTCCGAGGGTGGCTTTAGTGAGGTGTTCCAGAAGTCAAGGCTATGCCACATATTGATGGAGATGGTGGCGCTAGTCCGAAGAACAAGCAATGACGATGAGTATGCTGTCTAACCATCAAGATGTGGATGGGTCAGTGTTGATGACAATGAGTCCAAGTGGAGTGGCACCACCAATCATCATGCTAGCACAAGGATGAAAATTTGTGCAAACACGATCATCGGGGTGGCCCTCTAACGACCCCCAATGTTCATTTAGGTCTAGTTATGCTTGCCAAGCACCAGGACGGGATCGTCGAGGCAGATGGCCCCGTAGAAGTGCTACCGGACAAGGTAGCTAGAACCCAAGCTAACATCGAGTTGCCATAAGATGTTGAAGTCCCGGTTATCCTCTCTGTTTGGCTAATTCCTATCATCGACCCATACATGGACGAGGCCGTGAGACATTTTCTTAAGCAGACCTCTACTAGGATTTGATTCATCCCTAGTGCAGTGGTGGGATCCTATGTTATTCAGTGCCATGACCTAGAGGTGCGAGCAGAGTCGGACTGAACCAGCATGGTCGTGCTTCTCAGCTATGGCCAAGAGTATGATTGCATAAATAGCCCAACGGTCGGGTTCATGACGGAGCCCTGATGCATTGAGGGAAGAACAGGTGGGTCAGAACATGATGAGACAGTTAGGGGGCCAAGCTGAGGCTATCTAGAGGCCAAGGTTGGGCGCTTAGGCAGTCGACCTTGCAAGCCATGCCGAATGGGCCATAGGTGTGTCGGAGGCGGTCTGTCCGAAGGTCATCTTGCAGTGATAGAGTTCTGGTGGACGGTGGTGAGGCTCAGTGAGCTCCGACAAATGGTGGCTAGGCTCGTGATCCTTACGAAGAGTAGCACACAGAAGGAGAAACTCTACTCCCACTGAGGAGAGAGGGAGCCATGGCCTTCATCCTTTTATTCTCCGGGAAACTCTCTTGGGAGAGAGGGAGCAATGGCTCTTGAATTGAGGTTGAAGGGGGCACGATGGTGACCTTATGGATCATACACATGCAGCCATCAAAGTTGATGTCAAGGGAGAGGATGGTGGCGCCATCGACAATGGACTAGATGAGCTGGGCAAGGAAAATGTGGCCTACAGGGAGGAAGATGATTCCAAAGCCACAAGGTATTGAAGAAATCAATGCTGGAAGGAAATGGTTGGTCCATTATTCATTGAGAAGACCATCACCGTGTTGGGGTCAAAATGGTGCCATAACAAAAACCGTGCATGGGGGAGTGAGGTTGTGACCTTAGTATGGTGTACAATGCCCAAATAATGGGCTTGTGAGGACATAGATCCTTATGAAGAGAGCCATCATGCATGTTAGTACTAACTCTTTCAAATTATGGAACCTTCAGTACCATAGTGCTAAGATTTGAAGGAAGAAAAAGTGGGCAGCTCCATCATTTTTGGAGAATAATCCTTTTTATGTTTTCATTATTAAATAGTTGGTTTATCAATATTGAACATGGCTATAACAATGCCCCTCGTTCCTCGGTCTAAAAATATTGTCAATTTTGATTTTCGTTGTTTTTGGATGAAGGGAGTAGTGTCACATATTCGACCTTGATCTTTATGAAAAGTTATCCAAATGAGATGGGAGTTACCTTTGTGAAGAGTTACCCGAGTGATATGGGAGTTACCTTTATGAGGAGTTATCCAAATGAGATGGGAGTTACCTTTGTAAGGAGTTACCTTTATGAGGAGTTACGTGAATAGGAGTTACCCTAGCATGAGTTACCTTTATGAGGAGTTACCCTGGTGGGAGTTATCCAAGATGGAGGTGATTAGCCAATCATCTTCTTCAGTGAATGATTAATCGACCGGATGGGAGCCTGACTGTTGGAAGTCAGCTTGACTATTGAAAGTTGATTGAAGAGGAGCAGAACTGTCAAAGGTCAGCCATTAAAGGACCGGACTATAGAGAGTTGACTATGAAGGATCTAAATTGTGGAGAGTCGGCCACGTTGGGACTGGACTATTGAAGGCCAGCCATTGAAGAGCTGAACTATGGAGAGTCAACTATGAAGGAGCAGGACTGTGAATAGTCAGCTATGGAGGGGCCAAACTATCTAAAGTCAGCCATTGAAGAGCTGGACTATGGAGAATCGCTACGAAGGGGCTGGACTATTGAACGTCGATCATTAAAGAGCTGAACTATGGAGAGTTAGCTGCAGAAAGGTCGAACTATCGAAGGTCGGCCATTGAAGAGCTGGACTATGAAGAGTTGGCTATGAAGGAGCCGGACTATTGAGAGTCAGCTACAGAGGGGCCGAACTATTGAAGGTTAGCCATTGAAAAGCCGGAATATGGATAGTCGGCTATGAAGAGACCGAATTGTTAAAGGTTGGCTATTGAAGAGCTGGACTATGGAGAGTCAGCTATGAAAGAGCTGCTGGATCCCATGGGTGTTGGTGGTACTCTTCTACGAGTTACTCGGCCACAAGTGACTCGATTCTCCAGCTTAGTCATTGTATCAAGGCGGGCTTCAATCAAACCTAAGGAAGAGGCTGGCATTGAATATCTTGAGGCTTTCGGCATAGATCATTTACCTCCTTCCCAAGTGCAACATATGGGTGATGGGAGCCATGCATCGCATGGATGAGAAGACCATGCACCACATTGGCAAGGAGGCAATACACCATGTGGATGAGGAGGCCATGCACCACGTTGGCAAGGAGGCCATGACCATGTGGGTAAGGAGACCATGAGATGGGCAAAACACTGAGGCAGCACATGCTTCAAAAAAGGTGGTCGACCTTGCTAGTCACCCTATAGCAATGGGGCTATGAGTGATGATGGCAAGACTTGACGAGCTCTGGCGGGCTATAGTGGGGCAGTTGTCCGAGCGGTTGAGGATGGAGTTGTCGGGGTTGTTGATGATGGTTGTCGACCTCTAGGATGGAGTTGTCGAGCATTGCAATATGGTTGTCGACCACCTTTACTGTTTCTTTTCCTTCTTGTACCTTCTCGTAGATATGGAGTCCGAAGACCAAAGGAAAGTTTTCAAAGAGGATGTAGGAATCAAGTAGCCTCCTCTTGATCCCTCCTCCAAAATAACATCCCCTACGAGCCATTGAGCTGAAGGTTAAGGGGGAGAATTTGTTTATATGACATACCTTCGGTGAGCCCTTGTGAGCTCCGATGTGCAGTGGCAAGGATCAATGAGCTCCAGTAGGTGGTTGCAAGCATTCACAAGCTCCGGTGGGCTGTTGGCCTCGCAGATCATGCTAAGCTAACCGTTGGCATGCTGGAGGTGGTATGGGCCCCAGGGCGGAATGGAAAGTTGGATGCCGAGGCCGAACAAAGGCGGTTGGGACATTGAGGCGGTACACCATGCCGGGGATGGTATGGAATGCCGAGGTAGTCTCCTCGCAATCTATGTCAAGCGGGTTGAGGGCATGCCGAAGGTTTCGACCTCACGAGTCATCCTGTAGCGATGGGGCTCTAGCGACGTCAGGTGCAATAAGAGTGGAGGCTTCAAAGGTGATGTTGGAGTTGGTGGAGATGGTTGCGAGGGGGAATGGCAGTCCCTAGTGGCAACATCAGTGTAGGAGATGAGCAGTCGTGAGCTTTGGTGGGCAGAGGCAAGGCATCACGAGCTCCGGCAAGTGGAGGTGAGGCATCACGATTGGCTGGGCAACCAATGACATCGTTAAGGCTGTTGATGGTGATGCGAAAGCCCTCCCTGGGGGAGTATTGTAGAGGTCCTAGTATAGTCTATGGGAGGAAGAAGCTCTGTCTATTTTAGTATAGTCTACTTCACTACCCATCTTCAAGAAACTAATACTTGGACTGTGGGTCTATGATGGGTGCCTTCCACCACAATCACACCGGATGCCCCTATGAGAAGTTCAAAGTATGCTCTCATGGTTTCCATTGCCTCTCCTGTGTGGATGGCCCAAAGATGAGAACCCACCAGGGAGGGGAACACCAAGTGCAGGTACCCCAACATGCTTATTTATAGGAACATCAAGTGGAGAAAAGAATTCATGATTTGATGCTGAAGGCTCCAAGCTATCAGGAAGTTTTTTATTGTTATTACCATTTATGATATCTATAGTCCAAGGAGTTGGTGCAAGAAATGGGTTCAGCACCTTGTGATTCTATGAGGTTTGATTTAGAGTGCATTCAACAAGAAGCAAGAGGGAGGGGATGACCTATTTCTCAATGGTTGTTGAGCTAGAAAGCATCAAGGAGAAATGGGGATGTCTCTCCCCACCATTTTGGACATCGCCTTTGATCCTCCCCTCCACTAGACAGAGACATCGCCGATGTTTCCCTTTCTTCACCAACTTTAATAAATTTCCAACCTGATCTTATAGAAGACCGAAGATGGTGATCGTGCCATTGTAAAGGCAGTGCCATCCCTTTGGAATCTGATCTAGAAGTAGAGATTAGCACCCATGGCTAGCAGAGCTATGGCAAGCCAAAAGGTGGTGGCTCCTGGGGTATCTCGTCTCCGGTCCACCCCTCGTCGCCATGCTAGAGGTGAGGATGCTCCTTGGTAGCTTCGGGTTAATCTTCGAGATCGCACTTATGGATCCATGGAAGGTGTGCTTGAACTACTGCTCTGCCCCTCCAGGGTTGCAAAAGATTGCCATTGATCTGCTGGTCGAGAAACATCAATCTCTGATCCTCGCCACGATCCTCTCAACTCTTGAATCTTATTCCCTTCCTACCATGCCAATCTGTTGCTATCAAATCACCCTCTGAGGGATCCTAGCAGTGTTGGGATATCCTCCAGTCCTTTTCAGTAGGTTGGGGTGCCACTTCCTTCATGAACAAAGATCTACAAAAAGTTCCTAGATTAGGGTTACCAGCAGGGACACTCCAACATTCTAGTTAGTGAAGTGAGGGATGAGACGAGCAACAGTCGGAAGTAAGAAAAAATGGCAAGAGAGCGAAAATAAAAATGAGGAGTAGCCAGCCTACCTGTCAGGCATCCCTCTTACCAATTTATAGCATCATGTGGAATGATAGAGGGCTATTGGAAGGTGGTGCCTTCTGACATGTTGTAACAGATTCTAGTAGCGTGCTAGAATATTATCTCCCATATCTTTTCTGTTATGATAGTATCTGTTGCAATGCCAGAATCTTGTCTCCATGCTCTTCTATTAGGACAGTTGAAGGTTGTTGGGATCACTGGGGCAGCTGGGACACATCCCATCACCTACTTTGCCATAATTACTCTTACTTAGCTTCAGATACTTATACTCTATCATGGGTATTTAGCTAGTGAATACTCGGCCACAGCCTACTCCCAACTTGGCCTTCGATGCCACTATCAAGACTTTGACAGTGTTAGTGAGGGGGCCTCTGAGCTTCACTCACATAGGGCTCGGTCCCGAGAAAGGGCTCCAATTAGGCTTCACTTAAGAGCCCAATGCCGAGAAGGGAGGCTCGGAACAAAGGGATGGTGTCTCAGACATCGCCGTTTCAAAGAGAGAAGGCCTTTCCAAGGGTGGCTTTGGCGAGGCACTCCAGAAGTCAAGGCTATGCCATGGACTGATGGAGATGGTGGCGCTAGCCGAGAAACAGGCAATGATGATGAGTAGCTGACTAACCATCAAGATGCGGATGGGTCAATCTAATGATGGCCAGTCCGTGTGGAGGAGTGGCATCACCAAGTCATTGTACCGACACAAGGAAGAAAGTTTGTGCAAACATGGCCATCGAGGTGGCCCTTTGATGACCCTCGATGTTCATCTAGGTCCAGTCATGCTTGCCGAGCACCATGATGGGATCATCGGGGCAGATGTTACTGTAGAAGTGCGACTGAATGAGGTAGCTGGAACCCAAGCAGACATTTAGTCACCATGAGACATTGAAGTTCTTGTGTGTCCTCTCTGTTTGGTTGATTTCTATCATTGGTCCATACGTGGACGAAGCCGTGCGACACATTCTTAAGTAGGCCTCCACCAGGATTTGGCTTGTCCCTAACATGGTGGTGGGATCCCATGTTATTTAGCACTGTGCCCTAGAGATGCGGGTAGAGTCAAACTGAACCGGCATGGTTGTGCTTTTCAGCTATGGCTAAAAGTATGACTGTACAGACAACCTAACAGCCAGGTTCATGGCCGAGATCCAATGCATCAAGGAAAGAACAGGTGTGTTGAAACGTGCTTAGATAGTGAGGGGGCCAAGCTGAGACTGTCTGGAGACTGAGGTGGGGCACCGAGGTAACCGGCGTCGCAGGCCATGCCAAAGCTACGAGTGTGCCAGAGGCAGTCAGCCTCGAGGGTCATCTTGTAGCGATAGAGTTCTGGTAGATGGTGGCAAGGCCCAGCGAGCTTCGACAAATGGTAGTGAGGCTCGTGATCCTCATGAAAAGCGGTGCGTGAAAGGAGAAACTCTTCTCCCACTGAAAAAAGTGGGAGCCATAGCCTTTGTCCTTTTATTCTCCAAGGAACTCACTTGAAAGAGAGGGAGCAATGGCTCTCGAATTGAGGTTGAAGGAGGCACGACAATGACCTTATGGATCGGACACATGCAACCATCGAAGCTGGTGTCAAGGGAGAGGACGGTAGCACCATTAGCGATGGGCTAGATGAGTTGGGCGAGAGAGATGTGACCTGCATGGAGGAAGATGATTCCAAAGCCCTCAAGTGTTGAAGAAATCAATGCTGGAAGGAAGTGGAGGGTCCATTGTTCCTTGAGAAGACGATCTCTATGTTAGGGTCGAAACGATGCCATAATAGATACCATGCTTGGAGGAGCGAGGCCATGACCTTGGTGTGGTGTACAATGCCCTAAATAATAGGTTCATAAGGTACAGATCCTTGGGAAGAGAGCCACCGTGTATGTTAATGCTGCTTCTTTCAATTTGTAGGACCCTCGGTAGCATAGTGTTGAAATTTGAAGGAAGAAAAAGTGGAGAGCTTTATCATTTTTGAAGAACAATCCTTTTTCTAATTGAATAATTGATCAATCGAGGTTGAACATGACTATAACGTCAAGCATAACGTCTTGGTATACCAATTAACTCAACACTACACCAGAATTCTTGTTGTATATAGTTATGAGGCCCAATATTGTTCCTCATCCTTGCCTACATTCTTGAAGTTGTCCTTCATATATTTGCCATGCATCGTTCCTAGTAAATTATACAAATAAATTTTATTTTGAATCTTAGTATTTATTGTATTATAAGATAGAGAGATGAAGGCGAGCACAATTTCATTAAATTTTGTTTCAGGATGGAAGCATCAATTTTTATTTAGAATTTAGGCAGTCAATTGCAATTTCAGAGCAACAGAATCTAAGGATAAATAAAATATCAACTGAGAGGATCGATAAGCGTCAGATACAATTGGCTGTCATGCTCATGCTACTTATTGCACTTATCTGGCCTTCGTTAGGCAGCTATTGACTCAGAAATGAGACTAGCTCATATGAATTAGCTTGTTTGGTGCTGCCGCTGTTTTTTTCTTTCCTTTTCCCTTACTTTTTTCTAAGATTTTGGAACTTATTTTTTTAAAAAATATTGTTCTTTCGTTTAAAGAAATCCTGATATTATATTCTGTTTCTGAAAACAGAGCACAATAAATTGAAGAAGTACAAATAATCTAACCAGTCCCACATTCTTAGAAGCCAAACCAAAAACAAGAGGGCATCATGTACATACCTGAAGTTGATCAAAAAGCAAAACCAATGGCTCTCTATAGAAATTAAATAAATAAATAAAAATGAAGCTCAGAGCTCATTAAAGTGAAGAATTTCAATTCAATATTACATAAAATCTTGCTACGAGCTACCATTAATCTGTCTGAAGGCATGGCTTTCCACAGCCTTGACCTCACACCAGTTTGTTTCAAGACCTACAGCATTGGTAATAAGAGCTTAGCTGTTCTTTATGCACCAAAACACCATTAATAACAAAATCCATACTCAGCACAGTTCCCACAGCCGTGATCTACTTGCGATAGACAATCTGTTGTATTCTCGACAAGATCATCTTACATTTAAGATCTCAAAAACAGGCAATAGTCTGTTGGACTTGAAACAATAGGAAAGGGATTTTTTTTTTTTGGAACAATCTTGGTCACCTTGCATGCCACCTAAGGAGTAGATGTGCCTGGCAGATGAACCTTCTCAGATGAAGTTTTGGGTAGTAATATGATCAGTACCAGCAGCCTCCTGTGACAAACTTCTGTATCGTATTGAGTTCTACAAATAAATATATAAATAAATAAAATCTTCCTAAAACTGTCTGACAATATCATTATGGATCTGCCGACGTTCACCTTGCAAGACATGAAATTCTGTCGATTCTTTGCTGGCAAGGCAAACCATATGCAGTAAGCAGCCCTATCAGCAAAAGAAAGGTGAAAGATAAAAAAATCAAGTAGTGTAGGAAGATTCAATCTGCTAAAAACAATTAGGTTTCTCCATCCACAAGATGAGCTACTGCTACCTTGTAAGTTGAAGCTTGCATTTATGATGCCAGGACTTGCGAATTTCGATCAATTTCATAAATATGAACATCCCCGTTAATGGAATTAGCAAGACAAGTTTGAGAATTGACTGCTACTGTTGCAAATGTGCTTGTCAAGAGAACTTAATGATCCAGAGATTTAGACTACTTCCCTAGAAGACACCCACAATTAAGGCAGCCACTATGTGGAGCTTGGCACCTCTAAACCTGAAAATTTCATTGATTAGGTCCTCGAATAACAGTGAACCATGGAATCCCGGGTCACTTTATATACCAACTGTAATAGTCTTTAATCGTTAGATTTCCTCCAATTTACTCTAGGAAATCATCAAGAAAAGGACAATCTTGAGATCCATATAAACCAACAATGGTTTAAATTTTAAGATAGCACCCCCTAAAAAACTAAGTGCAAAGGAAACCTTATATTCCTGAAAACTATATGAGCACTCCTAAAAATAAAATTAAACAGAGAACCATGCCTAGGATTTACTCTATGATCCCAAGTTGAACTCCCTTTGTGCCAAATTATGGACATTCAACTGAAAGTGCATGCATTGGGCATATGGCTGCATTATCCTGCCTATTAGAACTCATTATAACCATAGAATTTTAATTTTGTCATTCTTCTCACAATTCCGATAGGAACTCTAATATAAATGTGGAGATCAGCATCAAGTTCCTATAAAAGATAGAGAGTGATGTCAAGTTCGTCCAGCCCTCCAACAGAAGTCTTTGTGCAGCCCCACAAAGCATATATAACTTTCTGGGTGTTGTTCGTGTGTTGTTTAGTTTATCTATAGTGTTCGTGTTAGAAAAATACTTTATAACTGAATGGAAATTGAGGGTACCTAAAATATCCTTGTAATGGAAACTTTTAGTCCCACATGAAAAGTTTGGAAAAAGTTAAGGCTCTTTAAAAGAAAACATTTCCCTTGCTCTTGCATTTAGACTCACCATAGGCGGAGAGCTTGAGGATGATGCGTAGCATCACCCGCGCACGTGCGTGTGCAACAGGCGATAACGACGCAATGGGCGCACTTTGCACTTCGCACGTGCGCATCGTCGCGAAGAGCTTGAGAAGCCTTTAAGAATGATTGAATCAGGATCATATTGGCACAACAGGGTTGCAGGGAGAAGAGTTGGCTCGGTTCTGCTGAGAGTCGACTCGGACGTGTGCAAATCATCGCGAGAAGCTTGAAAAGCTTTTAAATTTTTCCTAATCAAATGGATACGACGGTCGAGAATGATTGAATCAGGATCGTATTGGCATAGCAGGGTTGCAGGGAGAAGAGTCGGCTAGGTTCTGCTGAGAGTCGACTCGGACATTTGGGAGTCGGCTCGGATACGCAGAACAAGTAATATGCGGTCTGGCTGAGTCGACTCGAGGGGTTCGAGCCGACTCGTCCAGAGTATTCTCTACAGCAAGGAGCCGACTCGGATGACGGGATTTCAGAATCACGAGATAAATGATCACGCTCCGTTCACGGATCAATTGATCACGGGTGCCATCGGATCGTGAAATAGCATATTGGGAAGCGCACTGATCACGTGATCTAAAGATCATGGTACGAATCAGCGTATCATGGTATCCGATCGTGGTTGAGGAAGCGTATTGATCGCGTAATCCTTAGATCGCGGTTGAGGTAAGGCATATCTCACTACGAAAAGTCATCGGTAATTTCCTCCGAACAAATCTGAGATTAATCTGACGTTACAGATCAATCCTAAGGGGTTGCTTCCAAGGGACACCTTAAGTCTATAAATAGATCCTCATTTCTCATTCATTTAATCCAAATTTTTCTTTCCTTCTCTTAGACATTTACATACTCTGAATAACATAGTATAACTATAGTGCATAGTAGTCTCTTAGGCATTTGCATACTCTAATTAATAGAGTATAGCTATAGTGCATATAAGAGAGAAAAGCATTACTGGTTCGAATTTCTGGTGAATTGTAGTGCTGCTTTCACCAGAAGAAGACCGTTGTATCCTGGAAGACAATCGTTATGCACCGTAAGCACCATTGCATGACGAAATTGTCTTAAGGATATAGAGTGTAACTCTAGACTCGGTCTTTTAAAATAGGTAGCCACAAATATTATTATTTTCAACAATCTTAAGACAATTTCCCGTGTCTGAAGTGCTGCTCAAGTGATGGCAACAATGGCTGCACCTATTTAAACCAAGAAGCCGGAGAAATTTGCCGGCACCGATTTCAAGAGATGACAACAAAAGATGATATTCTATCTGACGACTCTGAATCTGGTCAAAGTTCTTGACGAAGATCCACCAGTCCTGAAGGAAGGAGAGAACGACAAGCAAATTGTCGCTGCTGTGGATGCATGGAAGCACTCAGACTTCCTGTGCAATAACTATATTCTAAATGGATTAGAAAATACTCTGTACAATGTGTACAGTAGTATCAGTACAGCAAAAGAGCTATGGGCATCTTTAGATAAGAAGTACAAGATCGAGGATGCAGGTCATAAAAAGTTTGTGATCGACAGGTTTCTTGACTACAAGATGGTAGACTACAAGACCGTCATGGAGCAAGTTTAAGAACTGCAGATCATACTGCATGAGATACATGCAGAAAGAATGTCTTTGAGTGAGTCATTCCAGGTAGCTGCTATAATTGAGAAGCTACCCCCATCTTGGAAGAATTTCGAGAACTATCTGAAGCATAAGCGGAAGGAGATTGGACTTGAAGATCTGATTGTCCGCCTGAGGATCGAGAAAAATAATAAGAGCCAAGATAAGAAGAAAGGAGGACATCATGCTGAGCCTAAGGCCAACCTCATGGAAGGAAAGGTCAACAAAAAGAAACGCAAGTTTTCTAGTAAAGGCTATAAACTGAAGAAGGACAATCCTAAGAAATTCAAAGGCAAATGCTTTATTTGTGATAAAATAGGCTACAAATCAAAGGATTATCGTTTCAAGGGGAAGAAAAGAAAGAAGTCAATACTACTGAAGATACCCTATCCCATGGAGTGTCAGAGATGATGTTGTCAGCAGTTGTGTTCGAAGCAAATATGGTTGATAAGCCAAATGAGTAGTATGTTGACACTAGAACTACTCGACATGTCTACTCTGATAAGAGTATGTTCTCATCATATACTCCTATCAGAGACAGAAATCTGCTAATGGTAACTCCGCTACATCGAAGATAGAAGGACTTAGCCGCATTATTATGAAAATGACTACTGGCAAAGAGCTTCCATTGAACGATGTACTGCATGTTCCTGACATTCGTAAGAATTTGGTATCAGACTCCCTCCTAAGCAAACATGGATTTAGGATGGTGTTTGAATCTGATAAATTTATACTTACTAAAGGAAGATCTTTTTAGATAGAGGTTACTTGAATAATGGATTATTCAAGATGAATATAATGATTGTACATCGCAATCTTGAAAAGAATAAAGATGCTTCTTCTGTTTATATGGTTGACTTCTCTTATTTATGGAATGATAAATTAGGACATGTGAATTTTAATTCATTACGAAAATTAATGAATTTAAAATTATTATCTAATCATGAAATTGATCTACATTATAAATGTGAAATATGTGTTGAAACTAAGCTAGCCAAAACACCATTCCATTCAATAAAAAGGAATACTGAACCTCTAGATTTGATTCACAGAGATCTATGTGACTTAAAATCAGTACAATCTAGAGAAGGTAAAAAGTATTTTATAACATTTATTGATGATTCAACTAGATACTGTTATGTATATCTATTAAAGTCGAACGATGAAGCTTTAGATATGTTTAAATATTATAAGAATGAGGTTGAAAATCAGCTTGGTAAAAAGATCAAGGCTATAAGAAGTGATAGAGGTGGTAAATACGATGCACCATTTAATGATTTTTGTTAAGAATATGGTATTATTAATCAAACTACAGCTCCTTATTTACCTCAATCTAATGGAATTGCTGAACGCAAAAATCGAACATTGAAAGAAATGATAAATGACATGTTGATAAATTCTGGTACACAAAATTTATGGGGAGAAGCTATTCTCTCGGTTAATCATATTCATAACAATAAAACCTCTTAAAAGGAATGACATTACTCCATAAACGTTATGGAAAAGAAAAAAGTCTTCTTATAATTATCTAAGAGTATGGGGGTGTCTAGCTAAAGTAGCAATTCCAGATCTCAAAAAGGTCAAAATAGAACCTAAAACTGTTGATTGTATTTTCATTGGTTATGCATAAAACAGTAGTGCATATCGCTTTCTTATATATAAATCAGATATATCTGATATACAGAAAAATACAATTATGGAATCAAGAAATATGTCATTTTTTTAAGAGATATTTCCTTATAAAGGGATATCTGTTACAAATTTAAACAAAAGAACTTATGATAATATGGCAAGTAGTAGTCATCAGGAAAAATATCCTGAAGATGAACCTAGACATAGTAAAAGATCTAAAGTTACAAAATCTTTTGGTCCTGATTACATTACGTACATAATAGAAAATATACTGCAGACATTTAAAGAGGCAATGTCTATACCAGAAGCACCCTTTTGAAAAGAAGCTATTAATAACAAAATTGAGTCCATCATGCATAATCATACTCAGGAATTGATAGATTTACTATTAGGTATGAAGCCTTTGGGATGTAAATGGATTTTCAAGAAAAAGTTAAAGGTTGATGGATCAATTGATAAATATAAAGCCAGATTAGTAGCTAAAGGCTTTAACAAAAAGAATGTAGACTTTTTTGATACTTATTTACCTGTAACAAAGATAACATCCATAAAAATATTAATCGCTATTACAACTATTAACAATCTTGAAATATATCAAATGGATGTTAAAACAGCTTTTCTAAATGGTGAATTAGAGGAATAAATTTATATGGAACAACCTGAAGGGTTTGTCGTTCCAAGCAAAGAAAAGAAGGTATGCAGACTTGTTAAATATTTATATGGATTAAAACAAGCACCTAAGCAATGGCATATAAAATTTGATAATGTCATGTTGTTTAATGGATTCAAATTCAATGAATATGATAAATGTGTATATGCCAAAACCCTACCTAAAGGATATATTTTAATCTGCTTATACATGGATGATTTGTTAATCATAGGTACCGATATTGATATAATTAAACAAACAAAGAAAATGTTGATTAAACATTTTGATATGAAAGATATGGATATCGCAGATGTTATACTAGGGATTAAAATAACTAGAACGTCTGATGCAATAATATTATCTCAATCTCACTATATTGAAAAAATATTAAATAAATTTTATAAATATGATACCAGTCCGCTTAGAATACCTGTAGATATTAATCTACATCTTGCTAAGCATACTGAGCAATCCATATCATAATTAGTATATTCACGTATAATTGGCAGTTTAATATATGTCATGAATTGCATCCATCCTGACATAGCATATGTTGTCAATAAGTTAAGCAGATTTACTAGTAATCCAGGTCCAAATCATTGGATAGCACTAGTAAGGGTATTATGATATTTACGATATATCCTAAATTGTGGATTACATTATACAACATATCTAGCTGTACTAGAAGGATATAGTGATGCTAACTGGATATCGTCTTTAGAAGACAATCTACCAGTGGATATGTGTTCACTCTAGGAGAAGGTACAGTTTCATGAAAATTCTCAAAACAAACTTGTATAGCTCGGTCCTTTATGGAATCAGAGTTTATAACTTTAGATAAAGTCGGAGAAGAAGCGGAATGGCTTCGAAATTTTTTGGAGGATATTCCATGTTGGTCTAAACCTGTGTTTGCAATACGTATCCATTGTGATAATCAATCAACTATTTGCAGAGCACAGAATAAAATGTATAATGGTAAGTCTAGATATATACGTCGTAAATATAATATCATTAAGCAATTACTTGAAAATGAAATAATTTCTATTGACTACATTCAGTCAAAAAAAAAAATTGCAGATCCACTGACAAAAGGTTTACCAAGAGATCAAGTAAATTGTTTATCGATGGGAATGGGTTTAAAGCCTATAACAAATTAATCTTCATAGTGGATGCCCAACCTAGTTGACTGGAGATCCCAAGATCTAGGTTCAAAAGGGACAACTAAATTATGAAGAGGTCAACGAAATATTAAGGATGTAAATTCCTACTCATTCCTATGATAATCAGTGCTGCCTGCTAGAGGTACTAGGATAAGCATAGCTTTTAATGATTCTTATGACATGAATATCATGTGGGGTATAGCAAGATACTCTTAATAAGAATCACCTATATGAATGTGAATTGGGCCAATTCTATGAGAATTTTAAAGGCTTTAATTCTCTAAAGCACTCATGAAACCAGGAGTTGTTCAGGGCCAAAATGAACACAACCATGAGAACCAAAAGGAATGCTCGGAAAGTTGTGTGATTGTTATTATCTTAGTTTACATCAAATGCTGAAAAGTTCAAGACATCATGTTCACTTTTAGAAAGTAAACTCGATAACAAAACACAAAGGAAGGTTCAAAACCACAAGCTACCTATCCTGATACAACTTCATTCCATTTACTATTTTTAAGTGTCTGCATATTCATTTGCATTTTAAATATATGTTTGTGGGGGATTGCCTTTACTGGTCTTTGATGATTTGAGTTCAATTTTCATTCATGTGAGAAATTGTTAGAAAAATGCCTTATAATTGAATGGAAATTAAGGGTACCTAAAATACCCTTTGGGATGGAAACTTTTAATCCCACATGGAAAGTTTGGAAAAAGTTAAGGCTCTTTAAAAGAAAATATTTTTCCTTGCTCTTGCATTTAGGCTCACCATAGGTAGAGAGCTTGAGGGTGATGTGTGTACGACGGGCGACAAAGGCGCAGTGGGCGCTTTGTAGGCGCACTTCGTACGTGCGCATCGTCGCGAGGAGCTTGAGGAGCTTTTAAATTTTTTCTAATCAAATTGATCCGACGATCGAGAATGATTGAATCAGGATCGTATTGGCATAGTAGGGTTGCAGGGAGAAGAGTCGGCTCGATTCTGCTGAGCGTCGACTCAGACGTCTGGGAGTCGGCTCGGATCCACAGAACATGTAACATGCGGTTTGGTCGAGTCGACTCGAGGGGTTCGAGCCAACTCGTCTAGAGTGCTCTATGTAGCAAAGAGCCGACTCGGATGACAGGATTTCAGAATCACGAGATAAATGATCACGCGTCCGTTCACGGATCAATTGATCACGAGTGCCATCGGATCGTAAAACAGTGTATTAAGAAGCGCGCTGATCACGTGATCTAAAGATCACGGTACGAATCAGGATATCATGGTGTTCGATCGTGGCTGAGAAAGCGTATTGATCGCGTAATCCTTAGATCGCGGTTGAGGAAAGGCGTATCTCACTACGAAAAGTCATCGGTAATTCCCTCTGAACAAATCTGAGATTAATCTGACATTACAGATCAATCCTAAGGGGTTGCTTCCAAAGGACATCTTAAATCTATAAATAGGTCCTCATTCCGCATTCATTTAATCCCAGTTTTTCTTTCATTCTCTTAGGCATTTGTATACACTGAATAACAGAGTATAGCTATAGTGCATAATAGAGTCTCTTAAATATTTGCATACTCTAATTAATAGAGTATAGCTATAGTGCATATAAGAGAGAAAAGCATTCCTGGTTCGAATTTCTGGTGAATTGTAGTGCTGCTTTCACCAAAAGAAGACCGTTGTATCCTGGAAGACAATCGTCATACACCGTAAGCACCATTATGGGACGAAATTGTCTTAAGGACATAGAGTGTAACTCTAGACTCGATCTTTTAAAATAGGTAACCACAAATATTATTATTTCCAACAGACCGAACTAGGATTAGTAATCTACAAGTATATTAGCTACCAAAGTGCATGCCATTGCCTAATATTCATTCCAGGATGTCATACACCACTTTAGTATCCCATGTAATGACAATAATCCATTTTTTTCCTCACCCACAACTTTTTTGTTTACTTTAATATCAGTGAACAGCAGCACAACCTTTTCAATAACAACATTCTTGAGTGCCCTATCCTACTTTCGCATAAATTTAATTAGACAGCAAATACTTAAAGCACCTATTAAAGGTCTCTAAGCATCAACTTGATAAGTATCTTATATAAAAATCAAAACTTTTCATACATTGAGATTTCTTTTGTCATCTCTTCATTAATAATGACAAATTTAAATCCTGCAACATTTGTTAATATTTTTGTGAAGAACTACTAAATATTGTTTTAAACTATAACTAGGAAATTGTAGATATGTCTACCAAACCTAGCCTCTCTTCTCACCATCCTGAAAAGATTCTGTTTCTACCTTATATAAAATGAATTTTCGCTTCTCATCAAGCTGAGAAAGACAATCTAAAATTTGTATTGGGTGTTAGTGTCTGCATGATAAAAATATCTTCTATTTCACTGTTCTTTATATATATTTTGTCAAAAATTAGCTTTGAGAAAACAGTAATTCAGTATGAACTACACCAAACAAGTTCCAGTAATCCTTCATAAAAAAGAAAGGATCTGCATGAGTTCGCTTACCAAATCAAACTATATCAAACTTAACAGCTATAATATCCAAACTTCATTTAAGGATGATTTGCAAATGTCACTCAAGGCAGGTGCAAGCTTGCATATCCAACTATTCATAACAACAAACAAAATAATTTTTAGGAGCCAATGTAATGATACAATAATAAAAATGGTAACATAGATGAGCTGTTATAGAAAACGTAAATGGAGCAGAAACAGAAAAAAAGCTGTCTCTATGAAGGCCTTAGGGTACCGCTCAATAACTGAGCTTTAGCAGTGTCCTTCAACTGTTGCAGAAAAGAACATAGGCCTTTTGCATTTCATTTTGCCAGGCTTTCTTCATTCACTAACCATTTCAAGACATCAGCAAAATTAAATTATCCAGGAGGTGAATGTAGACCTAAAATTGTTTCCAAGATCATATTTTGCATCTTTAGACCTGCCCACCATGATATTACTCTCAAAGCCAGCAGGAACAAGATTTTTCGAAGCTTTAGATCTAGTACGGCTACAAATAAAGCAAGCATATGCTAGCTTGATCCAACACTGCTTGTCCATGTTCTCCCCAAATCCCATGCAATTTTCATCTATCGAGTGAAGATAAGAAACAAACTCAACTTCATGTTAAGTGAAAACATGAAAAAGGGGGGGGGGGACAGGAAAAAGTACATTATGACTTTAAAATAGAAAGCAGAAAACAGATTACAAATGACTAAAGGCCATTCAAATTAAGAAACCATTGGGCTTAAAAAATTGTATTTCCCACAATGGTACAAATTGAGTTTCAGCTAAGATGAAAGTATAAAGTAAATATATGACAGAAATATGACGACAAGCAGAAAGAAGAAACTAAATTGTCGGTGATAATTGGATGTGATTATTTAAAGAAATGGAGACAGATAATGACATCCAACAAAGGAGAGCAGAATGGTTAAAGTGGTGAGGTTCTTCGGTGGTGTTATATGACATAGTACGAATCAAGGTTTATTATGTTTTGTATGATTTTGCACAAAATATTTAAAAAATAAAAAGGTTCCTACAAATATGATGAGTGTTATGAAGATGAAATAAAAGTTCAAATTGTCAAGCTGTGTAGGCCATTATGCATAGACTTACATTCAATGGTAAAGAACATGTAGTCCAATATGTTTACAAGTGTAAAGGTTGATACAATTGACATCTATATTCTGCACATACCTGAACAATTTTTTTCATTCAAAATGCACCAAAAAGAATCATTTTTCCTTACCTAAACAATGAGCTCATCAAAATTATTAAGAGGAAGGAAAAGATTATTATTTATTGATCTTATTAAAATTAGGACCCTAGAGGCCTTTAAGAACCATCATGTATGGCAATATATGACTCCTAACACGATTGCAGTAAGATTTCTAATAAGACTAAAAGCAAAGTAGTTATTCTAAGGAATAATATAAGATAAGTTACTCTCTTTTTTAATTCTAACACTTTTTCTCAAGCTAAAGCTAGAACGTACACATCAACTAATCCTAGCTTGGAATATATACTAGCTTGGGATATATAGTAGAAAACCGATTGGAGTAGAGAGCTTTAGTGAAGATGTCTACAAGCTGATCTGCTGAACTGGTGTAAGGTGTCTAAATCTTATAAAATAGGATAAACTGTTGGCAGAGTCTCTAGAGATTGGTCAATATCCGAAGAAGGAATACTTTGTAGGAACGGAGAAGATAAGGTTCAATAAGGATTCTATTTGCTTCTGAGAAAGAGAGAAAAATGAGATAGACTCAAAGAAAGTAATATCAACCAAAATAAAGTATCGTCGAGTAATAGGATCATAATACTTATACATCTTTTATGTCCAGGAAAGTAAGTAAAAAAAGCCAGGTGAGGCTATATAATCATCTTCCTGAGCTAAGTGAACAAGGTTAAATGGGAGCTGCATAATCATCTTCCTGCAACTTGTCCATAGAATTGATAATTGTCTTGCTATAAGAGAAGAGAAGGCGGCAAGAGAAGCATCTATTTTGTCCACGGAGCTAGTCAAGTGAGAGCTGTATATTATCTTCCTATGAATGTATACATCCATACATACATGAAGACAAACACACATACAAGCTATAGATCATGACTCAAAGTAAAATAGAAATCGAAGTGAAATAGATAAGTTGGGTATCGCCATTTTTCTTATGAAAAATTGTAGTTCAAACTATATTCAATCTAAGTCCAAGGTTTTAAATCCCGTAGGACAATGATATTCTAGTTTCTCAATGGAATGGGATGCCCCCTATCCCTCCCGGTTAAGCATCTCAATATGTACCATCTGTTTCTCTCTTCTTCTTTTCTTTCTTTGTTTTTTCGTTTCTTTCTTCCCTTTCTTCTTTTCCTCCCTTCCTTTCTCCGTTTCCTTTTTCTTCATTTTTTCTTCTTCTTTTCTCTTTCCTTCATTTCTTTTTTCTCTTTCCCTTTCTTTTCTTCCTTTCCTTTTTCTTCTTCTTTCTTTTCCTTCTTTCCTTCTTTCCTTTCTTTCTTCTACTCCCTCTGTCTTTCATTTTTCTTCTTCTTTCTTCTTTTCTTTCTTCCCTTTTCTTTCTTGCTTTCCTTGTTTCCATCCTTTCTTTTTCTTCTTCCTTCCTTTTCCTTCTTCTTTCCTTCCTTTCTTTGTTTTCTCTTTCTTCTTCTTTCTTATGCAGATGGATTTGGGAGTCCTGCCATCCCAATCCTATTTTCTTATAAGAGCAAGATGGGACTGCTGGGATGCCCACCGTCCTATGAAGACTTAAAACATTGTCCAAGTCCATACAAATCTCCCAATTTTCTGACATTGGTCTAGGTGTTACGTACCAATTTCATTAATTGATATTTGATATTCACTTTTTTTATTGAAGAGTTATGTTTGTGGTATCTCTAGTTTATTACTCTTCGGTTTCACGAACAAGGGAGAAAAAACTTGTTGGAAATTAACCTTTCTAGTTAACTATTTATTTATCCTGAATTATAAGTATATTATTTTTTCCTAAAATTTCAAATCTTTTATTTGATCTTATGTTTATCTCTATTTTATAGGTTACTGTTTTTAGCATTGGTGGGTTGTTGAGATATTTGATGGTCAATTGTGAAACTTGAGATCCATTGGAGAAAATCATTTTTCATGCCATTGAAGGCTAACATTATAATACGTGGTCATATATAAGAGTAGGCCTGTTGTAAGTGGAATACAACCACAAAAAGACTTGAATTCTCTCAAGCTCCCATACTTTGTTATCTTGTGTGATTATCTTTCCATTGAGACTTCTCTCCTCTCCAAAATTTGTTTCCTTCTTTTCTAGGTAACTGAGAGAAAAAATATTGGTTCCATCACCTTCCCATGTTTGTGCACATGGAGGAGTTTTACCCTTGGGTAGTTGTACCTTGGAACTGCCGCCGACCAACAATACCTCCATATAGGGAAGGAAACAATGATATTAGGGGGGCATCATTCTCATGCACCTCATCCTAAGCTAGACTTATTTCTTATTAATTTCTTCTAATTTCTAGCATTGGATATATGATTGATTGCTAATATCTCCATTTCTGACAAAACTCATATCTTCTTAGTTTGGTTTAAAGAGACGAGATTGAAAGAAAATTAACATTGCAGTCGATCACTTTGGGTAATGAAGCCTGGGACACATTTGAAACAAAATAATGAAGTAAAACATAGTGGTAAGGTTTGCAAAAGGAGTAAAATCAATATACGCAAGGTGTCCATAACACTGACACATGCATGCTTAGAAACCCATTTCCAACATATTACATCAAGAATCCAGATGAAAATTGCAAACTCGTGACAAAGCATGCAAGCAACTAAGTTCAAGTAAAGTTATGATCAGTATGAATCTCTTGGCCAGCTTAACGAACCCCGGATCACTTGGGTATAAGTGCTTTCAGTGAAAATAAACTGAAGTGCAGGATCAAACACCTAAATCAGAAAAAAATGTGCCAAAGATGGATTACATTAGCAATGGTGTTAACCATAAGTCATGATCCAGTTCATCAATCAATCGGAAGTTGAGAATCCTCTGAGACATTATTATGAACGGGGAAAAGAATGAAAGAAAGCGAAGAAAGAAATGAGTGGACGGTAAATCAAGGATGTTGGCCACCAAATAGAAATGAAACTGCTCTTTTAAGCTATAAAGGAAGGGATGGGCAAAGAAAAGCGCCTAAATTATAATCTAATGATGTATATGATTACTTCATCATTATGAACAGATCAAGGAACAATAAGAAAATTCATACATCCCAATTAGAGATCACCGAAAATATTTAAAAAAACTTGCTGGCAATGACTGTAGCATCTGATAGAATCAAGGTTGAATTTTTTGAACACGTTAATAAGAAGAGCCCAATATTAATAGTTATAAGCCTAGACGAAATAGGACAACTTACCTCGATCTAATAAAATTCACCCCCATTTTCCTTGCATCAGCCTGCCCTCAAAACAAATAAATTACTAGAGTTCCAGCTCAGTCCAATGCATCTAAGAAAACACAAACAAATAATTCAAGCTAATAGGGAAAGGAGACTTGGGAGAAGGAAAGAAGGGGCGAAAGATTAAATTTTTAGAATCTGAGATCGGAAACAGACAACAAAAGATGGGATTTTGAGAAGAGATTGCTGTACCTGGCAACGGATTAGAACAGCTCAAGACCGGTGGCCTAGAGAAAGAGAGAGAGGAGGCAAAGCCTTTGATGTGGTGAGCTGCCCCCATGGCCGGCAGTGGCGAGAGGAGGACGGGCGGCGATTCCGCGATTGGGGGAGGATAGGAAGAAGTCGATCGCGATCGGTACGCAGGTCCAGTTGCCGATATTTACCAAGCATAGACTGGTACGAACGTAGACCTGAAAATAATTTACAGACATTTTAGGGATCTTGGAATGGTTTTGGCTTTCATATTTCGTTACTACTATTTTATTTCCCAACCGTGGAAATAACCGGTGAAATGAAAATTTCAGAACTGGTCCCTAACTCGTTAGACAATCATGTCCGGGAGCAATCCTATGCCGGCCCGGTTACCATGCGGCCGCAGAATGGTTTGAGGTTTCTGCGCGGCCGCAGCGTGAAACGCTAGCAAGAAAATTTTAAATAATACCCTTACCATCTCTCTTTAATTATGTTTACGTCCGTCGTTTGCCTTTCCGCATATAAACTGCAGGTTCCTTTAAAGAATGAATTATTTTTATGTTCCTGAATGATTCGTTAATTATATTTAAATCCATCCACATATCTCCTCAAACTGAACTTAAACCCAAATCCATAATTCAACCACACAAAATATATATGTGTATATATATATATATATATGCTAATTAATTTGATAAGCTATCAATTTTGCAAAGCCAATTAGCTGCAACCGCGGTAGAGAATCAATATAAAGGCTTTAATAAGCCAAGCTAGATTTAGACCAGTTATGGCAAAAATTTGTATGACACTACCAGTAAAATCATATGCCAAGGACATAAAAATTTGAACATCAGAACATAATGGGACCCTGATAGTTTGAGCCCACTGATAGATCTTGTAGAAGGGAAGGCTAGGTTCATGGGTGGTATCATGAGTGCTGAATCCAACTGAACTAATGTCGACATTTGTGCTTTGAAGATTCATAGCCATGATACGCGGTGCAAAATGAAACGAAATATTACTCATATATGAATGAAAAGTAGAATGACGAAACCATAAACGTTATATATTGGATGCCTAATATGTGACACGAAGCAATGTTTGGCGGATAATCTCGCCTTCTCTCAACATTCTCTTCAACTATTGGAGCATGTACATGGATATAATCGAACAAGAGTCGAGTCGTCTCATGTCCCAAATCCAGTACCGAAATCAGCTATGTGATCGGCCGCATAATCCTAAGTTTTATCCTAGAAATCATGCAAGGCCTATCCTTCAATTCAATAACCAAGCACATGTAAAGAACAAATTTTACTAATTATTTATTATTTCTATAATTTTCCATCAAAGTTAACATGTAAATAAAATTTAACTAAAATTTAGGATAAATCATAAAATAAGGGATTAACACTTAAACCCTAGTTCCTCGCTAATTGGTCCCAAAGCCCGATTGATCTTCCGGATGTGTAACAAAAATATAGAAAAACGGATAAGCTATACAAGCTCAGTAAGTTATTAACACCTCTAATATATGCATAAACATGTCAACAACCATTTGCAAATATATACAGTCATGCATCACACAATAACCAGCTCACAATAAAATAAAATGCAACATCACATTATATGCACATTCACATATAAACGACATGACTATGGATAAACAATCATTTACTTTAATCTCCTAGTCCCTCAGACTACCACGATCAGCTCGTGGCTAGCCCTGAAAGAGAATAAAATCCTGACTGCACATATCGTACATCGGTCATGTGCCAGTGAACACCCCACTGGAAGTCTGGAAGGAAACTAACTCTGATATCACACGAGAAAACATACATCCTCAGCATATGCCAACAACCATCACGCATAGCTAAAAACAAAAAAGCAATTAGCTCTTGATTACACATACCGCACATTGGTTATGTACCAGTGATCGCCTCGTTGGAGGCCTGAAAGGAGACTAGGTCCTCATGTGATTATAGTCGGACTAGAAAGCATCCACACCAACACAATGCATGCAACTCAATATAATATACTACACATATTTAATATTTCATAAATACATAATATATTTGGCATATAATACTAAAGGTCAAGATAACTTACTTGAAACTGATTCTATCAGGAGCACGCGACTCAACTCTAGATCCTCGATATTCCCATACTGATAAAGATTATGAAGACTCTGAAAATTTTCGGGAGTCAAGATGGCAACACAATTCAAACACAACTCCAAGAAACAATTGACCCAATTGAAGGTTTTTCCTTAGCAACCTCAGTCAACAGGATGCCCCCGGCGGTCTTATCTTTAGCTTCTGCAACTTTAATCAGAACCTTATCATTGAGTGGTTTTAGGTCTTTAACATCATCAATATAAAGAACACCTACAATGTCATCTTCCTTCAACAGAAGATGGTTGGTCCCATTAAATTCCAACTCCGTTCCCGCATACTTGGAGTATACAACCTGGTTACTAGCCTGAACATTGATATCTACTTTGTTCTACCTTCTCCAATAGCAACAACTTCACCTCCTTGAGGTTTTGACTGGGTTGTTGTTGGAAGCAATATACCCCCCTAGTTTTCTCCTCAGAAGACTTAATATTAACAAGTAATTTGTCTCCCAATGGCTTGATGGATATATATTTTGGGGCCACAACAGTGGCGGCCTTCACGGTGAGGCCACCGAAGCTCCTCTGGCCGAGCCCCACCCCGCATGCTCCCACCGAGGAAGGAATCCTAAACGACACCGGTATGAGGTGAAGCCCCTCGAATAACGATAGGCTCGTCATCCCCGCCACTCTAGACCCAAAGAACCGCATAGCCTCCATCAATGTACAAATTGATGGTCACCTTCCCAACGGATCCAGTGGTGGCCGCCATGGCCGGAAGAAGGAAGGCAGAGATGAGGAGGGGAAGAAGAAGGGTGGTGGGGAGGGAAAAGAATGCTGTCGCCATTGCCGGTGGAGGGGGGGATTTTAAAGAGAAGAACGATGGATCTCCTCGCCATACGGAACAGAAACTGGTTGATCGGAAGTCTTGCCCCTCCATGATGCTTCACCGGTGGACTTCGACTTCGGCATGGCCTTCCTTCCCCGATTTTCTGGTGGTTTCGGTGGTCCGATAAATAAGGGCTTCGTCCCCTATTTTTTTTTCTAGATACCGAACTGAAGTCGGCAAAGGCCGTCGACTTCAGCCCAACTGGCCTAATAGAAGCTGGGCTTCATATTTTCCCCTCCTATAAAAAAATTTCGACCTCGAGATTTTTAAAAAAAAAATCTAAGTCTTCCAAAATTCAAAGATACGTGACCCAAAACTCACATGATTTATTCTGTCCAAATTCAGTCATCCCAATAAGAGCCTCCATTCATCCATCATAATACACTTTAAATTAATCCTAATATCTTTAGTCCACCACACTTCCACTGCGTACTCTAATATAAATTATCAAATCCTCTAATTTCATTAGATAAATTTCTAACAGAGATACTACTTTACATTATAACCTTAACAAAATCCAACCTTCAAATAAAACAAGATCAAAATATTTAATCAAAATCTTAATTCTATCCCACTCTCACTAACTAGGTCATCTTAATCTTAAATATTTGCTTTGATACCACTCTGTCATGTCCCGAATCTAGCACCGAAATTAGCTACATGGCTGGCTGCACACCCTAGATTTTATACTAGAGATCATGCAAGGCCTATCCTTCAATTCAATAACCAAGTAGAGGTAAAGAATAAATTTCACTAATTATTTATTATTTCTAGAATTTTTCATCAAAGTTAACATGTAAATAAAATTCAACTAAAATTTTGGATAAATCATAAAATAAAGGATTAACACCTAAACCCTAGTTCCTCACTGATTAATCCTAAAATCCGATTGATCTTCCATATCTATAACAAAAATATAGAAAATCGGAGGATGAGCTATACAGGCTCAGTAAGTTATCAACACCTCTAATATATGCATAAATATGTCAACAACCATTTGCAAACATACACAAGTCATGCATCACAGAATAATCAGCTCACGATAAAATAAAATGCAATGTCACGTTATATGCACATTCACATACAAACGACATGACTATGGTAGCCAACCATTTACTTTACTCTCCTAGTCTCTCTGACTATGACCATGATTGGCCCATGACTAGCCCCGAAAGAGAATAGAATCCTGACTACACATATCGCACATCGGATATATACCAGTGATCACCCCACTGGAGGCCCGGAAAAAAACTAACTCTGATATCACATGAGAAAACATGCATCCTTGGCATGTGCCAGCAATTGCCACACATGGCTAAAAATAAAAAGGCAACTAGCTCCTGACTACACATACCGCACATCGATCATGCGCTAGTGATCACCCCACCAGAGGCCCGGAAGGAGACTAGGTCCTCGTGTGATCATAGTCGGACTAGAAAGCATCCACACCAACACAATACATGCAACCCAATACAATATACTACACATATTTAATATTTCATAAATACATAACATATTTGGCACATAATACCAGAGATCAAGATAACTTACTTGAAATTAATTTTATCAAGAGCACGCGACTCAACTCTAGATCCTCGATATTTTCATACTGATAAAGATCATGAAGACTCTGAAGATTTTGGGGAGTCAAGATAGCAACACGATTCAAACACAACTCCAAGAAACAACCGTCCCAATTGAAGGTTTTTCCTTGGAAACCTCAGTCAATAGGATGCCCCCGACGGTCTTATCTTCAGCTTCTATAACTTTAATCAGAACTCAATCATTAAGTGGCTTTAGGCTTTAACATCATCAGTATCAAGAATACCTACAATGTCATCTTCCTTCAATAGAAGATGGTTGGTCCCATTAAATTCCAACTCTATTCCCGCATACTTGGAGTATACAACCTGGTTACTAGCCTGAACACTAATATCTACTTTATTCTTGCCAATGGTTCTACCTTCTCCAATAGCAACAACTTCACCTCCTTGAGGTTTTGACTGGGCTATTGTTGGAAGCAATATATCCCCACTAGTTTTCTCCTCAGAAAACTTTATCTTAATAAGTAATCTATCTCCCGATGGCTTGATGGATGTATACTTTGGGGCCACGACAGTGGCGGCCTTCACGGTGAGGCCATCGAAGCTCCTCTGGCGGAGCCCCACCGTGCATGCTCCCATTAAGGAAGGAATCCTAAACGGCACCGACACAAGGCAAAGCCCCTCGAATAATGGCAGGCCCATCATCCCTGCCACTCTATGTTGGAAATATTTGTGGCTACCTATTTGCAAAGATCGAGTCTAGAGTTACCTCTATATCCTTAAGACAATTTTATCCTGTAAAGGTACTTACAGTGTATGATGATTGTCTCCCAAGATACAACGGTCTTCTTCTAGTGAAAGCAGAACTACTATTCACCAAAAAATCAAATCAGGAATGCTTTTCTCTCTTTTATATGCACATAGCTATACTCTGTTATTTAGAGTATGCGAATGTCTAAGAGACTTATTATGCACTATAGCTATACTCTGTTATTCAGAGTATGCGAATGCCTAAGACAAGGAAAAATAATTGGATGAAATGAATGAGGAACGATGACCTATTTATAGCCTTAAGGTGCCACTTGGAAGCAACCCTTTCAGATTTGATCAGAGGGAGTAACCAATGGCTTGATAAGACATTTCATAGTGAAATACGCCTTTCTTCAATCGTGATCTGAAGAACACGTGATCAATATGCCCATCGGAAGCCATGATACGCTGATTCGTACCGTGATTTGTAGATCATGCAATCAGCGCACTTTATAATATACCATTTCATGATCCGATGGCACTATCAATGCCTCTGGATACGTTGATCCATGAACGGACGTGTGATCAGTTATCTCAACTGATCTGTCGATCATCGCAATGCTTTGATCACTGTGATCATTCCATAATCAACCGTTGATCTCCATCATCGCAATCAATTGATGAACTTAGCCCAAGATCTTGATTCAATCAATCTAGACCGTTTGATCCATTTGATCAGAAAAAATTTAAAGGCTCCTCAAGCTCCTCTCGATGATGCGTACGTGCGAAGTGCAAAGTGCACCTACAAAGTGCCCATTGCATCTTTGTCACGCATGCACGCATGCACGTGGTGCTCGTGCGCGAGTGATGCTATGCATCACCCTCAAGCTCTCCATCTATGGTGAGCCTAAAAACAAGAGCAAGAAAAAAGATTTTCTTATAAAGAGCCTTAACTTTTCCTAACTTTTCATGTGGGACTAAAAGTTTTTATCCCAAAGGGTATTTTGGGTACCCCCAATTTTCATTCAATTTATAAGGTATTTTCTAACAATCCCCCACATTAATGGAAATTGAACTCAGATCATCAAAGATCACCAAAGGCAATTCCCCCACAAACATAGATTTTAAATATAAATAAATATACAGACACTTAAAGAGAGTAAATAGAATGAAGTTGTATCAGGATAGGTAGCTTGTGGCTTTGAACCTTCCTTTGTATTTTGTTATCGAGTTTACTTGCTAAAAGTGAACATGATGTCTTGAACTTTTCAGCGTTTGATGTAAACTAAAATAATCGAGCATTCCTTTTGATTCTCATGGTTGTGTTCATTTTGGTCCTGAACAACTCCTGGTTTCATGAGTGCTTTAGAGAATTAAAGCTTCTAAAATTTTCATAGAATTGACCCAGTTCATACTCACATAGATGATTCTTATTAAGAGTATCCTACTATACGTCACATGATATTCATGTTATAAGAATCATTAAAAGCTATGCTTATCCTAGTACCTTTAGCAGGTAGCACTGATTATCATAGAAATGAGTAGGAATTGACATCCTTAGTGCTTCGTTGACCTCTTTATAATTTATTTGTCTCTTTTGAACCTAGATCTTAGGATCTCCAATCAACTAGGTTGGGTATCCACTATGAAGATTAATTTATTATAGGCTTTAAACACATTCCTCTCAATAAATAATTTACTTGATCTCTCGGTAAACCTTTTGTTAGTGGATCCGCAAGGTTTTTCTTTGATTGAATATAGTCAATAGAGATTATTTCATTTTCAAGTAATTGCTTAATAGTATTATATCTGTGATGTATATGTCTAGACTTACCATTATACATCTTATTCTGTGCTCTGCGAATAGCTAATTGATTATCACAATGGATACATATTGTAGACACAGGTTTAAACTAACATGGAATATCCTCCAAAAAATTTCGAAACCATTTTGCTTCTTCTCTAGCTTTATCTAAACCTATAAACTCTGATTTCATAGTGGACCGAGCTATACAAGTTTTTTTTGAGGATTTCCATGATACTGCACCTCCTCTTAGGGTGAACACATATCCACTAGTAGATTTAGTATCTTCTAAAAAAGATATCTAGTTAGCATCACTATATCCTTCTAGTACAACTAGATTTTTGTATAATGTAATCCTGAATTTAGGGTATATCATAGATATCATAATACCCTTACTAGTGATATTCAATGATTTGGACCTGGATTACTAGTAAATCTACTTAACTTATTGATAGCATATGCTATGTCAGGATGGATGCAATTCATGATATATATTAAATACCAATTATACGTGAATATTCTAATTATGATATGGGTTGCCCAATATGCTTAGCAAGATGTAGATTAACATCTACAGGTATTTTAAGCGGACTGGTATCATATTTATTGAATTTATTTAATATTTTTTTAATATAATGAGATTGAGATAATATTATTCCTTTAGACTTTCTAATGATTTTAATCCCTAGTATAACATCTACGATACCCATATATTTCATATCAAAATATTTAATTAACATTTTCTTTGTTTGTTTAATCATATCAGTATCACCACCTATGATTAACAAATCATCCACGTATAAGTAGACTAAAGTATACCATTTAAGTAGGGTTTTGGCATATATACATTTATCACATTCATTAATTTTGAATCCATTAGACAACATGACATTGTCAAGTTTTATATGACATTGCTTAGGTGCTTGTTTTAATCCATATAAAGATTTAATAAGTCTGCACACCTTCTTTTCTTTGCTTGGAATGACAAAGCCTTCAGGTTGTTCCATAAAAATTTCTTCCTTTAATTCACCATTTAGAAAAGCTATTTTAATATCCATTTAATGTATTTCAAGATTATTAATGGCTGCAATAGCGTTTAACATTCTTATAGATATTATCTTTATTATAGGTGAATAAGTATCAAAGAAGTCTAGACCTTCTTTTTGTTTAAAGCCTTTAGTTATTAATCTGGCTTTATTCTTATCAATTGATCCATCAGCCTTTAACTTTTTCTTGAAAATCCATTGATATCCTAAAGGCTTCATACCTAATGGTAAATCTACCAATTCCCAAGTATGATTATGCATAATGGACTCGATTTTGCTATTAATAGCTTCTTGCCAAAATGGTGCTTCTGATATAGAAATTACCTCTTTGAATATTTGAGGTACATTTTCTATTATATACGTAACATAATTAGGACCAAAAGATTTTGTAACTTTAAGCCTCTTACTGCATTTAGGTTCATCTTCAGGATGTTTTTCCTGATGACTACTACTTGCCATATTATTATAAGTTCTTTTATTTGAACTTGTAATAGATATTTCTTTATAAGAAAATATCTCTTCAAAAAATGACACATTTCTTAATTCTATAATTATGTTTTTCTGTATATCAGATATATTTAATTTATATACAAGAAAGTGATATGCACTATTATTTTGTGCATAACCAATTAAAATACAATCAACAATTTTAGGTCCTATTTTGACCTTTTTGGGATCTGGAATAGCTACTTTAGCTAGACACTCCCATACTCTTAGATAATTATAAGAAGACTTTTTTCCTTTCCATAACTCATATGAAGTAATGTCCTTCCTTTTAAGGGGTATTTTATTAAGAATATGATTAGCCAAGAGAATAGCTTCTTTCCATAAATTTCATGGTGTAGCAGAATTTATCAACATGACATTCATCATTTCTTTCAATGTTCGATTTTTGCGTTCAGCAATTCTATTAGATTGAGATGAATAAGGAGCTGTAGTTTGATGAATAATGCCATGTTCTTGACAAAAGTCATTAAATGGAGCATCATATTCACCACCTCTATCACTCTTTATAGCCTTGATCTTTTTACCAAGCTGATTTTCAACCTCATTCTTATAACATTTAAATATATCTAAAGCCTCATCTTTAGACTTTAATAGATATACATAACAGTATCTAGTTGAATCATCAATAAATATTATAAAATACTTTTTATCTCTTCTAGATTGTACTGATTTTAAATCACATAGATCACTGTGAATCAAATCTAGAGGTTCGATATTCCTTTTTACTGAATGGAATGGTGTTTTAGTTAGCTTAGCTTCAACACATATTTCATACTTGTAATGTGGATCGATTTCATGATTAGGTAACAATTCTAAATTCATTAATTTTTGTAATAAATTAAGATTCACATGTCCTAATCTGTCATGCCATAAATAAGAGGAGTCAACCATATAAACAGAAGATGCGTTTATATTCTTTTCAAGATTGCAATGTACAGTCATTACATTCATCTTGAATAACCCATTATTCAAGTAACCTCTACCTAGAAAGATCCCCCTTTAGTAAGTACAAATTTATCAGACTCAAACACTATCCTAAATCCATGTTTGCTTAGGAGGGAGCCTAATACCAAATTCTTACGAATGTCAAGAACATGCAGTACATCTTTAGTAGAAGCTCTTTGCCAGATGTTATCTTCAGAATGATGTGGCCAAGTCCTTCTATCTTCGATGTAGTGGAGTTACCCATTAGCAGATTTCTACCTCTGATAGAAGTATATGATGAGAACATACTCTTATTAGAGCAGACATATCGAGTAGCTCCAGTATCAACATACCACTCATTTGGCTTATCAATCATATTTGCTTCGAATACAACTGCTGACAACATTATCTCTGACACTCCATGGGACAGGGTATCTTCAGTAATATTGACTTCCTTCTTTTTCTTTCCCTTAAAATGACAATCTTTGGATTTGTGGCCTAGTTTACCACAAATGAAGCACTTGCCTTTGAATTTCTTAGGATTGTCCTTCTTCTGTTTATAGCCTTCACCAGGAAACTTGCATTTCTTGTTGACCTTTCCTCCCATGAGGTTGGCCTTAGGCTTAGCACGATGTCCTCCTATCTTCTTGTCATGGCTCTTGTTGTCTTCCTTAATCTTCATGCGGATGATCGGATCTTCAAGTCTCATCTCCTTTCGCTTATGCTTCAGGTAGTTCTTGAAGTCCTTCCATGATGATGGTAGCTGTTTAATTATAGCAGCTACCTAGAATGACTTACTCAGAAACATTATTTCTGCACATGCAATATGATCTGCAGCTCTTGAACTTGCTCCATGACGGTTTTATAATCTACCATCTTGTAGTCAAGAACCTGCCAATCATAATTTTTTTATGACATGCATCCTCGATCTTGTACTTCTTATATAAGAATGCCCATAGCTTTTTTGCTGTACAGATACTACTGTCATATTGTACAGTATATTTTCCAATCCATTGAGGATGTAATTCTTGCATAGAAAGTCTGAGTGCTTCCATGCATCTACTGCAGTGACCACTTGCTTGTCGTTCTCTCCTTCCTTCAGGAATGGTGGATCTTCGTTGAGAACTCTGACCAGATTCAAAGTCGTTAGATAGAACATCATCTTCTGTTTCCATCTCTTGAAATCTATGCCGGTAAACTTCTCCGGCTTCTCCACTTAAATAGGTGCAGCCATTGTTGCCATCAGTTGAGCAACACTTCAGACATGAAAAATTATCTTAAGATTGTTGAAAATATTTATGGCTACCTATTTGAAAAGACCGAGTCTATAGTTACACTCTATGTTCTTAAGATAATTTTGTCCCGTAAAGGTGCTTACGGTGTATGACGATTGTCTTCCAAGATACAACGGTCTTCTTCTAGTAAAAGTAACACTACTATTCACCAGAAAATCGAATCAGGAATACTTTTCTCTCTTTTATATGTACTATAGCTATACTATGTTATTCAGAGTATGCAAATGCCTAAGAGACTTACTATGCACTATAGCTATACTGTGTTATTCAGAATATGCGAATGCCTAAGAGAAGGAAAGAAAATTGGATAAAATGAATGAGGAACGATGACCTATTTATAGCCTTAAGGTTTATCTTGGAAGCAACCCTTTCAGATTTGATCGGAGGGAATAATCGATGTCTTGATAAGTCGTTTCGTAGTGAAATATCTTTAACCGTGATCTGAAGAACATGCAATCAATACACCCATCGGAAGCCATGATACACTGATTCGTATCATGATCTATAGATCATGTGATTAGTGCTCTTCTCAATATGCCATTTCATGATCCAATGGCACTATCAATGCCTCTGGATACGTTGATTCGTGAACGAACGCATCATCAGTTGTCTTAATTGATCTACCGATTATCGCAATGCTTTGATCGCTACGATCATTCCACAATCAACCATTGATCTCTATTATCGTGATCAACTGATGAACTTAACCCATGATCTTGATTCAATCAAACTCGACCGTCTGATCTGTTTGATCAGAAAAAATTTAAAGGCTCCTCAAGATGATACGTATGTGTGAAGTACAAAGTGCGCCTACAAAGTGCCCAATACGTCCTTGTCACCCGTTGCACAAGCTCATGCACGTGCACGGGTGATGCTATGCATCACCCTCAAACTCTCTACCTATGGTGATCCTAAAAGCAAGAGCAAGGAAAAAGGTTTTCTTATAAAGAGCCTTAACTTTTTCAAACTTTTCATATGGGACTAAAAGTTCCTATCCTAAAGGATATTTTGGGTACCCTCAATTTCCATTCAATTTATAAGGTATTTTCTAACACTCCAGACCCAAAAAATCGCATAGCCTCCATCAATGTACAGATCGATGGTCACCTGCCCAACGGATCCAGTGACAGCCACCACGACCGGAAGAAGGAAGGCAGAGACGAGGAGGGGAAGAAGAAGAGAGGTGGGGAGGGGGAAGAATGGTGCCGCCGTCGCCAGTGGAGGGGGAGGGGATTTTAAAGAGAATGATGGATCTCCTTGCCATTCAAAATAGAAACTGGTTGATCATAAGTCCTGCCCCTCCATGATGCTTCACCGGTGGACTTCTACTCCCGCACAACCTCCCTTTTCCAATTTTCTGGTGGTTTCGGTGGTCCGATAAATAGGGGATCCGTCCCCTTTTTTTTCTAGATACTAAACTGAAGTCAGTAAAGGCCACCGACTTCAGCCTAACTGGCCTAATAAAAGCTGGGCTTCACAAGTAGTCACCACAAGCTTTGGCATCCTGATACTAAATTTCCATACGCGTTCATGTGCAAGTATTGCAGGGTAAGAGAATTTTCATTTATAATAGGTTCCATTAGATAACCTTGATCAATCAAGTCATAAATGGTGCATATATATATATATGTGTGTGTGTGTGTGTGTGTGTGTGTGTGTGTGTGTGTGTGTGTGTGGAAGCCCATCATATGTTGGTGACATTTTTCATTGGCCAAGCTGGTCCAACTTGCAGCATGAGGTAGTGTTGCCGCTGGATCTCCCGGACTGGGCTCTCTCGACTGGGCTGGCTGGAGTGCACATCTCTCAGTTCTTGCATAAAAGGTTCCACGAGCTAGTGGTGTTCCTGCGGGGGACACTTCGATGGCTAAGTCAGTGGGAGACTTGGAGCAACAGAATGGAGAGATCGCAAAGAGATAGCTCGTGAGGAAGGAAGAGCCTACTTACCTCGGGATCCCCCTTTTACCTTATATAGGAGCGGAACTTTACCGAAATCTGTTAGGGGCTAGGCTAGAAATGGTCGATTTGCTCTTAGAAGAATCATGGTAGTGGCTAGGTGGCACCAGGGCGGAGTGGCGTCATGGGATCTACATAGTAGTGGCGCTAAGATGTCAGGAATTTGTTGTAACATAATTATGGAACCAGTTGGAAGGGGCCTCTGAGGCCTCCAGGCCATCCTTGGAGTGGTCTATTTTGGACCAATATGGGCCTGGCTGAAGTGGGTCGGTCGGACCCCTGGTGGATCGATTAGACCCTTAGTGGATCGATAGGGCCTCTGGTGGGTCGGTCAGACCAGGCTGAAGGGTCGTCAACTCCTGTTTGGTTCGGAGGGAGGCTGGTTGTGTATAATAGTTGCCCCCCTTACTCTTGGCCTTCAGGAGGACTTGTAGGTTTGAAGGATGAGAGCATCATTCTTGCATTGAATGCATTCATCCTTGAGAAAATTGCATATCTGATCAGGTGTGATGCGTCTGGTCATTCCCCACTCCAGAAGCTTGCACCTGGGATAGGTGTCGACCTCGCATTGAAAGTGGAGGGAGCGATAGTTAATGCATAAGGGGTGCAATGAAGAGCGACCAACCCGGACCGCTTGGCCGTCGGGATTTCGAAGGCGATTTGAGTGATGTGGCGACATCTAGGTGGTTGGTGCCGCACTAGGGATGACCCATCCATCGCTAATCCAGTGATCACGTGGATCACAACCAGACTGTGCTTCCTTTCATCGCATCGGCTTCTGCTGCATGGGGAGTTGTACTGCTTGATGTCTAGGTCATGGCGTTCGAGGAATGGTGATAACCGCTTCTTTCAAGGGCTATAAAAGAGGACATTGAGACTGTGGGCGAAGCTTTAGCCGCATTCACCCTTGGAGAGAGATCGCCCTTGAAGAGAGATTTCGGCTCGCTCCAACGTCTTCAACCTTTTAGGAAACCCAGTCCTTAGGTCAGTTCTTCTTCCCTCCAAGCCCCGTAGCAATGGCCTTTGGTAGTCGGAGCTCTAGCCGTATGATAGAGGGACTAGGTCCCATCCAGGTCCAATCTAAGCTAGTGCGGTATCAGGTAGAGGTCTTTAGAGTTAGGTTCAATATCCCTTCCACCCTGCATCTCACCATCCCAGATCAAGAAGGGAGGGTGATCTGGCTACTAAGCCTGGGAGCCCTCCCGGTATATGAGGATCACTTGAAGGCCAGCCTTCGATTTCTCCTGTGCGACTTCTTCATCCAGGTCTTCAACCTGTATCGAGTCACCCCTGCGCAGCTAACCTGAATAGTATTCAGGCCACCAGTTGCTTCGTGGTCTTGTGCCAGAGGGTTGGAGTAGAACCTAGGACTTTCCTCTTTGTAAACTTTTTTATCCTGAAGAATGACTTCCGAAGCAAGGAGTGGTGGGTGTTCAACCCCCATCCCGGGTGAAAGATAATCGGAGGTCTTCCGTCGACCATTCATGGGTGGAAGTCAAAGTTCTTCTTCGTACATAGTCTTCAACCTTGGGGCTTTAACCCGTCATGCGGGGAACCGAGGCCGACAGCTAACGGAGGGAAGGCGGTCTTGACGGCCGACTAAGCCGACTTCAACAAGTTAGAGGCAGTCGATATCACAATGGTGAAGGAGCTACTTTGGGATGACAGCCTTTGCTCGACCGGAGTTAGCTGTCATGAACACTTAGGTAGGGTAGAAATCACTGTCGTCAAACTTTTTGTTCCGTCGACTATATTCCTTCCTTACTCTGATCTTGTTCTTATAACAAGAGAAAAAATGAAGCCCAACTGTGTAAGGATAGCAGAGCAGGTAGCGAGGAAGAGGGCCACCCAATCTGTGGAGCCGACCACGGGCAAACAGAAGAAATGGCAAGTGGAACAACAGCCTGCGATCATCGTGGCATCGGGCTCCGACGAGGACAATATGCCCTTATCGGAGCGGTTGGTGGCAAAAGTGTCGGGACCTCTGCCTACAGTCGGGGAGTCAGCCATCAAATCGGAGCCGAACCCATCAGAGCCGACCGAGGTGGGGATAGCCCTGGCCTCACCATCGATCGAGCGGACGGAGGTGGCCCACCCTGTATATGAGAAGAAAGGGGTGGCTAAAGGGGTAGAGGCTGAAAAAGTCAGCTACGACACCTTCCAGCATTGTCACGCTCTTCACAACCCCCGATAGGCCAGAGACCTACTATAGGGGGCCATCACCCAGGCTGACTGGGAGGAGTCGAGCAAGCGCAAGTTGCACGAGGTGGCAAGAGGCGCCTATCTTAGTCTGATGAAGGTACTTTTGTCGTCCCTTCATTTTTTTCATCCTTCTTTTCTTTTCTTGTGCATGATTAATATGTTCCGTTGCTTGTAGCTCCTTCACGAGATCTCGATGATGGACGAAGGCCTTGATGAGATGGCCCACGCAATAGAGGCCTCGACTAGGGAGGCCGAAGGACTGAAGGCGACCAAGGCAATGGCAATGGCATCATAGAAGGCTGCAGAGGAGAGGCTTTCGGCCAATTTGGTTGAAGACGAATATTTGAAGAAGCAGGCAAAGGGCCTGCAAACCCAGTTGGCCGAGCGGGAGGCCAAGCTGAAGAAGAAGAAGGAAAAGGTCAGGTCTTTAATCCATCAGCTATCTGATGAGGTGGAGCGATCCATCGATATGGAAAGGAGTGCACGATCTCGCAAGGCATTGGCGATGAGGTACCTGACCGAACTGAAAGAGGCGAAGGAACTAGCGGCAGAGTAGGTCCGCGATGCCATGACAGAATACAAGGCTTCAACTGACTTCAATGATGAGATGGAGGAGGATGGGATGGCGAGCTATGAATACGACTTCGACGACTGCTTGAAGAAGGTGGTTAAAGCTTTCCCGAAGCTTGACATGTACTCAATACAACTGATGCACCCGCTGGAAGAAAAAGAGGGCCCAGCTGACACCAGGGCCGACGCCCCAACCACTGCTGATGCGGGATCGACGAATGCCTTGGTCGAGGCTTCGGATACTGCACGAGAGGCCGAAGCCAAAGCTCCTTCGACGAGTGGGAAGGATCTCCCTCTTTTGTAAATACTTGGCAAGACTTAAGATCAACTATAAAAGTCTGCCCATATCTTGTACAAAATTTTTTGGTTAATGAAATGACATCTTGATATTCATCTTTTATTTTATCTTGTTTTTTTTTTCGATGGGCTATTCTTGCCTCTTATCGCTGTCCAACGGCCCTTTCTGGGGTTGCCGAGTATCCCATTGGCTTTTAACTTAGCCATTTATAAGAAATATTTTTAAGTATCGAGAGGTCGGCCTAGTCCGAACTCATCTCCTTTAGAAATATTTCTAAGAGATCTTCGAACTAGCTATTTGTAGGAGAATACCTTACGTGTTTAAGGATCCCACAAAGTGCTTTCCAATCGTGGTCGGATTTGAGTTGGCTGTGCTAGAGCCTTTGCCAATCGAGATTGGACTTGAGTGGGCTGCACTAGAGCCTTTGACGATCAAGGTTGGACTTGAGTGGGTTGCACTAGAGCCTTTGTCGATCGAGGTCAGACTTGAGTGGGCTGCACTAGAGCCTTTGTCGATCGAGATCGGACTTGAGTGGGCTGCACTAGAGCCTTTGCCGATCGAGGTCGGACTTGAGTGGGCTGCACTAGAGCCTTTGCTGATCGAGATCGGACTTGAGTGGGCTGCACTAGAGCCTTTGCCGATCAAGGTCGGACTTGAGTGTGCTGCACTGAACCTTTGCCGATCGAGGTCGGACTTCTTTGTAGAGTAAATTGCTGCCTTTATTGATAATGTTTGTAAAGGTTATCTACATTCCAAAGACGTGCCACTTGTCGTCTATCTAAATGCTCGAGTCAGTAAGTTTTGGCCCAGATCACTTCGACTACCTGATAGGGGCCTTCCCAGTTGGGGGAGAGCTTTTCTTGTTCAATTGGCCTAGATATCTCTGACCTCCGCAAAACCAGGTCTTTGACCCGAAAGCTTCGAGCATTGACTCGAGAATTGTAATATATGGTCATTCTTTGATGATAGGTCACCATCCTCCGGTCTGCTTGGAGTCGAGTCTCCACGAGCAAGTCAAGGTCAGCCCTTCTCTGCTCAGAAATGGCTGGTTCGGTGAAATGTTCAATCCGGAGGGACTGCAAGGAGACTTCCACTGGTATGACCGCCTCATTCTCGTAGGTGAGATTGAATGAAGTTTCTCCAATCGCCGTGCGGGAGGTAGTTCGATAGGCCCAGAGTACCGAGTGGAGTTCTTTGGCCCATAGTCCTTTGGTATCATTCAGTCGGGTCTTCAGGCCATGAGGATCGTCCGATTGATGACTTCGACCTCCCCGTTGGATTGGGGGTATCCGACTGAAGTCAACCAGTGAGAGATGTGATACTACTGGCAGAAATTCTAGAACTTCAGGTTATCGAATTGTCTCCCGTTATCGGTGATGACTGCCTGCGGTATGTCGAACCGATAAATGATGTAGTTTTAGATGAAGGTCTCCACCTTGGCTTCGATAATCTGTGCCAGTGGTTCAGCTTCCACCCACTTGATGAAGTAGTCGATGGCTACGATTGGGAACTTCTGTTATCCGGATGCTGGGAGAAATGGCCTGAGGATGTCCATTCCTCATTGTACGAATGGCCAGGGGACGATCAGCGGGGTTAGCTGACCAGCTGGTCGCCTTTGAACATTGGAGTACCTCTGGCATGCGTCACACCTTTTAATAAAGTCAGCAGCATCCTTCTGGATGGTTGGCCAGTAATAGCCCTGCCGGATAATCTTGTAAGCCAAGGATCTACCTTCCAGGTGGTCGTCGCATATGCCTTCATGCACTTCTCTAAGTGCGTAATCGGCGTCTGATGGTCCTAGGCACTTGAGCAGTGGTTGCGTAAATGATCACTTGTAGAGGGTCCCTCCGAGGACGATATACTTTGAGGCCGTCCAGCACACACGCTTGGTTTCGGCCCTATCTTTTGGCAGGGTTCCTTTATTGAAGAATGCAATGATGGGATCCATCCAACAAGCCTCTTGTTCCACTTGATAGATTTTCGATATCTCTTCAGCAATGCTTGGGCTTTGTAGATGCTCCACGAAAGCCCGGTCGAGGGATCAGTGACAGCAGTGGCCAGCCGTGACAAGGTGTCCACCCGAGAATTTTGCACCCGGGGTATGTGGATGATCTCAAAAAACTTGAGTCAAGCCACAAGGCTTTGCACTTTACTCAAGTACTTGGCCAGGGTTGGATCTCTCACCTCGAATTCACCTCTCACCTGGTTGACTACCAGTTGAGAATTCGAGAAGGCTTTGATCCGTCTGATGCCTAGTTCATCAGCTATCCTCAGTCCCGCGATGAGGGCTTCATAATATGTCTAGTTATTTGATACTTGGAATGCAAAACGCAGGGCATATTCCAGGCTTTGTCTGTTGGGGTTGGCCAGGATTAATCCTACTCCACAACCAGCAAGGTTAGACGCCCCGTTCACATGGAGTGTTCAAGTGGTGTCTGACCCTTCAGTAATATCATCCTCAGGTGTGTCGACTATTTGCAGAGGTGTCTCCTGTCTCCAGGTACACTCTACTATGAAGTCGACGATCGCCTGAGCCTTCATGGCTGACCGAGGCTAGAAGGAGATGTCAAATTCACCAAGCTTGATGGCCCACTTAGCGAGCCAACCCAAGGTATCGGGACTCCTAAGGATTGCCTTGAGAGGTTAATCGATCAGGACGATGATTGGATGTGCCTAAAACTAGGGTCACAATCGCTTGGCCGCTTGAATTAGGGAGTAGACAAGCTTCTGCATCTTATGATACCTTGTTTTGGCATTGTGGAGTACCTTGCTGATGTAATAGACCGGTCTTTGCTGGTTGTTCTTCCCAATCTGGACAAGGATGGAGCTCACAGCCTCATCCGATGCTGATAGGTACAAATACAAGGACTCTCATTCCACAGGCTTAGCAAGTAAGGGGGAGTCTTCAGATATGCCTTTAGTGCTTCGAAGGCCGACTGACATTTGTCGATCCAATGGAAGCGATCCGACTGTCGCAGTGTTTTAAAGAAAGGGAGACACCTTTCAACTGACCTAGAAATGAAGTGACTAAGAGAGGCTATCCGACCTGTGGTTCTTGCACTTGCTTCTTGTTGATTGGATGCCCCATGTCGATGACGGCCTTGATTTTATCTGGATTGACCTCAATTCCTTGCTGGGTGACCAAAAAGTCAAGGAATTTTTTCGATGTCACCCCGAAGGTACACTTGGTCGGGTTCAGTTTCATCTGGTAACATCTCAGGGTATCGAAAGATTCTTTTAGATCCTTGATGTGGTCAACTCTCCGAAGGCTCTTGACTATCATGTCGTCAACATATGCCTCCATGTTTCTTCCAAGTTGCTCTTCGATGACCCTGTTGATCAGCCTCTAAAAAGTGGCTACGATGTTCTTTAGGCCGAAGGGCATTATTTTATAGCAGTACAGCCCTTTATTAGTGATAAAGGCTATCTTCTCCTCATCTTCCGGATCCATGCTAATCTGGTTGTACCCGAAGAAGGCATCCATGAAGCTCAGAAGCTGGTGACCGATAACGATGTCCACCAGTTGATCGATCTTTGGTAAAGGAAAGCTATCCTTCGGGTAAGCTTTGTTGAGATCGGTGTAGTCCACACATATCATCCACTTTCGCTGGCTTTCCTCACCATCACGATATTCATCAGCCAGTTGGGGTAGTGGGCTTCTCTGATGAAGCCAGCTTCGAAGAGCTTCTTGACCTCCTCATCAATCGCCCTCTATCTCTCAGGGGCGAAGTTCCTCTTCTTCTGTCGGACAGGCTTGCAGGTAGGATCCACCTTAAGTCGATGGGTTATGACTTTCGACGGGATGCCTAGCATGTCTGACCCGACCAGGTAAAGACGTCGGCATTGTCCCGTAAGAAGCTGACTAGCTTCGATTTGGCCTCCTCGCTGAGCGTGCTCCTAATCTGTAGGACCCTAGTAGGATCGTCCTCCCTAAGGGGTATGAATAGGATCCTCTCGACCGGTTCTCCATAGTAGTCAATTTTGGCCCTGTGATCAAGTTGTTCCAAGGTGGAATGGTCTCCCGATTGCCTGTCTTGAATGGTCAAACACTGTCTGGCCATCCTGCGATCCCCTCTCATCTCTCCGACCCTGTTCCGAGTCAAAAATTTTGTCAACAAGTGGTAAGTAGACATAATGGCTCAGAATTTATTCAGGACCAGTCACCCCAAAATGGCATTGTAAGCAAATGTCATCCGAATGACCACAAAATTGATAGGGATGGTCTTTTGACAATGCTTTGATCCAATGATTATGGGTAGAGTTATTTCTCCTTCTACACCAACGGAGTTCCCTTCGAACCTAGTTAACGATATTAGAGATTCTTGCAGCCTGGTTCTAGGCAGGTTCATTCTGACAAAGGCATCATACAACAAAACTTCAGTAGAGCTTCCATTATCAATGAGGATCATCCTTACATCATAGTTGGCAAATACTGCTGACACAACAACAGGATCATTCCCAAAGACCTGGGTCTCTCGGAGGTCTTTGTCAGAGAAACTAATTACATTAGAACCCCGAGGCCTCTTCAAGATGTCATGACCTTCTTCATCCCTCCAGTCAGATCGGCAGTGGAGCATGCCAACATTTCCGTCAGTGGGCCATTGGTTGGGCTGCTCTATTTCCTCCGGGGGGTTTTTGGTGATGGAAGTTTCAACCCGGCTCCTTTGGGGTCGGACGTACTTGTGCAAATACCCCCGCCTGATCAAGTCTTCGATCGCATCCTTCAGCTAGAGGCAATCCTCTGTACTGTGCCCGTGGTCATGGTGAAATCGGCAGTACTTGTCCTTGTTCATTGATGCGGAGGGGCTTTTCATCGGGTGAGGCCTTTGTAGGAAGGTCTCGTTCTCTATCTCCATAAGGATTTTCTCTCTCGGAAGGAAGAGAGGTATGTAAGTCTCAAACCAACTAGGGAAGTCCTTCAACTTAGAGTTGCGGCGTCGGGCCGAGTTGGTGCCATCGCTGGGAGGTCAGACTTCGGGAACCCTATCACTCCTCCTCTTGGGAGCCGACCTCCCTTCAGCCTAGCATCAGCTCGTTGCTTGTTCTTCTGCCAAGGCATATTTTTGAGCCTATGCCAGTAGTTCAGAGTAGCTTGTCAATAACTTTTTGTCCAGTGAGAAAGAGAGCCTGGACGATCGTAGCCCCCTCTTGAAGGCCGACATAGCTACTACTCATTAAGGTCCAGGATCTCCATGATCGCCGAGTTAAATCGGACCATGTAATCCTGGAGGGTTTCTCCTTCCTTCTGCTGCACGAGGAAGAAGCAATCCGTGTTCCTCGGCGTCTGACTACAGGTCCTAAAATGGAACAAAAATAATTTTTTCAGCAAGAAAATGAATGGATCGTACCTGGTCGAATAACGGAGAATCACAATCGAGCCGCCTTCTTGAGTGTCGCGGGGAAGGCGAGGTAGTGGAGGGCATCGGAGGTGCCCTGTATCATCATGTGAGCCTTATAAGTACCTAGATGATCCAAAAGGTCGGTGGTGCCATCGTAGGCGTCCACCTGGAGGATCTTGAAGTGACGGGGGATAGCTTCCCCCATAATTCTGGCGGAGAATGGTGGGCGAGAGTCGTATGCCATCGCTTCTCCTTTTTGCTGGTCGATCAGTTCGACAATTTGCTCCTCCATGCGTTGGAGCTTGCTAGTGTAGTCCCTCGGGCCTCCATCATGTCGCTGGTCATCGTCGGAGACCGAATCCGCTAAAGAGTGTGAGATGGACCTCACTCTTTTTTCGTCGGCATGAGTCCTCTGCGACCTCCGGGGCTCCGAGGTTGTGTGGGAGCAGAGTCGAGGGACTCCTTGCTGTCGACTTCCCTCAGCAGTAGGTCGATGACTAGTTCTGGATGCCGCGAGCGGCCGCTGTCCGTCGTTGGCCGCGTCTTGGAGGTTTTGAACCGCGATGACAAGAGTGTCGATGTGGTTCAGAAGGGTCTGGAACTGCTGTTGTCCCAGGGTGATGGTAGGCTGGGCGGCATCGTTCTCCCTGAGAGGTTCTCCCGAGCTTGTATGGGAGCGGCCTCTCCTGTTGGAGATATTCTGAGCTCTTCCTTTCACCATCGTTTTGTCTAACGATGGATCCCTCTTTTTGAAGAAAGAACACAAGGGCGAAGGTTGCGGCCCTTCCTCTAGCGCCAATCTGTTACCGCTGGATCTCCCGGACCGGGCTGGCTGGAGTGTGCATCTCCCAGTCCTTCAAAAAGGTCCCACGGGCCGGTGGTGTTCCGGCGGGGGACATTCCGATGGCTAAGTCAGTGAGAAACTTGGAGCAACAGAATTGAGGGATCGCAAAGAGATAGCTCGTGGGGAAGGAAGAGCCTGCTTACCTCGGGGTCTCCATTTTACCTTATATAGGTACGGAACTTTACCAAAATCTGTTAGGGACTAGGCTGGAAATGGCCGATTTGTTCTTAGAAGAATCTTGGTAGTGGCCAGGTGGCACCAGGATGGAGTGGCATCGTAGGATCTACAGAGTAATGGCACTGAGATGTCAGGAATTTGTCGTAACAGAATTCTGATACCAACTAGAAGGGACCTCTGGGACTTTCGGGTTGTCCTTGGAGCGGCCCGTTTTGAACCAATATGGGCCTAACTGAAGTGGGTCGATCGGACCTCTGGTAGGTCGGTCGGTCGATCCCCTGGAAGATCGGTCGAATCCCTGTGGGATCGATCAGGCCTCCAGTGGGTCGGTCGGATCAGGCTAAAGGGCTATCGGCTCCGATTTAATTCGAAGGGAGACCGTTTGTGTATAACAAGTAGAATCATTGGTACACATTTGAACCAAGTAACAAGACAGCATCCACAAAACAAGTGCTTTCTTAGGAAGCAACATGCAATTACTTGGCCTTAATGACAATTGTAACAGTTTTTTTTTTTTCCATTTAATTATAAAAATTAATTATAACTACATTTCAGGCAAGAAATGTACTTCGAGGCGTTTGCGATCACTAAATTCCCCTACTTTCTCACCTCTGTATTTTATTCTTAACAATACCCCACTTATTACAAAAATCACTTGTCACACTCAGCCATTAGGCATGGACGTAACCAAAATAAAAATAGACCCACAAGAACTATAAAGCAAGAGCACCAGTGACCACGTAGTGCAGCTCTAACTTCTTAACCCAGAGCCAATTAAGGAGCTCCCTTTGGGAATACTTAGTACGAGGAGAAGATCACCTCCAAGGATAGAAAAAGAGGAGCACGTTGGGAGCCCCCAGGAGCCCATTTTGGAAATACCCAAGAGTTTTACAGCAGAAGACAGAGGGAGAAGAAGAAGGAGAGAAGAGGAGAAGAGACGAGAGCGGGAGGCCCCACCTGGTGGGACCCGGAAGGGAATTCCAATGGGGAGTAACAAGGGAAGCAGGGGACTACAGGGTTGGGCGGTGGTGGAGGGCAGTTGCCCACCGCAGTGCCGCCGCCGGAGGAGGAAGGAGGAGGAGGAGAGACTTCCACATCCGGCTGCGACGGCGGCGGAGGGGAGTAGTAGTAAACGTCTGCAGGAGGGGACGGCGGTGGAGGGCACTCGGTGGAGGGTTCCGGCGGAGGCGGAGACGGTGGCGGAGGCGATGGAGGAGGAGGGGAGGAGGGGAGGGGCTGGCAGGGGTTGCCACAGGAGGCGCACGCGGTGCAGGGCGCCCCGTCCGGGGGAGGCGGGGCGGTGGCCCACGGGTCCTCGTCTTTGATCACGCCCGTCGCTGACGAGATCGACGGCGAAGAGGCGACCAGGAAGAGGAGGAGAAGGAGACGACGGAGGAGCGACGTTGAGTACCCGGAAGGTGTCGCCATCGCGGAGGGATCAGAGGAATCGGAGCCCGTCGTGCTCGTTTATTATACGAGCACGTTGGAGTCCGGTCACCGCGGTCTTAGCGGGATAATAAATTATTAAAATAATGAATACGTTTGGGAGGATGTAATAAAGGTGACACGTGTAGGTTCTTTTTTATTTATTTAGTATTTACTCTTGGGCCGCGTTAACGTGCGGGCGCAGCGACTGGCACGTGTTGAGACGCCCCGAGGCCGGGTTGGCACCTGCGAGATGCTTCTGACTTCGCCGTTTCCGAAGGGGGATTTTGAGTGATCCAAGAGAAAGGTAGGGTTCAAGTTATGCGATGAAGGGGTTGAGCGGATGAGGCGACGGTTAGGGGGGAACGGTGCTGGTACAGCAGATGTTTCCGAAGGGGGATTTTGAGTGATCCAAGAGAAAGGTAGGGTTCAAGTTATGCGATGAAGGGGTTGAGCGGATGAGGCGACGGTTAGGGGGGAACGGTGCTGGTACAGCAGATGAGGGTGGACATCCAAAGCATTGGTGGGGGGGGGGGGCGGGGGGTGTGTGGAGGGATGTGAACCCGGGATGATGGACTCCAATCTAAACCTTCATTTGCACTGAATTAAAAAAAAAAAATTTGAAGGATAGATGAGGATGTATTTAATAAAACATGGGAGGATCTATTTGATACCGGAAGAACGTAAAGGAAAATGAATAACATTTATTTAACATTTTTATTAAATTATTTTTAAAATATTATTATTATCAATTTATAATATTTATTTATGTTAAAGAAATAAGTAATATATAAATTTATAATATTTATAATTTATAATTATATAAATATTTTATTTTAATAATTTAATTTATCTATTTAGATTAATTATATAAATATATAATTTATTTATAATTTAATTTAAATCTTTAATAAATTATATATATTTAATGATAATATAGTAAACATAAATAGAAAAATAAAAAATATTTTTAATTATTTAATTATAATTATAGCAAGTATGTACTAAAATTAAAATGGTAAGTAATAAAAATTAATTTTATAGAATTAACAGTATAGATAAAATAAAAAATATATAAAAATAAGATAAATAAAAAAATGAAGAAGTGTTATAATTTTATGAAAAAATTAATGATGAATAATTTTGACAATCAAAAATCTATCTTCCATATGTTGTATTCATTCATTCTGGCATCTTCCTAATTTGAGAGAGTGCAAATTAATGAGCCAAAATGAATGGATAATCTCTCCTTTATCATCCACTTTGCCTAAAATTTTTGATTCAAACGATTGATGGAGGCCATTCATCCTTCTAATCTTATGGATCCTCCCTTTCATAATTCCAACCAAAGAATGATAGGATATGCTTTGAGAGTTATGTAGTGGATGGCCAAAATATTGATTTCTTACACAAAAAAGATCAGATCCTCGGGTTAATATGGTAATGATACAATGGAATGACTAGTAACATCAACAAAAAAAATTAATAATAATGTCATAGTTTGTCTTGGCTGCTTCGACTATATCCGGAGGTTGATACAACCAAGATGGTCGTGACATACCAGGCCAAAGCATCAATTCCTCCAGATATCTTAGATCCCTGTTTTTTTTTTTGGTAAAACATTGCATTCAGATTATGGTCTAACATGAATATAACCAAGAAAGTCAAAAAGTACAATATCACGTAAGAATCTCGGGGTTTGTTCCAGGTCAGTCCACATAACAAAACCCGAATGATGAGCGACATAGAAGACAATCCAGTTAGCGACCGAGTTAGTCTCATAATATACATGTCTGATAATAGATATCTTGGATCCCTATTTCATGTTGGAGTGGTAAACCATTGATGGTCTCATCCTTTTTGGCAGGAATTGAATCCTTGGTCACACTTATATTGAGGATATTCAGAATATTCTGTTCCATGGTCTGTATAGCAACAGAGTTGACTTGAGAGACCTTTGTTTATCTTGGTGGGTGGATTCATTTACGAGTTATACAATATCCAAAGGAGGCTTCAAATATGGCAGCTCCTGCACAAGTGAATGTGCGAGATGCCTATATTGTTTAGCTTTGCTGGACTGCATGCAATTTTCACAATTTTAAGGGCAAATTTTTGGGATCATACCTAGGTGCAAGAAAAAATTATTTTCCACACTGCATGGGTCAATATGACCCTGCACCATATCAATCACCTCGTCTCCTTTTTTTTTACGAACCAATTATGAAGACAAGTGCAAGGTAAATGGAGCCTACAAAAAGGTGATGAGATAATTGGTACAGTGTAGGTGCATGGCTATGTGATGCATATGGAATAGGATATAATTTGCCGAGTGCAAGAGTAATAACGATGTCCATAATGTCACCACTCTCTTTCATTTCCATTTAACCCGGCCGTGACTCTCTTCCTACACCTTTTTCGTTCGGGATCATGGTGGACTTCCCGTAGCCATGGGGTCAAGTTCCATTCCTGCTCAATCTGACCCTATGGCTAAACTTACTGCTGCTTATGAGGGATTTTTTTTTTTTTTTTTTGGGTTAAAAGTGCATAGCTTTCATTCAATGAAAAATGTAGCAGTACATTAACAAAAGTAGGACCTGGAATACACAGACCAAAAAAAAAAAGGGTGGGGGGGCAAACCAAGCAGCAGAAAAAATTGAAGGGAAGGGTTCAAAGGCAGTGATGAGAAGGACCATTTGAAGGTGTCCAGTTAACCAAAACCCTGAAGCTGTATCGAGGATGAAGATGCCTATGGACAGAAACCCAGATGCAGAAGAATATGAAAACAGGAGAGAAACTACGTAGAAGTGAAATAAAAGTAGAGCTATTGAGAACACCACAAAGCCAGTGATACTTGTAGAAAAGTCCAGTAGCCCCGAAGTGACGAAGAGGAATAAGACCGAACAGCAGCCCCCGTTTACGGAAAAATGTTAAAAACCTGGTGAGGGGGTTGAAGTTTGCTATTCACTCCCTTCAGCTTGACGACGTTATACTCTTTTCTATCTCTACCTATGTCAAAGATTTCAGGGCTACCAAATAATCAACTGACATCTAGGAACATATTAGTTTGTATTGTCCAAGAATATATAAGCTGAATTTTTCATTGGAGCAATGACTTCAGGATAGAAATTGTGGCTTGGTTTTCTGCAACAAAGGTAGCATTTGCAAGGATTTGCTACCCGATCTCTTTCTGTGTGGTGGGTCCTCTTCCTGACTACAATAGAGCAAAGCCAGACGCAGAAACCCATTAACCATAGCCATGGTTGGAGATAGAGGTGGGACAATGCACATAGGATAACACGTTTCACGCACTGTTAGTCCATCGGCCATTGTTGGAGAGAGAGAGAGAGAGAGAGAGAGAGAGGTGGGGCAATGCTTGAATTGTTCAAATAAAGTTTACAAGGTGAATTCTTACAACTGACCTGAACATAATGGCACAGGTGGGGCTCATTAACCATTGTATCTACAAAGATTTTTCTGTACGACATATTTCATAGCTACGACTATTTTGTGTGAAGGTAAGAATATACATCACATCTTTATATTGCAAATGGCCTGAGTATCGTAACAAGGAAACCATGTCAATGGCTGATGAAGATTCACGCGAGTTTGTAGCTTCTGTGGTACATGTTCTTGCAGTGAAGGCCACCAAAAGACCTGAGAAGCCAACTGGAGGTACTGATAAACAACATGATTTGTGTAGTCTTAGTTTGGTTGCTGCAAGAAACAGTTAAAGGGCTTCAACACGACTGAAAAATGTTATAGCTCAGTCTAAGTCTGTAACCATCAGCGGTGAAAAGCAGTGGCTGATCATATCAATACAAAGGTTTAAGGAAACTCATTCTGCATCTGTCCCAAGATCTTAAAGTTCATTAATTAAGTCGTATTGAAATGCTGTTGCCAAAACTGACGTAAATAGAAATTACCAAGAGAGCTGTGCATATAATAAATTTCAGAGTTGGTAGCATAATCTTTAATGTTAATATGATGCCAATTCTATTTTAGCTTTCATTTAAAGTTTCAGAACTAATATGTTTAGAATCCCTGTGATTCCAAATGTTCAGAGTAAATGCATATAAGCAACTAAACAAGCATTGACAGGAACAATAAGATCGGAAACTTTGAATTGCCAGAAAGATACCAAATTATGAGAATGGCAAAAATGATAATTAGAAAATATTGTAATCTTCGATTGCCTCCAATATTTTGAAGTCTTAAAGATGAACTAGCTGCATCCCTGAAGAGTGACATGATTTATGAAATGGATTTCTAATTTATTTATGCAAAGCTTGATATTACTTCTCAGATCATAAACTTCAAAATGCAGCGCATGGCTTGTAAGGTTTTCCTGAATCGTGCAATTACTCTTTTTGAGCTATTAAAATATCCTACTTCCTTCTTTTTATTGCCTTTCAGTATCACTTCTTCTGATTACTAAGCCCAGCAGAAGTGTTCTAATCTAATTAAGAATGAATCTTTTTTTAAAAAAAAAAATCTTGAACTTACTTGCGAGTATGACTGGTGGTCGTATATGGCAACACCACATGTCCCAGATGTCGATGCCCAATTCTGAAAGCTTGCATCATATCCAGGCCTGGGTGGCTCAAAGTGATTAACTTGGTAATCTATAGTGCTTTGCGGTAAGCTATTTTCTGTGTCAGGCTTGAATGCGTTCTCGCCAATTAAATTCTGACAATAGGACTGGTAAGGGTACTGGCCTCCTAGCTGCAGCCTCAAGCATTCGTTTTGGCTAAACTCATGCAAAGAATCCTCATGTAATTGCTTATTGGCCTCTGATTGTTTTCCTGTGTTGAAGTAACCAGAATAACTTTGAATAGATATGTCTGTGGAGCATCCGATAACTCTACAAGACAAAACAACCACATCCATCACTTTAGCAAATATACTGGACAAACCATGTCATCCAATTTAAAGGTGATGGGAATGGTAATGATGTGTTAAAAAGATTATTAAAGAGTTTGCAGGTAATTTTGGTGCATATATCCATTTTCAAACAATGATTCTGACAAATTAAGCCCTCCTAATTTGAAGTTGGTGTTGCAAATTGGGAAATCACTATATTACCATATTGCAGGTTTAGGTAACATAAATATATGCCTGGAACCTTTTAACAAAAGGATCCATCCATGTTTTGACTAAAGGAACAATTTGAAGTGCCAAAGTCAAAGAATGCAACAAGAGATTGACCTGACCAAAACTTTGGTTCACATCTGGTATGAACCAGAAAGAGTTGAGTTGCTACATTTTCAGTCATTCATAAAGCTTTAAGATCAAATTTAAGTTTCAAAAAAACTTATGATTGTTGTTCATGATAAAAGTGTATGACAATCAGGAGACCCCATTATGACTAGGAAAATAGGAAATGAAATAGTTTATGCATCAGAGGGATTAAAAAAATTGATCTTGTTCACCTATGAGAAAGTAAATTGCCTGCTCACCTCTGAGGTAGCAAATGAGGGTCTTCTGAAAGCATCATTTGTTGGCCATCATTGTTATGAAACCATGCTACAGGCGATGGACCATGCTCACCACCCAATCCCAAGGGTAGATGGATGTCATTTTGAAACTAAAAAAATCCATGTGATAACATTAGAAAGCTGCTATTGATAAAGAAACATGAAATCTTTTTCTAATTTAAACAGCAAATGACTGGAAGCAGACGTGTTCCACCAAGAAGTGCTTTTACCTGGCCACTGCAATCCAGAGACATAAGTTGCTTTCCAATGTTTTCCTGTCATTACAAAGAACAGAGGATCAACTCTTAAGATCTAAATCAATAATTAATACAAACTGTGAATATTTTCTTCTCCTAATCAATGTCTTGTCTAAAAAATTAAATTTCTATCAGAGTGCTGATTCAGATATCCATATTATTGTTTTATATATTAGGGGCAGAAAGTACTTGCACAAAGCATGAGAAAATCAGCTAACTAACTTAAGAGGTTAGCTCTTGTTTAAGTTAAAAAAGCTCCCATAAAAGAGCAATAAATCTAAATCCTGAAAGCATTATATTTCTGGTCCATAAGATGTGCAGCCACAAAACATCACTTTTGGGGATGAAAAAGTGGTCACTAAGTTTGCTAGAAATACATATCTTTCAGATAAAGTGTGCTTAGCTCTCTCATTCTATATATTGGAAGGTATTAACTGGTTATGCAATATTATCATGCAGGTTGCTAATATCAATGAAACCATGTCATTAGAGGAAAGTAGATTAATGCAGATGGTGGAAGCTTCTGTACCTAAGCATGAACTTATGGAACAAGAAAAAATATTCAGGAAAAGCTAGGCATGGTTCACCATACCGCCCCATAGTGGGTGTACTGTTGTATCGGACCAGCATGATACCAAGGTCTACTACAACAAAGGAACTGAACCAACTTGTACCAGGTGGAATCAACCAGTTCCTTCCAGTTTCTATCAGCACCATGGCTAGGAGTGAGAAAAGAGTCTCCTGACCTTATATTGGTATAGGAGGTATACGATATGGTAGGAGGCATACCATATAGTATTGGTATCGGTATCATACCGATACAATGAACCTTGAGGCCAGGTGGCTCCAAACCCACTAATTCCTATCTCGACCAAACACATGCTTGATAATTTAGTCCCGAGGCTAGCATGTGATGATGAAAGAACACTAAAATTATCATCTAGCATCCCATGTACAAATATAGGATGTTTGTGATTAGAATAATTATGAGAAACAAGCAGCAAAATCAGTTGGATAAGCATGTCAACAAAGGGACAAAGTACAAGTTCTCGATATGGTACCATACTAACAAATGGCAAGCCTACTGGTGCTGGCACAACAAAAACAAGGTAGCGCATATCATGCTTTTGAATGGTACCGTACCACGAAGCATAGTAGTATGATATGGCTAGGATGATTGGTATTAAAATTTGTGATGCCAACTTTATGTATTAGGAAAAAAACACTAAATTAGACCTTCAACTGCAATATCTAGTATCTACTCCATTAGTGAAAGAAATATGTGTATATAATGAATCATAAAGTGCCATTTGCAATAAGTTAAAAGTGTAATTAATGATAAAACAACCACAAGGGATTTTATCACAATGACCTGAATCCATGATGTAACATGTAAATCAGAATTGAATTATAATATAGAACGTGAAAGATTGGACAATGTTGCCAAATTCAAAGATGGACAGGAAAATGAAAATTTAACAGATGTGATACACAAGACCTAAAATGCCTATAAACATAGAAGTACCCCTTGCCCATGCATCAGGTCATCTCAAACTAATAATTTAAATGGCATCTTACAATGTTTTATCTTTGGGAGTACTTGATGCATGGGCAAGGGATCTTCTCTTTCCATATTGGATGTATTACAACTCCTCCCTATATTTTGTATTTATGTATGTACATATGTATTAACATATGTGCCTGCATATACATATACATATTACATACATGTATATATAGTATAAATAGAAATGGTACACACATACAGATGTGCTTATATCATTTACCAAACATTTTTTATATTTAAGATTATAAATAAAAAGCCCTATGTAATCTCCATGATGAATTATCTAGCACTACAAGCATATGCACAAAAATAACCTGTAGAAATCTCCTAAATTGTGTATCCCTCTGATTCAGAGGAGAAGAATAGGATGCCATTGCAAGAGGTGATTGAAAAATCTCTAGATGCATTAGAGATTTTAGAACCAAGGTTTCTAAGTGGCCTTTCTTCAATGCAGAAATCAAAGGAAACTAAGCTAGCTCCTATAGAACAGCTGCTTCAGGTTAATTAGGCCTAAGGGCCCCTGTAAAAACCTGTGCATCTAAGTGATGGTGCTATATGTCATTTAGAATCATTATGCATACAACTCACCAAAATATGCAACAAATACAAAACATGTTCCATTTAGTAGACAAAAAGTAAATGTCCAGAATGCCAAGGAAAACATACCTTATGCACCTGTATACGGCTGAGAGATTCCTTGAGAGACTGTTCCATAGCCCTAATATGGTCTATGTTATTAATCTTATCAGGATCAGTCCAATAACTGAAAAGAAACAGCTGAATGTTAAATATAGCAAAAATCACCAATGCATTAATAAGTACTCAAAATTAGAGCAACTCAGACATTTACTTCTTGTAGTGACAAAAATGGCTACATCACTATGAGGATCCAAAAAGTTTTAGATGCGCATCTTCTAGGGTAATGCAATGAAATGTGAAGTTAAATAATTTTTCCTTTTTGTATTTAAAGGGAAAATGCTTGCCAATGCAGATTTATTTCATTTCACAAAACTATCTAATGTTAGGTGCACTTCAATCATCTGTCCACTCTCCATTCTCATGCCACAATCAACAAATACAAAGAGATAGCCCTAGGATTGAAAGGCAACAGGACAATATATTCCCTCTCTTCCCCTTTCGTTGTAGCATCTCTCCTTACTTTCTTCTTTTCCTTCCTCTTCTCAATGTTGCTAAAGTATTAGTTGAAATTGCATAATTATGCTTTGTTCCATCATCCTATCTTATAACATGGTTATTCATCTGATCAACTGTCTCCCTCTGTTGTTAAATACTTAGAAGCATGCTTCCCTAATCATTTGGCATTTTCTTGATATCCAAGGAAAGAAAGCTGCAGGTCAAAGTTCAAAAATACTACCTCAGTCTCTTTTGTACATCTGATAGTTGAGCTTGCAATGAACTCAAGTGATTTGCCAAGTCCTGTACAAGGGATTCAATCAAAACCAAATATTCAAAGAGCAAAAAGGTGATGCTTATAGAATAGAATGTTGAATTTGTAAAAGTGATGTTTGCGATATCCACCTCAACTGTTTGGCTGCTGCAATAAAAACAAAAGAAGAATATCAAATTTTCGGAACTTGAGTTCTGCGATCCAAACAAATTTAAGATCATCATTACCTTGAACCCATGAAATCTTGAATATTAACATCATGGTCCAGTTTCTTGAATGTCTTCTTCAGTGCCTATATTCTCAACAAGAAAAAAAGAATAAAATTTTCAAAAATGCATGATATTGATCTAAGGTTGCTTGAGGTTATACTGAAGTATGAAACCATGTTCCACCGACTGAAAAAAAGTGTAAACTTTTGTTCAGATAATAGCTAAATGATGGTGGACTTACTTCGAGGCTCTCCAATTTCCTGTCCAAATCATGGAGAAACATTCATCAGAAAGGTTATAAACATTTTGTCTGTATGCAAGGAAAAGGGTACACGGGTCAAAGGAATTCGATTTTACCTTTTTGCTCTTTCTTGTGGAGTTAGTTGGGCAAACTTTGCAACAACCTCCTCAATGGTGCTGCATAAAGCAAAGAATAAATGTTGAATTGGAAGGAAACTTGTGGTGATTATCTAACTTCAAACTAAGAATTAGTAGAAAGAGGTGCCGCAGCTGGTAAATAAACAGTAACCATGCGATAAAATACAAAATAGCAATAACCTAACTAAGATGAATTACTGGTACCAAAAGTTGATTGAGCTAGTAAGTTATACTTTTTGTTTAATACTTTTTTTTTTTAATATGCTAATGGTTCTCAATTTGTCAATTGCAACGGTTCTTACTAATCCATTCTCCAAAAAAGGCCACAAGGAACAATTAAACAACCAATCTTCGGGATCTCTTCGAAATTTCTTATGGTCCTGAAGCCTGAATAAAGCGCTCTAATTCATTTCAATTCTACGGCAAATTAATTATTAGATAATCGCATTTGAAAAACAAAAAATAGATGAAATAAAGATGAAGGATTAACAAGTACCTCCGGTCTCCAACGCATAATGTCGGCTTTCCAGTGGGCGAGAACATGAGAAGGACGAGATCTATGTCACACAATATCGATAGCTCCTTAGCCTTTTTCAATATCCCAGCCCTCCGTTTTGAGTAGGTGACCTGCCGACCACTGCTGTTCTCCAATTTCTTGATCTTTAGCTTCACCCTCCCCATCCTTAAATCCCCAGCGGCAATGCTCTAAATTATCTTCCAATCCTGTTTCCCTTCTAAGTTATTGAAAATCCATCTTTCTTCGAGAAATTTCTCCAGAAGTAATTGGAGAGTATATCGACGCAGGAATCAAAGCCCGTCACCTCAAAATCCAATTTTGATAACAAGAATTGAATCAGAACAACCCAACTGGCATCTCCACGAGGAGATCTCAATAAAACAGAGAACAAAAAAGATCAGAATTCAAAGATTGCGTGCCGTTCGCGCCCCAAGATCCGATTTCTATATCTGCTAATCCAAAAAGAAATCCAACGAAGACAAGGAGGAAATCACCAGACCCAGATATCAGAAGTCATCCAACTCCAAAACGGAATCGATTTCTCTGCGCCCATTGACAGACTGAAACCAAAACGGTGCCGCGATTGATCGAAATGGGTGACAAAGGAATCGAAATGGAAGCCAAGAACGGCTTTAAGAGAAGGAAATGGAGAGAACCTGGGGGACGAAATCGAGAGAGAGAGAGAGAGAAGCGGGAAGGAGGGGTCAGCGAGTCCGTCCAAGAGAAGCTGCTTCCCTAATAAATCTCTGGGGGCGGTTAATTGGCCGGACCGGGAACATGCCGTTGAACCGGGTCGGTTTTAAAATCATTGGTTCATAATAACGGTCGTTGCAACGGTTTCAAAGGAGATCCGTTATGTGATGATAGATGGGTTGTCCGCGCTGCGTGTGTGATGAAAGTAAGAAGAAGATTGACGATTGATAGGATAAGAGATTCTTTTGTTATTTATTATAGATGTGTTGCCGTTTTAAAGCAGCTGCACGCTGTTGTTCGCTGTACACGAAGGCGAGGAAGCATGGAGGTGATGGTTGGACAAATGGAAATGTGTTACTTTGGGATAAAAGGCAAGTACAGGAGAATTCAAACTTGTAACCTGGCATAAAAATTAAAATTACGCACTTTTTTTTATTTTTTTTAAATAAGATGGATGCTTCGTATAAAATAAAGATACGGATATAATCTAAAAATTGAGAGAAAAATATTACCGAAAAACATCAGCAAAAAAATATATCATTTCAAAAAGACACTAAAATGATGCGCAACAAAGAAAATAATTTAATCTGTCCATCTCATGATAGATATGTAGCACATCCTAGTAACAGGTAATGAATATCTCGTGTTAGGGGATGAGTGACCGTATCATAATCAAGGCATCCTTGTAACTAGGTCATAACCATGATAGGGTCCCCTCCACAACCAGAAATCAGCCTGAAAAGTTAATTTTATAAAATAGATTTCCTTCTAAACCGTCCTTAATTTAGCCTCAATCATAAAGATCTCTACTAGCCAAATATAACCGGTCATAATAAGCTAGGAGTCAAGATCACGGATGATAAATATTGCTCTACCTTTTCAACCTATTATACTGTCATCAAAATAATATTTAAGAATGATAAGTACGAGTACTTTTAAGAGAAAAAAATTTTTATTCGGACAAAAAAAAAAGTAAAAGGATCTCGTAAGGATAAGCAAGGTAAGAATTTTTTTTTAAAATAATATTTTTTAAATAAAAAATTATCAAAATAGGTGTTTCAGTATATATTTATCGAAGTAGGTAATTCCCGTCGACGTGGCGGTGACGGGGCATCTAAGTTTGGCTTTTCAAAAAACGAAATTAAATTTATTTTTTGAAAAAATGAAATTCTTATAAATTAATATTTTTTTATTTAATTTTAAAATTTGATATGATACGTAATAAATTGACGTGATGTTAAATTCGTTTCATGGAAAGGCGAATTTTGAATTCATCCTTCCAACGAAGGAATTCAAAATTAAAATTTTTTTTTATAATTTTATAAATATTATTATTACTTTTAAATAAAATTAATAAATTTTAATTTTAAATAAATAAATAATAAATAAAAAATTAGTATTAGTTAAAATTTTATATATTATTTTTTGATAATATTAATTATTATATTATTTTAAGATAATATTAATTAACTATATAAAAATAATATTAATTTAAAATTAATAATAATTTAACTAAAAATAATATTAATTGAAAATAATATTAATTAAAAGATATTATATTATATATTATATTATAATAATTATTTTATATTCTAAAATATAATTAATTTATTATAATTTATTATATTATATATTATAATTTTTATAATATAGTATAAAAAATTTTTAAAAAACTAAAAAATAATAAAAAATAATCATCATGTCGATACTATTCGGTCGCTAGCCCGGTACCAGTTCGGTCGACAGCCCGGTGTCAGTCCGATCCCTTGCTCAGGAGCGGTGGCAGGACCCCGACGACCGGACTGGCGATGTGGTCTGTGGCATAACTGGGGCTAGACCGGTGACAGGATCTTGACGGTCGGATAGGTAGTCAGACCCGGGTGGCCGGACCGGCTGCTCGACCGGGGGCCGCAACTGGGGCCGGATCGGGGCTCGCATCGGGGGCCGGATCGGTTGCTGGACCGAGGCCCGCAGTGGGGGCCGGACCGGGGCCCGCACCGAGGGCCGGACTAGCGGCCGGACCGGGGTCCCCGGTTCGGCCCCCGATGCGGGCCCCGGTCTGGCCACCGGATCGGGGGCCGGATAGGAAGTCGGACCCGGGTGGCCGGACCGGGGGCTGCAACTGGGGCCGGACCGGAGCCTGCATCGGGGGCCGAATCGGGGACCCCGGTCCGGCCGCTAGTCCAGCCCCCGATGCGGGCACCGGTCCGGCCGCCGGTCCGGCCCTCGATGCGGGTCCCGATCCGGCCGCCGATCCGGCCCCCGGTCCGACCCCAGTTGCGGCCCCCGATCCGGCAGGTGGTCCGGCCACCCGGGTCCGATTACTTATCCGACCGCCAAGATCCTGTCACCGGTCTAGCCCCAGTCATGCCACAGACCCGATCGCCGGTCCGGTCGTCGGTGTCCTGCCACCGCTCCTGAGCAAGGGATCGGACTAACACCGGGCTATCGACCGAACTGGTACCGGGCTAGCAACCGAATAGTATCGACATGATGATTATTTTTTTTTTTTTATTTTTTTTTAAATTTTTTATACTATATTATAAAAATTATAATATATAATATAATAAATTATAATATATTCATTATATTTTAGAATATAAAATAATTATTATAATATAATATATATTATAATATCTTTAATTAATATTGTTTTTAGTTAAATTATTATTAATTTTAAATTAATATTATTTTTATATAGCTAATTAATATTATTTTTAATTAATATTATCTTAAAATAATATAATAATTAATATCATCAAAAAAATAATATATAAAATTTTAATTAATACTATTTTTTTATTTTTTATTTATTTATTTAAAATTATAATTTATTAATTTTATTTAAAAATAATAATAATATTTATAAAATTATAAAAAAAAATTTAATTTTGAATTCGTTCGTTGTAAAAACGAATTCGTAATTGAATTCGTCCTACCCCAAGACGAATTCAACACCATGTCAATTAATTATATATTAAATTAAATTTTAAAATTAAATTAAAAAATATTAATTTATAAAAATTTTATTTTTTTAAAAGATAAAATTAATCTTATTTTTTGAAAAATCAAACTTAAATGTCCTGTCACCGTCGTAGACGAAAAACATCTACTTAAACACCTATTTCGATAATGTTTTATTTAAAAAATATTATTTAAAAAAAAAATTCAGCAAGGGAGCCACGGATATTTCGAATCCTCGAAGTCACATCAGATGGCAATGACCTAGTTTTCACTTTGACTCTTTTTAAATAAACAAATACACTATATGGACCGAGAAACAATGGATGATAAGAATCAAATGATGGGATCTTTTATTATATGGAGGAATAATATTGGTAGACTCGTTAATTTTGGAAAGACGTGAAAAGATTGCCAAAAGACTACCGATTATGTTAGACATTGAGTGCATTTGCTCGAAACCACCTTAGGTTTGGTTTAAAATTTTGAAGTCAACTTTCAAAAAAAACAACACGATGGAGTTTTGTCTTACTATGTTAATTTTTTTGCACCCCCCCCTCCCCTGGCCACCTCCAACACCAAAAAAACAAAAAATTAAAAAAAAGAGGGAGAGAGAAATAAAGGAAAATATATTTTAATAATATTTGAATGATGGAAACGGAAAATATTTTATAGCCAATTTCAACAAATCAGCTACTTGTGTTTAGGTTGCAACAAGTAATAATAGATAAAAATATATATATATACAGAACTATATTAGAGCAAACTTTCATCTATCAAAATATTGTTTGAGATGAATATAAGAAAATTATTTGCCATCCAAACAATATAGCATATTAATCTTTGTTGAAGAAGATTTTCATTGTCATGAATGACATTAGGAATTGAACAAGGAGAATCAAATGCATTACCAACAATTACAGAGATCATATTTAAAGAAATCCAATACACAAAGCATTTCTTAATGCTATCCATTCAACTAATTGAATAGGAAAGTCAGGAAAACTTATTTTAATCCTCCTTGATAACGAACATCCATGTACGTCACCCTTAATTCCTAAATATATCATCGCATCCATTATATCCTTCCTCATTACATGGTTTTCTAATCCTATCTAACCAAGCAACAAAATCAAACTATGATTTGTTATATTAAAGGCAGGGAATTTAGTTATATCAATAAAATTTGGAGTGTCCAATCTATTAACACATAGAATTGCAAGTAGGTTTGTCACGCCCCGACCCCAAATCCGAGTCGAATGTGCAACAAACGACCGTGCGTCCTAAAATTTATTTCTCCTTCAGACACACAAGGCCAGTATCATACCATAATTTCAACAATAATTATTCAACTAGGCAAATGCATAAATTTTTTTTATTGGATAATTAACTCATATGTTCATAAGACTAACAACCACACATTTAAAAATAAATAAATAAAAGTAGCAGTGTCCACTAGGTCCTAAGTCTTCATTGATCGGTTCCCAAGCCCACATGTTCTTCTGGTCCTGAAAAAAATGTAAAAGAAAAAGGTGAGTACCCTAAACTCAGTAAGTTATCTTAAATCTCAAGTACAGATCTACTATGAATCAAGAGTAACATAACTTGAATAAATCAGTGCATACAAGTAACCAAACATAATAATAATAATAAAATAAAATCAATTCAGTTAAGTTTTCATTATTAACCTCCTCTACTACTTTTCTGACAACACACTCCTCAGGATAGCCATCCACACTCACTCACCTAGTCCCTTTAACTATGGCCACGATCAGCCCATGCCTAGCCCCAAAAGAAACTAGATCCTATGTACACCTACCGCTCAATGGTCATGCACCAGTGATAGTCCCACTAGAGGCCCAAAAAAAAAACTAGCTCTGAAATTACACGAGAAACATGCATCCTAACATGTACCAGCGATCGTCCAGCTGACTAGGCCCATAAGAAAAACTAGCTCTTGTGTACACATACCACTCAACGATCATGCACCGATGATAGCCCCACTGGAGGCCCAAAAAGATATTAGATTTTAACTCGTATAATCATAGTTGGACTAGAGAGTATCAAAAACTGACTCAACCCATGATATAGAGTACTCTAAACACATATGTTTACCTCATATCACATCAAGTCATCGATATACAATACAAATATATACAGTAAAATTCAGTAATATATTAAATAATAAGCTCACATCATGCATGGCAAAATATACTAGAGAGTGATAACTTATCGATGAATATCCATCAATTAAGTACAATTCAAATAGTAGACCTGATCTTCCAAAGACAACGACGATCTTGATCAATAATTTTTAATCATACAATTAATTTCTATTTTTAAAAAAATTAAAAAGAATACTAGATTATCATAGGGCACTCTCGTCAATCCAGTTCTAATTCTGGTATGGAAATTAACCCTTCCTCCCTTTCTTTTCTCTCCTCTTTTCTATTTCTCTCTCCTCCTCTTCCTCCTTCTCTCTCCTTTTTTTCTCTTCTCTTCCTCTCTCCTTTTCTCTCTCCTTTTTCTCTTTCCTCTTTCTCTCCTCATCTTCTCTCTCCTCTTTTCTCTCTCTCCTTTCTCTCTCTCCTTTCTCTCTCTTCTTTCTCTTTCCTCATCTTCTCTCTCCTCTCCCTTCCCCTTTTTTTTTTGTTTTTTCCTTCTTTTTTTCTTTTTTTTTTTTCTTCCTTCCTTCTCTTCTCTTTTCTTTTCTTCCCGACTCCCCTGCTATCTCCCTGGCTCGGCCGAACCGGTCTCCTTACAGTTGCCGACGGTGGCCATGGGAGGAGGTCGTCGAGGAGAGCCCGATGGATTGGAGGTGGATGGCGGCGGTGCAACCACCAGCGGTCCACAACCCAAACTCAAGATCAAACCGAAATAGCCCAAAAATAAATCTGGATTAAACCTTCTAACAATAAAAGAAAGCTTATCAGCTCTAGACGGACTTCCGGATGCTCGTTGAAGAGGTGAATGACGGTGTGGGAGTGCTCGATCGGGCTCGATCCAGTGGCGGTGAAGAGGACTTAAAGAACCCACACCGATGGGTTCCCTCGTCATTTAAGAAACAAACTCCACTCGATCGAAGTTTCAATCCCTTCCAAACACGTCGCCAACCACCTCCCTCCCCTCCACGACTCCTCCCTCGAGATCTCAGGCTAAAACCCCGGCTGGATAAGGGGAAATCGAACTCCCCTGTTCCCATTTTTTTTCTCAGTCTCGAACTAAAGTCAGCAAGGGCTGCCAACTTCAGCCCAAGGCGGCCCAGTGAAGCTGGGCCTCACATTCTCCCTCCTACAAAAAAAATTCGGCCTTGAAGTTTTTTTTTTAAAATCCTAGGTCTTCCAAAACTCAAATATGCATGATCCAAAACTCACATATACCATTCTACCAAATTCAATAATCCCAATAAGAGCTCCCATTCTTCCATCATAATATACTCTAAATTAATCCTAATATCTTTAGTCCACCATACTTCCGCTGCATAGTCTGATATAAATTTTCAAATCCTCTAATTCCATTAAATGAAGTTCTAGCAAGGATATCATTTTTATTAGAATCTAAACTAAATCAACCTTCAAATAAAATGAGATCAGTACTAATAAATTTCCTTGTCCTTATTAGGCCTCAAGCATATCATATCAATTTAAACCATGATCCAATAATCTCCAACATATATATATATATATATATATATATATAAGATCAAGTAATCCAATCCAAAATTGTTAACATAAGCTATCAAAGATTTTACCAAAATATAAATGCCTTATCCATATTGTTGCCGATCTTATCGTGGAGGCCTATAGCTTATGAGCTGGCACCGGTTCTTGGACTCTCTCATCTCAAGATCCCCAAGTCTTCGATCCTACAAAACAAGGTCAGAGATCCAGGCCGAGATTCCGGCGAGGGCACTTCGACGATCAAGTTAGAGAGCGGCAAGATGAAACTGGTCCACTAAGACGGGTTTCCGATGGATTCCCGCGCTTAGAGGAAGTTTTGATGAAAGAAATGTGAGGAAGAGAGGGGTCAACACCCAGCTTCCTGCGCTGGGTTTGCCGAACTTGCGCCTGAGGACTTTCGAAGGTCCCAAGATCGTTCTCCGGTATTCTTCCCTCTCTCCGACTTACCTTTCCGTCTGCTTTCACCATCCCTTTTATACCACCGGATCGCCTTTAGCCTCCGCCTCCTCCATGGAGGCTCCCGGAGGTCTCTGGATCCTCCCCCCCTCTCCTTCGAGTCCGGGAGTTAAGTGGCGGGCATGCCTTGTCCGCTGTATTGTCACGAAAGGGAGAATCTGGCGAGACCTCGAGCCAAGCGCGGGAGCCCTCCTTTCGGGGCGTTGACGGTGGATTTCCTGTGTTCCAGGCCCCTGACCGCAAGGATTTAATTCCTCGATCACGGGGCCCTGCTTAACTGATGTAAACGAGGTTCCGTACATCGTTGCGGGCCGTACTGGCACCCTGTACGGGATGCGGTCCATGCCGATTCTAGTGGCGACCTCGTGGCCCGTGCCTTTGCCTCCCCGAGGCTTTGCAGAGTAAGGCTAACTTCGATCGAGGTGGACCCATCAGGGGGTGCCACCTGGTGGTGGAGTAGGAGCGCCTAGCTCGACCTCGGTAGAGATGGATCCATCTTGGGGCACCACCTGGCGAGGGAGCAGGGTCTGCCAGCTTCGACCGAGATGGACCCCTCCTGGGTGGACACCTAGCGAAGTGGCAGAGGAAGGCTTGACTTCGATCGAGGTGGACCCATCTTGGGATGCCACCTTGCAAAAGAGCAAGAGCGCCCGGCTCGACCTCGGCAGAGGTGGACCCATCTTGGGGCGCCACCTGGTGAGGGAGCAGGGGCTGCCAGCTTCGGCCGAGGTGGACCCCTCCTAGGTGGACACCTGGTGAAGTGGCAGAGGAAGGCTTAACTTCGATCGAGGTGGACCCATCTCGGGGTGCCACCTGGCGAAGGAGCAGGAGGGCCCGCCTCGACCTCGACGGAGGTGGACCCGTCTTTGGGGCACCACCTGACGAGGGAGCAGGGGCTACCAGCTTCAGCCGAGGTGGACCCCTCCTAGGTGGACACCTGGCGAAGTGGCAGAGGAAGGCTCAGCTTCGACCGAGGTGGACCCGTCTTGGGGTGCCACCTGGCGAAGGTGTAGGAGCGCTCGGCTCGACCTCGGCAGAGGTGGACCCTTCTTGGGGCGCCACCTGACGAGGGAGTAGGGGCTGCTAGCTTCGGCCGAGGTGGACCCCTCCTGGGTGGACACCTGGCGAAGTGGCAGAGAAAGGCTTAACTTCGACCGAGGTGGACCCATCTTGGGGTGCCACCTGGTGAAGGAGCAGGAGCGCCCGGCTCGACCTCGGTAGAGGTGGACCCATCTTGGGGTGCCACCTGGTGAGGGAGCAGGGGTTGCCAGCTTCAGCCGAGGTGGACCCCTCCTGGGTAGACACCTGACGAAGTGGCAGAGGAAGGCTCGACTTCGATCGAGGTAGACCCATCTTGGGGTGCCACCTGGCGAAGGAGCAAGAGCGCCCGGCTCGACCTCGGCGGAGGTGGACCCGTCTTGGGGCGCCACCTGGTGAGGGAGCAAGGGATGCCAGCTTCGGCCAAGGTGGACCCCTCCTGGGTGGACACCTGGCGAAGTGGCAGAAGAGGGCTCGACTTCGGCCAAGGTGGACCCATCTTGGGGTGACACTTAGCGAAAGAGCAGGAGTGCCCGGCTCGATCTCGGTGGAGGTGGACCCATCTTGGAGTGCCACCTGGCGAGGGAGCAGGGGCTGCCAGCTTCGACCGAGGTGGACCCCTCCTGGATGGACACCTGGTGAAGTAGCAGAGGAAGGCTTGACTTCAGTCGAGGTAGACCCATCTCGGGGTGCCACCTGGCGAAGGAGCAGGAGCGCTCGGCTCGACCTTGATGGAGGTGGACCCATCTTTGGGGCACCACCTGGCGAGGGAGCAGGGGCTACCAGCTTCGACCAAGGTGGACCCCTCCTGGGTGGACACCTAGCGAAGTGACAGAGGAAGGCTCGGCTTCGGTCGAGGTGGACCCGTCTTGGGGTGCCACCTGGCGAAGGAACAGGAGCGCCCAGTTTGACCTCAACAGAGGTGTACCTATCTTGGGATGCCACCTGGCGAGGGAGCAGAGGCTGCCAGCTTCAGCCGAGGTGGACCCCTCCTGGGTGGACACCTGGCGAAGTGGCAGAGGAAGGCTTGACTTCGATCGAGGTAAACCCATCTCGGGGTGCCACCTGGCGAAGGAGCAGGAGCGCTCGGCTCGACCTCGGTGGAGGTGGACCCGTCTTTGGGGCGCCATCTGGCGAGGGAGCAGGGGCTGCCAGCTTCGACCGAGGTGGACCCCTCCTGGGTGGACACCTAGCAAAGTGGCAGAGGAAGGCTCAGCTTCGGCCGAGGTGGACCCATCTTGGGGTGCCACCTGGCGAAGGAGCAAGAGCGCCCAATTCGACCTCGACAAAGGTGTACCCATCTTGGGACACCACCTGGCGAGGGAGCAGGGGCTGCCAGCTTCGGTCGAGGTGGATCCCTCCGAGAAGGATACCTGGCAAAGTGGCAGAGGAAGGCTCAACTTCGGTCGAAGTGGACCCATCTTGGGGTGCCACCTTGCGAAGAAGCAGGAGCGCCCGGCTCGACCCCGGCAAAGGTGGACCCATCTTGGGGCGCCACCTGGCGAGGAAGCAGGGGCTGCCAGCTTCGGCCGAGGTGGACCGCTCTTGGGTGGACACCTGGCGAAGTGGCAGAGGAAGGCTCGACTTCGGTCGAGGTGGACCCATCTTGGGGTGCCACCTGGCGAAGGAGCAGGAGCGCCCGACTCGACCTCGACAGAGGTAGACCCATCTTGGGGCACCACCTGGCGAGGGAGCAGGGGCTGCCAGCTTCGGCTGAGGTGGACCCCTCCTGGGTGGACACCTGGCGAAGTGGCAGAGGAAGGCTCGACTTCGGCCAAGGTGGACCCATCTTGGGGTGCCACCTGGCGAAGGAGCAGGAGTGCCCGGCTCGACCTCGGCAAAGGTGGACCCATCTTGGGGCGCCACCTGGCGAGGGAGCAGGGGCTGCCAGCTTCGGTCGAGGTGGACCCCTCCTGGGTGGACACCTGGTGAAGTGGCAGAGGAAGGCTCGACTTCGACCGAGGTGAACTCGTCTTGGGGTGCCACCTGGTGAAGGAGCAAAAGCGCCCGGCTCGACCTCGACAGAGGTGGACCCGTCTTGGGGCGCCACCTGGCAATGAAGCAGAGGCTGCTAGCTTCGGTCGAGGTGGACCCCTCCTGGGTGGACACCTGGCGAAGTGGCAAAGGATGGCTCAACTTCGGTCGAGATGGACCCATCTTGGGGTGCCACCTGGTGAAGGAGCAGGAGCGCCCCGCCCCGTGTGGGAAATTTTGAAAGAAAAATTCACGTGGCACCGACGGCATCCAACTGGATCTGACATGCAGTCCACGTCAGCGGTGTTGCCATATCACATATAATATAATTTAATCTGCTAATATCAATTTATATATCCATGTATTATCCCAAATACATTTTTCATTATATATTTTCAATAATAATCCCCATACAGATTCATAAAAAGAATTCTCCTTCTTAATATCATTAAACTTTTTCATAACCTTCTTCCTAAACATCTTCTTACAATAATCCCAAAATTTATGATCCAGTAATTATTAAAAACATTCATATGCTATCATGATCTTCATCCATATCAAGTTTAAGATTCCAACATCATTTAATTAAGAACTGAATATACATATTCAGCATAACATAACACACTATACTTCCAAATCAACACTTCTGAAGCTCGATCAAATCTATTTATCAGAGATAATGATACATCCGATCTAGCCCTTCAATATCTATAATATGCTTACTTATCATTATCAAATAGTATAATTTATTTTCAACTTTTTACACTTATCCAAGATCAATCTCGTGATAAAAATCATGTTTCTCTTTTGTATTAATCATATACCAGACATTATGCACAATACCTAAAGATTAGAAATCCTAACTTCGAATCCATTCTTACAACTTTTATCATATCCCAATTGGTCATAACACTAAGTTCAAATATCTCTTAAATCACAATCCATAGTGATCACCATCTAATTTTTAATATCACTCAATCATATCCTTATATCGGTCTCAAGTGATCATAACCCAAACTTCGACATCATTCAGTCATACCTTAATAACCATCATATTAAGTTTTAATTACCTGTATCACAATCTACAGTTATATCAAAATTAGATTTCCAAAATAAATCAAATTCATGACATAACTCAAAATATACCTCCACATATTCATTGTCTAGTCTCGATGATATTCTTCCAACATTAACTAGGAGAATTTAATCATTTTATTCGTGCAAGCCTTCTACACTAAACAAAATCCTTGGAACTATAATATACACCTATCGAAGGGAATTAAATAAATTCTTAGTATCGATAATTATTCTGAAATATTCAATCAAAATCCTAATTCTACCCCACTCTCACTAACTAGGCCATCTTGACGTTAAACCTTTGCTATGATACCACTAAATCTGTCATGCCCCGACCCCAAATCCGAGCCGGATGCGCAACAAACAGCCGTGTGCCCTAGGGTTTATTTCTCCTTTAGATACACAAGGCTAGTATCATACCATAATTTCAATAATAATTATTCAACCAGGCAAACACATAATTTTTTTATTAGATGATTAACTCGTATGCTCATAAGACTAACAACCACACATTTTTAAAAAAAAATAAAAGCTACAGTGTCCACTAGGTCCTAAGTCCTCACTGACTGGTTTCCAAACCCACATGTTTCTCTAGTCCTGAAAAAAATGTAAGAGAATAAGGTGAGTTCCCTAAACTCAATAAGTTATCTTAAATCTCAAGTACAAATCTACCATGAATCAAGAGCAAGATAACTTGAATAAATCAGTGCATACAAGTAACCAAACATAATAATAATAAAATAAAATCAATTCAGTTAAGTTTTCATTATTAACCTCCTCTACTACTTGTCTGATAACATACTTCTCAGGATGGCCATCCACACTCACTCACCTAATCCCTATGACTATGGCCATGATCGGCTCGTGGCTAGTCTCAAAAGAGACTAGATTCTGTGTATACATATCGCTCAACGGTCATGTGCTAGTGATAGCCCCACTGGAGGTCCAAAAAAAAACTAGCTCTGAAATTACACGAGAAACATGCATCCCAGCATGTACCAGAGATCGCCCCGCTGGCTAGGCCCACAAAAAAAACTAGCTCCTGTGTACACATACTGCTCAACGGTCATGCGCCAATAATAGCCCCACTGGAGGTCCAAAATGAGACTAGATCCTAACTCGTGTAATCATAGTCAGATTAGAGAGTATCAAAAACCAACTCAACCCATGACACAGAGTACTCTAAATACATATGTTTAACCTCATATCACATCAAGTCATCGATATACAACATAAATGTAAACAGTAAAATTCAGTAACATATTAAATAATAAGCTCACATAATGCATAGCAAAATATACTAGAGAGTGATAACTTATCGATGAGTATCCACCAACTAAGTACAATTCAAATACTATACCTAGTCTTTCAAGGAAAACAACGATCCTGACCAACAATTTTTAATCATATAATTAATTTCTATTTCAAAAAAAATTTAAAAAAATACTAGAGTATCATAGGGCACTCTCGTCAATCCAGTTATAATTATGGTCTGAAAATTAATCCTTCCTCCCTTTCTTTTCTCTCTCCTCTCTTCCATTTCTCTCTCTTCCTTCTTTTCTTTCGCCTCTCTTTTCCTCATTCTCTCTCCTCTTCCTCTCTCATTTTCTCTATTTTCTCTTTCCTCTTCCTCTCCTCATATTCTCTCTCCTCTTTTCTCTCTCTTCTTTCTCTCTCCCTCCTCATATTCTCTCTCCTCTCCTTCCTCTTCTCTCTCTTTCTTTTTTTTTTTTTGTTTTTTTTCCTTCTTTTTTTTTCTTCTCTTTTTTTTTTCTTTTTCTTTTTTTTCTTCCTTCCTTCTTTTCTCTTTTCTTTTCTTCCCGACTCCCCTGCTATCTCCCTAGTCGGTCGAACCGGCCTCCACACGGTTGCCGACGCTGGCCAGGGGAGGAGGTCGCCAGGGAGAGCCCGACAGACTGGAGGTCGGCAACAGTGCAACCACCGGCGATCCACGACCCAAATTCAAGATCAAACCGAAATAGCCCAAAAATAAATCTGGATTAAACCTTCTAACAATAAAAGAAAGCTTACTGGCCCTAGACGAACTTCTGGATGCTCGTCGGAGAGGTGAACGACGGTGTGGGAGAGCTCAATCGGACTCAATCCAGTGGCGGTGAGGAGGCCTTAAAGAACCCATATTAACGGGTTCCCTCGTCATTTGAGAAACAAACTCCACCCGATCGGAGTTTCAATCCCTCCCAAATACGTCGCCAACCACCTCCCTCCCCTCCACGACTCCTCCCTCGAGATCTCCGGCAAAAACCCCGGCTGGATAAGGGAAAATCGAGCTCCCCTGTTCCCTTTTTTTTTTTTTTTCTGGGTCTCGAATTAAAGTCGGCAAGGGCTGCCAACTTCAGCCCAAGGTGGCCCAGTGAAGCTGGGCCTCACTAGGTTGGTTTAAGTCTCTTATTATACTAAGTTTGCAAGGTAGGTCCAACTCATGCAATTATAGTGCAAGTTAGAATAACAAATCCATTATTATCCTATGGGGGTTCTAATTTTGCGAGATACATACCTGACCCATGCTTGGGTCTTAATTTGAGATGGCATGTGGCTAATTGCATGCATGGGACATCCAATGAACGTGCAAGTGATTCAAAATCTATGCCAACTTTGCATGGGTGGGACACTCAAAGAATGTGCATGTGTGTTTTTTTTTTTATATACAATAAAGAAGTGAGGGAGGAAGATCAGCATAGCTACCTCTCTGGGTGTGACCGTAAAAGCTCCCATTTTACTGAAAAATATGCATTTGTTCAGAAAAATCAATCCCAGCTCTTCACCCACGTACGACTCAATAACCACTACAACTTATCAAACATATCGTTCTAACAGCCAGGGCTATCGTCGGAGATGCAGTAATGCTCCTTCCTATTTTACAAATATATTATTTGCGGTTGATTATACCAAATCACAAATTAATTATATGCAATCCATCTACACTTTTAGATATTAATCAATTATTTGAGGCCTAACGCATCTTCAAAAGCACCATCAAAAACAAGAAGAATCATCTTAGCAACCAGTATGCTTTCCATCATAGCAGCACAAATTAAATAACAGGATATTATCTATAAATTACTAGCTTAAAATATCACTGAATTCCTTCTAAGAACCAATTCTTTCGATGAGACCAAGCCCGCCTGCCCTCTTTAGCTTCCTCGAGGTTCAGGTTCCTTCAATTTAGCAGTCAGGTACCTTGAATGGCATGCCGGCATATATTTCTACTGGGACATTCATAGGCCTGCAGTTTTATCTCTTCATTTATTTCAATTAAGTCACTACTAAGAGGGGAAGATGTGATTTCTTATTATTGTAATGATTTATATGAATGCTAACAGATTTGATCAGCTGTATACAACTACACATGAAGACTGGCAGGATTTATTCTGTTTCTTTGTATGCAGGCCAGTCGGAGATCGGGAACGAGCTCTAAAACATATATGAGGCTGGGTCTCTATAAAACAGATTGTGGCTAAACTACCCGTCAGCAAATAAAATTAATATTTAATTTTATTTTTAAAATATCTTTTCTTGATTTCTAATATCTTCTGATTCAATGTTCAATAAATTAATTATCTATCAAATCCAAAAATAATAATAATATAAAAAGATATTATAGAAAATATGGATAAATTTTGTAACTTATCAAAAAAATAATAATATAAAAGAACATGAATAACAAATTTTAAAATTATTTACATATATATATATATAAATATGGCTAAATTATTTTTTCTATTTAAATGTTATTTAGAAAATATTTATTTAAGAAAATATAGGTACCTGATATGGCAAGACCGCTGACATGGAGAAATTTGCGGGCGCCATGTAGAGAGGGACGCCATGTTGACCCTCTGGCTCGGACTCCATTACCGAGATGAGCCGAACTCCCCCATGGCAGCAGATAGAACCCAGTCCTCCACCAGGTCGAGCTCATGAGCTCGGCGCCTAGGCCGGAGCCGACATCCGCCCTCTAGAGGAGACCCTCGGAGGTTAGTGCCCCGCGGTCAAGGTCGAGCAAAGAGCTCACTCGCCGAGGTCGAGCCTCTCTGAGTGCACATTCTCTGGACCGGGCCCGCCGACATCCGCCCTCCAAAGGAGACCCTCGGAGGTTAGTGCCCCCTCGATCGAGGTCGAGCCAAGAGCTCACCCGCCGAGGTCGAGCCTCTCCGAATGCGCGCCCTCTGGACCGGGTCCGCCGACATCCGCCCTCCAGAGGAGACCCTCGGAGGTTAGTGCCCCGCGATCGAGGTCGAGCCAAGAGCTCACCCGTCGAGGTCGAGCCTCTCTGAGTGCGCTCCTCTAGACCGGGCCCGCCGACATCCGCCCTCCAGAGGAGACCCTCGGAGGTTAGTGCCCCCCCCCCCGTCGAGGTCGAGCCAAGAGCTCACCCGCCAAGGTCGAGCCTCTCCGAGTGCGCGCCCTCTAGACCGGGCCCGTACTTCGCCTTTCTCCACCTGACCATCCCCGCAAGCCCGAAGCACCTAGGATGGAGTGAGCCCTGCCATCCCAGCTCGGCCCCAACCCGGAAGAAGTCCTCACCAGCCGAGGGCACCGGGGAGCCTCCCGAGGACCGTACCAGAATGCCTCTCAGGCCGTACTGACTACCTGACACCACCGGTTACACCAAAAAGGCAAGCAATGCGCCGATCGAGGTGCCACATTCCTCACCAACCACTCAGATTACCCAGGAAAGAAGACCATCCGGGAGATTCGAACCCCATGGGCGGCGGCCCGCCATTCGAGACGTCCCCGATTTCCCGGAACAAGGCAACCATGAAGGAGTGTCGGAGCGCCTGACAGCACCTTATCATGAATTAGGAAAGGGCTTCCTGTGACACCGCCACGCGCATCTGACAGCCCGGTGGGAACCCCGAGACAAGCTCCCAATGGCCAGTCTTTGACTACAAAGAACGATCGGCACCCCCCAAGGGGGTAGAGGTAACAACAACAACAACAAAAAAAATAAAACAGAACGACCACTCACCACCAAGATAGGGCAAGCTCAACCAAAAGAGCAAAAGGCCATTACCACCACGAATAGAGGGAACCGAGGGGCTCAAAGAGAGGCGAAGGAACATAGCATCCCTCTGTCCCCGCTACCAATCTCCCCCTGCGACGTTCACACCTCCACACACACATCTTTCACTCCTAATGCGGAGTCCATCAAGAGGGGCCCGGCCAGGAGGATCTGTTCCCATGGATCGTCGCTGACTTGATCGTCGGAGTGCCCCCGTCGGAAACCCCGGTCTGGATCTCTAACCATTGTCTTGCAGCCCTGGAGCAGAGGACCACCGGACGGTGGGAGGCGGGGACCCGGGAGCCGAGTGCAGCAGGCGATGGGAGGAGCGCAATCCGACGCGGTAGCTACGGGCCACGACAGTCTCGGCGGCTACAGTTTGGCGCACCAGGTGGGGGAGGATGAGGATGGGTATGACTAATCCCTTCACCACCCCCCAGGGCTATACGCCCTAGAAGAGCAGTGACGACACAGGCTGGAAAGGCTGATAGACAGGTGACCTTTTCCCAGCCCCCCGCAGTATATCGCTTCCCCTGTCCCCTTCGACAGGGAAACTGTTGACGAAACCACTAGGCACGTGGCGAAAGTATGCCTGAGGAAGCATGAGCACCAGCTGGTGGGGTTCTCCCCCCCTGCTGGACCGTCAATGCACGGGGCTCAGCTGTCGGGCCCTAGGGCTGCAGTGCCCACTGCCGGAGAAGCCCTTCACCAGCCATAGAGATATCACAAGGTGTCGCAACGGTGAACAGGAGACCCATCTCTCAAGATTCATGGTGGGGGGCAGACTCCAGGCGGGGGCCCCGAACGCTTGCCAGTCCCCCGTCGCCTCCGACTGCCAACGGCCGCACCACTACGCAAGCGACGGACATTATCACCCGGAGAATTGCACATGCATCCAAGGAGACTCAGGGGGCGAAAAGCCCCGGGGATAACCTCCTCGCCACGCGACAAGGAGAAAGTAAAAGAAGAAAGCTAAACCAGGAGGCCACGGTCGACGACACGACGGTGGCGAACCACCATGCGAAGACCCCTACGAGATGGCCCAAGTCCCACCATGAGAAGTTCGTCACCTCGAAGGACTTGGCGGCGTGAGGTTCCCCGAGAGCGGAGAGCCCACGGCTTGTAGAGACACTCCCGATGAGCTAAGTCCCCTCACCAACAATTATGATGACGATTTTTCTCCTTGCATGGGTATCTGCATGTTTTGCAGGAAAGGGTCAACAACGTTCCCGAGCCCAGCTCCAGGACGTCAAAGAAATCTCGAATCACGTAGCTCCCACTTCCCAGCGCCCCCGAGCCTAGCTCCAGGATGCCAAAGGGACTTTGAGCCACGTAGCTCTCCAACTCCAAGATCCCCGAGCCTAGCTCCAGGACATCAAAGAAATCTCGAGCCACGTAGCTCCCACTTCCCGGCGCCCCCGAGCCTAGCTCCAGGATGCCAGAGGGACTTTGAGTCACGTAGCTCTCCAACTCCAAGCGTCCCCGAGCCCAGCTCCAAGATGTCAAAGAAATCTCGAGCCACGTAGCTCCCACATCCCGGCACCCCCGAGCCTAGCTCCAAGATGCCAGAAGGACTTTGAGCCACATAGCTCTCCAACTCCAAGCGTCCCCGAGACCAGCTCCAGGACGTCAAAGAAATCTCGAGCCACGTAGCTCCCACTTCCCGGCACCCCCGAGCCTAGCTCTAGGATGCCAGAGGGACTTTGAGCCACGTAGCTCTCCAACTATAAGCATCCCCGAGCCCAACTCCAGGACGTCAAAGAAATCTCGAGCCACGTAGCTCCTGCTTTCCAGCACCCCCGAGCCTAGCTCCAGGATGCCAGAGGGACTTTAAGCCACGTAGCTCTCCAACTCCAAGCATCCCCGAGCCCAGCTCCAGGACGTCAAAGAAATCTCAAGCCACGTAGCTCCCACTTCCCGGCGCCCCCGAGCCTAGCTCCAGGATGCTAGAGGGACTTTGAGCCATGTAGCTCTCCAACTCCAAGCGTCCCCGAGCCTAGCTCTAGGATGTCGAAGAAATCTCGAGCCAAGCAGCTCTCCATCTCAAACGTCTCCGAGCCTAGCTCCGAGATGCCAAGGGATCACGGGGCCACGTAGCTCCCGTCAACGCCTCAAGCCTAGCTCCAAGGCATCAAAGACCTGAGCCAAGATCTCAGGCAATCCCTGGGCCCGAGCCTAGCTCCAAGGCAACCAAGACCGGTAACCCTCCTACTCTGATCTCCCCACTCGAAAAGAAAACGGGAGGGGAAGGAAAGAAAGGGAATAAAGGGGGGAAGCCCGGCAACCCTCCTCTCTGATCTCCCCTCTCGAAAAGAAGGCGAGAGGGGAAGGAAAGAAAGAGAGCAAAAATGGGGGTCCAGCCAGCATTCTCTCTTCTAATCTCCCCACTCTAAAAAAAAAAAAAGGAAGAAAATGAAAATAAAAAGAAAGATGAATGAAAGAAGAGTGGGGAAGGAAAGAACTAGGGGGTGAGAAGAAAATACAGCACCATCAAAACTACCGCTCTCAGCAATCTCCATCCCCGAGCCCAGCTCCAGGACATCTTCTCAAGATCGAAGCTCGGATCTCCGGCCAAGGGAACTTCGAGCCAAGCTGCTCTCAGCAATCTCTGACCCCGAGCCTAGCTCCAGGACATCTTCTCAAGACCGGAGCTCAGATCTCCAACCAAGAAAACTTTGAGCCAAGCCGCTCTCAGCAACCTCCATCCCCGAGCCCAGCTCCAGGACATCTTCTAAAGACCGGAGCTCAGATCTCCGACCAAGGGAACTTCGAGCCAAGCCGCTCTCAGTAATCTCCGTCCCCGAGCCCAGCTCCAGGACATCTTCTTAAGACCGGAGCTCAGATCTCAGGCCAAGGAAACTTCGAGCCAAGCCGTTCTCAGCAATCTCCATCCCCGAGCCCAGCTCCAGGACATCTTCTCAAGACCGGAGCTCAGATCTCCGGCCAAGGGAACTTCAAGCCAAGCTATTCTCAGCGACCTCCGTCCCCGAGCCCAGCTCCAGGACATCTTCTCAAGACCGGAGCTCAGATCTCCGGCCAAGGGAACTTCGAGCCAAGCCGCTCTCAGCAACCTCCATCCCCAAGCCCAGCTCCAGGACATCTTCTCAAGATCGGAGCTCAGATCTCCGACCAAGGGAACTTCGAGCCAATCCGCTCTCAGCAATCTCCTTCCCCGAGCCCAGCTCCAGGACATCTTCTCGAGACCGAAGCTCAGATCTCCGGCCAAGGGAACTTCGAGCCAAGCCGCTCTCAGCAATCTCCATCCATGAGCCCAGCTCCAGGACATCTTCTCAAGACCGGAGATCAGATCTCCGGTCAAGGGAACTTCGAGCCAAGCCGCTCTCAGCAATCTCCATCCCCAAGCCCAGCTCCAGGATATTTTCTCAAGACTGGAGCTCAGATCTCCAGCCAAGGGAACTTCGAAACAAGCCGCTCTCAGCAATCTCCATCCCCGAGCCCAGCTCCAGGACATCTTCTCAAGACCGGAGCTCAGATCTCTGGCCAAGAGAACTTCGAGCCGAGCCGCTCTCAGCAATCTTCGTCCCCGAGCCCAGCTCCAGGACATCTTCTCATGACCGGAGCTCAGATCTCACGACCGTCGGCCAATGACATCTTCGAGCCTAGCGGCCTGCGAGTGCCTCAACCTCAGACAAGGAGAAGCCCTTCTCTTTGAAGTCCCCGAGCCAAAAAAAAAGAAGAGAGAGAGAGGAAGAGGGAAGAATAGAGAAATAGTCTCTGAAAAAGCAATCCAGGCTTTATTGATCAAATACAAATTACAAGTATTTTTTGGGCCCCGACATGCCGGAAGACCCTGAACAAGTACAAGAAACAAAGAAGTACAAACTAAAGCAAGGAAAAGAGAAGAAGTCATTCCGCGCCGGCTGGCTTTTCTGCTGGGTCCAGAGGCTAGCTGCCCCCGCCCTCAGGGGCTTCCGGCTCAGTCGCCCCGGCCTCAGGAGAACCACCCTCGGCTGGTGTCGAAAGCTTTGACCCGACGACCTCCTCGTTGACCTCCTCCGAAGCCGAGGGGTATCTGAGGCAATCGCGATTCTCGTTAGGGACAAATAACTCGACCCGACCGTATAGGTACATGAACCCCTTGTAAAAGGAGTCCGACGCCATCTGCTGGATGACGGTGACAAACTCCTCCGAAGCCTTAAAGTTGGCGACGGTGCTTTTGGCATCCTTCTCGGCCGCAGCAGCCACCTTCTCCAACTCGACAGCCCTCAACTTGGCTACCTCCGTCGAGCTGACCGCCGCCTCTACCGCTTTCTCAGCAGCGGCAAGCTTCTCTCTCACGCCCGCCAGCTTTGCTTGGACAACCTGGGCGGTCTCCTTGTGCCTGTCAGCATCGGCACTGTACTAGTTCAATTTCTTTTCGACGATGGAGAGGTCGTCGATTGCCTTCTTTGAACGGCTCCGCTCCAGATCGCAGGTCATTGAGAGTCCTTTCGCTCGCCCCTCAGCATCGGCGAGCTCTTTTTCGAGGTCCTTGATCTTCAACTCAAGGGCCCCACTGGCATCGGCCTTCTCCTTCAGGTCGATCTTCAAAGATTCAATCTCGGTGACTCGTTGTCCCTCGAGGCGATCCCAGCTCTGAAAGTATTCCCTGAGGAAGAGGGCCTCAGCATCGATCTGCACAAAAAAAAAATGAAAATGATGAATGAAAGTGACTAGAGAAAAATGAAGAGCAAGCAAAAGAGGCGAAGGAACTCACCGAGTACAACTGAGAAAAGAGGATCTTGAAGACATCGGCCACGTGCATTTTGGCCATGTCTTGTTGGTCGCATGCCTGGATGGAGAAGTCCATCAAGCGTTCGGCGAGCTCAGGGCTCCGAATGATCGAGTTCCCCGGCCCCATTCGGAAGGGGAGGTAACGTCGTCCCTCCTCCCTCCAACTCTCTCTATGGCGAGGCGACCGTGCATCACTGACCGAAGGCCCCCCGGGGGCAGGCTGGGAGACCGGGGTAGATGCAGGCGACACAACTGTCGCAGCCTCGAAAGCGGCCCGGGTCTCCTCACCCTTGGTGTCGGCAGCGGATGGACCTGGAGGGCGGCAAGGCACAGCAGCAGCGGCAGCGGCTCTCGCACGGACCACTACCTTGGGCTCTGCAGTAGAGATCTGCTGGGATGGCCCCGGGGCCGTGGGAGCTACCCTCTCCACCAACGCAGGAGCGGCGCGGGTCACCTCTGAGCTCGAGCTGGTAGCCACGGTCGAGCTCAGCCCAACCACTACCACCGGGGCAGTCGCAGGTGTGCACTCACCTCGGGGCCGCCTGGAAGCGGGCTCCGCGGCCAATCCTGCTGGCCATCTCTTCTTGGTAATGGCCAGGAGATCGCTCTCGAAGAATATCATACCTACACACAATATATACAGTGACCAGAACCTGTGGAAAACTGCACAAAGATCACGTAAAGGAAAGAAAAGAGCAATGTTCAAGCCAGACTCACCCGACCCATTCGCTGGGTCGACCCCAGAGTCGGCGAGGTTCTACTCAGACAACAGGACCTCGAGAGAAGGAATCTGTGCACTGCGGAGCTGCTCGTAGTCATCTCGGTCAGCCGCATTGACGGCAGAGTTTCGGTTGGGGGACTGGTCCGGATCACTCCAGACCCAGTCAACTCCCTCGACCTCGACAAAGAAGAACTTACTCTTCCATCCCTTGACGGAAGAGGGGAACTCAAACTTAATGCCCCTCGAGCGGGAAGATAAAGACCACCAGCCGTCTTCGGTTGGGTGACGTTTCAGGACGAAGAAAGCCCTGAACAAAGAAAATCGAGCCACGAACCCGTGAAGGTGATAAAGCACAATGAAGGAGAAGATAATCCTAATAGCATTTGGTACCAGCTGCGCCGGGACCAAACGATAGTTGTCCAAGACTGACAAAAAGAAGGGATGGAAAGGAAAGCGGAGACCTCCAGAGAAGGTCCCCTCATAGAAGGCAAGATGGCACGGGCCACTCAAAGTAACCCGCTCCCCCGGACGAGGGATCATAAGCCGGACAGAATGAGGGATGCCATAGACATCCCGGACAGTCCTGAGTTCTCCGGCGATGATCGTGGAGGCGACCCCACCGAGACCTGTAGACCGAGCAGACTCAGGGACAGGAGCAGAAGAAGGAGGGGGAAAAGAAAAACTCGACCCTGGTTCCCTAATAAGAACCGGGCCGAGAGGACGCCTCCCATCGAGTTCGTAGCGAGCTACGCCTCCCTCCCCATCAGAAGAAGAGGAAGAAGACGCCGGCCTCCATTCGGAAGGACTGGCCTCACCCTAAGCAGTGGAGGGACGGAAGCCCGGACCAAAATGGGACATCCTCAAAAACAAAGAAAAAGAAGAAGAAAAAGGGAAACACAAGGTCAAAGACCGAAGAAGAAACCACGTACCCCGAGAGGGAACCCTACTTTATCGGGACGAAGAAAGAGGAAGAAGCTAACCTGTTGCCTTGAGAAGAAACTTGGGGCGATAGGGAAGAAGAAGAAGCCTGGGCGCGGCAGCAGCAGGCACGGAGAATTCAAAAAGAATAGATTGTTCGAGTAAGGCCCTCCTTTCACTCCGAAATGATCCAAGGGGTCCGTATCACATCAGCCGCTCACCAACAGATCTGGGCCGCGTGTCACTCATCGGAGAGAATGGCATCCCGGCCGCTCTGAATTCTATGCCAGCATTAACTGCTCCTCTCACGTGGCCAGGTGGTGCCCCTGCATTGGCCCGCAGGAGCGGTCCCCGAAGCGCCAGCAGTCACGGCCATCATTGCAACCGATCTTTACCTTTCCATGTCAACACCGCAATTACTCCATTCGGCCCGAATGCCGCGCACTAACGAGCCTCGGGAGTGGGGGGCAAATGATATGGCAAGACCGCTGACGTGGAGAAATCTGCGGGCTCCATGTGGAGAGAGACGCCACGTCGACCCTCTGGCTCGGACCCCATTACCGAGATGAGCCGAACTCTCCCATGGCAGTAGATGGAGTCCAGTCCTCCGCCAAGTCGAGCTCATGAGCTCGGCGCCTAGGCCGGAGCCGACATCCGCCCTCCAGAGGAGGCCCTTGGAGGTTAGTGCCCCGCGGTCGAGGTCGAGCCAAGAGCTCACCCGCCGAGGTCGAGCCTCTCCGAGTGCGCGTCCTCTGGACCGGGCTCACCGACATCTGCCCTCCAGAGGAGACCCTCGAAGGTTAGTGCCCCCCCGGTCGAGGTCGAGCCAAGAGCTCACCCGCTGAGGTCGAGCCTCTCCGAGTGCGCGCCCTCTGGACTGGGTCCACCGACATCCACCCTCCATAGGAGACCCTCGGAGGTTAGTGCCTCGCGGTCGAGGTCGAGCCAAGAGCTCACTCGCCGAGGTCGAGCCTCTCCGAGTGCGCGTCCTCTGGACCGGGCCCGCCGACATCCGCCCTCCAGAGGAGACCCTCGGAGGTTAGTGCCCCCCCGGTCGAGGTTGAGCCAAGAGCTCACCCGCCGAGGTCGAGCCTCTCCGACTGCGCGTCCTCTAGACCAGGCCCGCCGACATCCGCCCTCCAGAGGAGACCCTCGGAGGTTAGTACCCCGCGATCGAGGTCGAGCCAAGAGCTCACCCGTCGAGGTTGAGCCTCTCCGAGTGCGCGCCCTCTGGACCGGGCCCGTACTTCGCCCTTCTCCACCTGGCCATCCCCGCAAGGCCGGAGCACCTAGGATGGAGCGAGCCCTGCCGTCCCAGCTCGGCCCCAACCTGGAAGAAGTCCTCACCAACCGAGGGCACCGGCGAGCCTCCCGAGGACCGTATCAGAACGCCTCTCAGGCCGTACTGACTACCTAACACCACCAGTTACACCAAAAAGGCAAGCAATGCGCCGATCGAGGTGCCACATTCCTCACCAACCACTCATATCACTCAGGAAAGAAGACCATCCGGGAGATTCGAACCCTGCGGGCGGCGGCCCGCCATTCGAGATGTCCCCGATTTCCCGGAACAAGGCAACCATGAAGGAGTGTCGGAGCGCCTGACAGCACCTTATCATGAATTAGAAAAGGGCTTCCTGGGACACCGCCGCGTGCGTCTGACAGCCCGGCGGGAACCCCGAGACAAGCTCCCAACGGCCAGTCTTCGACTACAAAGAACGATCGGCACCCCCCAAGGGGGAGAGGTAACAACAACAACAAAAAAAAATAAAACAGAACGACCACTCACCACCAAGACAGGGCAAGCTCAACCAAAAGAGCAAAAGGCCATCACCACCACTTATGGAGGGAACCGAGGGGCTCAAGGAGAGGCGGAGGAACAGAGCATCCCTCTGTCCCCGCTACCAATCTCCCCTGCGACGTTCACACCTCCGCACACACATCTTTCACTCATCCTCATGCGGAGTCCATCAAGAGGGGCCCGGCCAGGAGGATCTGTTCCCCTGGACCGTCACTGACTTGATCGTCGGAGTGCCCCTGCCGGAAATCCTGGACTGGATCTCTAACCATTGTCTCGCAGGCCCTGAAGCAGAGGACCACCGGACGGCAGGAGGCGGGGACCCGGGAGCCGAGTGCGGGAGGCGGCGGGAGGAGCACAATCTGATGCAACTACGGGCCACGACGGTCTCGGTGGCAACAGTACCCAATTAAATTTATTTTATCCATAAAATAAATGATCATAAATATTAATTTAAATTTATCCTATTTTCATAGGGAGGAAAAGGGAATTTTTTTAAAAAAAAATCCTATTAGATACGTAGAGGATGGCCTTAGGCCTGGGCTTCAAAAAAAGGGAATGTACATCCTCATATCCTACTTTCACGGGAGATTTAGATTTATCTTATTTTCACATGAAGGAAGAGGGAAATTAAAAAAAAAAAAAAAAAAAAAAAATCCTATTAGATACGTGGAGGATGGCCTGGTGCTTCAAAAAAGTATAAGTGTGTACATTCTTAGATTTACCCTGCTTTCGTTGAGAGTCGAACTCAAGACCTCCCGCTTACTAAACGGGTGCTCTAACCAACTGAGCTACGAAAGCGAACTAGTTTTATGTCATATTAAAAATAATTAATGAATTACACATCGTACGGCTTACGATTTTATATGCAGGAGTCAAAGTGCGTGTATAGATGAATCCTTATTGTACAAGATGCTCTGGTGGGGCCACGCCATCATTGTCATGATTACTTTGCTGGATGTACTTTTTAATTTGTGCGCTAAGTCCCTCGCACAAATGTGAACTTCACCCATGCCACCTGTTTCATCCGTGTCACGTGGCCTCTTCCTGGCCGCACAATCAATACGCTGTAACAAGGTTTGCTATCATGGTTATCACAGAGAACAGCCCATCTACCAAATTGTTACCTGTAACATTATCAATCCAAACCGAACCCACAAGCCTCCTGCATTTCTATCGGCTGAATCAGCCGCAAGCTCGTACTCAAAACTTTCCGGCGTCTCGTCGCTAGAAAAGATGGTCGTAGATGACTGGATCGCCGGCACCACAAGCTCGTCGTCCGAATCACCTCAATGGCCCAGGTGGCGGAATATGCGCACCAGGAGGTTTGAAAGGCGAAGCATGTTTTTCCGAGCGTGCGCATAGAAACTAATATGCAAATATTTAAATCTACCGCTGGATTTTGCCGTCCAGGCAGCATTGACGGAAGATCCTTGGTTCCTACATGAATTTGTGTGCACTCCCTTGGCAGACGATAACGGCGTCCAATCGGACCGTCCACCGGCTCCGCGTGACCCAACAATCCAGGCCTAAAAAGGAGAATCCGGGCCAATTCATTGGAAACGCGTTTCTCATAAAACCATGCGGTTCCAATGGCGATAGCATCACAGAGACGCTCACAGCACGCGGCGAGGACTGGACAATATTTCGTTTCCCGTATGAGTGGCGGAATGCATGCAAGCAGCCACACTAGACCAGCGCCGGAACCTTAAGAAAAACTCATCACCTCATCGAAAAAAAAAAGAAAAAGCCAAGACCATATTTATCGGCTTGCGTGAGGGAATTTTTTAAAAAAATCTTTTTTATTTAGATATTAATTATAAAAAAAAAGTAAAAGAAAGAAAATGACAACCTTTTCTCTCTTTTTTTTTTTCTCTCTCTCCATTAAACTATTTTTTAATTCCCTAATTTTGAAAGAATTAAAAATATATATATTTGTAAAATTTTAAAATATCTATTATTTTTTTCTTATCTTTCTTTTAAAAAAACCATCCGGATAGAAATGTTTTTTTTTTTTTTTTTTTTTTTTTTGACTCATGAAGGCTATCCAAATAAAAGGGTAAGTTCGATCTTGATCCCTAAAGTAGTGTTTGGATGGTGGCTGGAATGGGCTCTTATTCCCAACTATTCCCCCCCAAACAGGCTTAAAAAGGGAGATAGGTCCCAAGAAGATCTGTATTCCGGTCAAAGCCTCTTATTCTCATTTTGCTATTTCATGGCCCCATGAAATAGTCATATTCTCACTTTTCTTATTCCAAGAGCAGTGGAGGGGATAAAAAATATGTTTTCTTAAATTAGTAATATTAATTTAATAGATTGTAATAATAAATTAATTTATATAACATAATTTTAATATATCATGATCATCAATTAATTTAATTACTTATTTAAATATATCATACTAATAAATTAATGTGAATAAATTAATTTAATGTGAGTAAATTAATTTAAATATTTAAATATACTAATAATTTTAATGTGAATAAATTAACACAATTTTAATATAACACAATTTTAATATATCATAATCATAAATTAATTTAATTATTTAAATATACCACACTAATAAATTAATTTGAATAAATTAATTTACTTATTTAAATATATTAATAATTATAATGTGAATAAATTAATTTAATTACTTATTTAAATATACCATACTAATATATACTTTTTTTTGATAAAAGAAAGGGATGGGGGGATAAATCCCGGTGTAGCTACCCTCTCAGGCCCCGTCCCGTCAAGCAATGTCCGATTCAAGATCATTTTAATATCTTTCCCCTTCCCCATCAAGGGTGAATACATCAGCCTGACATCACTAAATTTTAATATCTTTCCTCTTCCCCATCAAGACACCACTAAGACGTGGCCGGTAGAAATTTTAATATCTTTCCCCTTCCCCATCAAGACACCACTAACATCAAGACACCACTAAGACGTGGCCGGTAGAAATTTTAATATCTTTCCCCTTCCCCATCAAGACACCACTAAGATGTAAGACACCACTAAGACGTGGCCGGTAGAAATTTTAATATCTTTCCCCTTCCCCATCAAGACACCACTAAGACGTGGCCGGTAGAACAGGCTGTCCCCACACCAAAGACGGAATGGGACTACTCTAACCTATCATCCACACTCACCGTCACGGGTCCCCACACCAAAGACGGAATGGGACTACTCTAACCTATCATTCACACTCACCGTCACGGGTCCCCACACCAAAGACGGAATGGGACTACTCTAACCTATCATCCACACTCACCGTCACGGGTCCCCACACCAAAGACGGAATGGGACTACTCTAACCTATCATTCACACTCACCGTCACGGGTCCCCACACCAAAGACGGAATGGGACTACTCTAACCTATCATTCACACTCACCGTCACGGGTCCCCACACCAAAGACGGAATGGGACTACTCTAACCTATCATCCACGCTCACCGTCACGGGCTATAGAAAATTCCTGGATTTAATCGAGTTATCGACAGGATCATGTCTCGAACTCGGGACCGATTGATGATAAGGCAAGATCTCTACCAATCGGGCTACCGTATTAGCGGTTACTAATAAATCATTTAGTATAACATATTTTTAATAGATCACATTAATAAATTAATATAAATAAAAAATATATTTATTTAAATATATAATTAAAAAAGAATTTTATAACTTATTTTATCTTATTTATTGATCAGGAATATTATTGAAATTTCAAAAAAAAAAATTTATTTCTAGTAAGATACAGACTTATCTTCATATCATTCAAATATCATTTAAAATAATATTATATTAATTATATTAATATAAAATAAAATATCAAATTTTGATTTAAATAAAAATTAAGAATAACAACCAGAGCTATCTATCATGGGAATACCTATTCCAACCTAAGCTTATCATGCGTACAACCCTAACAAACCGTTTCCGGCGGACGGCTCCGACCCAACGTTATCATACCATATGGATCAGCTACCCATCCGGCAACTGCGGGACATTCTTCTGAACGATGCATGGTTCACCACGTGCACCAGACCTGGTGGCATTATCGTCATTCAGAGGGCGATCAGGGCCATCTACAATTCTAGTCCGATACTTCACCTTCGAGGCATATAAGGGTCGGTGCCCTCCCCGCCTTTATTTTCACTGTCGTCTTCTGTCTACTTATCTCTTTCTTCTTGCACGGAGTTTTTGCCGAGCTCTTTCGCCCTTTTTTTTTCCATAAAAAAAAGGATCGCATCTCACGGCGCCCCCCTCCCCCATTTTTCTCTCTGTCGTCTTCTTCTCTTCTTCTTCCTCCCCACGAAGCATTGCCGAGCTTTTCGGCCCCTTTAGAGAGGATCGCATCTCTCTCGTATCGCCCTTGTAAATTTATACGAGCGTACGAGGGTTCGGTTGTTTCTTTCTCGGCTTGTATTCGCTCTCCAGGGGGCCAGAGGCTTGGATTGGAGCAGCACTGGAGGGAGGAGGAAGCCATGGAGGCCGATTCGTGGAGCCGCTTCTCTGCCGCCCCGAAGCGCCACCAGTCCGCCGTCCAGCCTCGATACGGTGAGGATTGAGCATCTGGTTGTTGATCGTCTGGGATTTGGTTTCTTTTTGAGAGAATGGGGTTTGATTGGGTGTTTTGGTTGGTAGATCTGTACCTTGGGTATGAGGAGATCGATGGAGGGGATGAGGACTCGAGAGCGGAGTTCCCATGTCCGTTCTGCTCCGAGGATTTTGATATAGTGGGGCTGTGCTGCCACATCGACGACGAGCACCCGGTTGACGCTAAGAATGGGGTATTGTCTCGTTTCTGGTCCTTTTGATATTCGAAGATGCACCAGAGCTACTTGTGCTTTCACGTATAGGGGGAAAAACAGTTTTTGGGGGGATTTTAGTGTAAATATTTGATCAAAATTGGATTTTTATGCGGTTTTACTGGGAACAGTTGGATTTTGAAATATCTTCTTGATGGGAAGAACGGTTGTTAACCGGGCGAAATGGAATTTTAAGGGTTTGGAAGTAATATTTATCAAGCCAGCTAGGTTTTTATAAGGTTTCCTGTTGTCTGATTCTGAAGCTCTTGTTTGCTTTTATTCGTAGCTGGATTTTTGTTGTTTTCTGTACTCATTCTCCGATGATGCTATAACTTTTGTCATATAGCTCATTTCTCAGTTGTGAATGGTTCTTATTTTCTATCACTCATATCTGACAAATTGAATTTTATGGATTTCCTGTACGAATGTGTTGTCTTCTGAAGTTCTTTTCACTAATTTAGTGAAAGCAATTTTTTATGCAATCATTATGAATGGATTCTGATGTTTCCCCTTCATTATGACTCTAGCTTATAGTGATCTTTTAGGTAAATTGTGGATTCAAGGTTAGCCTTGTATAACATCGTGTCAATAGTGGTTCTTGCTTGCTTTGTTAGAAATTTAGTAGGAATACATGGTAAATTTTGTTGTCTTTTCCCCCTCTTTGACAGTTGCCATGACGTGTACAGACAAATAAGCATTAACTGGTACGCTGTTAGTGATGGTCTAGAATGTCCATGCTGCTTTAAGAATGCTGGATAAGCAGGGTGGAACAATTTTAAACTGTAAACTGAAATGTTGCTAATTGGATTTTATAGATTTCTGCTCTAAGTTAAAGGATGATCACATTTAGTGAACCATGGTTGGATAAAAAAATACTACACGAATCATTCTTCAAAGTTATTTAAAAACTAAATTTCCCTTGTCAGTCATCGAAATACTATATTTCCTTTTGGCCTTTAGATTTTCATGTTGCTTTTAGATTTACTAATATAATACAGAAACAACAACTGGACATCTGTTGGGCAACAAAAAGGGACTTTCAGCCATATCCATCATGTGCCATGCACCTGGAAAGTGGGGGATCGTTGTAATGAAGAGGTGCAATAGGAAGTGAATAAGGAAAAGAAAATGAAGATTTTATCCTCTATTTTGATTTATAATTTACAGATAGAACCTACTGTGCTTTCTGATGTGCATAGCATGTGCTTCATTCCATTTTCAATGTGAATGTAGTAAAGTATATGTTAGTGTTGCCAAAATTGTTTGATGTTTTTTCCTGCTCCTGATAAGTATTTTGGGTTGGTTTAGATGCTGCACGGTAAATTTGAAAATCCAGGAATTATATGTCTGAGATCATTGGGTATCTGTAGTTTATATGTTGTTGTGTGAAAGGTAAAAAAAAAGGGGCACAGTTCTGTTAGTTTAAGTGAGTTTAATCAATCTATTGTATTTTATTATGTGACTCAAACCTACAAATTTTGAAGCCACAAAGTCTTCATCACCGTCTTTAGTGTGCATCAAATCAGGTATTACTGGTTGTGCATTAAAGGACATATATATTTGATATATACGTATACTCCTTATAGTTTCAATTTTCAGGTATGGAGTCATCAATTTTAGTGTATCTTACAACCCAGAAATTCAAGTAAAATTCTTGTTGCTTCTAATATAAACTATCTATGTTTTAAAAGTTGCTTTTGTTTTAATTTGGTTGTACGTTTAATCAGAGTGAATTTTTCAGGTTATTTTGTTTATTTTGCTTTCCTATTTGTTGTTAAGGATTGGAAGAAAATCTTTTTTACTCTTATCCTTTTTTTTTTTTTTTTAATGATTAGTTAATAAGGCTAGGATTTTACTTAGCCTATCATGGTATTGTTGTCTGTTTATGTTTTTAATTCTTGGATATGTGTAGCAGAGCTTATTGTTGTGAGAATTTGGTGTTGTTTCTTCTTGCAGGTTTGTCCTGTTTGTATGGCTAGGGTTGGGATGGACATGGTTGGGCACATAACAGTGCAGCATGCGAGTTTCTTTAAGATATCCTTTCTTCTCTACTTTGATTGTGGAGTGATAAATACAATTTTCCTTTTTTTTTTGTTTTGTATCTAGATGCACTGTAATTTCTTATTATGCACTAAACTCTGCTTTGCAAACTGAACTGTTAAGTCGAGCTGTCTTTACTGTGTTCATTTTGTACAAATGTCATGTTTGATAGAGTAATATGCTTTGAGTTCCTTAATAATAACTAACATGCAGCATAGGAGGAGACTCCGTAAAGGTTCATCAGGATCCCATTCTACACTTTCTTTGTTGAGAAAGGATCTGCGAGGGGGGAATTTGCAATCTCTTTTTGGGGGGTCTTCCTTTACAGTTGCTCCCTCAAATGCTGCACCTGATCCATTGCTGTCATCTTTCATTCTGAGTTTTCCTGTTGCTGATTCATCAAAAGATGTAAAGCTTGAATCCTTGGATGATGGAAATTTGATTAACAACACTTCAGAGGAGAAAGCAGGGGAAAAGTATGAAGCTTTGGCATTTCCTCTCAATTATATTCTCTTTTTCCTCACTGTTTTGATAATTCCCATTTCTTTTCCGATAATTGCATGATGGTTGCCTGTAATCCTTCAAAACTTCACTGAGTTCCGATAATTACTTAAAAAACAATGTGATTTTTTCAAGATGATTAGAAAAATGGTTTAGCATTGCTTTCTGCTGTTTCTATAAGGACATGGCATAATATCTCCATCAATATAAAGTGGTATATAAGGGGATAAAATATAACATTCTTATTTTCAAGGGGCTTTAGATTCCAGTAGTGCATATACGTGTTTAACTTTGTTTGTACCAATGCTGTTAGAGTTTCTAATCATACTTTGTTGTCAAATGAATTAATTTTTCTCTCTTGTTCTGGTGCAGTCAATTCTGATGACTTGTTGTAATTAGTAAGTCTGTTGTTACTATCTAGTGCTATAGTTTGCATTCTTTCTAGTGAATTTAATATGGACTTGTTAGACATTCTTCTGAATGTGAACTGATGTAATCGTCATTTCTATGTTGATTTTTTTTTTCAGTTGAAGGTGAATTTTTTTCTAATTGTTTTATGCTGGTAATAAGGTATTTTATCCAATTAAGGAGCAGACGTTTTGTAATTGTCTAGTTGCATTGTCTGTGCCTCTGTATTTTGCATCCATTCATGTGCCTATGACATCTCCTTTTAATTTTTAATGGTATTGCATACTTTTTTAGCTGTCTGGTCTACCAATCTCAATGTGATCAAAGATGTCTACAGGCCGTAAATTTATATTTAGTTCAAGGTCTTTGATAGATGAAACAAAATATGAAGTAATGAGGAAGATACACCTAGCAGGAAAAAGAATTGAAGGATAAGAATCTTGAACATGTTTTTTCTTTTTTTCTTTCTTCTTCTTTTTTTTTTTTTTTGGCCCCGCGCCGGGGGGGGGGGGGGGGGGGGGGGGGGGGTGGGGGGTGTTGGAATTAGATATAAGACAATTATGGGATTTCATTGACACTTACAGAACATAGGGTTGGTTGTAATGTATTTGCAGATCGATTATCATGTTACATCTTCATCCGGCTGCTGAGAAGAAAGTGTTATCTCTTACATTTGTGTCTTCAGTTGTATATTTTGGATTTCTTTGAGCCATTATTCTGTATTGATTCTCTGTGCTGGATCTGGATTCTGACTTCGTTGAGAAGATTTTATAGTAGTCCTCTTGGAGAGGGTGATCTAGCCTAATCAGTGGATTGTTAAAGTTATCTAGTCATTGGACAACTTCCCTTGTTGGGCTCCTTTGGCTACTCATGCTTATAACAAATGTTATGTCTAACCCACTACTAGTTAAGCTTATAAATTTTCCACCCAGGTATGCCATGGGATCATTTAGTAGATCTTCCAGTTGCATTACAAGTTCTGTATTTGGATCCAGTCATCATAGTTTGAGCCATAAGTTTTATTGTGCATCTTTTTTGACAAAGACCTTGCTCTGTCAGAACGTGCAGATGTAATAAAATCCTACGAAAGATTAAACTAATATGATGTGGGATCATATACAACCTTTATCAAGGTTGAGGAGCTTAGGAGTATTGGGGGAGTGCTGCCTCTTAATTTGTAGCCAAAATTGCCTTTGTAACTAATCTATCATACGCACATTATCAAGAGTGGGGAAAAGAAACCTTGTTCCGATTACCAAAACCAGCAAGTGACCCATCGCCCAAGATTTTGCAAGTGGTCAAGACATTTTTAAATGTGCATTTACCATTTTACCTTTCAGTCTGCTAAGTACTTGAAAAATGGGAACTGTTGCTTGCCTTATGGTGCTGAATGAGAGTTTAGGAAATATTCAAACTCAGATTATCCACTGTTGAATTATTATACCATGCTTAGACATGGGCTAAAAAGGCTTTTTCTTTCCACTCTCCTTACCCAATTTACTTGTAGAAGGAAGTTTCGCTTTATTCACCTAATCTTTGTTTGCCCTCTGCCAGTGTTGAGCCATCTCTGTCCGAGAAAGATCTAGTGGAGAGAGCTCGGAGGAGTCTGTTTGTGGAGGAGCTTGTGTTGTCTACGATATTTGATGATTCCTTATGAAAAGAACTATTTATTCTTGGTGACAATGGCAGCAGCAATCGATGATGATGATGATGATGATAAAGCCTAAGGATGGTCCCCAGACAGCAGCATTGTTGTTATCGTGACACACCAGCCGCTTGCACAAGAGGTTTATTGGGAAGGTGTATATTTAACCTGCCCTATTACTGCGAAGAGGAGAGCATGGAATGTACTATAATTACTATTATTAGTATCTAGATTTGGAGGGATTCTTAATTCTCCCTTTAGCAAGCATAGCTATGCATATATGGATAAACTATTCAATAGAGCTTGGTCAAGCATTATTTCTGTGTCTCCATAAAAATAAAGTTTTGGACCCCTGTTGTCTTGATTTAATGGACCATGCATTTACTCAAAAGATTTAATGGACTAAGCTTCTCGTTGTGCCGACTCTTGCATCAGATGGTTTGCTGCATGTGTTATTGTTACCTATCAGGTATATGGTTCTAGTGTGTGTTTAGCTATATTTTACATACATAAGCATATATTCTGGCTGGATATCTGTGGTGTAATGTTTGAGATGGTTGTGAGAATTCGTGTTATGATGGGAGAGATGTCTGAAACATGCATGAGCTTCGTTTACAGGTGTTGGAGAGGCTGTCAGCCTGCTAGCTAAGAAATGGCTGAGGCTAATTGTCTGGTGGTGAAGGTATTACACATGATGCCCAGCTTTTAAGGGGCATGGATTGAATGACATCAATTTCTGATATAATAGCATGCGAGCTTGATAAAATGTCCAGCTTGTATCGGAGTGGTTATGGTAATTCTGAGCTTACAAAGAGTTATATTAAGTGGATATATATGCTCGAATTTTGTCAGGTTGGTATTTCTTTCTGCCCTCTTACCTAGCTGATGCAATCTGTTGCTGTTGTCTTAGTTTATTTGTCAGTTTATTTGTTGATCTTAGGTGCAGACCCTCATTGTTTCCATTACATTGGTCAGTGAATTCATGCGGGTTTATTGTTGTGGTTAGAGTTCTTGATAAGCATAAAGAGTTGGTTTGCTGGCTACTTTTTTTTTTTTTTAGCCAAAATTGAATTAAAAACTCTTGTCTGAAACACCATCGAACTACAAGGCTAATGTTTTGTGATGATCTATCTTCATTTTACCATAGCTTCTCTCATTGTATCATCTATAGTTTAATTCTTAATTTGAGATAGAGCCAAGAGAAATGTCTCAAGATTTGTCTATTAAAATGTAATATTGAGGCATTGTTGTAATCCATTCTACTTTTTTTCTTGTATTTCATACTCGGACTTGAAAGAAATATCGAGCAGTTACAAAATGTTTGATGGTTGGGTGGTCGTCGTACCTATTGATAAGTGCTACACCTTGCTGTTGTATTTTTGAATAAAACGTGCTGCAACTATATTGAGAGCAGTTATATTGAGAATAAATGAAAGTGGCATTGAAGCCTCAGTTGCCCTAAAGTACGGCAATACAAAACAGAAACATCCAACCCAAACATGGTAACGATATAGCATCCTGAAAAGGTAACGTAGATAGAGGAAGATTGGACCATATATAACAGAATATATAGGAAAACACTGTTCAAAGGGATGATTAAAAGAACAATGGCAGTGAACGACTCCAGGGTAATGGCTATCCTGCAAATGTGAGATTGTGAGCACATGGAACTTGATTGAAAACATGCAGCATTCAGGCATATAGAAGATCCATACACTTGGATTAAATTACTTTGCTGTTGTTTCTAGTTATACTTTATTATCATTTTTTGGAAGGCTATGTTTAACATTTGCACCAATTCAACTAAAAAATGCTGGTTCTTGTTAGGATCCATTTGGTTGGAGATAATTTAAAATGAAAAAATAAATTTTATATTATATTACCATGTTTGGTATGAAAATTGGAAGAGAAGATGATAAAATAATTAGTGGGTATCATATTTATTTTATAGAAAAAAAGGTAAAATAAATAGAATGAGAAATTAGTATTTGATAAATTTTTTAATGATGGTAATTCATACTTGACAAAAAAATTTAATAAAAAATATATGTAATTATTGAATTTATTCTGATATTTTTTAAAATTTATTTAATATTTTTTTTTGTAAAATAATTAAAATATAAATGATATTATACAAAGGATTATGTGATTATATTTATTACAAAAAAATTAAATGAAGATGACAATACTATATTAAAATTAAAAAATAATTTTATATTAATGGATATATTTATAAATTTGATAATATTTTTATATAGATTATTTTTTACTGAACATTGTAATCTTTTTTCAATATCATTTTTTGAAAAAAAAATAACCAGCTAAACATAATAATTTTTTTTTTAATAATATTTTTGGATAAATAAATTTTAAAAATTATTAATTTTTTTTCATGGCTATGATGTTTTTCCTTGTGCCTTTATTATCCTTCGGGATAACAAACAGGTGTCGGTACCACTGACTGCTAACATTCTTAACATAGCTCCTACCATTCTTAACATAGCTCTCCATATGGAACATACAAGGAATGTTAGACATATGCTGAGTGTAACTATTAGACAGCTAGCCACGTTATGTTCGTGTACCAACTTTTTCCTAGCATGTGTTTAAGGTTGCGTTGAAGGTTAACTAAATTTGTGTAGGTCTCGCATGTCCCCCTTGTTGGGGTTGGAGAGACAAACGCGTCGGGCGGAAGTTCGTGGCAAACGCCAAGGGCAAAACCGTCACTATGCTTCAGATACTGTCGTCGGGACGGTGAATCTTCCATGGATGCACGTGAAAACAAGGTGCACTTTCCAAATACCATTGACCGTTGGAACGTAGCTTTGGGAATTTGGATCGCTCCCGCGTCCGCTTTCGTCGAGTGCCATAAAACTTTTTTTTTTTTTTGAATAGAATGGGATATTCATCAAGAAAACTAGTATGAATATAACACAATACGGCACAAAAAGTCAGAGAGTATAATAATTCTAAGTCGGTCCAGATCGACAAAATAGAATGCTGGACGATGAAGGAGGCTATCCAATTAGCAGCCGAGTTAGCCTTCCTATAGATGTGATAAATCTGAATGGACACAATCCTGTAAGAAGAAATGGATGTCCCACAGGATGGGATGGGTAGAGGATGCCGACATGGACTGCCGAATCCAAGAGTGATCATCAAGGAATCCCCTCGATGATGAGTCGGTCCAGGTGTCTATCTGACGGGCATACCTAATGCCAGCTCAAGCAGCATACAATTCCGTCCCGGGAACAGAAGTATCAAGAAGAGGAAAGCCGCCCGCCGCCAGGAAGTCTAGTCAAGAATCCCGTATAATAAAGACAGCGCCTCCAGATCTTTAAAGCCAAATAAGCTAAGACTTTTGTGGCCCGTTCGAACTTTCCAACATTATTCCATGCAAGAGTAAGTCTTTGTGCGTGTGGTGCAAAAATTCTATCCGGCCCATATTGCTTATTTTTATTGATCCACGTCATTCCTATATGGATTGATGGGACGGGACGAGAGTTCGTATCACTGAAATTTCGTAATCTAAGCATCATCGTCTCTGCAATCTCTTCAAACATGAAAAATGATTTTTTTGCCCTCCTATCTTCCGGAAGATAATACGTGCTTTTGAACTAGAACTTTTCATCTTCTGCAAATCGAAAAAAAAATCTCGAACGAAAATGATACCCTAAAGTTCCTTCCATTGTTTTTGGCTATCCATCGATATCAGAGCGACACCTCTAGTTTTCCCTCTATTTTTTTGTTTTTTTCTTTTCTTTAGTGATCGAGTAGCCACTGGTGAACTGGAAGTTCTCGAGCATACCATAAAAGAACTAAGGTTGTCGAAATCTTTAGTCAATGAAAAAAGTAGTATCATGTTTCAATACAGACGGCGAACATAAAAGCACACAAAAAGGAAATGTAGATGGCGGAAGGAAGTACTGTACTTATTATTTATTCAGTAGAGGATGACATCCCTATAAGTTCCCTCCCAAAGAAGTTTCAGAACCAGAAATAGATAAAGAAATTATATATTTTAATGTAAATTTTGAAATTTATGCCTACAGAGGGATGTCACAATATAGTTTTAAAAAGATTAATACTTCATAGTATAAAATTATGACACCATGCATAGTTTCATGACACCATAGCTCAGAATTATGACATCCAAGTTCAAATATTATAACACCCGTTAGATATTTAAAAGCTACACTCCAGTTTAAAAGTTACGATATCCTAGTTTAAAAGCTAGGATATCCTAGTTAAAAAACTATGACACCCATGCATAAAATATAAAATAAAACTTTTTAACCTCTTTCACATGTAATACATGCCATCCATGGCTTGGTTTATAACTCCTAGGGTGTCATAAAATATCACGGATGCTAGAAAATTATTCAAATAGGCCAAAACAATATTACGACATCCCAATTTAAGAGCTACGACATCCTAGTTAAAAAACTAAGACATCCATACATAAAATATTAAAAAAAACTTTCTAACCCCTTCTACCTGTAATACATGTCATCCATTGCTTGGTTTATGACTCTGAGGATATCATAAAATGCCAGGGATGCTATAAGATTAATCAAATAGCCCAAAATAGTATTATGACATCCTAGTTAAAAAGCTACGATATTCTAATTAAAAAACTACGACACCCATACACAAAACGTAAAAAAAAATTCTAACCCCTTCTACTATAATACATGTCATCCGTGGCTTGGTTTATGACTTCGAGGATGTCATAAAATACCAGGGATGCTATAAGATTAATCAAATAGCCTAAAACAGTATTACAACACTCTAGTTTAAAAGCTACGATAGCCTAGTTAAAAAACTACGATATCATTTCATAAAATATAAAAAAAAAAATTCAACCCCTTCTACTTGTAATACATGTCATCCATGGCTTGGTTTATGACTCTAGGATGTCATAAAATGCCACGAAAGCTAGAAGATTACTTAAATAGGCCGAAATAGTATTACAACATCCCAGTTTAAAAGCTATGATATCCTCGTTAAAAAACTTCGATACCCATGCACAAAATATAAAAAAAAACTTTCTAACCCCTTCTTCCTGTAATACATGTCATTCGTGGCTTGGTTTATTACTTACAGGATATCATAAAATGTCATGGATGCTAGAAGATTAATCAAATATCCCGAAACAGTATTACGACATCCCAGTTTAAAAGCTATGACATCCTAGTTAAAAAAGTACGACACCTATGAACAAAATATAAAAAAAAAACTTTCTAATCCCTTCTACCTGTAATATCTGTCATCCATGGCTTGGTTTATGATTCCCAGGAAGTCATAAAATGCGAGGAATGTTATAAGATTAATTAAATAGCCCAAAATAGTATTTCGACATTCCAATTTAAAAGCTACAATATCCTAGTTAAAAAACTACGACACCAATGCACAAAATATAAAATAAAACTTTCTAACCCCTTCTACCTGCAATATATGTAAAAGTACAATACCCTAGTTAACAAACTACAACATCCTTGCAGAAAGTGTAAAATAAAAGTTTCTAACCTCTTCTGCCTGTAATACGTGTCACCTATGATCTGAATTAAAATTCTTAGAATCTCATGATGACACCTCCCATGTCATAACAAGCTAATGTGAAAAGAATCAAGAGTCATTAAGTTTGAAACAAAATTATGACACCCTATTTCAGTATTCATGATATCCAACTTCAAATTTTATGACACCCTGTATATATTTAAGCTAGGATGACTTATATTTTTTATAATAGTTAATTGAAATTTATTGTTTCACAACTTACATTTATTTTTTACTTATATTTTAGGTGATCTTTCAATTATTCGACTGCCTAGTGTGAAGGCTTCGCAACTGTTTAAAAATGTTGCAAGTCAGCAGTATACGTTGAAAAAGTATGAAAAATGGATTTTTTTAGTCTTCATTTAGAAATCATCTAAAAGACTCCATTCGGTGCTTTCATCGACATGCATCCATTCGTAATCGATGGGCGACTCCTAGTTGATATTATTAGATGTTACAATGGAGGTGATGAGTTTATTTTTTATGGCAAGGTACTTACATTCAGTGTCGAAGATATGGTTCTGATTTTGGATCTGCCATACCATGGAAACAAGATTGCAATGGAAGGCCAAGATAAAAAGGGAAGGTTATTCCAAAGATTTGGTAGGGAATTAAATTTTCAAAATAAGGGGTTGGAGAAGTTGATAGCGCAACTTCATTCATCAAATATACAAGAGGATGTTGAGAACACTACAAGAATTTGTGGTGCGGGCACCAGAGGCACCAGACTAAGGTAGAGACTTCTCAACCCTCTGTAGTTATCTGAGTAGTATTTTCAGTGTTTGAGTCCAGTAATAAGGGCTTAGTCCACTTGAGTCTCTACTTTGGCCCTTGAGTCCTTGTTTTGGGCCTTTCAATATTTGAGCCATGTATTTAGAGTTACTCATACCATTAGGGTATTGAGTCAAGTTTTGGGATACTCATTATAAGTTGTCACTTTGAGTCTTAAGTCTTGTATTAAGACCAGTCCAATGTTGTAAGAAGAAAACTCGAGTCACTTATGGATCCAGCCAACATGACACTCCAACCACTGCATGAAATCCAGTCACCCACACAATTGTGTCACTTGGAAAGCATGGAAGGAGTCATGGAGCCACCCTTGAAGACCCTGGTGAATCAAATGTCTATGATACTTACTAGGAAGAAGGACAATCGAAGAAAACTCGGAAGCATGAAGCCCTAACCCTAATTCGGCGCCCCATCCTTATGGTCACCACCATGTGGTCGGCCACCTTAGGGTCACCCCCTTGGCCGATCATAACAAGGAGAGTGAGAGAGATTGTGAGCCTAATTGGGAGAGGAGTTTCCATGTATTCTAGGTAGAGTTTGTGAGGGAGGACACAAAGAAAGTTACTTGTATGCCCTTACTTAGGGCCCAAGTCTTGTAAGCCTATATAAAAGGCCCCCTCTCATGTATTTGGAGGAATGAATTAATGAAATTTTCTTGAATTTCTTCAACATTGCTGTGTGCTTTGTCCTCCTAAGGGAGTGGGTGTGAGACCCATCGCTACCCCAAGCCTTCTGCACCCTACCTCCTAGTCCTTAACGAAACCCTAGCCGACCAGCACTGCTTCAACCTTGGACGCCTCCACCACTTGGCCATCCACATCTAACCCTCTTCTTCCCTCTCTTCCTTCAGCCATCTACCTTGTCTCTTCATTATTTTCTAACATCCCTTTGATGCTTTGCAAGTCCCTCAAAGTCCACAGATTCAGGATTCCATCCGACCAGCTTTCGGGTCAGCGGATAGAAAGCCACGGATTCACGGAATCTTCAGCTTGATCTTTTAGTGCGCATCCGGGAGCGTAGAGCGACCCCTTCATGGATTTATCTTCAAATCACTGCCAGGTACATCCCCTTGACTCACAAATTGTGATATTGTAGGAGAGCTAGCCCTACCGGGACTTCTTAGCCTCGACGGTCCTATTTCTTTCACTTTAGGATCTATTTCTGCATGCATGATCTTCTAGATTTTCTATAGGATCCCCTACTTAGAACTTTGGCTCTAACTTCAGAATAAATAATCTCAACTCGCCCCTAAATAACAGAAAAGTAGTTTGCATGCATAAGTAGTCCTGCATCACTTTGGATCGCATATATATTTGGACTATTTTTGCCTTAAAAGTCAAATTAAGCTTGTCCAAGATATATCATCCCTTGGATGATTTATCTTAGCTGGGACAAATCGACTGGGCTTCCACAATAAAGGAATTGATTGTTATGGCTCTCCCAGATATTTTGCTTGCTTGAGATTTGAGGAGCCAGTCCAATCCAAGAGAAGTGACAAGGGTAGGAGGCTGCCAATCCTATTTGGATGTTCAGTTGCTTTAGTAGTAAGGATCATTAATATGCAGCAAAAGTATAATTACATTTATTTTAAATGTTCCATATCTTTAAAGTATATGATTATTATGTACATGTTTGGTTCCTCGAGCATAGCACATTAAGAGCTCCGTTATATTCTAATAAGCTAACTAGGCTTTTGAAGTGGTATGATAGCCAGTTGAAGACACAAAATGTTTAACTTGCCAACATGTAGCCTCATAAGTTGGTAAGATAAGCCATTATATCATAAACATAATAAACAATAAATTATTATTATTAATTAAAGTTAATTTGTTATTATTCTTGGCTTGTAGTTAGAGGGAGCTATTGAGCTTATGATAATGGAACGATAGCTTATCACTAAAGAAACAGTAGTATCCCTGGAACCTAGAAATAGTTGTGCAAGCTGTGTACAATTGAAGAATGAAGTAGAAGATATAAAAAAAAGGCTTGCCATAGTTGAAACCCTTCTCAGTCCATTGTTAAAAAAAGATAGCAATGCCAATAAAAAAGGGCACAAAGGGATAGAGGGAGATGATATGGAGGAGGAGGTGGAAGTAATGGGATAATATCAACCTAGGATGGTGAAAAAAGTTTATGACACCCTTGTGACCGAGTCTGAACATAGGATAGAGAAAAAATTAAAGGACACCCCTATGTCTGAGCATGCTAAGGGGGATAAAGAAAAATCTCTAGTTTCTTCACTTATCAAGAGGGTGAAAAATCAACCTAAGCTGTGGAAGGCCTTACAAATGATAGCAGATTCTACTTTTTAAACAGGCCAATCCAAAAAAAAGATGAAGATGTGGGCACATCTCAGTCTGATAAATCAAATTTGAATCTACAATTTAAAGATGATGAAAATTTGATCAAAACCTTTTTGAAAGAAAAGATCAACTCGTAAGTGATATCTATTTTTTTTATTATGTATGTTACTTTATGGTCCAAAATGTAGAATATTTTTTATGTTTATTAATTTTAGAGAGGTCATCTATACTAATAAATTTGGAGGCACTATCACAAGAAAAAATATTTTCGATCTCCTTAATAATGACATGATAGTTGATGATATAAGTAACGAAGTATTACTTTATTTTGTTGTTATTCTTTATATATATTATGATATATTTTTTAATAATTCTTATATTGATTTTCAGAATTGTATAAAATTATGTTATTTTTAATTAATCAGTTTATATTGCATTGCCAGATAATTGATGCCAAGTAGGAGTTCATTAGAAATAACTAGATAGAGCATCCAGATAGATATCATAAGTACATCATTTCACCTATAATGATCTCCGACATGTGTCTGATATTAGTATCACCATTTCAAGAACTTGCTAGAATGGCCGGGACTATGATATTTGATGGAGTTATTGATTAAGATAAGAAGGAATTTTAGTTTCTGTTCACCATCATCAACTCAGACAATTTGCACTGGCATCTGGTTGCGGTTGACATGCAAAGAAAGGTATTGATGCATCTGAATTCCATAAAACACAATTTCAGGTACAAAGCGAATACAAGAAAGTGGCACAATATACTCGAGCTAATGTTTCATATATTCTGTGACAATGAAAAGGTGAAAAATTGGTCAATGCTAGAGATTGCCGAATGTCCTTCCCTCACTAGACTGCGGATTGTATTGCTTGAAATATATGGAATTACCTGCTCACAGGGATAAGCTTGATCGTTGGGATTTCACAGAAAAGGATATCAGTGTCTATCGGTGCTAGTTAGCAGGAAGATATTGAGAGAGAGCATCAATCAGAAGATTAATAGTGTTGTTAAAATATAGCATGTAAAAGTAAACTTTTTTTAATGTACTTATTCTTTTCGATTCATGCACTTCTATAACATGTTATAGAAATTTGCAAGTCAATTGATGTTATATTTTAAGTATCATTCCAAAAAAAAATTATATAATCGATTCAAACAGTAATGTTATAAATATTATTTTCTCATTACATTAAGTTTTTATATTTTAAATGTTATGTTTATTTTTAGAATATCAAATTTCTTCATTGATGTGATGATGTTATAAATGAATATTATGTTTCTTGACATGGTATCATAGTTTTTCAATTGGAATATTATAACTATAGATCTATGGTATCGTAATCATGTTTCAATATTTACTTAAACTTTATTTCTTAAAGGTCTATCATGACATTGTAAGAGTTTTAATTCAGACCACAAGTGATATATATTATAGGTAGAAGAAGTTAGAAACTTTGATTTTATATTTTTTGTAAGGGTGTCGTAGTTTTCTAGCTAGGGTGTCATAATACTATTCCGAGCTATTTGAGTAATTTTCTAAAATCTATAGCATTTTATGACACTCTGAGAGTCATAAACCAAGCAACGGATGATATGTATTACAGGTAAAAGGAGTTAGAAAGTTTTTTTTTATATTTAATGTATGGATGTCATAGTTTTTTAATTAGGTATCATAGCTTTTAAACTAGGGTGTCGTAATACTGTTTCGACCTATTTGAGTAATCTTCTAGCATTCGTGGTATTTTATAACACCCTAGAAGTTATAAACTAAGCCATGGATGACATGTATTATAGGTAAAAGGGGTTATAAAATTTTATTTTATATTTTATGCATGGGTGTTGTAGTTTTTTAACTAGGATGTCGTAGCTTTTAAACTAGGATGTTGTAATACTATTTCGAGCTATTTGATTAATCTTCTAGCATCCATGGCATTTTATGATACCCTGAGAGTTATAAACCAAGCCACGGATGACATGTATTATAGGTAAAAGAGGTTAAAAAGTTTTATTTTATATTTTATGCATGAGTATCGTAGTTTTTTAACTAGGATGTCGTAGCTTTTAAACTGGGATATTGTAATAATGTTTCAGCCTATTTAAGTAATCTTCTAGTATCTATAGCATTTTAGGACATCTTAAGGGTCATAAATCAAGCCATGAATGATATGTATTATAGGTAGAAGGGGTTATAAAGTTTTATTTTATATTTTGTGCATGGATATTATAATTTTTTAACTAGGATGCTATAACTTTTAAACTGGGATGTCGAATACTATTTTGGACAATTTGATTAATCTTCGAGCATCCATGGCTTTTTATGATATCCTGGGAGTTACAAACCAAGCCATGGATGACATGTATTACTGATAAAAGGGATTATAAATTTTTATTTTATATTTTATGTATGGTTATCGTAGTTTTTTAACTAGGATGTCGTGGCTTTTAAACTAGGATATCTTAATACTATTATGGCCTATTTGATTAATCTTCTAGCATCCGTGGTATTTTATGACATCCTAGAAGTCATAAACCAAGCAACGAATAATATATATTATAAGTAGAAAGGATTACAAAGTTTTATTTTATATTTTATGCATGGGTATCATAGTTTTTTAACTAGGATATTGTAGCTTTTAAACTGGGATATCATAATATTATTTTAGGCTATTTGATTAATCTTCTAGCATCTGTGGCATTTTATGATATCTTGGGAGTTATAAACCAAGCCACGGATGACATGTATTACTGGTAGAAGAGGTTAAAAACTTTTATTTTATATTTTGTGCATGTGTGTCATAATTTTTTAACTAAGATGTGGTAGCTTTTAAAATGGAATGTCACAATACTATTTCGGCCTATTTGAATAATTTTCTAGTATCCATGACATTTTATGACACTTTGGGAGTCATTATTCAGAACATGGATATGAAGAATCCTGTTATGAGCAATTATTTCCTTCACTTTCTTGTTTAATACCGGGGTATTCTAATTTTATAATTGGATGTCATCCATTATATCAAGGGGTGTCATAATTCTATTATCCCTATTTTAATCTTTGGGCACATAAAGTAGTCCTAAAATTCATATTTGAAATAAATATATTCAATCACATGTCCAACACATCATGTTTTAAATTTCTCTGAATAATGTAAATATATACAAGACTGTATAAAAATTCAACATTTCATATCCTTTCCTATGTTAGTTGACTGCACACATAAGTATCAAATTCATCTATAAAAAGATCAGAAGATGGTATAGTGGGTTCAATTACTTGATCGGGTACTTTCACTACATTATGGGAAGTCTGCCTCTTACTTGTATTAGCTCTTCTTTTATTTTGATAGGAGTATCAACGGAAGTCTTGTGCATATTTTTTCTTGATCTATTTGACTTTTTCTTGACTCCACTCTTAATTTTATTCTCTTTTAGACGACCTTTCATAATAACTTGGTCAGGATCTTGGATTAGAAGTTGTGTACTTTATTTAGCTGTATAGTTAGCATCTATAGCTCTTCTGAATAATGGTGTAAGATATTTCATCACTAAATTAAATGCATCTTCAAACATGGAGGCTATCTCTGCAAGCTTCATCATCTAATGACTCATCAAAGCATATCTACAATCAATAAAATATAATATTTATATTAGGATTTTATGACATATGATAGGTTTATGTAAACAAAAAATAAGACATTTGAATTTAAATAATTCCTTGGCTAAGTACCATGATTTTCGTGTACTTTTATTACAAAATTGAGTATTGCATTCGAAATGTCGAATTGGTATTTCATGTTCTTGAACCATCTATTTATGAAGTACTTATCTGGGATACGAAATATGTCACTTTGATAAAGAATCAATAAGGCATGCCTACACAAGTAACCCTTGTACTGAAAGGATCCACACTGCCACTGAACAACCTCCAAAATTTTATCATATGAAATCACATAATTTTTTATAATCTCCTTCTTCATTCCATCAACTTCAATTCTTTCAAATGATTTAACAGAATATACATTATAGTTATCAACTTTTTTAACTAATTTAGTATTTAATGCAGCCATTTCAAGGATCTCATTCTAAAATTTTTTGAATATGCACCTTATATATTTTCCTACTGCTCGTCTCTCAAAAGGAGAGGATGTCTTTAGAAAAGCATTTGTTTATAATATTTTATTATCTTCCTCATTTTATGCTTCATATCTTTTTTTCAAGGCACCTTTATACTTATCGATGAATTCCTTGAGTGTAGTCTTCAAGTTTATAAATCCATCAAAGAAGTGATTGATGCTCTCGCTCCTTTATGAAGTTGACATCTTTGTTCATAATTATTTTAAAAAAGAAGCATTAAATATACAAAATTTGTTAGAAATTTACAAACATGAACATTAATCAATTATAATGACTTACAAACCTACGAAGAATGTATCCTTAAAGTAAACTAGAACCCATTTATCCCGACATTGATAAATATATTTAACCAATCTACAACCTTCCATTCTTCATACTTCTCCATTAAATGTGCCCACATTTTCTCAAAAGATACTATGGTAACTAAATCATATATCATCTCTTTAAACTCAACCATAAATTTAAAATTTGTAGTACAAATATGGTCAATCTTTTAGAAATCTTCTTTAATATATGACAAAAATAAAATCTATATTGTGCATTGGGAAAAACATCCTTAACAACAATCTCGATTGCTTTATCTTGGTCAATTATGATGGCATTAGGTGGTTGACTACCATTTGCATCTAGCCATTATTGGAATACCCATTTAAATGTATCAGTCCTCTTATTTGATAACAATGCGCAACCAAGCAATGTGGACTGTCCATAATGGTTGACTCCGATAAATGGATAAAAAGATATTTGATATGTATTTATCAAATAAGTTGAGTCAAATGTCAGTATATCACTAAAGTAAGTGCTTACTAATCTTAACATAGGATGGATCTAGAAGACAGACCTGAGCTATCCATTATAATTTAGGTCCAAAGTATAAAAAAAATTTAAATTTTTTACTTGCATTTATGTAAAATGGATTATCATTGACTGTACATCTCTTTCTTTCAGTTGACTCTGATATTCCTAATAGATGAAATTATGAGCATTCTTCTCTATGAAATTTAATTATCTTCTACCCCCTTTCTTTCTAGCCATGCTAGAGTATATTTGAATTATGAAAATATTCATGATGTGTAAATTACTGATCTCTGCCTTTTCTAATATGCTGATCCTTCCATGGGACTGTAGATAATTAGCTAATGATATGGACAGCTCATGGTTATATTCTAGAAAAATATTATCTAATATCCACTTATTATTTTTAGAATTTAGACTTACTTTTATCAAAGTTTTACAATCAATTTTGCCAGTACCCCAGGATTCATGGCGCTATTGATTTTTCTAGAATTTTCTTGCCTCTAACATGCCAGGTGCTTGAAGCATATTTTTTTGTTATTGTTGGACCTACTACACACTATTATGATTCATGATACGGCGGAAAGCTAACGTGTGACCCCCTTCAGATGCCATGTCAGAAAAGCTGCAACAGTGGACACTCCATCTCGGATTCTTTTACCAAGCCGAGCTCCCTTGATCCGTCGAAGCCGAGCTCCATCCTTCGCCAGGTCGGCACCCACGAGCTTGGGTCACCTAGGTTGGAGTCGAGCGACCCCCTTCACTAGAGCGAGCCCCTTCGAGGTCGAGCCCTCTGGGCAGGGGTCGCGTGCCAACCTCCTCTCCAGATCGAGCCACTCCGAGGTCGGGCCCACTGTGCTGAAGTCGAGCTCGGCCCTCCTCCACCAGGCTGAGCCCCTTCGAGGTCGAGCTCTTTGAGTAGGAGTTCCCCCCAATTAAGATACTGCTAAGCTTCCTATAATGGAGCGACCGGAAGGAATGTCAGAATGCACAGTAGTTTCCTCATCACCAACCAGGAAAGACGTTCTGTCCATGGCATGGAACGCCGCCACACGCTCCTGACAGTACGTATCTGAAGAGACGTCCCATCTGCAGCATGGAACGCCACCGCACGTGCCTGACAGCATAAGGGAGATCCTGAGGTAGGCGTTCAACGATCGTCCAGACTTAAAAGAACCTTTGACACGCTCAAGAAAGAGGTAACAAAATAAAAAACAACACAACAACCAACACAACGGCAACATGAGCTAAACAAGGAAAAGCTCCAAGCAAAGGGGGAAGGGGGAGGAGGCCACACAGGAGGACCCATCCACCTCGACTATCACCTTTTTCGGCACACTTGCACCCCCACTCTCACTCTACTCATATCATTTCCACTCCTTCTAGCATGGAGTCCATCACGAGGGGCTCGACCAGGAGGATCTATTTTCCTGGATCGTCATTGACTTGAGCATTGGAGTGCCCCCACCGGAATCCCCGGCCTGGGTCACTAATCCCTATTTTGCAGGTCCTAAAGCATCGGCCAACTCGGAAAGGACGAGGGATGATCCAACATCGATAGCAGCTACGAGCCACGATAATTTTGGCAGCAACAGATTGGCATGCCAGGAAGGGGGGATTGCGGAGTTGACATACTTTGATCCTGCATAAGCCCCCTGTAATCGGTCTACTGGGAGGATGCTGACAACGCGAGCAAGAGAAGTCTCCACCAGCCATGCGGGAGACCCTCCTTCTCAGCAGGACCCGCACGGTCCAAGAGAGGAGCTCCCCGCTCCCGCTCAACCACCTCCGACAGACGTCCAGCTGGCCGCACTCGCCCAACAGATGCAAATCCTCACTACGGCAGTGCACCAGCTCCAGCACCAGCAGTAATCCTTGGCCACCTACTAGCAGCTAGGGACCCCCGCGGTGCACACCGCAGCACCTCGTGATAGCCTATGATCCTTTCAAGGAATACCTTTGCAGCCACGGGCTACCACTAACCACCGGGGCAGTCATTTGACTCCAGTGAAGAGACAATGGGCCGGGTCTCCCAATAGGGAGAGCCAGTCCCCTACCCTTGAACGGGTGACATCCAAACCCCACCGAGGTCGAAGAGGCAAGTCCCCCCTTCATGAGCACCGTGCACCCATGTCACCTTCTACATCTCTTTCCACAGAAGGTTCTACCGATGAAGCCATCAGATGCGCAACCGAGAAGCGCCTGGAGGAGCATGAGCGCAAGCTGGCAGAGTTATCACACCGATTTGCGAACATGCAGGGCTTTGCTGACGAGCCAAGAAGCTATGATACCCGTCGCCCCTTCTCCTGAGAGATCCAAGAGGAACCAATTTCCAGCCGGTTCTGGATACCGCAGATGGATCCCTACAATATGACCACTGACCCCTTGGACCACCTGGAAAGCTATAAGGCCCTCATGAGGGTCCAGGGGGCCATCGATGCCCTTCTTTGCATCGCCCTCTCGACGACCCTCTGGAAGGTGGCTCGAGTCTAGTTCACCCGCCTCGAGCTCGAAAGCATTGGCTCTTTCACTCAGCTGGAGCGAAAGTTCGTGGCCCATTTTGACACCTGTCGAAAAGTGCCGCGAGAGGCAGACAGCCTCTTCTCCATCCGACAATAGGATCGAGAGCCACTGCGGGACTACGTGACCTGCTTCAAAGTTGTTGCTTTGGAGATTTACAATCTTGAGAAGCCAGTTGCTGTGCTGGCCCTGAAGTGAGGGCTCATGACTTTCCGCCTGACCTACTCGCTCGACAAGAAGCCCCCCAAGAGTTACTCCAAGCTACTCCTCCGAGCTCAGAAGTACGTCCATGTCGAGGAGGCAGACCGTACGAGAAGGGAGTTAGATCGGAAGCCCTTGAAGAAACCGGCTCCTGTCGAGATGTTCGGGACGTGGAAGCTAGGTCCTCTGCCTCTGAACTTCCACCAGGGGTCGAGATCGAGGTGCGCTCCAGCCCCAGAAGAGACACATACTCCCCTGCTCGCCCCGAGGATGAAAATTCTGATGGAGATTGAAGGTGAGCCCTATCCGAAGCGCCCTCCTCCGATGAGGCCATCCTCTAGCCATGACAAGATGAAGTACTGTCGCTACCACCATGACCATGGCCACGACACCGAGAAATGCCGCAACCTCAAGAAGGAGATCAAGGAATTCATCAAGAGGGGCTACCTCGGGAGGTACGTGGGGGGCAGACCTCAAGCAAAACCTCATGCGCTCGTCGCTCTCCCGCCAGCTCCAATAGTGGATAACCGCCCTACCGAGAAGCCAGTGGGGATGATATGTTGGGGAGCCGAGCGCGCGTCCAAAAAGGCCCGGGGGGCAGGGCAATCTGAAAATATGATCCCCTTTATGAGGAAAGGGGAAGGTTGGAGAGAAAATGTAAATAACGATGTCGTGGTCATCGAGATGACGATCGCGAAGCATCCTGTAAAATACATTATGGTTGATAGCGGAAGCTCAACAGATGTGCTTTTTTACGATGCCTTCTCCTGAATGAATTTGTCTACTACACAGCTCAGGCCTATGCATGTACCCCTTGTCGGTTTCACAGGGAACTCTGTGAGGGTTGAGGAAGAAATCACTCTTCCGGTCACTACTGGGACCACATCTCGGCAGAGTACTGTCATGATGACCTTCACCATGGTTAGACTCCCTTCTGCCTACAATGTGATCCTTGGCCGGCCTGGGCTCAATCTGCTCGATGCCATCATCTCCACGAAGCGGTTGCTGGTGCAGTTCCCAACTCCTTATGGAGTTGGCGAATTGAGAGGTGCACCTCAGCCAGTCCAGCACTGTTTCCAAACCCTCCCAGGTACCAAGGTCCCCGAGGAAGATCCCAGGGCGGACGAGCTCGACCAAAGGGTGCAAGACCCAAAGGCGGCCCGGCTGAGCGCCTACTATCTTTTTCGCTCGAAATCGATCAGGAGAAGATGGTGCAGATTGGGGCCCAGCTGCAAGAGGAGGAAAGAGCCCACTTGCTGGAATTCCTGTGGACAAACGAAGATGTGTTTGCCTGGATGGCGGCCAACATGCCAGGTATTCCTTCTGACATCATCATCCACAAATTGAGCATTGACCCGAAGTGCAGGCCAGTTCGGCAGAAGAAGAAGAGTTTCGCCCTCGAGAGGCAGGTGGCAATCAACGAGGAGGTCGACAAGCTCCTCACTACTGGCTTCCTCCGGGAGGTCCAATATCCAAGCTGGCTGGCGAATGTGGTGATGGTGAAGAAAAGCAATGGCAAGTGGAGGATTTGTGTTGACTATACCAACCTCAACAAGGTATACCCGAAGGATAGTTTCCCCCTTCCAAAGATTGATCAGCTCGTGGATGCCACCTCGGGTCACCGACTTCTCTCCTTTATGGATGCATTCTCCAGATACAATCGGATCCGGATGCATCCAGAGGATGAGGAGCACACCGCCTTTGTTACCAACCGAGGGACTTACTGCTACAAGATGATGCCCTTCGGTCTAAAGAATGCTGGGGCCATGTATCAGCGCCTAGTCAACAAAGTCTTCAAAGATCAGATGGGCCGGAACATGCAGGTGTATGTGGATGATATGCTTATCATGAGCAATCCAAGCTCGGACCATGTCGCCGACCTCGTCGAAGCCTTCAACAATCTCCGGAAGCACCAAATAAAGCTAAACCCAGCAAAGTACGCCTTCGGAGTGGCGGCAGGGAAGTTTCTGGGCTTCATGGTCACTTAAAGGGGCATTGAAGCAAACCTGGAGAAGGTCCAGGCGATCGTCGACATGGAGCACCCGACATCTAAGAAGCAGGTCTAGCGCCTAACGGGGTGTATTGCAACCCTGAGCCGGTTCATTTCGAGGTCGACCGATCACTGTCTTCCCTTCTTCAAGGCGCTGTGCAAGATGCACGACTTCACCTGGACGGAGGAATGCAAGGCAGCCTTTGAAGAGCTAAAGGAGTTTTTGGCCACTCCCCCGCTGCTCTCCAGGCCAGAGGAAGGAGAGGAGCTATTGCTCTATCTGGCGGTCACAACCGAGGTCGTCAGCTCGGTCCTCATCCGCGTGGACAAGGATGGATCTCAGAAGCCGGTATACTACACCAGTAAAATCCTCCTTGACATGGAGATTAGGTATACCTGCTCCGAGAAACTTATTTTTGCTCTAATAATGTCTGCTAAGCGCCTCAGGCCCTACTTCCAAGCGCATCCCATCACGGTGGTAACGGACCAACCGCTAAGGACCATACTCAGCCACCATGAAACATTCGGGCGATTGGCCAAATGGTCCCTGACACTGAGCGAGTTCGACATCGCATATCGACCGAGGTTGTCTTAGAAGGCCCAAGTTCTAGCTGACTTCCTAGTCGAGTGCACAAGACTCATCGAGGAGCCGAGGCAGACTCCCGAGGAGCATCAAATCGAGCCTGGCACAGAGGAGGAACCCTGGATCCTCCACGTGGATGGCACATCCAATTCCAGTGGAAGTTAAGCAGGGCTCATTCTTGTCAATAGTAACGGGATTGTGGCAGAGTGTGCCCTCCACTTCAGATTCGTCGTGACAAATAACCAGGTGAAGTACGAGGCACTCCTCGCAGGCCTGAAGGTCTCACACGAGCTAGGCATCTAGAGCCTGAAGGTCTTCACCGACTCCCAACTGATGGCCGGATAGGTTTCTGGAGAATATGAAGCTAGAGATCCCCAGATGATGAAGTACCTGGAATGAGTCTGCTCATGCACAACAAGCTTCCAATGCTTCAATATCTTCCATATCCTCTGGGGGGAGAACGCATGCACGGACATGCTATCGAGACTCGCAACCTTACCAGACTCATCGTTGAGGCATGCATATATCGAGTACCTCGAAAATCTGAGCCACGAAGCTCCCGAGGAGGTACAGCAAGTCACCCCGGAGCCACGTTGGATGGATAGGTACATCAGGTATATTACTGATGGCACCTTGCCCGAGGACCATGCGGAGGCCGGCCTCATCAAAAGGAAAGCCTCTCGGTTAGTCCTGATGGAAGGACAGCTCTACCGCTGATTCTACTCATACCCACTCTTGAAGTGCCTGAGACCCGCAAAGGCAGCCTTCGTTCTCCAGGAGATACATGAAGGCCTATGCGAGAACCACGTCGAAGGAATGATGTTGGCGTACAAAGCTCTCCACTAGGGATACTTCTAGGAGACCATGAGAGAGGACGCCGCCGACTTCGTGAAGAGATGCGACAAATGCCAACGCCATGCTCGCATACAGCGTCAGTCGACGACGCCGATCTCACAACTCTCCGCCCCTTGGCCCTTTGCCCAATGAGGAATGGACATCTTAGGGCCGTTTCCCCTGCACCGGGGCAATGGAGGTTCCTGCTGGTGGCCATCGACTACTTCACCAAATGGATAGAGGCGGAGCCACTGGCACGGATCACGAAGGCCAAGGTCCGTCAATTCTTCTGGAAGTCGATAATATGCCGCTTCGGACTTTCCCGCTGCATCATCACTGACAATGGATGGCAGTTTGACAACCAGGAGTTCAAAGGCTTCTGCGCCGAGCATGGCATCCAGCACCATTTTACCTCCGTCGCTCACCCCCAAACCAACTGAGAGGCCAAGGTGACCAACTGAACCATCCTCCAGGGACTCAGGACCAGACTGGACCAGGCCAAGGGCAGGTGGACGGAAGAACTCCCAAGTGTTCTCTGGGCCTACCACACAACGCCCAGAATAACGATCGACGAGATGCCCTTCAACCTCGTCTTCGACACCGAGGCCGTGATCCCAGTCGAGCTCGACTTGCCCACGATGCGGGTATAGCAATATGATGAAGCATCGAACTCGACGTACCTTTTGCTCAACTTGGGCCTCCTCAAAGAGACCAGAGACAAAGCTCGACTCAGGATGGCAGCATACCGGCAACGAGTTGCCCAATATTACAACGCCCGAGTAAGACCCAAGGTCTTTCAAACTAGCGACCTGGTGCTCCGTCGAGCTGAAGCATCTCAACCACAGGAGTGCGGCAAGTTCTCGCCAAACTGGGAAGGTCCTTATAAGGTGGTCGAAGCTCTCCCGCAAGGAGCCTACTACCTCGCGGACTTGGGCAGGGCTAGATTCCCGTGAACATGGAACGCCTGCAACCTGAGAAAGTATTATCAGTAATGTAAGGCTCGTCCTTTAACATAATAAAGGTCCTCTTTTGCACAGATCGCCTTCCACCTTGCAGGAATACCGCTACCCAGCCCAAGGTCCGGCACGGCAAAACTCGGAGGCCAACTCTCCGATGCTAAAATGCGGGGCCCGGTTCTCCGACACCAATAGCGTAAGGTCCATCCTTATCGATAATCAAGGTTCCCCTTGTGCAAACATTTCTTGCCTTGTAGGAGAACCTCCGCCAGACCACAGGTCCGGCGACCAAGCCCGGAGCCAGGCTCTCCGGCCACCAAGTCTTCGAGCCCAGCTCCAAGACATCAAAGCCCGGAACCAAGCTTTTCGGGCACCAGGTCTCAGAGCCTGGTGCCGAGACCACCAAGCCCGGAGCCAAGCTCTCCCGCCACCAAGTCTTCGAGCCCAGCTCTAAGACATCAAAGCCCGGAACTAAGCTTTTCGGCCACCAGGTCTCAGAGCCTAGAGTCGAGACCACCAAGTCTTCGAGCCCAGCTCTAAGACATCAAAGTCCAAAACCAAGCTTTCCGGCCACCAGGTTTCAGAGCCTAGCATCGAGACCACCAAGCCCAGAGCCAAGCTCTCTGGCCACCAAGTCTTCGAGCCCAGCTCCAAGACATCAAAGCCCGGAACCAAGCTTTCTGGCCATCAGGTCTCAGAGCCCAGCACCGAGACCACCAAGTCTTCGAGCCTAGCTTCAAGACATCAAAGCCTGGAACCAAGCTTTCTGGTCACCAGGTCTCAGAGCCCAGCATCGAGACCACCAAGCCCAGAGCCAAGCTCTCCAGCCACCAAGTCTTCGAGCCTAGCTCCAAGACATCAAATCTCGGAACCAAGCTTTCCGGCCACCAGGTCTCAAAGCCCAATGCTGAGACCACCATGCCTAGAGCCAAGCTCTTCGGCCACCAAGTCTTCAAGCCCAGCTCCAAGACATCCAAGCCCAAAACCAAGTTTTCCTGCCACCAAGTCCTAGAGCCCAACACCGAGACCACCAAGCCCGGAGTCAAGCTCTTCGACCACCAAGTCTTCGAGACCAGCTCCAAGACATCCAAGCCCAGAACCAAGCTTTCCGGCCACTAGGTCCCAAAGCCCAGCACCGAGACCACCAAGCCTGGAGCCAAGCTCTCCGGCCACCAAGTCTTCAAGCCCAGCTCCAAGACAACCAAGCCCGGAACTAAGCTTTCCAGCCACCAAGTCTTAGAGCCCAGCATCGAGACCACCAAGCCCGGGGCCAAGCTCTCCAGCCACCAAATCTTCGAGCCCAGCTCCAAGACATCAAAGCCCGGAACCAAGTTTTTCGGCCACCAGGTCTCAGAGCCCAGCGCCGAGACCTCAAAGCCTGGAGCTCAGATCTCCGGCCACCAAGCCTTCGAGCCCAGCTCTAGGACATCCAAGCCTGGGGCCAAGCTCCCCAACCACCAAGTCTTGGGCACCCAGAAACAAAGGAGGAGCCTTCCTTTTGATCTCATCACATGCACAAAAAGAAAGAAAAAGGGGCAAGACAATTTGACAAAATATATTTTCATTACTTAATAGAAGGGGTTACAATACTTCTGAGGCCCGACATGCCGAGCAGCCCAGGGAAGAAAATAGCACAAAATTACAGCTAAAGAAGAGATCCTACTCTACTCCAAAGGTTTCTTCCCGGGGTGGCGTGCCTCCGAAGCTCCACTGCCCTCGACCTCCGAAGTCGGGGCCCTTCCTTCAGCTGCTGCTGCTGGCGGGTTTGGTTCGGCCATCGCAGCCTGCGGGGTCGGTTTCGCCATCTCTACCTGAGGAGCCGACATGACCGCAGCAGGTCGCTCCTCCATTGTAGCCGGTGCGGGGGCCGAGCCCTTCGCACCCTTAGAGCCCGGGAATTGAAGGGCGGCCATTCGTTCTTCTGAGAGAATGTCGTGCAACTGGGATCGGCAGTAGGCGAACCCCTTGAAAAAGGAGTCCGTCGCTACCTCCTTGAAGTCCAGCTTGAACTCCTCGGAAGCCTTGTTGTTTGCAACTGAATCCGCCACCCTCTTGCCCGCGTTCTCAGCTTTGCGGACGGCCTCGGTAGCCTCTTTCTTCGTGGCCTCAATTAAACTGACGGCAGCGGAGGCCCTCTTCTCTGCCTCGGTAGCCTTCTGGTCGGTGGCTGCGACCATCTTCTCAGAGGAGACGGTCCGCTCTTTCGCTGCCTCCAGCTCAGCTTGAAGCTCCTTCAGCTAGGCGCTCTTTGACTTGAGCTCTTCCTCGAGCTCCCTTGAGCGTCGCCCGGTGCTGGTGACTTCACCCCGGAGATTCTTGATTGTCATGTCAACATCCCAGAGCTCATCATTCTTTCGCCTCAGTTCGGCCTTTAAGGACTCAAACATCGCCTTGCACTTTTTATCCCTCCTGACCCAATTGCGGCAATAGTCCCGGATTAGTAGGAGTTCGGCACCTTGCTGCACCAAGAGTAATTTTAGTCAACAAGAAAATGAGAGAGAGAGAGAGAGCGAGGCATACCGGAAACCAACTTACGGTGTAGAGGTTGGAGAAGGCTGTGCTGATGCTGTCAGCTAGGTACTTCCCGCTCCTCTCTTACCGGTCGCAGGACTGGATGGAGAAATCCATCATCCGCTTGGCAAGTGTCGGGTCCTTGGCAAGGGAGACGTTGGGCCCCAGTCTGAAGGGGACCTGACGATTGTCCCTGTCTCTTTTGCCCGTCGTCGCTTCGGGACCGTTTGCTCTGTCAACGACAGAAGCTATTGAAGCAGGCTGGGGGCTTGGTGCCACCTCGGACGGAACCGCTAAAGTCGACCCCGCGTTCTCCGGCTCCCTATCCTCCTCGACCTCGACGATCTCCAGAGGAGGGGACGCCATCGTTGTAGCAGTGGCGGTAGACCTTGCCCGAACTACCACCTCGGACTTCGATGCAGGGGCCGGAGCGTGCCACCTCGGAGGCTCAGGGGTGGATTCAATAGCCCTCTTCCTCCTCGGCTCAGGAACGAGCTTGGCCGGTGCCGCACTCGAGCCAGCATCTACCCGAGCCCTCTTCGGAGTAGGCTCGTCGGTGCCCTCCATCTGATTCCTCTCCTCGAAGAATGAGATGAGTTCCTCCACAGAGAACTTCAAGCCTGCACCAAGAAAGAAGACATCAGCTCAAAAAAAAATAAAAGAGAAAAGAGAGAGAAAATAAAAAGATTTTTGAGTCGAACTCACCCAACTCTTGTATTAGGCCGATCCCGGCCTCGTGGAGATTCTGCTCTGATAGCAAGATCTCAAGCGAAGGAACCTCGACAGAGCGAAGCTGGTCGTACACCTCTGAATCGACTGTGTCGATCGAGAAATCCTGGTTGGGGGACCGATCCGGGTCGCTCCAGACATAGTCGACCCCCTCGATTGAGGCGAAGAAATACCTACTCTTCCATCCTTTGATGGAAGAGGGAAGTTCAAACTTAATCCCCCTAGGACGGGAGGAAAGAGACCACCACCCCTCCTTGGTGGGGTGGCATTTCAGGATGAAAAAAACCCTGAACAAGGAGAAACTGGCGACAATCCCATGAAAGTGACATAAGACAATGAAGGAGAAAATGGTCCTGATAGCATTCAGGACAAGCAAGGCGGGGACAAGACGGTAATGGCTCAGGATAGAGAGGAAGAAAGGGTGGAACGGGAATCGGAGGCCACCCGAGAAGGTTTCCTCGTAGAAGGCTATCCGACATGGGCCATTGGAGGTGACCCGCTCTCCCAGTTGAGGAACCGAGAGCCGAACACCGTTCGGGATATCATAGGTGTCCCGGATGGTCGCAAGGTCCACGACCGTGATCACCGAAGCGATTCTCCTGGGACCTATTGACCGAGAAGGTTCGGGAGTAAGCACAGAAGGTAAAAGAAGAGGATGAGGTGGGGGAGAAAATGCGGGCTCCCTAATCACTATTCCCCCAGGCGCGGGCCTTCGGCTAACCTCGTAGCGCACCGCGTCCTCCTCGTCGGAAGAAGAAGAAGGCGGCCTCGGTTTTGAAGGTCCGGCCTCACCCTGATCAATAATAGGATGAAAATTCGGCCCGAAATGAGACATGAAGGTCAAGGAACGAGAAAAGCAGAGAGAGGGAAGAGATGGATGAAGACCCGAAGGAGAACCTAACCCTAAGAAAAGGTCCCGACCCGACCAGTGCGAGGAAGGAGACTGACCTGCTTAGGACTTAGGGAGGCAGAGGTGGCCGGGAGAACGAATGAAAGACCTGGCACAAAGGCGAGCACGTAGAATTTGAAAGAAGGTATGCTTCGAGAAAGGTCACATTTCCTTTCGAAATGACGGGCATCCGACCGCATCGTTACGGCTCCTCACCGTTGGATCCGCGCCACATGTTGACCATCAGCACGGCTGGCATCTGGCTTCGGCTATGACCACCTGGAATTCTGCATCCGCAATAACCACTCCTTGGACGTGTCCACGTGGCTCCATCAGATAAGTCAAAGAAATCGCTCCCCGAAGCGCCGGTGATCGTGGCCATCATTGCACTGGATTCTCATCTTTCCACGTCAGCACTGCATTTACTCCCTTCGCCCGAGCACTTCACGCCAACGAGACTCGAGAGTGGAGAGCAAATGATACGGCGGAAAGCTGACATATGACCCCCTTCAGATGCCATGTCAGAAAAGCTATCACGGTGGACACTCCATCTCGGATTCTTTTGCCAAGCCGAGCTCCCCTGATCCATCGAAGCCGAGCTCCGTCCTCCACCAGGTCGGCACCCGTAAGCTCGGGTCGCCTAGGCCGGAGCCGAGCGACCCCCTTCACCAGAGCGAGCCCTTTCAAGGTCGAGCCCTCTGGGCAGGGGTCGTGTGCCGACCTCCTCCACCAGATCGAGCCCCTCCGAGGTCGGGCCCCCTGTGCCGGAGTCAAGCTTAGCCCTCCTCCGCCAAGCTGAGCCCCTCTGAGGTCGAGCTCTCTGAGCAGGAGTCGAGCCCTCCTCTACCGGTTCAAGCTTCTCCGAAATCGAGGTCAAGCCCCCTCCAGGCTAGAGCCGAGTCCCAGCTCTCCAGCTCGGCAACCACTCGGACAACACTGCCGGCCACCAAAAGAGCGAAGCCACCTCCCCGGGGCACCGACGGGCCATCCGAGGGCCACAAAGAAGCACCCGTCAAATCATAATAACTGCATGTGGGTGCTGCTTTACACTAGGAGAGGGAGGAGTTCCCCCTAATTAAGACACTGCCAGGCTTCCCGAAATAGAACGATCGAAAGGAATGTCAGAACACACAGTAGTTTCCTCACCACAAACTAGGAAAGACGTTCCGTCCATGGCACGGAACACCGCCACATACTCCTGACAGTACGTATCGGAAGAGACGTCCCATCCGTAGCATGGAACACCGCCGCATGCGCCTAACAGCACAGGGGAGATCCTAAGGTAGGCATTCAATGATCGCCCAGACTTAAAAGAACCTTCGACATGCTCGGGAAAGAGGTAACAAAACAAAAAACAACAACACAACAACCAACACAACGGCAACAGGAGCTAAACAGGAAAAAGCTCCAATCAAAGGGGGAAGGGGAGGAGGCCATACAGGAGGACCCATCCATCTCGGCCATCACCTTTCCCGGCATACTTGCACCCCCACTCTCACTCTACTCACATCATTTCCACTCCTAGCATGGAGTCCATCACGAGGGGCTCGACCAGGAGGATCTGTTCCCCTGAATCGTCGCTGACTTGAGCATCGGAGTGCTCCCACCGGAATTCTCAGTCCGGGTCATTAACCCCTGTTTTGCAGGTCCTGAAGCACCGGCCAACCCGAAGAGGACGAGAGACGATCCAACATCGATAGCAGCTATGGGCCACGACGATCTTAGCGGCAACAATTCCAATTTGAGGATCAATAGACACATTTTCTATATTCGGGGTGATAGGAGAATGTGCATTCTTGTGAACAACACCAACAACCTCATCCAAGTGATCATGTTCGAATTTTTCCAGATCTATAATTTCAATATCATATGTAGAAATATCTGTAAAAAATCATAAACATTGATATCCATAATTTTAGGTGACAATTTTAGATAGAGCATAATAATTATTGTGCTATGCATTGGATAGAATATGACATGACAGTGTGATAATACAAGCATAGAACCAAATATTTCTAAAAAAATATATTTAAATTTATGATACCTTAGTTAAAAGATTACGATATCCTAGTTAAAAGATTATGATACCCGATTAGAAAATGTAAAACTAAAGGTATTGACCCCTCCTAAGAAGAATATCTATCACTTATGAATTGAGTTATGACTCCTAGGATATCATAACATGCTATGGAGGCTAAATGATCACAAATATATACTGAAACAGTATTACGACATCCCATTTTAAAAGCTATGACATTTTAGTTAAAAAACTATGACATCCATGCATAAAATCATAAAGTGGATATTTTGATCCTGCGTAACATAAATATTTAAGAATGCATTGCTGATATATGATACCCACATTATAATAAAATATTTATGAGAAAACTTCAGAATCAAAAATTTCGAAATATGAATAACTCAATACAAAATAGAAAATAAAGACTTTTGTCCTTTCTCATAGGACTTTTCAACCATGCATTGGCTTGAATAAGATTGTTAGATTATTATAAAAAGACCAGGAGAAAATAATATTTTGAAATATGATATTTCAACTTATGATATCCTAGTTAAAAGATTACGATATCCTAGTTAAAAGATTATGACACTCGATCAAAAAACATAAAACTAAAGGTATTGATCCCTCTTAAAAGGAATACCTATCACTTGTGGACTGAGTTATAACTCCTAGAATGTCATAACATGCTATGAATGCTAAAGGATCACAAATATATGCTGAAATAGTATTACAACATCCCAGTTTAAAAGCTATGACATCCTAGTTAAAAAACTACGACATTCCTGCAAAAAATTATAAACCGAATGTTTTGATCCTGCATAACAAAAGTGTTTAAGTATACATTGCTGATATATGACATCCATATTATAATAAAATATTTCTGAGAAAATCTCAATATCAAAAACTTTGAAACATGAACAACTCGGTATAAAATAGAAAATAAAGATTTTTGTCCTCCATTCTAGGACTTTTCACCATGCATTGGCTTGAATAAAATTGTTAGATAGTGATAAAAAGACTATAAGAAAATAACATTTTGAAATATGATATTTGAACTTATAAAATCCTAATTAAAAGATTACGATATCCTAGTTAAAAGATTATGACACCTAATTATAAAAATGAAACTAAATATATTAACTTCTCCTACCAGGAAAACCTATCACTTATGGACTGAGTTATGACTGACTCTTAGAATGTCATAATATACTACGGATGCTAAAGGATGACAAATGTATGTTGAAATGGGATTACGATATCCCAGTTTAAAAGCTACGATACCTTAGTTAAAAAACTATGATATCTTTGTACAAAATCATAAACCGAATATTTTGATCCTGCATGACAGAAATGTTAAAGTATACATTGCTAATATATGATACCCATATTATAATAAAATGCTTCTAAGAAAATTTCAGTATCAAAAATTTTGAAACTTGAACAACTCGGTACAAAATAGAAAATGAAGGATTTTGTCATCCATCATAGAAATTTTCAACCATGCATTGGCTTGAATAAGATTGTTAGATTGCGATAACAAGATCAGAAGAAAATAATATTTTGGAAATGATATTTAAACTTACGATACCCTAGCTAAAAGATTACGACACCCTAGTTAAAAGATTATGACACCCGATCATAACATGTAAAACTAAATGTATTAACACCTCCTAAGAAGAATACCTATAACTTATGGACTGAATTATAACTCCCATAATGTCATAACATGCCACAGATGTTAAAAAATTATAACTACATGCAAAAACCGGGTAATTACATCCTAGTTCAGAAATTATGATACCGTAGTTAAAAGGTTATAATATTCCTACAGAAAACATGAAACTATATTTATTATCCCCTCTTACTAGGAATACCTATCACCTGTGGACTGAGTTATAACTCCCAGAGTATCATAAAATTTCATGGATGCTAAAGGAGTATTATATAGTTTTCTAATGTATTAATTTTCTCTATCTACCAAAACAGTTGGTGTGATAAAGGAACTATAAAAAGAAAACTAAACAAGATTCTATGAAGGATTTTTTACTTCCTGTTGGAGATGATATTTTGTCTTAAAGTTATAGAAGAAATTTTCGGTGGCTTATTCCAACCTTGGACCGAAAGTTTTTTCTTATACCCGTAACTCAGAACACTTTTCAGACCCAGAAAGAATCTTCTTCATCCTTGAACACTACCTGATACCTTAGACTAGAAAAATAGAGTACTTTTTCAGAGCGAAGAAGAAACTTATATTAACATTTGAAAATTGATTCCTACGACAGGACTCTCAAAGCACATTTCAGAGCAAGTGAGATTCTTCCTTCAACTTTAATTGATTCTTTAGACCCTAAAGCCAGAGCATGTTTCAGAAAACTAAAATATTTAGCTAGAAATATAAGGAACAATATTTTAGAATCACCAAAATCCAAGCAAGATGATGGAAAAAAGTAGGCTAAAGAGAAAGAGTATTTTGGTCTATACAAAAAATTTAAAAAAAGCTGAACGAGAATTAATGAACGTTATGCTCAATATTTAACCTATTATCCTTGCTAGTGATACGAACTCCTGTCCCATCAAGCTATGTAGGATTGACATCGACCAATAACAAATAGCAATGCAGGCTAGATTGGATTTTCTGCATCTCACGCAGTGCACAAAGACTTACTCCTCCATACAAAACTTTTTATGAAGGAAATTCTTATTATACGTCAGGTTGTTTCTAGTAAATGTTATAATACATTATAGGGTACCAAAGTATTAATTATATTATAAAATATATATATAGATATAAACTCTAAAAATATTTGAAAAGTAATTTTCGTAGTGTATGTAATAAAATATCTTAGTATGATAAAATAAAAAAATTAGAAAAAAAACAAAGATTTAAAATTCTAGTCTGTAAAATGGATGCAACCACTATTCTAAAGAAGATTCGATCTCCTTTTTATATGAAGAATAACTGGATCTCACTCTTTCATCCCAGATACAACCCGAAATCCAACACTCCAATGCTCATCGATGATACGATCTCGAACGGATACTAATAAGACTTGTCTTTAATCCAAATGATCAAATAAAAAAATAATAATATTGAATGAATGAAAGAAATTTGAAAGATTTGAGAGAGTAATTTGAGAGAGGAATAAACTCTTGAAAATTTAAATGGGCTAGAAACCAGGGAAAAGAGGCCTATTTAAAGGCTCAAATTCCTTAATAAAAATCCCAAAATAGCTCCCTAATTAGCCATTAAAGCATTTAAGAAAGAATAAATTAAAAACATATGGGAAACAGTCAAACGATCATGCATGGAGAGCGCGCCTACGCTCACGTGGGCATTCGGCTCATTGGGGTCTAGAGTTTTGAAACTCCATCAGAAATGACAACAATCCTCCATAAGTTTCAAAACTCATGATAAAATATTTAAATATAATAAAAAATTTAAATAATAAAATCTATGTTACGTTGGTTTGACCGGTATTATTGGTTTAATTGAAATATAGGTTTTGATTTTGGTTTAGTATTGCTGTTGGTCTGATATTATTGGATTAGGTTAGCTTGGGCACTTGGGACTCTAGTTTATTGGATTTTGGACCTATTGGTATTTTATCCTGATTAAGTTCAGAAGTTAGGCTAGGGTTAGCACTCCTTACTTTTGGAGCTGATCTTTGACAAAGCTATTCCAAGAATGAGGCATCTAATCTAGAAAGCTAGAGACCTTAAATACTTCTACGAATTTATCTTTATTGACTTGAAACTTCCTAAGATACTCTTGCAATTGATGAAGCTAGTTATTTATGGATTTGTTTTGTGCCATGTTATATCTAAGAAATAATGCAATGTTGAATCGTTCAATCCCAGCATCATTAAGGTCATATTCAGATTCTAGGATATCTAGTAATTCTTTACACTCTTAGCTGACAAGTAAATATTATAGAGCGAGTCGAAAAGGGTGCTAAGCATTTTGCCTTTACATAAGTAATCATCTTCTGGGATAGTAGGGGTAGTTGAACTAGAAGAACTAGTAGACTGGCTAATCTCTGATCAAAAACTTAAAATGATTAGCAAAAACTTTATTTAGCTTTGCCATCCCTTAAAATATAATCTATCAAACTTTCTAGGTTTTAGGCTAATTATGTCATCCTTAAGGATTGTCATTAGATCCGGTCATATTCAAAGAAAAAGATCTAAAAAATAAAAATAATTTTATTAAAAATTTATTTAAATGATTTAAATATTTATTTATTTATTATTAAAATGATCACCAAAGTGATCAACTTGTGGTTTGTTAAGATTTTTATTTAATTTATTTATCTCTAAATCTTAAAAGCTTTAATTAATTTGTTTGTATCATCTTTTAAAAATTAATTTTATATACTGTAGTACATGTTTTATGGGATCTTTAATTAATTTTATACAACATAAAATTATAAAAAGAATGCTATTGTTAATCAATTAAAATTATAATTTATATATGTATATATATAAATATGCACTACATAAATATTTATCGAACCTTTAGACTATTAAGTTAATTTATATGAAAAATATTTATATTTTAAAATTTTAAAAATATTTAAAAATTAATTTTTGTGAGGTAGAAAAGATTTGATAAATAATTATCTAAAATATAATAAAACCTGGCTTGGGAGGTGGTAGAATTCGTGTCCTAAAAAGGATTTGGTCTCCTTTTCATGCGAAGAATTACTGGACCTCTTACTTTCCTCCAAGATATATACTGAAAGCCAACGCTCTAGTGCATATTAATGGTACGATCTCGAACGGACGCCGATCAAACACGTTTTCAGTTCCCAAATTATTAAATAGAACATAACAATATTGAAAAATAAAAGAGTTTTGAGAGGCACTTGAATTTTTTTTTTTTTTTTTTTTGAATGAATTGAATAGCTAAGATATAGACTTATTTATAAACTCAAAAACCTAACAAAATCTTCAAAATACTATCCACTGGCCATTAAGATATTAAAATTAAATTTTAATATAATATATATATATATATAAAGAAGGTTGAACTGGCAAGATCCGAGGAGGTAACGAGCCGTGGCCTGACCTGCGTGCGGTGCCCGTGTGCTTGGCTAGCACACCACATGCAGCATTCTTGCCCGTCCGTGCACGGATCCAACAGCATACGGATGGAAAAATATATATATATTTTTAAAATAACATCAACACAAAGTACGTTATAGTATTTTATAATAATTATATTATTAAAATACATTATAGGGTACCAAAGTGTGCAGTTTGGAATAATGACTGCGTATGAATTGATGGCTCACCCTTTTTTATCTGCATCCTTTCATATTCACCTAGGCTCTTCTCTCGTACATGAACCTGCCCTTTTTTTTTTGCCGGTTTCGTCCAGTCTTGCACCAGGTTACCTGATCAATAGAGTTCAAACCTGTTTGCCACTGCCATTATGCATGCAGAGCATTGTCTCTGCTAGAAAGCTTGCTCTCAATCTCATCTGTCCAATTTTTTCATGACCTGCTTCCGAGTCTTGCCAGTCTCCACGTAATGTACTGATACATAGCTAGCTGCGGGCTGAAAATGGGCCGGGCCAGGCTTTACCTCTACCTGAATCAGGCCCGAAAAAAAAAAAAAAAAAAGCTTCGGCCAGGCCTAAGCCCGGTTTTTTAAACAAAATTCTGATCCAAGCCCGGCCCAGCCTTGGCCCAAACCTGGCCCAAGCCTGATTAAGCCAGCCCAATTGGACTTTGATTCCGGTCCAATCGGGCTTTGACTCAGGCCGACCCACATTAAAACCTGTTTGGGCCTACATTAAAATCCGATTGGGCTGGAATTGTTTACTTTACACTAAACAACAAAAATTTTTTAATAAAGTTCTAACAGTCATACTTCCAAAAACTATTAACAACAATTTCAAACAAAATCTAAATCTTTTGTTAGAATTGTAGTCGAAAGAATCATCTGAGTTGTGAATTAGAGCTTATCCCAATGGCCATGATATTAAAAAGTAAGAAGGGAGTGCAATATGTAATAGATAAGGCCAATTGATTGCAAGATGATTGCTTGTTAAAGAACAGAGTGGACAAAATCTCTTGGGCAACAATAGCTTCATCACTAGCTCCAGCATCATTTATATTATATTTTGCCTTCAAGAAATAACTAACAGCAAATAAGTAGATGACAGCAGATACAGTGAAAACATCAGAAAGAATTCCACACAAACGTTACTCACAATACCCTGTACGTAATCCCCTCATTTTTCTCAGAAATTTCTCATTTCACCTTATCTTTCTACCACATACTCTAGGGCATAACTCGGATTCACTGTTTCAAAACAGAATTAGCCTATTTCAATATCCTGAAAGAGGACGGAGGCTGAAGACAAAAAACTACCTATGGTATTTGGAACCGTCTCTACCTCTCTATTAGCAACAAATTAACAGAAACAGGAGAAAGAGATGTTTATAATCTTGAATGCTCATCAGGTAGCAGATCTGGTCCTTGAGCTTCCCAGGGTAAGCTCCAGCTCGTCGGATGCACATTCCTCATGGATCCTTTCTCCCTCCCATGGCTTGACCAACGCATTTGCTGGTATAAGTAATTAATCTGCAAATCTTCCCATGATCCACTAAGCTCACCTTCTGACACTGGGCTCAGAAACTTTTTGCATGAACACAATGAAGGTTGTAGACATTTCCTCCAATGACTTCGCAATAAAGATTTATCTATTTTTGAAAATGTGGGCATTGCTTAGTTTGATAAAATTTTCAAATCAAGAAAAATACAATGGAAGGTAGACTGGGTTCTCCATAAATCTAAAAGATATTGAGGATTTGGATGCATTTGATTGGTCATGAAATGTATTAATTCAACTGATTGTCTCTACAGGTGATCTTTATAATCTCATTAACAAATATAAATGCCCTCCTAATTTTAATCACATAAACAATGTCCTACCATCCCACAACAAAAAATTTAAAGAAGTTAACCCAAAGCTTAAGCAATCCCCCAGATGACCTCTTCCAGAGATGGTAAGGAATGCATACAAGATTTGAAAGAAAAAACAGGGAGTGTTAGGAAAAAAGAAATGCAAGCATGCTAGGCCCCCTTCTTCATCCCAGACTTTGGAGCTTGTCTTTCATGAGTCTTGAAGCTGTATCAAAATTCTCAACAGATTGTGAGGCCCCCTTCTTCATCCCAGACTTTGTGACTGCCCTTCCAGGAGTCATTTGACATTTTACGGAAATTATTATTGGACGACAACATCCTTCATCTTCCCATCAAAAGGAAATGAAGTATGTTATGAACAAAATCAGATGATCATCAAATTGAAACATATGTATACTGCAATCTAGACATTTAAAATTTTTCATCAACTTTATTTCTATATACAGTAAATAAAAAAAGGACCTCTCAAATGACATGCAAGTTTTCTTCAAAATATTTATATCTGCAATTAGAGGATCATTACACTATAATCCATGTCCTGCAATAATTGGAACTAAAAGTTAGAAAAAGAAAATCAAACATACCATGATGACTTTACTGGGCAAATTAGAAATCTTGGCTCTTTTGGGACTGTCTGAGGTTTTGTTGACCTTTACCATGAAAAGAAAGTTTGGTTCGATCAATGAAAGGATTATGAGCTCACAATGCAACAAAGTTAGCAATCACTATGGAAATGTACAGGATAAATAGTATTAATTCAAGGAAAAAGAAAATAAACAGTTCAGTGAAATGGTATCATAAACACAAAATTAGAGGCACTGCATGCATCAAAGGTTGGAAGCGAGATCAGGTGTCTGGGGAACAGGTTAAAATTAATCATATGATACAACTACTTACTTTTTTGGAATGAAGGGCTGATCAAAGTATGGCATGGGTTGAGCTTTGGGCACAAGCTCTTTTCTGAGCCTCCTTATTTCCTCTTCTTCTTCCAACTGTGGAACAAATACAGCATAATTCAGAAAAGTGTGAAAAGAATTGATGTGCTACAGGCTGTAAATCAAATGTACACCTTTTGCTGCCTCCCTCTCTCCAATCTTATTTGCTCAGCAAAATTCATCCTCTCAGCCACCTAACGAAATATACAAATGAGCCAATTGACATTTCATGTGATATGCATAACAAGGTCATATGTTTCCAAGTACATGTCGCTAATAATGTCAAGATTTGTAGAGAACTTACAAAATGATCAAATTCGACCCGTTCTATGGCACGCACATCACTGTGAAGAACAATATCAATTGGCTCGGTGCTTTCCTTTACCGGGGGCTTCACCAAGCACTAAGGACATTTCAACGAAAGCCATGATGTTAGTGACAGAAATTATAGATGGATTATCAGATTATCTACTTGCGATAGTATATAAAAAGATGTCATATTGAATTGTAAAAGAGAAAAAGGGTGCATTTGGTTCATGACTGGAATCAGAATTAGAATCAATTGGAATGGCCACATTCACCAATGCATTTGGTTCATGTCTAGAATCAGAATGGAATTTGAATACTAAGGGAGAGTAGGATTGGATTTTGGGCGATTGGAGCATTTTCATACCTTTTGAAATTGGAATGAAAATGGGGCTCTCCTTAACCAAACAATTGGAAAGGGAGTTGTTCCCATTCCCATTCTAGAGTTCAACTCCCCCCAACCAAACATGCACTAAATACTTAAGCAAGATTTTATACTGCTCCATAGAATGCCAGTAATTCCTGTCAAATTCAGTAAAAAGTCATGAGAAAACTAAAGAAATCAACAGCAAATGATAACTAGAGAAACATATGTTTAATGCAGCATTTGAGGCCAAAAAAACATGGTTATTTTCACGTATGCTAATGAGGCACGACCAAAAAATGTTTTAAAGAAGCAATTTATATCCTATAACTATTCCTATTTAACATGTTTCTGAACTGTTTGACACCTTTCCAACACCCAGAAATATTCATGTATTCCATCAAGAGACGTGGCTTACTTGCAATGACTGAATTAGAAAATAGGAGAAAATCTTCTTCCAGTCCAATAACAAATATTTTTTGACTTCTACAGTAACAAGTACCAGTTCCTTCCATAGTTGCACTTGCTTCTCACGTGTTTCCCTTACTGGCTGCAAACTACAAGGACAAATATAATAAAAGTTACATGCAGGTGGCCTCCTGCTGAAGTGAAAAAGAGAACAGTTAATTGAAGGAGGCTAATAGAAAACATGCTAACATGAACATTCCATCAAGCATTCCTAAGAAATGTCAATTGAGCACGATCCGGCACAAACAGCGCACATAATAACATGTCACCAAAAGAATAAGTGCAGTAGGCAACCATGATAGAAGCCAGCTGGATATCCTGTAGAGGAGCAGTAGGCAGCCAGAAGTAAACAGGAGAACAGTAGGATGACCAAACCAAATATTCACCGTGATACTACAAGAATGCTACGTGGTTGAAAATAAGTAACCACAGGATCGAGCAACCGAGGTGGGAGATAAACTAAATCATATATAGGCTATAATATAGCAGTGCAATAAACCTGGTACTGTTGGTGAATATTAAGCCTAGTTGAAAGAAATACCATTGCACCTGATCGCAAGAACTTGTCCTGCAACCCGAAGGCTGAGTGAACGAATTACCCAACAGAGGTACTAACAAAGTACCATAGCTGTCCTGCAACCAGAAGCCGAACATGGAAAACAGCAACCAGAATAGTTGACAGCCCTGAAGATTAGAGCAAGTCTCGTTGAAACTTAACAGTGGAACAAACATTAGTAACCTAACAAAGAAACCTGGATGAAGAAGAAACTAAAAATGCTGAAAATACACAGAACACAGTGCATCAGCGTGAAGCAAAGATACTTAGCTAATAGAAAAGTGGTCATGCTGAGTAAAAGAAAAAGATCCTTAACTGCATCGGAAGAAAACTTGATTGCCTTCCCAGGACACTATGAGAGATGCAGCACACAGCAAAATGTGCTTCCAACTAAGAATATCTCCTTTTTCTGTGTCACCGAGAATTTGTCCCCCGATAACAATAGGCCTTGCTGTTTAGCTACTCATGAGAGCAAGGTGTTTCAAGTTTTTCCATTGCAGTTATCAAAATCATAAGCAGTGAAGTGCTTGCAACAAAGTTGAAAGGAAACAACCTGCGATCGCCTAACGAAAGGCTGCATAACATCTGTGCTTTTATAACAAAAACATTCAAAGTTGTCTTAAATTTATCCAAGGTTTCAGACTGCCCAAACTTCCATATGAGGACACTTCAAATGCAATAAGAAGAATAGAATTACTCATGATCAAATTATTTTGTAAACATGTTTCAAAATGATTCGATAGGTACGCTTGGACACCACCATGCTTCAAATGCAATAGGAAGATAGAGCTACTCATGATCAAATTCTTTTCAGAACAAGTATTGACTCAACAAAATCGACACTTGGAATGTAATAATATTCATATTAGGCAATAAATTATTTTCAATGGCCTCCAATAGTTTACAAGATAAAGACTACTATCGAATACAAGCTTTCTTGATTCAACATGTGTTAGCATCCAGAATTAGCACATATTTATATGGATAAGTAAAGGAAGACACTCAAAAGTCAGTAGGCCACAGGTAACATTATATTACCATTATGAAATAATGCGAGCAAGGACTTGTAGTAACCATCAACATTGAACAGACCAACCTATGAAAATTGGAGTTAAAAAGGTCACAAACATCTTGATGAAAAATCATGCTGAACTCACTGATCTACTATGAATTCCAAGTTGAACTCCTGTGCCAGATCAAAAGATAAAGTAGATATATAATACTCTTGACACTACTTAGTATTTAAGATCTCGGTGTAGAAAAAGAAAAGTTCATAAAAATCAAAATCCAATATATCAATTGCTTCAAGCAAACATAATAAACAAAAAGATTAAGCAAATAGTATAACCAAAATCCACTTGTTTCACCTTCTCATTGTTTCCATATTTAACAAAAAATTAAGCATCTCTAAATGCGTAGATAAAAAGAAATAGTATTATTTGCAAAAAGCATAAAAGAAAGTCCACAATTTAATGCTCGGCCTGCTGTGAGGTATCACCATCTGCATTCAACTTTATAAAACTCGAGCAATTTGTACCTGATAAATGTTAACATAAATATTAATTATAAAAATTTGTAATATAAGTATAACAAATTAAAAACATATAAGGAAAAATATTTATGTACCTCCATTATATTCTTCACGAAGCTAATCCTGTGTACAAACCAAGGCCTCAACAGTATATGGACTCAAAGAACAACGGTACTGATCCACAACTCTACCACTAGTACTAAATGTCGACTCTAAAGAAACGGTAGAAACAGGAATTGCCAGAATATCTCTAGCCATTCTTGACAATATAGGATAGCTAGCTGCATTATTCTTCCACCATTTTAAGATATCAAAGTTCATGTCACTTGAAGCAGAAAGCACATCATCATCCAAATAACCATCCAACTCTGATCTTTCAGGCCGTGGAACTTTGACTTCTAAACTGATCAAAATCCATATCAAGCTTTGCAATATCCATGGAAAATGAAGAAACTGAGTTTATATCACTTTGTATATGAATTTCATCTGTTACCTCACTTGAACTTACAAAGGATTGCACTTTTGCTGCATCAGCATATTCTGAATAAAGATTGTAAAGACAAGTACGAATTTCATCCATCCTTTTCTTTGTTTCTTCCACATCAAATGCCTTTTCATAACAAAATTCTACAAATATCAACTTCTGTCTGGGATCCAAAATAGAAGCAATCACTAACAAATTATTGCATTGAGACCAATATTTATTAAACTTCTTTTGCATTTCATTCATCAATTGCTTCAGTGTTTCATCAATATGAGTCCAAGGATTCATCAGCACCATTCGAATTTTCCAAACTTCTTTTAGATACAAATTTGATGCGGTATAATTAGTACCAGAAAATACTTTAGTAGCATTGAGAAAAATTTCCAAAAATTTAAGAATTATCTCGGCCTTTTTTCATTCATCATTGGTAGGGCATTCACATGAATGTTCGGTTGCATATATAATAAACACATCTTTATAACTAACTGCATCAAGCAACATCTCATATGTAGAATTCCATCTTGTAGCAACATCCAAAGTAAGCCCTTTTCTAACAGGAAGTCTCATATATGCTTTGCCATTTCATTAAAATCTTGCATCCGAGATGGGCTTGCAGACACATATCTAACAATCTCCCTGATACATTCAATAGCTGAATGAATAATTTACATTCCATCTTCAACCATGATATTAAGTATATGTGCACAACATCGGATATGACTGTACTTCCCACCAAACAACATTCCATTATAAAAATGACCTTGGATCCTTCGGATCACAGCATCATTTGTAGTACAATTATCTAAAGTAATAGAACATATCTTGGAATCCAGTTCCCATTCAAGTAAAGACTTTCCAATAGCATCTTCAATTACAAAACCTGAATGAGGGTATGATAATTTCTTGAAACTAATTATATTCTTGTGCAGAACAAAATCAGAATCAATATAATGAGCTGTGAGCGATATATAACCAGTTTTTTGATTTGATGTCCAAATATCGCTAGTAAAACTAACCCGAGAAGTTAATTTTTTAAAATCATCCTGCAATTTTTTCATTTCTCTTTCATACAAAGCCATACAATCATTCTTTATAGTCTTACGACCTATGGCATTGAATAATGGCTGAACATATCTCATTAAATCATTGAAAGCAAGATTCTCAACAACACGAAATGGAAGCTCAGCACAAATGATAAACTTTGCAATTGTTTTTCTTGTCTCTTCTTGATTGAATTTAAAAGTCTTCACCGGATCTTTTGAACTTGCTGACAACTGATTAACCAGATTCTTTTGATATTTTTGCAAACATTTTGAAGATAGCATTTTAGATGACTTGTTCCTCCTTTTGTACCGCTACTTAAATTCTTTTTACAATGCTGACATGTAACTACTACTTTATCACTTTTTGTTCTTTCAATAAAATGGTCCCATACCCAAGACCTTTTTTTACAACCTTTATCACCATCATTTTCAGAATTTCCCTCATTTTTGTCATCCTCATCCCTTATACATTCAATAAATTCATTTTCATCCATTTTAGACTGAGACATGCTGCATAAATAAGGAAATATAGTATATTAAATAGATAAACTAAAGCAAAAGAGATTAATATCAATCTATTAAAAAATAGACAATCTATAAATCCATTAAATTTAGAGGACTTGCAAAAAATAAATATTAATAAATCAGCATAGTGACCACAATAAATATGGACATTCCAAAACAGAAGCATTCTAGAAGCATGGACATGTATTAGAGTGCATTCTAGAAGAAACAATGATACAAAGTGCACAAAATCTAATGCACCATCCGTTGGACCCACATCTGGCATCCAAGTAATCCACAACCGAGATAAAAGGCCACATGTTTGGGGCTACATTTTCTACTGCTAGCAGATAAGATTAAAGCTTTTGCCTAAAAACTCTAAATTGGAACTTCTACCTGGTAAACCTTTTGAACTTTTGTAGGAGCCAAAAAGCCATTTCAAAATATTTACCAAGCATCTCAAAATCATCCAAAAGAGCTTCTAACCTTTCAAGAAGCGCTTTTTAGCCCTTTAGAAGCAATGTCAAATGGGACCTTAATCTCTTATGTCTCTACCCTATCTTAAAAAATCCAAACTCTCTAGGAAAAAATTCTAGTACGATACATACATTTTCCTCGTACTTCATCTTGCGAACTTACTTCTCTTCTTTGAAACCAAACCTCCTTTTAATCTGTGATAAAAATTCTATTTGATGCAAGTGAAATAATCTCTTCCAACAAACTTAAATATCCTACTCACCATAATTGGTTGGACTAACAAGACAAAGTGACTAGCACAAACAATCATAAGATCCTGGATGTATTGATATTTGTATTGCCTTCTCCAACAAAATTATACAGGATAGCTGAATGATGAAAGATGCTCCAAGGGTTTAGCCTTTCTTAAAACTATTTAGTGCAACTGACAACCATTCAAAGGTTTCACAACCAACACAAAAGCACACAAGAGTCATCTACAGAGCAGATCTTTAGTCATACACTATATGATCCATGAAGAATCTGCAGTTCCAATAGAATGGAACTTATAAACCTACAAACAGCCTGATGGAGGATCAGCCTTACAAGTGTTGCGTAAACCCAAAAAATGGAAAGCACCAGTTCAACATGTTACCATCACATTGCATAACATCCAACCTAATTGCTTAAGAATCTGAACACTCATCTGTCCCGTTTCCTTTCACTTCGCAAAACGAAATAACGTGAATATTTGTCTTTTTTTGCTCAGGAAGGAGAAACTATCGCATTCAAAAAGCCAGATAATGCATCAACTTCTAGGCTCTAACATCATTATATCCATAATCCCGTAATTCAAGCAAGAAGCATACAGATCCAACGTCAAAGATCAGTGGTAAACACAATCAAAGACTATTCCCACCCCCCCCCAACACACACAAAAAAAAAAAAACAAGGTAAAAGGATCTTGGTGACCCTATTCATACAGACCTCTGAAACGGAAATCTGCCTTCAATCCATAACCGCCCATAGCAAAACCAAACAACGAAACATCGTCAATTTTTCTTTTTATTCTAACAAAACACTAACAAAACAAAAAAAGGGTTTTGGTATGGACTCCACAAACTCTGCAACCCTGATTCCAATTCAAAGCCATCCATCAGAAAAAATGGCGGAAGTAAAGAAAACAGAGAAGTGCGGGAATGGGATCTACCTTGGAGTCGGAGACGACGATTCAAAGTTCGGAACGGTGGAAGCCGGAAGGTCAGCCACGGTGATCGCTCGGCAACGCTCACTTGATCGGAGTGCGGGAATGGGATCGACGGACGAGGACGGCGCCAAAACCCTAAAGACAAGGAGTCGGAGGAGAAAAGAGAACAGCCAAGTGGTCCTTTCGAGACCGTGCGAGTATAAAACCCATCGGGCTGAAATATTAGGATCGGGCCTTAAATCGGATTTTGTTCGGGCTTTATCCTTTTAGACCGTATTCAGGTTGGACTTGGACTGAACCGGGCCGGGTTAAAAAAATCTGAACTTGATCCAAAAATATGATAGATCTTATTATGGAGCCCAAATCTAGTCTGAATTATTTTAGGCCCAGTCCAAAGCCCGACCTGATGTTGGGCCGGTCCGAAATCCAACGGACCAGCCTTAATCCACTTCCAATCCCAGGGGTCCATATGGAAAGTAAAAGCTAGACAATTCATATAGCGAAAGGTCGTGCATCTACGTTTCATAATCCGGACATACTTCTTGCACTACATGATGGATAAAAGAGGTCATCTTTGAATCAATTATAACTATGGGATGGGTGGTGTATTTGTTCAGGTTTGGCTTTGTATAATGGCCACTTGGATTATCGTAGGTTCTTTGGTCTTTAATTTGGAACCGAACCCAAGCAGTTCAATGAGAATTAAGTAGAATTAAGTAAAACTAAAGAAGCATATGGGTTTGGGAACTTGAGTCGAACATGAAGATCACGTAACTTGAAAAAAGAAATGCCATTGGGAAAAAAAATGTAGTTATTAGCCTTATTATAAACATTACACCTGAGTTTTGGACTTTTTACTATAATTTTTTTAAAAAAATTATGAACTACCATTAATTATTATTTATATTTATTTTATTTTATTTATTGGTTGATTATATGATCCGTGTTGATGGACATGTGTATAGTCCAATATTATATGTGATCCTTGTGTTTAGATTTTGAGCACCTTATATTGGTTGGTATGATTAAAGCAGCACGGTATAGGCCTTGGCCCAACTTAACTTGTAATAGAAGGGCCTATTAGAGTTTGCTTATACATGGACTAGATTTTCTTAGTTCTCATGGCTTGTCCCATCGAATAGCTATTTATGGAGAGAATACTAGAGAGAATGATTTAACCTTTTATGTTCACGTGAGTATCTACGATTGCAGATTTAAAAATTAATAGTAAATACATGTACGCATCCCAAATTTAAAATAATTATTTGTTCTTGATTTATATGAAATTTTCAGATCTGTTGTTTGTTTAGATGAAGATGATATTATTTTGATGTTCTAACAATCATGCATAAGATCTTTGGATGAAAAAATACTTACATTTTGGTATCAGAGCAGGCTATGTATGATATAGAATCTCTTTTATTTTTAATTTATTTTATGGGAAAGGATCTCGATTTCAGATGGCCACCCTTCAGGATGGTCTATCACCATGTCTTCTCATCCTTCCATCCATCGCCTGAAGCGGCCTGCCTGGCATCCATTTTGGAGACGGGGTGGCGATCTGGTGAGCAACAGCGCTGATTCCCCATCCCTTTTCTGTGAGATCATATCACATAAAAAAAGGTGAGAACAGGGTATAGCGGCTGGAAGAGGGGGCATATCAAAGGTTCGGGCCAACCTTGAGGTAGGCGGCGAGAGACTTGGATCGATAGATGTAGGATTTTTTTTAAAAAAAATCTCACCCTGTCTCTCCTCCTTTGTTTTACCCTCATCGACACCCCATACCTGCAGCCGATCTCCCTCTTTGCCAGCCCACCGTCGATTTAGGGAGGAGAGGAAGGAAGCACCAAAAAAGGACCACCGATCCCATCTCTCCTCTATTCATCGCACAAGCAATTTTTCCTTTCAGCCATCACCAAAAGGGCGGTGGAGGATGACGGATCCCATAGAAAGCACTCGATAGTTAGCCAATCAATGGTTTCGAGTCACCGCGACCGTCATTTGTTGAGAAAGGTGCCAGTTTGGCATCTCTTCTTTCACCCTTAAGGAAGCAGCATGATTTGGCTCGCTAGCTATCAGGAAATGGTTGCCAGTGGTCTTGAACAATCAACAAGCCACCAATGGGGGCACTGTCGACCTTGGAGGCATCGACCAAGGAGTTTTTCAGCTCCTCACGACCGTAATCAATGGAGGAAGAGTTTTGGGAAGAAGAAGTTAGTTTAAAAGATTAGTGGGTTTTGAGTTTGGGTTTCGGGTTTCAACCTATTTAAAATCCAATCATTAATTAAGTTAAGCCAATTTAATAAATAGGCTGGACCCAATTACATTGGGTTAAGTTCAATTTGGATTAAGAAAAATTTTGTAATTTATCCCCTATTAAAATTTTAAATTATATGTAGGTTCATATGATAATTACATTAAGGTCCCTACTATTTTTATAGAAATTCTTTTGCAGAAAAGTCACTATATATCTATTATTTACAATTCAATCCTATATTATTGAGTTTATGATAAAATCACAATTTCTTGCTCGTTTTTCATCCGATTTGAGCATTTTTTTAGACCGTTGGACTCATAATGATTTGAAGAATATTTTTATTAAATTTTTCATATCTAATAAAATATTTTAATGATTTATAAATTATTCATATATAATTCTACTCATTATTATATTATTCAAGAGTATTTCCACGTAGTCCTAAAGGGCCCGTAGCACTTTATAGATCTTGATCCCTCATTATAATTTGAAATTGCATAAAAGTGTATCTGTACAGTTAATCCAAAAATGATTATAATTAATTACGATACTTATCATATACTATAATTCTTATCCAAATAGGTTTTATAATTGTATAATAAGTGTTATTAATAAAAATGACAGTTGGAATGCAATATACATTAGAATGTTATATTATATTAATATAATCAGTCAGGGTGCATGTTGTTAAATATTTCATTTTGGACTTGATCTTTATAGCATACACGTGGTTTAAATATATTATTTTGTATTTATTTAGGTATTTATTTTCTTGTATAAATAATTTTATAGGTTGACATAAATATTTATCATCAAAGTATTTTTTTATGTTGGTCCAAGAGATTTTTCATCATTAAAAAGATATTTTCTGGTTATGGCATACAATCACCTATCCAAAGGGGGGATTGTTCTATATTTTAACTGGAAAAAGGTTGAATGGAGCATTGTGTTGCTATGGTACTCTAGCTTTCAGGGATCTATCTATCCAAAGGGGATAGGTTCGTAAATGCTAGAGTATTTTGTTTGCTTGTAGCTTCATGTGTAGAGCATTTATGCACATTACACATCTATCTAAAGGGAAATATATGATATTCTGTTTATGCTCTTGTATTATTTATGTATATGCCCATTGATTAATATCTTGTATTCCTATTATTTTTTTATTATCTTCAATATTAGTTATAATAATAATAATGTTGTTGGTAAGGTTTTAATAATGTCAAATTATGAAAGGTGGAGGTATATAGGACATAAAAAAATGTTCTGTCCAAAAGAGAGATTTTTGAATGCCTTGTATCATCATTATATTAACCTTTATTTTTGAAAAGAGATATTAGATCTTGAAAGTTTATCTATCCAAGAGGATAAATTTTCAAATATCTTGTATTCTCAATATTATATTTAAATCTTATTTATTTATTTTCTATATCTCTAACATGTTATATCTATATATAATCTTATTTATTATTTATTTATCTTATGCCATCATAGAGATCATGACTTAATCCCTGATTGGAAGGTTTGTGAATTTCGATGGATGGTAACCACCAAAGTAGCCTATTTATTAAAATTTACAAGATCCTTCTCTAAGATATTTAGAAGAGATTGAATAGCATTATATGTTAAAGAGAGATACTTATGTAGGTCACTTTCTTCCTAAAAAAAGTTTTGTAGCATTGGACCGAAGGGCTCTCATTAAAATAATACTTATAAAGATTTTCTGGTATATATATTATCTATATTTTTCTATTGATTAATTATTTAAAGATTGTTTAGCAATTAGTATATTTATATTCAATAGAGTTAATGTTCTATTATGACTTTGACTAAATAAACTATAAAATATGGAAATTAAAATTATGCTAATACTAAGTATGATGAATTATAGATATTACATTGTATAATGATTCTCTATCTTAGATAACTTATAAGAATATTTTAAAACAAAAGTTGTCTATAAAAGTGGTAGAGAGTGGGGCATGCAAAATATTAAAAAAAAATTTCATTCTCGATGTTATACCTAAGAATGATGATGTAATTTGATTTATGACCTCAATAATAAAAGGTAATAGAATATGATAAAAGAGAGTCTAGATAATTGATGGATAAATAAATTAATATGAGATGTTGGCATGATGGTATTAGGGCTTACATTTTAAAACTAGAAAGTATTGTATCTAAACTTAGTAATTTGATATTTCTATCTCTAATATATTACCTATTCATCATGTTTTCTTGTTATGTAATTTAGTCATCTTTAAGATATATAAGTGGGATAATTAATGATTTTAATTAATAATTTTATCATATTTTGTTTAAAAATTTTAATACTTTTGAAAACGAATAGGAGTGTTGATATGGTATATCTATCACATCCTAGGATTATTTACCAAAAGTTTATATAAGTGTGGGACATTATTTAATACACTATTCCTGACACCTCTAAGCAAAATCATACTCTCAAGGATATGGCTTGAAGTATGTGAGTGGGCATAATTTTTTTATGATATCTCTAGTTTGAGATCCTGAAAACTATCATTTATATTTTGGATAAAATTTTTGGTAAGGTATTTATACAAGATACCTTTTGAATTGAAAGTTGGTAGAAAGTCAAATATTATTCAATTTTATGTTGGGGGCTATTCTGCAAAACCTAATGATTAATACTCTACCAGTGAATGAATTTGAATATAAAATAACATATTATTTAATTAATTATCTAAAATAACTTTAAAAAAATATAGATTCTACTATCCTAATAGATATATAAAGAATATTGAATCAAATCATGCCATATTGTAGATTTTGATATACATGATGATGTTAAATGCTCCTATACTAGAAATATAATATTAGAAAAAAAAAGTTATTACTTTTATTTTTCTTCTATTTAAAAAATGTTATATTTTATTATGCTAGAGGATAATGAGATACATATATATAAATTAATTATAGTACCTTCATTACTAATTGATATAGTACTAGTAAAATAATCACATAATAGGAAATGGAAACATATTATTTTTTATGACAAATTATTTTTTTAAGATGTGAATGGCTGGAGGAGTTTTTTATTAAAAAGACATGAAAATCTTATAGTATTTTTAAATATTCAGGCAAAGTTATAATTTATATTATTTTGATTATGAGACTTTGTCTCGGATCTTATAATAGTTGATTCTATCTTAAAATCACTGAAAATTTATTATAATAATAGTGCAGCTATGTTCTTTCAAAGAATAATAAAAGTTTTCAATATTTCTATCTATATAGAGATGGAATATTTGACAGTTAGAGATTTTAGTTAAAAGGAAGATATTTTATAAAATACATGAGAACAAAGTCAATATTTGATAATCTCCTAATCAAATGATTAAGATCTATAGTCTTTTTATGAAACATGTCAAGAATATGAATATTTTGGAATCTTTTGATTTTTTGAATTAATGAGAGTTTGATATAATTTAAATTTATACATCAACTTGATAGACAAATTTTATTTATCATTAATTACTTTATTAATTGATGGATTGCAATCTAAGGAGACATAACTGTTGAGTACATAAGTACAGAGTTCATGTTGGCTTATCCTCTGATCAAGAATTTGATATCCATATACTTTACAAAGCTTGTTAAAAATATAGACACATTGAGTTTTTTTGATGTATTTGATTAGTGAGAGTGACTTTATATTTGTACTTTATTATTATAAATATTTTTATTTTATATATCTATCATGAGTATTTATATATATTGTTGACATGATAGTTGATAAATTATATTTCTATATGATTTATATACGCATGTGAAATAAAATATAATATAGTATCTCAAGAATATATGTTTGTCTTGAAAATGATGATTGTATGATTACGTCTTATTTACTATTAAGAGATTTTGATATATTTGTTTGGCGACATATGGCCTTCTTTTGAAGTCGTGAGATTTTTTTAGCTTCTGATAAAGTATATGATTAAAAAAAATGATGATTAATAATATATTTATATAATTTTTTTGTTATGTGTATATATTTATGATATATCTCTTATTTATATACCTGTAGCATGAAAATTGAAATCAAGTATTGAGTTTCAGGTATATTGTGCTATCTTATCATTAACTCCATATTAAGTATGTGAGACAGAATGACTTGTTATTTTAAAATTATTAAATTTTTTCCTGCTTATTTTACTTTTTAAGCATATTTAAAAGAAATTGGTAGACCGACAATGAAAATAGCATATTTTCTAGGATCACTTTTGGATGCTATTTTCTTGCTATACTATCATACCAAGATTCATATCGATAGTATTCATAATGCTTATAATCATGGATAAATCTTGTATCAAATAAATGATGCAATGACTTCCATAATTCGACATAATTAATACTGTTGGACCGATTTATTTTAAAAGTATTGTCTATGAATCATATATTTTCATGACCACATACTGTATTTTATGTTTTTCAGTCCGAGAGTCATTTGAAATAAAATATTTTTAAAATCATAATTAATATTATCCAAGTAAAAGAATGTAAAAGATTTTTCTAATTATGGGCTGCTATTAATTATTATTTGTATTTATTTTATTTTATTAAAATGGGATGATTATACGATCGATGTTGATAAACATATGTATAGTCTAATATTGTGTGTTTGAGCTTTGAGTACCTTATGTCGAGTAGTGTAGTTGAGACAGCCTATCAGGGCTTGGTTATAAATTGACTAGGTCCCCTCTCCACTCCTCGATATTCTTTTGTGAGATTAGTTTTCATGACTTGTCCCATCGAATAATCGTCTATGAAGATGATACTGAAAAGAATGACTTGATCTTTTATGTTCATGCGAGCATCTATGATTGCAGGTTCGAAAATTAATAACAAATACAAGCACGCATTCCAAATCTAAAATAATTATTTATTCTTAATTTACATAGATCTATTATTTATTCGGACGAAGATGATATTATTTTGATATTCCAACAATCATGCATAAAATTTTGAAATAAAAAATTACTTATATTTATTTTTTATTCCTTTCTCTGTATTCTTTTCTTCCTGAAGTGTAAATGATACAAACAATGAATTGAGTTACGAATTACGGACACTTCTGGACCGGCCTGAAAGCAAAGCAGAAGGGTGTGAGTGAATAATCCTCCTCTTTGGCACCTATCAAGATCACTCTCCATACTTACAAACACGAGCAACTAGAATTATTATCGCCACTCACTATGGGAAAACAAGGCCAGCCATGTCATAAAAAGGAGGACTGGAAACGTCACACTTTTCCTAATGTAAACCTTGCTTTCCACTGACTGGCCGCTTTCCGCCAATGCCACCGGAAACGGGATTCCTCCCTTGCCGGCCGGTTGTTAGGCCAGCTCCATTGGACACTTTCCGCGAAGGAGATGGGACGAGGGAAGCCCTGGTGCATGAAAGAAGATCATTAGAACAATAAAACAATATAGTTCCTAAGTTAATTAAAGACATGCGAAAATCAATAAAGGAGATATTGTACTCTGCAGTTAAGATGCAAACAGAATTAATAAATCGATTAATTAATTAAAAAATAAAGTTGTGGTTAAGATGCAACAATGGGGAAGCCCAACCAGTGTGAAATGAAATTTTGCAGTGATACCATGTAGTTTAAACCTAGCATATTAGAATAGGAAATGGCTTATTAATTAAGATTATACTGAGGACTTGGATGTTGCGACATGTACTCTGTAGCAATGATGAGCTACCAGTAAAGGAGAGAGAAGTTGAAGCAACATTTTAGGCTGTACCACTAAATTCAGTCTAGAGATTCAGATACATGTGATGGAAGTCCCAAGTATTTATGAAAGATGGTAGGGTCACCTAGTGCAGCCATTGATGATAATGCACCGTTAGTTAATATAGGTTATATTGATCTGCATTATTGCATCATTAGAGGTAGATCAACAGATTAAACAGAAGAGTCCCTGATAAACAGAAATATCTGTTACATGAAATATGCAATTTTTATCCATTCAAAAAAAGAAATAAGCAATTTTCAGGAAGCTCTATATCTTTAGAACAGATTCTTCCTGTACCATTCATGAAGTCCAAGCCAAATTCAATAGAATTAGATTGAATATATCTTGTTTCTTTGAAATGACTCAATTATGCCAATAATAGCAATATGTTAGGAACATGCTTAATTTCAGATTAGGTGTCAGATCCTCTCTTATAACTTGTCATTTTGGATTTATTAGTGCAGTAGCTTTATCACAAATAGATTACCTGACATCTGGGCTCTTTGTTAGCTTTGTTTGAGGCTTCTTAATCCTTGATTCCACCACATTGACTGCAGCTCTAGGTTTTGGAAGATTGAACTGCCATGACATATCTGGTTCTGAAGAATCACTGGTTGCCAAATCCAGATCATCAGAATCATCAGTTGCTACAGACTCGGCCTGATTTCTTGGCTGATCCCTGTAAACTCTTACATCAGGAATATATCTTTGATAAAAATAAGCAGGGAGTTTTGTGCCATCTCCTTCCCAATCTCTAAGCAAATCTTCATCTCCAGCACAGCTCTCTGGCCATGGAGAAGGATCAGCTTCCATCAATAACTCTTGGATATCATAGTTTGCCTTCTTTTGCGTCAGTGCAGGATTATTCTGGACCTAACTCAGATACAGACAAAAGCAAAACAAAAAGAATATGAGAAACAGCAGGAAGAACATGAGAAGCAGCAGGAAGAACATGACCAAGGAGAAGCCAAATTTCCACCATCAAGCTCAACAAGGAAATTTTCTCTAACAATATCCATAACCAAAATCCATTTCTATATTGAAGATTTATTATTGGTTTGTCTTCTTTTTTAAAAAAAATTGCAGATGCACTGAATATTTAAAAGCTTGTCAAGTTATCATGATTTATCCTTGAAATGTATCTTGCAGAATCTCCTCCATTGATGGTAGTGCAACGTTAAGCACACAAAGATTAACATTAAATTGACATTCCATTCTGACAGAATGCTGGTAGTCCACCATTCATTGCAATTAACACAAAATGCAGTCATAGATAATTTATCATCTGATGATTATGCAGAAATAACCAATTCCAAATCATAGATAAAGGGTTCGTAAGAGTATAATTACCTCTATGTTTCCAACATCCTCCATGGGCTGCCTGAAGCTTGGATATGATGGGGAGATTGCACCAGACTTCATCCTGTATGTATCAGGGCTGGACATTGTACTTCTTATGTGTTCAGTTTCTCCCTCTCTCCTAGCTAATGCTGCCTTAAGACTGGCAATCTGAAATTAAGGGGGGAGAACATATCATTCACAAAAGCTACAAAGCAGTGTAAATAAAATAACGGGCAGGGTGTATCAACCAATGCAGCTCAAGAAATGCAATGAAGGTAAAACCTGCTCTCTGAGCTCCTTGACTTCTCCATTATCTTTGTTCTTCTTGGCAGCACCTAGCTCAACAGTGGCAACCCGCTCAGCAAATTTAAGAGTGCTTATGGTCTCACCAATGGCATCCATCTCAGGGCTCATATGGACAAACATCAGCGTTTTGGCTTGCCCGCCTGAATGATAAAAGCTGAACATTTAGTGCTATCATGATAACAATGTGATAATTTTGTCCTATAAAGTCTAAAATATCATGTCTTACCAAGAGAGTCTTGGAGTAATTGTGTGAGTTTACTATTCCTATAAGGTACATGCGTGTTCTTTTGTGCAAGGGCAGATATTACATCTCCTAATGCTGAAAGAGATTTGTTTATATGTTGTGCCTCCTTCAGCCTGTCTCCTTTGACCTCAGACTTGTCTACTCTTTCACTCCCTGCCAAATCAACTAGATGCATACATCCTCGAAGAACGTTCCCAGATGTCAAGTCTCGTCCTTGAACATGAATGGTCAGGCAACTGCAAATAAATCCATGAGTAGTGTATATGGAAGAGTCATCACATCTAACTACTATTTGAACAAGAAAATTTAATCAAAAGCCAAACCTATGAGAGCGACTGCTGCGGTCATTCATGGCTGTTGAACACACTGCCCGATTCTTTTGACCAAGGTTCATCAATTCGATAACATCCGAAGTTGATGCAACAGGGACCAAGTTTGCATCAGGTACATTAAGTCCTTTTTGTGAGCTGTTACGAATTTCTAATGTATTCAAATGTGAAGGAAATCCAGCATGTAGGAAACTTGTGGAGAAAGGATGAAATTGAATAGCACTGGTAAAGGAAGCTCAGATTTACTAAAGCATTTACAATTATGTAAATGATATTATACAACTATTTTAAGAAATAACAATCTATATAAATGCATTTACATATTAAATAGAACAAGATAATTCTAAAGGATATCTTCTATTACCACCATCATTTGCAAGGAGATCTCTGACTTGCTCATTATATATCTCAATCATCTGAACAGCAATTTCATAACTAAATGTTGCCTTTCTATGTTCTGAGATATGAAACAGGTCATTTAATGCCCTATAATTTACACCAAGACCTTCCTCAGTAAGTTCTTTAGGTCCACTCTGCATAACAGAATTAAATTAAATCAATCAAAATCCATTTTTATGCTAAAAGCTTCATATGATCAAACCTTCAACGCTCAGGGTATAAGTTTTATCAGCCCTCACCATTGTATAAGTTTTTCCTGATCCAGTTTGGCCATATGCAAAAATACAGACATTGTAACCATCAAGAACTGAACGAATAAGAGGTTGGGTATCTGAAAAGACCTCTTCTGCATTGATTGAAGAATAGTGCTCAGTGGTTGAAAAATATAAGATGGAATGTCTAACTAGAAGCAAACATAAGTCTTCAAAAACCTTGAGTTGCAGTTGGGCCAAAGACTTTATTGAAGGTAAAAGATTTATGCCCTTCTTTGCAGTATTTTGCAGGGGTGATGACTGTAATATTTCCATCATCAATACGACTGACAGTGCTCATGCTACTGAACTGTCCAGGGAGGAAAGGTCTCACACGGCAGTAGACCCTGATATTTCCTAACAAAGAATAAAATAAATTTATTATAGCAATCCAATGTTTTATAAAGACAATATGATAGTTAAGAAGTTGGCAATGCCACCTTTAAGATCTTGTACATGATTGTATAACTTTCTATTTTCCTCGAGAACTTTATGATAACCTGAAGCAGCATGAGCAAGTATCTGCATATGCTTGCCTATTATCAAAAGAAAAATAGCCATGAGAGTAGGTTTGACGATATCCAATGACCAATAAAGACATAAATGGCTAATATTACCAAGATTGCTAAAGTCTTCAGAGTACTGTGATTTCATGAGCTCCATACCATCTTTAGCCCTATGAAGAATATGTTTCAGTTCCTGTAGGGAGCATGGTCAAGTATCAATATAAACAAACAGATCTAATCATCAAAGCTGTCTTCAAGAGAACAATATGGCAGCAGATTATGCCTGAATCTCTCTTTGTTGTTGATAAATGATCTTGTGTTGCTTTAGGAATCTCTCACTTAGAGCATCTTCATCTTTTGAGATCACCTGAATGTTCCCTAACATCTCCATCTAAAACACAATAAAATTACCGAACATTTAAATTACATCAAATTTCGTCTAGATATATAGCTGTCAATAGCCACATTGATATCTAATACATGATGAAAAATATTCCAAAAAGCACTCTAAACTACTGAAAATATTCAAGACAAGCTTGAAATTGAATACTGCTCATTTTCAAAAAGCTTCATGGAGCAAAAATCCAGAACATACCTTTGTTTCATCAGAAGTAGAAGAGACCTCCTTTAAAACATTTGATTGAGAGAAGGAATTATTGTCAGCACTCAAAGCCTAGGATTAATTGCATCAGACCCAATTATAGTTTTCATAATTAAGCATCAAGCGGATGTATTTCTCGAAGTAAAAATGCAAAAAGTACCTTTGTTTCATCAGAAACAGATGAGTCCTCTGTCAAAACATCTGGTTTGGAGAGACAACCATTGGATATATTGCCATCTGCCAGATCCCTCATAGTTGTTTTCACCTGTCAATTTAGCAATTTCAGTCTATGTAAATGTGGTTATCAATGGAGCTCGAATTGTCATAAAGTATAAAAACATATTCTCAAATTGAATAACAAATGAATAACCCAAAAAAGCAATTAAGAGCCTACCATCTCATTTTGGCTTGCAATACGGCGTTCAAATTCTTTCATGACTCTACTTAACATTGATTCCACAAGCTACAAAAGAGAAAAAGGGGTTTTCATCAAAAAAAGGGCAAAGGTATCTTGTTTCCTTTGTATCTAGCCATAAGTTTAACCAAATAACAGGTCAAGCATATCCTTACCACTGGAACTTCTTCAGGCTTCTTATCTGATAAAATTGTACGGACAAGCATGTTCAATGAATGTGAAGTTGTCTGCAAGCCAATACACATTGCTTAGCTGAGCGGGGTATGAACAAGTTAGTGCAATTAATCCAGAAAGATTGAGTTTACCAACCATTTCAGAGGATTCTATTGAAAAGTCGACACTTAGGTTCTGCTCCAGTGACAAGCCATCCTGGAATTTTTCACCTGATAGGATCCTAGACAAGGAATTCATGAAAGGTTCCGAGTTTTTCCTTACGAAATATTTCCCCATGCTGGCAGGTTTCAATAATCCACCATATTTCCAGGAAATATTTCTGCCTGTTTGTTTGCATTCGTGGTAGGACTTAAGAGCCAGGACACTGTTGACAACCCTTGAGCCCTTACCTCCCTGTAATTCCACCGATGGGATGAGGACAACAAAATAGAATAGAATTTAGCAGGCATATTTTTTTCCATTTGAAGAGAAAAGTCAAGTAGATATCTATATACAAGAAAAAAAAAATCCCTATTGTCATGCTGTTTAAAAACAAATGGAAACTGCTAAGCATTATTAAAGAATGCAATGCCATTGACCGAGATGAGAAAATAAAAGGTCAGTTATCAGGATTTTTGTATTGGAATAACAGAAATGTATCGCTGTTTCGAAGTTCATAACTTAAATAGAAGGAAAACAAATTATGCGGATTAGCTCAAAAATTAGAAAACCCACCTTTTCTAGATCAGATGCCTCAAATGTGGGGAGACCCATCTCTTCAAGTGCGCAAAGGAAGTTCCTCAAATTTTCAAAGTGCTGATAAGCTGACAAAGCCGCTCCATCTGGGAGAACAGCAAAATCTCCAGGAGCTTCTACCACCTGAACACAATAATCATTGAGAGATACAAATCATATCATCAAGAAGCAACGAGAAAAATCAAATAAAAGGGCAAAAAAGAGTATAAAAATCATTAAGAGACACAAATCATATCATTAGGAAACAATGAGAAAAATCAAATATAAGGGTGTAAAAAAAAAAAAAGAGTGTAGTAGTAATCTATTGAAACAACCTTTGGCACTGCACCAGGTTGAACCTTGTTGAGCGCATTGCAAAGAATAATCCCATTTCTCAAACCGATTCTGAATTCCTCCTCAGAAGGCTCTTCTGGCAAATCTTTAGCACCACCAATGACGCCAACCATCTTCCTCAGCCAACCGGCTGCCTCATACCTTCTCGTCGCTGCCATTATAAGTTAAAACCAAAGAATTTTATGCCTCTATTCTTAATCAATGCTTCCTTGGAATTTGTTAAAAGAATTTGTTAAAAAATCAACAGAATCACTTCTAGGTTTAAAAGAACATCAATTCGACAGATTCTTTTATTAAATAACCAAGAGGGCTTGAAATATTATTTCACTACAACTTTTCTTTTCAACAGAGAAAAAATTCAAAATCTTGGTCAAGAAAAAACCATAAATCAGCATCTGTTGTAATCTCAACTCAACCAATCAACAAATACAAATCGTTTACCCAGACATAAATAAATAACAAATTTTACAACAATACAGAGCATTGTAGAAGATATTGACAAGATCATCAAGAACTACCTTTTTTTCCAAAAATCGGGAAAAAAATATGGAAATAAACCAACCTGCTTCCTCTGCCTTCCTCGAAGCCAAATCGATGTCACTCAGCCTCGATCCATGCTGCTTCAGCACGTCCTCCACCACCGAAGCTACCGATATTGAAAGAATTCCCTCCGAAGCCATCGCCTCCCAAAAAATCCACCGACTAAACAGACCTTAATCAAAGAACAGGCACCCTTATCCAAATCACACCAAATTCAACATTTCCCAATCATTCTAGCCCCAAGAAACACGCCAACAAAACACAAAAGAAGGGGAAAACAAGTGGAAAGATACGATTTTGGTGAGAAAGGAACACTAAAACGAACCCCGATCACAGAAAAGAGCCACCAGACCCGAATCAACCCAAACTCACGAATTCCCCACCATTACGGTCCCCGGAAAACACTGGAAAAAAAAACCAAGAGAAACCGGGGAAAAGGGAGGGACAGGGTTTATTTTTTGAGGCACGGGGGTGGAGGGGTGGCTCGCTCGGGGTCACTCCTCCGCCGTGGATGGTGGGAGGTGGAGAAGAAAAAGGGAAGGGGAGAGCTTTCGTCCTCCCCCCTTCTATGGTGCCCAAACGAAAATGGAGCCTCCCTCCGAGCCTCTCGCCTCGGGACGGAGGCCGTTTGTGGTTTGATGGAGGGCTTATTGTAAGAAAAGAAAATATCAAGGATCGACCTGGAATTCGAGAACAAAGGGTATTTGAGCTATTTTGAGTGCTGGAACTCTTCTTGACCGTTGGGTTAATTTGGCGCTCCCTCTCTCTCTCTCTCTCTTCCCTGTGTGCCCCTTATTAGGTGGGTTTATGAGATTCCTTTGATCTCCCAAGGGTGGGTTTTAATTAATTTTGACCAGAGAATTTGTTGGCTTCATGACAACCTTAGTTAAACAAATAGTATCTAAAAGAGAGGTTATTTAGGAGTTTAACTAATTCAAATGGTGCATGTTGGCTCAATGATAGCCCTTCATTGTCCATCCATTATTGGTTCTAGGATTTCACCCAAAGATTATGGGAGATCTATATTGTTGATGCATAAGCATCTTGTCCAACATTTGCGAGCACTCAATAATCTCTTTTCCAAATAAATCAACTTTCAAAATATTGCTAAATCCAAGATACATCTCTTTTTGATGTATCTATCCTATTATTTCTCTCATGAACTCCGATAAGGATATTTTACCTATCACCAGTAAATGATGCCTAATGGCAAGTTAGATGCATAAAACAACTCCTGACTTTTATGAGTCTTTGTAAGAAATGTCTAGTTGGATTTATTGAGGGTGAGTTGTGATATTTGTTTTTAAATGAAGTATAGCATTTATGTTCTCCTTCCTTTTTACTCCAGTAAGGACTACAATTACTTAATTCTTTTTTATTAACAAATTACTCAGATAAGTAAAAAAACCTTAACAACATAGAGAAAAGGAGGCATGGTCTTAAATTTACTTGGTACCAAATTTAGTAATTTTTGAGGTTAGGTTACGAGTATTGTTAATTGTTGACTAACCAAATCTAAGAATAGATACACCAATGTTAAGGAATAATAAAAGTGGAAAGGGGACATTTCTTTCCCTTATATTCCAGGGGTGAGCATATTTTTGTCTATATGAAAAATAGAAATGAAAAAAATACATATTTATTTTACAAATAATTTTATTTTAGCCCCCTTTACAATATTATTTTAAAAGTCAGCATGTTTGACTAAAATATATTTCCACATCCTTTGGCCAATAAAATTTAATTTTAGTCTTACACACACTTATATTGCACGTACTTATGCTAGTTCTTGCACATAAATATATTATCCATGCATACACTTACTTATATACGTATATAATTATTTATAATGGGATGCATTGTAGGGTATAGTTGTGTATAACTGTTAGGGATCAAGCATTAATGAAACATTGTAACTTGAGGTGGGTGTTAAAGTCCCATATGGGGACTGAAAGTTATGGTCCAATCAATAGAGGGATCAGTTATCAATTTATACATTATTTTTTGTTTTTGTCTAGCCTCTTTTTTTATTATTATTATTAAAGGCTAGCATAACAGTCAGGCAAGGATACTTTTGCTATTAAAAAGAGAAAAGAGGGCCTACTTTAGGAACAAAGTTATTCCTGATCACATTTGGAGTGGTTAATTTGAGAATCAAGCAAATATCACTAGAATAACTATTCCTCCCTTATTCTAAGAGTTAATACGAATAAGATTTATTTCTACTTTATTTCTAGAGGGAAAAAAAAGAGTATAAAATTATGTAAATCAAAGCTGAAAATAGATTAATCACATGTCTTTGTAAAAGTATTCAATGGCTTGGGTGGTCTTTCACTACCAAAAAGTGCTACTAAATATTGCTAAACTTCCTCAAAGGATAGGCTACGATTCAATTGCACACATGGTCGTATGGGAAAGTTTGCACTATCACCCAGCAATTTGTTAATATTCTTGTCTCTTCTCTTGTTAATGTACATTTTTATAGGAATATGAATCTTAAAGATTATGTTAGGATATCTCGGTCCATCTACGAACCAGCTGCTGGTTCGACCGGCTGAAGACATTTCTTCCGAACCACAAACTTCGGATCAAGATATTCGGAAAAAGTCAGGCAACCTTTGGGCAAGTCAAAGCTCTTACTGGGCCTACGGTACTCGAAGACATGGTCTTCGGATCACGTCTTCAGCCTTCATCGAAGACCAAGTCCTACGGCCCCCGAATACAAGATCCTCAGTCTAAACCGAGGAACGACCTTCACCAACTCCCGAAGACATAGTCTCCGGTTTACGCCGAAGACATAGTCTCCGGTTTACGCCGAAGACATAGTCTTCGACTCATGACAAAGATCAAGTCCTCGATCTATGCCGAAGACTAGTTCTACAAGCTGTCTTGAAGAGGATCCGAGGACGAAGACATTCCCTGATTCAATCATGGAGATCTTCCTAAAAGGGAAGCCTGAAGACGGGCTCTTGACCTATTTCAAGTCTCTACGAACAGGACAAGCAACGATTATCATCGACTATTTCCGGAATATAATCATGGCGCGTAACTCCAATGGCAACGCCTCCGGCCTGGCCGCCGAAACCGCCCATTAACTATCCAAGATTCCAAATTATGGAAAAGAAATTAACTCCCCCATCATAACCGCTGGAGGAAGAACGGAATCGCAGGCTGGACAACTCCTTATAAATAACGGTAAGAGAGAATGCTCGAGGTAAGGCACAAGATACCCTTGAATATCCCAAAGTCTTTCCCTTCTTCATTGAATCATTCTCAGAATCTTTCCTATTCTGTGGCTGGAGCCTACCTCTGACTTAGGCATTAGAGTGTCCCTCACTGGAGCAATTTCGGTCAGGAATTTGTTTTACAGGTGAACCAGGGAGCGGGCCTGCGATCCAGTAGCTCCGTCCGGTCGGAAAAGGGATTCTATGCCAATAGATTGGCGCGCCAGGTAGGGGGGCCTGTGCAATTTGCATTGTTAAGCTCCCTTCCTCAATCAAGGAGAAGTAAGAAATTTTCGATGGCGAGAGGGAAGACTCAGATCGTCTCAACAAGTCAAAATCATGCTCCATCCCGGGGGATGCACCCCCAATAGAGAACGACATTCCACCTCCCATAATTGTCATGGGACAGCAGCAGTTTGAAGCCCTCCTGAACCAGGTCACTAACCTCATGGCTATGGTTTAGGACTTTCAAAATAGAGCTTTTCAGATGGGGCATCCACCGGCCACCTCTAAACATAGCTCTCGATCCCGGAGGAAGAGAGCCCCTCGAGAGGGGTCCACACATCTCTCCCCCGTCCTCGGCCCTCACCTGAAGGCCAAAGTTCAAAAATGCCTAGGCCCACTGATTCCCCACAGAAAGGGAAAAGACCTAGGCAAACTTCCTCGCTCTCTTCTGAAGACTCTACTCCCATAGAGAAAGCGCCAAAACAGGCTCTTCCTGACTACGATGGAAAATTTAAGGCCATCGAATCGAAGATGGCAAAAATGCAGGAGCAAAGAGATTGCAATGATTTGGCAGTGTGTGATCTGCGCCCGCCCTACATCGACTGTGTCCTGGTCGAAGTCATCCCTCGGCACTTCAGGGTTCCCCAGATGGAACCATATGATGGCACCTCTGATCCTCTTGACCATCTGGGCAGTTTTAAGGCCCATATGATGATCCAGGGAGCTTTGGATGAGATGTACTGCCTCGCATTCCCAGCTACCTTGAAGAAAGTGGCTCGGATGTGGTACTCGAGCATGCGCCTAGGTACCATCGATTATTTCTTCGAGTTAGAAAAATTGTTTGTCTTGCATTTCAGGACTTAATGCAAGAGCCCCCGGAATATGGACACACTGTTCCTCCTTCACCAAAATGAAGGAGAAAGTCTGCGAGATTACATCTCTAGGTTTAATGCGGCCACACTCGAGATCCCTGATCTCAACGAGCATATAGCCATGTCTGCACTGAAGAAGAGACTTTGTACATCCAGGCTTATCTTTTTCCTAGAGAAGAAGTTTTCCAAAAGCTATGCTGAGCTCCTGTCGAGGGCTCAGAAATATGCTGATGTTGAAGAGCAGGCGGTAAATCGATGACTGATCGAAGGAAAACCCCCTTCGAAGAAGAAAAATAACATGGGACAGGGCCCCCATGTTTCCAACAACAACAATAAGTATACTGACCGACGAAGAAGTCCTCCCAGGCCCAGAGCATCGGGCGAAAGATTCGACTCCTATACCCCCCTCAACCTCCCTCGTGAGAAGATTCTCTTGGAGATAGAAAAAGAAAACTATCTCTAACAGTCATGTCCCATGAAGGCATCCTCTTCCGCAAGGAACAGGAACAAATACTGCCGATTCCAACGGGACCACAGCCACAATACTAAAGAATGCATCCAACTGAGAAATGCAATAGAGGATCTCATCAAGAGAGGATATTTGGGATGATACATTGGTCGCCAAGGACCTCGGTCAGAAGATACTGTTCCCCAATCGACTCCTGAAGAAGTTGAACTACCAAATCAATGGCCCACCAATGGAGGCGTGGGAATGATACATCGACCTGTCAACTGGAGAAGAGATGAAGACGATGTCCCGAAGCGACTCAAGGATAACAATGCCATTCTCTTGTTTGGCGACGACCTTGCGGGAGTCCAGCTCCCGCACGACGATCCTATTGTAATCTCGATCGTTGTGGCCAATTATGATGTACAACGAATCTTAGTTGATAATGGAAGTTCGACTGATGTCTTGATCTACAATGCATTCTCTCGGATGTGTTTGCCTAAAGACAAGCTACGAAGGTCCCCTATACCACTTACCAGCATTGGAGGGAATCAGGTTGATGTCGAGGGAGAAATAGTACTACCTGTAACCCTCGGTACCAAACCTCGACAAAAGACACTGCCGATCAACTTCACAGCAGTCCGAACTCCTTCAGCCTACAACATCATTCTGGGACGACCTGCCCTGAATAAATTCCGGACCATAGTGTCATCCTACTATCTCCTGGTATGCTTTCCCACCAGAAATGGTGTTGGAGAAGTAAGAGGAGACCAAAGAGCGGCACGACAATGCTTGATGATTCAGGACAAACACTCTAACGATCCCGCCACTTAGGATCAGCTAGATCCAAGGGACTCGACTATAGATTCTGGCGAGCCTATGGAGAGAACTATCTCGATGCCTTTAACTAAGAAGGACCCCACCAAGGTTGTGCAGATCGAAAGTATGCTTGATGAAAAAATCAGAACGGAACTGATCTGCTTCCTCAGGGATAATGCTGATGTCTTTGCCTAGTCAGCTTCGGACATGCTAGGCATTCCTGCAGAAGTAATCACTCATCGGCTGGAAGTTGCCCCCGGATATAAACCAGTCTGACAAAAGAAGAGAAGCTTCGCCCCTGAAAGACAAAAAGCAATAGATGAGGAAGTGAGCAAGCTCCTTAAGGCAGGGTTTATCCGGGAAGCCCACTATCCTGAGTGGTTGGCCAATGCGGTGATTGTAAAGAAAGCTAGTGGCAAGTAAAGGATCTGTATCGACTACACCGACCTCAATAAGGCTTCCCGAAGGATAGCTTTTATCTTCCAAAAATTGATCAACTGGTCGACGCCACTGCCGACCACCAATTGTTAAGCTTCATGGATACTTTTTCTGGTTACAATCAGATCCAAATGGACCCCTAGGATGAAGAGAAGATGACTTTTGTCACCGACAAAGGCCTATACTACTATAAGATGATGCCATTTGGGCTTAAGAACATTGGAGCAACATTTCAGAGGTTGATCAACAAGGTGTTCAAGGAACAGTTGGGGAGAAATCTGGAGGTCTATGTTGACGACATGATCGTCAAAAGCCTCCTTAAAAAAGATCACATCCAGGATCTGAGGGAATCATTCAATGCCCTGTGATGTCATCGAATGAAGTTAAACCCGACAAAGTGTGCCTTTGAGGTTACTTCAGGCAAGTTCTAGGTTTTCTCGTAACAAAGCGAGGGATTGAAGCAAATCCTGAGAAAATTCAGGCTCTCAAAGACATGAGGCATCCATCCTGCAAGAAAGAAGTCCAGTAGCTGACGGGGAGGATTGCCTCTTTAAGCAGGTTCATCTCTCGCTCGGCCGAGAAATGTCTTTCATTTTTCAAGGTACTTCAGCAGTCTCGAGGTTTTGAATGGATCGAAGACTGCTGTACTGCCTTTGAAGAGTTGAAGAAGTACTTGGAGACCCCACCTTTACTTTCCAAACCTCAAGAGGGGAGGTGCTCTATTTATACCTTTCCGCTTCGGATGAGACAGTCAGTTCAGTCCTTGTCCGAAGAGAAGAAGACGGCTCCCACAAGCCGATCTACTACATCAGCAAAGTTCTGCATGATGCTGAAACAAGATATTCGAAGATGCAGAAGCTGATCCACTCTCTGATAATTGCGGCAAAGTGACTACGTCCATACTTCCATGCCCATGCTATCGTGGTGCTGACCGATCAACCCCTCAAAGCTGTTCTCCGATGCCCTGATACCTCTGGAAGGATAGCCAAGTAGGCTGTGAAACTAAGCGAGTTTGACATCAGCTTCCAACCTCGATTGGCTATGAAGGCCTAGGTGCTCTCAGATTTCCTGGCTGAGTGCACCTAGAAGTCCGAAGATGAAGTGTCTCCCGCAGAAGAGGGAAACTTGGAGAATATGGAGTTCGATTGGGTGCTTCATGTAGACGGAGCTTTCAATTCTGCTGGTGCGGAGCTGGCCTCATATTGGCTGAACCCGACGGCCACACAGTGGAGTACACGCTCCGGTTCTCCTTCCGTGCTTCAAATAACCAGGCCGAATAGAAGTCCTACTTGCAGGTCTTCGGATTGCCAAAAGTTTAGGAGTTCGGAGACTCTAGGCTTTTTTGGATTTCCAGTTGGTGGTAAATCAAGTTAAAGGAGAATATGAAGCCAGAGATCCCACTATGATGCAGTACTTGAAGAAAGTACAAATCTTATCTTCTCAACTAGAATACTTCAAAATCATTCATGTTTCCCGATTGGAGAACTCCCAGGCAGATGCACTGTCTCGACTTGCTACTACAACCCCGAAATCTCTCGATCGCACCTTCGTTGAGCACCTTAAAGCCCCAAGCATAGCTGAAGAAGCTATGGAGGTGCACCAAATTGAGATCGAGCCAAGCTGGATGGACCCATTATCAAATTCTTAAACGAAGGTGTATTACCGGAAGACAAGGCAGAAGCCAAAAAGATCCGCTGGATGGCATCTCAATATGTCATCTTGGACGGAGCTCTTTACAAAAGGTCATTCTCTCAGTCCCTGCTGAAATGCTTAGGACCGTCAGATGCTGACTATGCCTTGAGAGAGGTCCAAGAGGGGATATGTGGCAATCACTTGGAAGGCAGGTCCTTAGCATATAAAATTATACGCCAAGGATATTACTGACCCTCCATTCAAAAGGACTCGGTCGACTTCGTGCGGAGATGTGATCAATACCAGAGATATACCAATATTCAGAGGCAACCAGCGAGCCACTTGACCCAACTGACAGCCCCTTGGCCTTTTACTCAATGGGGGATGGATATTCTTGGCCCATTTCTGCCCGCATCTGGGTAAAGGAAATTTCTCATTGTGGCTATTGACTACTTCACAAAATGGGTCGAAGCCGAACTACTAGCCCAGATCACGGAGGGCAAGGTTGAGAACTTTGTAAGAAACTCCATCATATTTTGGTTCGAGATTCCACACATAATAATCACTGACAATGGGAGGCAATTCGACAATCCGAAGTTAAAAGACTTCTATGCTTGGTACTATGTGCAACACAGGCCGACTTCCGTTGCCCACCCACAGTCCAACGGAGAAGCCGAAGTAACTAATCGGACCATTCTCCACGGTCTAAAGACGAGGTTGATTGCTGCCAAAGGACTTTGGGCAGAAGAGCTAACCTCCATCCTATGGGCATACAGAACTACTCCAAGAATGGCCACCGGCGAGTCTCCGTTCAACCTGGCATACGGTACCGAAGCCATTCTTCCTATCGAAGTCTCCCTCTAGTCTCTAAGAATCAATAAGTATGAAGAACCTGGAAATTTCGATCGCCGAAGAGTCAACCTTGATCTATTGCAAAGTACTAGACTCCAGGCCCAGATGAAAATGGCGACGTATCAACAAAAGGTCACCAAATACTACAACTCCAGGATAAAGGAATAGATTTTTCACACGGAAGACATGGTACTGCAAAGAGCCGAAGTATCTAGGCCAACTGAGCAAGGCAAGCTTTCTCCCAACTGGGAAGGACCGTACCAAGTTGAAGAGGTCATATGTCTGGGAACGTATCGACTCAAAATCTTGGACGGTAAAATGCTGTCCCGGTCATGGAATGTACAAAATCTTCGCAAGTATTATCAATAAAATCCCCATAATCTTTTATGCAAATCTGTTCAACTTTAAACGACCTGTTGCAATAGCAACGACTTTTTCTAGTCTGATCGAAGAGATTGATTAATGGCGCAAGGGAGAGTCTGATCCACTCACCTTATCGGTATGCCCGACGAGCACAACGGACGGCCCAATCAGGCTACCGAAATGATCAAAGGCACGGGAATGGTTCATGTAACCTTCCCTACGGAAAATCCGAATACATGCCGGGGCGGGCCTAACCAGCCTATCTTATGTTAAAAAGGTGCAGGGATGGTTCCTATAACCTACCCTACGGAAAATTCGAAGACGTGCCAAGGCAGGCCTGAACAGCCTACCTTAACCATGACAAAGATGCACAGGGGTAGCATAGACGCTGTCCCTTACGGAGAACCCGAAAACGTGCGGAAATAATTTCACATCACTCACTCTGCCAACATCAAGCTTTGAGTTCACACCCCGTGGGATTCAAAGAAGTATCATTCACAGAAAAAGAAAAAAGTGGGAAGAAAGTCGGTGCTTTCATTTATGTTGCATTTTTACAAAAAAAAAAAGAGGTTGCAGAAAATGGAAAAGCACATCTAGTGACCGCCCGCCGGCCCTTTCCCATGCCGATGGGGGGTGTCCTGCAAAGAAGATGAAAGGGCCCCAGGGTTTCCATCTGAATCAAAATCCGACTCCTCCTCAAAGTCAGAGTCGAACTCATGTCCAGGAAAGGGAATGGAGGGTTTGATGTTGCCAAAGCCCTTCAAGTTATAATACTTGAAGGCCTTATCCCTACACTCCCGGAATCCCTGGTGATAAGAATCCAGAGCCATCTCGGTGACCCCCTCTTTGAAAGCAGAAGATGCCTTGAAGTCCGAGATGGCATCTGCCACCTTCTTCTTGGCCTCTACCGCCTCCGTAATGGCCGCCTCAACCTGAGCCCTGGCCTCCTCCAATTGAGCCTCCAGGACACGGACATTTCTCTCCATGTGATCGACAACGGTCATCATCGTCGCTCGGCCCGAGGAACCCTGGGCAGTCCCTTACTCTGGCACCGATGAATCTCTTCTTCACCACCTTTCGAAGCTCGAGAACACTGAACTTCATTTTGCCGGGTTGCTGGAGAAAGAAGAACTTCTGAAATAGGAGTCTGAAACTGCGATGGCCTTCTGCAAGGGAGGACAAGGTCCCATTTATAAGGACCTTACACCCATAACTGGCCACAGGAAAATGTGCTCCATGCCCTTTTCCAGACCCATCGAAAGATGCCATGTGTCAGAGCGACACCTCGAGACCCAGGTGACCGCTCGGGAGCGGTATAATCACCAATAACTACTCTTGGAATGGCAACCGCCGATACTTCAAATCCAGAAGAATCTCCATCGTGCGGCTACGACATTAATGTCTCTTTCGGAAAGGAATGATATGGCGGCACCCAAGGCACATGAAAATGTGACTATTCGAATATCGGCACATCCATTACGGGCAACGAGGATCATAATCAATGTTCCTCGATCATCGATCAACAGGAAAATGACACTTGTCCATTGTGCCCATTCCTAGACGGGCAGTTTAATTATGGAAAAAAGGCTGACATCAGCCTAGTTTGATCGTGGACGGTCTTCGGCAATGGCATTCCAATTTGCTTCGGAACTCGTCTTCAACGTCAGCCACGAGCCAAACGGTCTTCGGCTTTGACTTCTCGACCAAGAAAGAAAAAGGAGCAATTAAATTCGAGTCATCATCGAAGCCAGAAACCTCGCACAAACTATATTCAAAATATAGCGTAACATGTACAAAAGGAGGAAGTCATTTGAAAATTCAAAACAGTTCACTAGTTATATTTCAGAGAGAAACAAAGAAGAAGCCAATGCCTAAAGATACACATATCCCTAAGCATCAGCTGAAGGAGACCCAGCATTGCAAGATTAGAGCAGTTTATCGATTTGCATGGAGAGGGTTTCCTGAAATTGGGTTGAGTCCAGAGGGTCTTCAACCTGGACCTCCTCCTCAGCTCGAGCTCCCTCTTGGGTCGGGATCGGGATCACATCCATGTCTTTGGCTGCGACGGGAGTTTTTCCATCCAAGCCTGGCACCCCTTCGGTCTCCTCAACCTGGGTCGGAATTATGCTGGGAACAGCCTCCGTTGGACTTGGCATCCCTCTGATCTCCTCTTCAGCTTCGGTTTCTTCTTCTTCTTCTTCTTCTTCCACAATGTTGAATGCATGGATGGCACTAAGGTTTAGGTTAGAAAAAGCCTTACTGACCTTGGCGAGTCCATCGTTGAAACCGTGCTGGTAGCTGTACAAGGTCGCCTCATTCATCTCCTGTTGGAAATCTGAGGACCTCCTAAAATCTGCTACAGCTCTACCTGCCAACTCTTTCAGGACTTCGGACTCTCTCCTGGCCACTTCAGATTCCAAGGCCGCCTCTTCGGCCCTTAAGGATGCCTCTCTGGCTCTTAAGGATGCCTCTTTGGCCTTTTTGATTACCTCCTTGGCAGCCTTGGTTAAGCTCTCTGCCTTTTCCTGATTCTTCTTGAGAGATTGTTCCAAGGAATTGGCGTGTTCTCTACTCTTCCTCAACTCAGCCCCTCGCCCCGCGATTGTCAAATGGGCATCCTTCAGCTCATTCCTCAGGCCGCGAATTTCAGCATCCGCATAAACTAAACGATTCTCCATGGATTGCTTCAACTCTTCGGCCACCTCTTTTTTAGCCCTGGCCGTATGGAGCTCTTCCTTAAGGTCATGGATGAGGCTGTTAACATTTCCTAGGCCTTCCTCCATGAAAGTGATGCCATAGACCAGCTACATTGACAAAGTGAGGTTATGAACCAAACAACCCTCTGGGCAAAGGAGACACAATGAGGATCTCACCTGTTGTAGGGAGGAAAAGGCAGAGTCAGATATCCTAGCAAGACTTCGACTTCGGATAACTGCCAAATTTTGAGGCAGCAACGTATCCTTGAGCACCCGCCTAGCCACGGCAGGGACCAACAATCCTCCCGTGGGGAAAAGCTTCGAAGAGTCCGTGGGATAGCTCCCAGCTGGAGAAGCCTCATGAACGGACTCTCTCTCGACTTGTGGCACCTTGCCCCTATCAACTGCAAGGGGGCAAGGCACTGGCTCATCAGCCATCGGAGGCGGACTCTCTCTTATGTGAACTGGAGAGGTAACCACCGGTGAAAGCTCAACTAGCTGAGCCCTAGTGGGGGCCTCCGTCATTGGCACCGCATTCCCTTCAGAGGCTCCTCTAGAAGATGAAGTGCTCCCACTCCTCTCAGGACCATCCCTTCGAGCTCTCTTCCGAATTACCGATCTTGTAGGGGGGTAAGAGCTGCCCTCTTCTCGGAAGACTGACGGAGCCAGCTCAAGTTAGGCTTCATCCCGCCGTCTACAAATAGAAAAATCCCTTTGAGTCGACTGAACTACAACAGGAATGGAAGAAGAGAGGTAAAAATTTTCACTACTTATACCTAACACAGGGAACTTGCTAATCCCTGCAAGATGGAGATTTCTCTCTTCCAACAACTCACAGATAGAAACGGCCTCCGAATCAGTCAGTAAATCATAATCGGACTGATCGACCGCCAAATCCTTTTTTCCATCATTGGCGGTTAAACGCGACTCCTTCCAATCGCTACTGAAGTCCCACGGGTCAATAGACAACACAAAAACAAAGATGGGTTTCCACCCGTGGATGGCGCTTGGCATATCCTTGATGATTTTGTAGCCTGATCAAGGGCCGATCACCCACTATCCGTTGCCATGGAAATATCTCTTGAGCATAAAAAGGGCAGTAAACAAATTGGTCTTGGGCTCTATGTTGGCTATACAGCACCGGACCAAAAACCCGCAGATATTCTGAATGCTATTCGGAGTCAACTGTGCAGGCACCACTTGGTACATACGAAATATTTTGATGAAAAAAGGATGCAGGAAAAATTGAAGGCCAGCCTTCAAATAGTCTTCGTACATAGCCAAACACCCGAGAGGAGGTTTGTTCACCCGTTTCTCAGATGCAGGATGAATTAAAGGAAACCCCTCGGGAACCTAATAACGTTCTCGAAGATGAGCAATCTTTCCCGATGAAGCAGAGCTGGGGACCAGCTCCGGACTCACTACATCACCAGCCCCCGAAGGCCCAACTTGTTTCCCGCGGCTTCCTATAGACTCGGCCATGATAAAAGAACAAGGCAAAGAAGCGGAAGGAAGATTCTACCTGCAGAGGGGACTGATGGCCAAGAACAAGGAAAGCTGAGCCAAAACTGAAAGTATGAGGTTGAAGAAGCTTCCTCAGCCGGCCCCTTTTCTCCTTCTCAAAAAGAAATGAAAAGACTCCAAAGCAGCCCCAAGCTGATTTGATACAGAATAGACCAAAGGTCATAATCCATTTGAATCAAAGGCCAAGATGAAGCACATTCATCATCCAATAAGCAGGAAGGAAGCATGACAACTACTCAAATCCCAACTAAAAGATTGGTTGAACCGTCGCACAACGGAAAAAGGAAAGGCAGTCCTTGGCCCCCACACTCCTTTTTCACCCCTCAATCAGGGAATGGCAACTGTCCATCGCCTGATTCTCAAATCAGCCAGCAGTTATGATAGACGATCTAATCAGAGATTTTGTAATCATCCACTGCACATTCCCTCAAGAGGAAAACGACAAACCAGTAATACTCTCACCTTTCGAGACAAGTCTTCGCTTCGAAAACTGAGAGTATGGGGCAACTGTTAGGATATCTCGGTCCATCTACGAACCAGCTGCCGGTTAGATGGCTGAAGACATTTTTTTCGAATCACAAACTTCGAACCAAGGTATTCGGAAAAAGTCAGGCAACCTATGGGCAAGTCAAAGCTCTTACTGGGTCTACGGTACTCGAAGACATGGTCTTCATATCACGTCTTCAGCCTTCATCGAAGACCAAGTCCTACGGTCCCTAAAGACAAGATCCTCAGCCTAAACCGAGGAACGACCTTCACCAACTCCCGAAGACATGGTCTCCGGTTTACGCCGAAGACATAGTCTTCGATCCATGATAAAGATCAAGTCCTTGATTTATGCCGAATACCAGTTCTATAAGCTGTCTCGAAGATGATCCGAGGATGAAGACATTTCCTGATTCAATCATGGAGATATCCCTAAAAGGGAAGTCTAAAGACGGGCTATTGACCTGTTTCAAGTCTCTACGAACAAGACAAGCAACGGTTATCATCGACTATTTTTGGAATATAATCATGGCGCGTAACTCTAGCGGCAACGCCTCCGGCCTGGCCGCCGGAATAGCCCATTAACTATCCAAGATTCCAAATCGTGGGAAAGAAATTAACTACCCCAACGTAACCGCTGGAGGAAGAATGGAACCGCAAGCTAGACAACTCCTTATAAATAACGGTAAGAGGGAATGCTCGAGTTAAGGCACAAGATATCCTTGAATATCCCAGAGTCTTTCCCTTCTCCGTTGAATCCTTCTCAGAATCTTTCCCATTCTGTGGCTGGAGCCTGCCTCTGACTTAGGCATCGGAGTATCCCTCGCCGGAACAATTCCGGTCAGGGATTTGTTTTACAGGTGAACTAGGGAGCGGGCCTACGATCCAGTAGCTCCGCCCGATCAGAAAAGAGATTCTATGCCAACATATTAGATTTAAAGCCTATAATATCAAACACCAAATATTCATCTAAATTGCCATACATGATTTTGTCTTGCATGTGACATTGCATGGATGTGCTGCCAACTCATAACACAAGAGTTTCTTGCTGACTTTCCTCAAACTTCATTCAGATCCTCTTTCATCAAGATTTGATGGATTGTCCTCTCTTTTGAAAACCTGGATCATCTTGACATAATTCAAATGCATGACCTTGTTGAAGTGGTAAAGATTAATTCAAATTTACTTCATATAACATCACTTAGTTTTGGGTTTGATTTTATATATCTAGATTTTCTTTTCATTAGGTGATGTACAGAGATCCAGAAAAGTAGACTTAATGGATAAAATGTAGTTGCCATATCTGGAACGACACAGGAAATATAGATCAAGAATTTACCTTCCTAAATACACAGTGATAAATCATATAGAAATTTCATGGGATACCTTTCACAAACAAGAGAAGAGTTATGATTCTCCTTATTCCTTTTCATAAACTTTTCAGCTGATTCCCTTATTCCATGCATGCAAATGATAACAATTATCTTGCAAAATGATTAGTCCAATGAACTCTGCTTCTTATTGGTAGAAATGTTAAGATTCAATCTATAAACAAATTTTATTCAACCATTTTGTCTGAATAGTTATTACTAAAATATTAGTACATTTGATCACATATCCTCACTTTATGTGTGACTGGTAAAGAGTGGCTTATGAAGTAGACTATATTTAAAGCAAGCAACAAGTATTAAAACATATGATTTTATGAAATTTAAGATCTTATATCATCTATTTGAAAGTTAAGTATTATTTACAGAAGTTATTTTATACGTAGTGGCATCATCATAGAAAAAAGGCACAAATAGAAAAATGAACAGCATCTTCTGAAGTACAAGTTCACTCAAAAAGAATCTCCTAAGATACAATTTAATCGAAATGTCGGTTTCATTTAAATTATCTATCCATCGCCACATCTCTATCCCTCTGATAGCATCTCCAATTGAGTCAATAAAACATAATTTTTCAACTAAAAGAACTCCCATAAGTCTAGCAGAATTAGTCCACTATATGTTCAGAGAATGACATGTCCCCTTCCTAATGACTTCCCCCCTTCCAAGATATATTTAAAGTTTTATTCAATTTTAAAAATCACCAACTTATTTATCGAGAATCGGCCCTTCAAATTTAGCCCAAACCCCTTAATAATTTGTCACCAATCTTACATTAAGTACCAAGCAGATATCTCATCATTGATTCACCTTTTCCTTCTTTTTTTTTTTTTGTACAGCTATGCATTTAGGTCGTTAAGATTATTACTTTATTTCTAAGGTAAGAACATTTCATTGGTTGATTTCTTCATATATATAATTTGAAAAGAGAGGGAGGATGGCAACACATCAGTGTCAAGAAATCAATTAGTTGTTAAAGATGGTCGCCAACTTGCTTTATATACATGCCACCATAGATCTGAAATTTTGGACGGATGGTGGTGCATTGCCTCATGAGTTGAACGCCTTTTAGTTCAGTTTTTAGTTGAATGCTATACTTAGGTGTCCATCTTAGGTAGCATGGATCCTTCGTACCATCTAAAGTTGGAAGTCAATCAAGTGATGGGCTTACTTGCTTCAGTAAACGTGCTCCTTTTTCCCAACCAACATTTAAAAACTTTAATATGGGAATGCGGTAGGTGTAAGTCATGAGATTTACCATAAGATATTCCTACGGATCTGCCATTTGGAAGCATGGCGTTGAGAAGATATGGCTTAAAATTATAAAACAAATATATTTTGAGTAGCTCCCATGGATAAGAGCTGCTACAGTGCTTTTACCATGCTTTTTTGAATAAAAATTAATAAAAGAAGCTAAAATCATGTAAGTTTTGGTTAATCGGGACTCGGACATCACCATAACCATAACCATGATTGCTTACTAGATTTGGCTAAATTTATCCAAAACATTAACCTTGTTAACATGGCTTTATATGTAATAGATACATACAAGATTTTAGCAGGACTTGCAGGAGCTTAATGAAATCAACGACATGAAAAACACTAAGAAAAATATACCCATCAAATCTTCTGGCAGAAGAATTTAATTAGTCTTCAATAATCAAGATAATAATCTCATGGTAATATAAATGGCATTGCAGGACCTTATAAAGAAGATGAATTTGCAGGATACGGGGAAGATGGGGCGCCCATGCTCGTTCAACGGTCGAGAATTTCAAACTTTAGGCTCGGGTTCCGAACGTGGGCGGCTCGGGAGTTAGACCGTATTTTTTTTTTTTTTTAGGGAACCGTGTTCGTTTTCGAGTCGAAGTGGGCCCGGAGAGAATGCGCGGTCTTGGAGGATGCGGTGGAGTGGGACCCGCTCACCGCATCGAGAGATACGGCATGGCTAAAACGGAGGAACTGGGACGGCAAATACGGGCATATGCACGGTGGAGAGCGTGCAATCGGGAATTGATGAAGTACATGGGGTCGCGTGGCGTGTCATCCACCGTAGGATTTTGGACCGCCCTTTTGGACCTGGTCCATGCAACGATTAGACGCTAAAACGAAAGGCTTAAAGGCTGGCGAGACCGGTCAAGCTGGGAGTTGGTCCAATTGAAGATGCTCTTCGTAGCGGTAACAAAAATTACATGGACGGGCACTTTAAAATATCATATAAGGATAATTTTTATAATTTATCATCTTTTTTTTATATTAATTCTAAAAAAATTAAAAATTAAAAATTTTATTAATTAATAGAGTTATTAGTTTTGTGATAAAAAAATAATTTTTTTTTTTTTTATTAATTTATATTACATGATCATATAATATATGCTAAATAAATTAATTATCAAATAAAATAATATATGTGTAAATCAATATATAATTTTTAGAACATAAAACTTATCAAAATATAAAACATAACCAAATAATGAATACATGATAGCTTAAACATATTTTAAATTTTTTTGGTACATGTTGTTACCGAACCGATGAGACTCCAAAGCACCGACGGATTTGCTCGATTGGGCTCCTTCTGGTCCTGCAAAATAAGTCCACTTATCGGAGGTTTTCCAGTGGGGGATACTCCGGTGCTTAAGTCAGCAAAAGGGTTTGGATGAAACAAATAAAAAATTTGAGAGAAAAATGGCTAGAAAAAATGAAAGAGTATTCTAGTTAAATTCACTTACCTTCTGGAGGCCCCCATTTATCAGTATTTATAGGCTAATGCCTTAACTAAATTTAGTTAGAAGGGCCTGAAGCGGTTAGTGCCATTAGAAATTACTACGTGAATATAATAACTGAAATCAGTTATTCTGTTAGAGTGACTTCCTAACTCTCTATTACTTTCATTTTTTGATCAGCTTGATAAACCAATCGGATTTATATCATAACTAATTGGATGCTCAGGTCAGTCATAGTGGTTGATCAGCTTTACGCCTGAATCGGCTTTGTGCACAGGTCAACCTTATACCTTGAATCAGCCTTGGTTACATGTTAACCCTGGGCATTGATCGGCCTCAAACATAGATCGGCCTTGTGCCTTGATCGGCCTTACGCCTTGATCGGATTGGAACATATATTGGCCTTGATCACTTGTCTCTCCTCTAATTTTGAGAGACCAATTTATCATTTAAAGAATCGCAGATGATTCCCCTGATCCATCATAAATAGGTCTATCTCTTATATTCCAACATTTGCTCCTCCAGCTCCTGAGTTCAAATAAATCTTTTTAAATATTATGAACATCAGGAGCTAAAAAGAGTCGAGAAGAGACTATCAAAAGGTATTTCTTTCTCTCTCTATATATATTTTATGATATTAGACGTCAAAATTAAGACACCCATTCTTGATCGTAATGTCCTAGCAACGTGTCAATCTCCCATTGGGGGAGTAGTTATGATACAAATCTTACTGCTGTACCATTATCTATTGTCATCATTATTGGTTCTGAAATTCGAAAACACGAGAAATCAAAGCCATTGAAGAAGCACGAACCTTCGATCAAGGTCGTTACTATTAAATATCCGTCGATGCGCCACGGATCGTCGCTTTGGTTTTCCTCCCGTTGCATCGTTGTTAGGATCCTTTTCCAATGAGTTGCATCTCTCCATCAAAAGTTAAAGACAGGTGGCACGATCAAAAATCAGGCTCAGAGTTCAAGAAAGAGATCCGGGCCATCGAAATTCATTATATAAGCAACTCTCAGCCCTAATGAGCAGACCTTTCTTCCATCTTGGTTTCTAGCTTTTAAAGGGATCTCCTTCAAGTCAGCTTTCTTCTTCCCAAGTTTCTTTTCCAGGTCAGTTTTCCTCTCTTCATCGCCCAATGGTTAGGATCTTAGAAACTTCCATTGCTACTAAACCTGAAAATCCTAATCCCCATAGGAGACAAGGTCGTCAAGCATAGTTGATTAGGATAGAATCTGTTAGAAGTTCTCTTAACGAATCTAGGGTTCAAGTCTTGCAAAAATATTATAATATCCCACTAGAACTCGTAGCAGTAGTATCCCAATCTGATGAAAGAATAAACCGACCACCACCTGGAAATATAACAATATATGAAGAACATCTGAAGGCAGGGCTTCGTTTCTCACTTCATCCATTTTTCCTCCGACTCTTCAATCTATACCATGTAGTTCCAGCTCAATTAACCCCTAATAGCATTAGAGTTATCTATGCTTTTTTAGTCTTATGTAGTGACCTTGGAATAACACCTAGGACTTCTTTGTTTACTACCCTCTTTGTCTTGAAAAGAGACTTCCACGATCATGGATGGTGGGTCATCGGCCCGTGACTTAGTCATAAATTTATCATAAGGTTGCCTTCAGCCTTTCATGGCCGGAAACCATGCTTTTTCTATTTAGTCTCCATTAACCCTTGGAATTTCAATACCGAATGGAAAGAGCCCCGTCTTATCCCAAACGACAGGAAGAAAGTCCTAATAGCCGATAAAGAAGATTTTGAGAAGCTTCAAGGAATAGAAGTCCCTCCCATAAGAGAGCTTCTTAATAAAGAGGGAATATATTTGGCTAAGATTAGCTCCTTTCCCTCTTTAGGTATTTTATCATTAAATCAGCTAATTCTTCTTATAAAGCAATAACTGATTATGAAGTCTGACCTTCGATGTTTTGCAGGTACCACGATGAAGATGGATGCAAAGACACTTCGACAAATATCCAAGAAAAAGAAGGCAACAACTACTTCGACCGAAAGAAGAGAAGAAGAAGCTGATGCCGAACACCCCACCATCAGAAATACCTGCAGGGGCAGCATCACCCATTATAATAAGGAGTACATCCAATGACGATGATGTTCCTCTATCTGCTCTCCATTCTTCGGCATAGGAAAGACAACCATATATAATTCCCACAATCGGTCCATCGTCATCTCAACCTTGCCAATTCAACAAAGGCAAGGCCCCATAAATAGAAGAAGAAGAAGAGAGAAATCTTGTTGAAGACAAAACCATCGACTTCAATGTATATTATGATGAGACGGCCTGAAATAATCCAAATCTGGCACGTCGATTATTGAGGGCCGTCATTCTATCGAAAGATTGGGAGACAACCAAATCATGCCGGATAGATGAAGCTCTTCCATCCATCTATCCCGGTATTCTGAAGGTAGGATATAAAACTCTATCTTTGTTTATCGAAGAAACCTCTTCTGAATCTGATTGACATTGTTATTGTATATGTAGTTCATTCATGAAGTCACCCTGATTGAAGAAAGCATGGCTGGCTTCAATCAACTCCGCCAAGAAATGTGCAATGAATTAGATGCTGCCAAGGCGAAGAGGGATGTAGCCGAGGAATTAAGACAGGCTATTGAAAAGAAGTTAGAACTGAGCACAGCCTAGGCTATGTCCTTGAAGAAGGAACTAAAAACAGTACAATCCAAGCTAGCCGATGCAGAGGGAAAATTAAAGAAGAAAAAGAAAAAACTCCGCTCGGCTGAATTGTTGATTAAAGAAACAATGGCCAGAGCTAAGAATGCGGAGAAAAGAGTCGAAGCAGCTGAAAAGAAAGCAGAATCAGCTGCCCTCCAAGCTGTGGAAGACTATAAAAAATCGACGGCTTTCAAAGACGAGATGCATGAAGCCGGAGTAGAGAGTTACGATATCGGATTTGAGGATTGTCTTAAGAAGATGAAGGAGTACTACCCAAACTTAGACACATCAAAAATAACCTCTAATGAAACCGACAAAGAAAACCTCGGCGAAGAACAAACCGAAGGTGCCTCTGTTCAAGATGTAACAGGTCCAACTCCGATCTTAGGCCAAACTGAAAACCCAGAAACCATAGCTCATTCTTCTAATCAAGTTACTGAAAGTTAATGTAGATGCTTCTTCTTTCATATTTTTGGACGATGTAAATATACTCTTTAAAATGAATGAAGAAACTTTTATCTTTTCAATTGTATGGCTTTGCACAGAATACTTTGTATAAATGAATCATCTTACTGAATACCTTCAATCTTAAACAAAATTTTGTTAAGTATGAAACCATCGGATCTTTAAATAGAATAGATATTATTTCAAGAAAAATCTGTCCGAATGTAAGGCTATCAAACGAAATAGACCTCTTTTTAAGAAAAAAAATTTTAAGTGTAAAGTTATCGATATATATCTGAGAAAAATTTCTTGTAAGTGTAAAGTCGTCGAACTCTTCTTAATGAAGATTAGTGATCAGCCAGTACTTCTGCAAGCAAGCGAAAGACAATCAGCTTTTCAAAGTTAATTGGCCTTTGAGAGCAGTACAACCATATACTGCTTCACTAGCCTTTGAGGCTACTTCGGCCTGTAATAAATTAATTCACAAGACTGTCTTTCTCTTTCTATTTTTTCTTTTCCTCTACACCTTTTCTTTTTTTCCCTTCTCTTTGTTTTTTTTAAGAAGAGAGAAGAAAAGACCTCTGAATTTCCGTTGATCAATTTTGATATGCCATTATTAGGATGTACAGCCCTTGCTAGATGTCAAATCCTCATTGGCAAAGAAGGAATAACTAAGACCGCGTTCCGATCAGAGCCACCAGAGTGGCGTGCCTCCAGAATCGGATGGGTCATGGTCCTTTGATTTCTCATAACCACCCACTTGCAAGCTGAGGTTGTTGCTTCAACTTCTATCAATTGGAATGCACTTGTTATGAATATAAGGGCTTTTGGAAATCGAGCAAGAAATTTGGACCATCGGTGTCTCTTATATAAGAGGGTCTTGCCATTTAAGATTAAACCTTCTTAATCTTTGAAGATTTTGACTAGTTAAGCAAGACTTTGCTGCCATTTTTCTCCTCTCCTCGTTAATAACTGCGATCGTCGTTTTCCTTTACCAACCCTAAAATGAAACCGAATGCTGGAAAGCTTCAAATGACCACCAAGAAGAAAGCAGCAGCAGGTCCATTAAGGAGATCTGATCGAAGGGGTGTCAAGCGAACCTATTTGTGGCTTTCCTTAAGAAATCCAGTTGGAAAGAATACCTCCATTACCATAGAATCATCTTCAGAAGAAGAGAATATCCATTCGACGGAGCATACCACCGGACACCCGTCGGAACCATTTGTTGCCGAACCATCGAAGGAGCCAAGCAAGACAGACAAGGGCAAGGCTCCAGCTTTTGAAGTATCACCTGATCCGGAAGCCGAATCGGAACCTTAAGTTGCTGAAGAGAAGGACTTCGGAGGATGTAGCACATTTGCTACTGATGCTGGTCTTGATAACCCAAGACTGGCTAAAACTCTGCTGAAAACTACCATCATCCAGAAGGATTGGGAGGCTACCAAAAATCGTGGGCCGGAGGATATTTTTTCCTCCATTTACTCTAAGTTACTATAGGTACTAGTAAAAATTATATTTGAAGTTTCTTTTTATCGGCTTGTATTATCAAGGCTGATTTCATTCTTGTCTTTTTTGATAATTCATCCACGAGACCTCTTCGATGGAAAAGACTGTTTGCGGACTTACGAAGACCAATAAAGATTTTTCATAGCCAATTGGAGTCGGCTAAGGCTGAAAAGAAAGCGGCCGAAGAGCTCTAAGAGACCACAGAACAAAACTTGATTCAGACCACCATCGCCAACCTTTCGCTGGAGAAAGAGCTAGCAGTGGCTTGAGATCAAATGATTAGAATTGCAGAAGAATTAGGAAAGAAAAGGAGGAAAATACATTCAATCGAAGTACTAATAAGGGACAACCTTCGAACCCTCGAAGAGGTCGCTGTTCAGAAGGCTGATTTCGAGAAAAGAACCCATTCTCTCGAAGAGAAAGTAAAATTAGCCGAACAAAAAGCAGAGCAAGCTGACAATAATACCTTAAGCATTGTCGAAGCATTCAACCATGAGAGGTACAAGGCATGGGTGGAAGGTTACAAACTTGGTTATCGGGACTGCTCGAAGAAAATCAAGAAAACCTACCCAGACTTGGATATTTCTGCCATTGTTATATCTGAGGATGAAGCCACCAAGAAAGAAGAAGCGAAAGATTCGGCCGAAGAAACGCCAGCCCCCCTGACTAATGAAGAAGTCACAAAGGAGGCTTCTACTTCTGTTTCGATCTCTGGATCGGATGATAAGAAATAATCTTGATGTATTTTTTTTTAGTATCAATGTTTGGGTGTAACTGTCTCAAGAATTTTCAAGTACATGCTTATCGAGACAATTATGTGTCCTAAGAAATATGTTTTTCAAATATTGTTAAAGATTTAGCCAACCAAACCAGCTTTCCACATATATACCGATGAGAATGTGGGTTAGACCAACTCTACTTGTCGAATATAGGTTAGCGGGTTAGGCCAACCCTCAAGATGTCGGATATACCGATTCATAAATATCGATGAGATGGTGGGTGAGACCAACTCTAATTATCGGATTTAGGTCAGTGGATTAGGCAAACCCTTAAACTATCGAAAATTTTGATTCATAAATATCGATGAGATGGTGGGTCAAACCAACTCTAATTATCGAATTTTGATCAGCAGATCAAGCTAACCCTCAAAATGCCCAAAAGAGCAAAAATGAAAAGGATGAACAGATTATTTTATTGATAATACTTTCGAAGATTCTGTACATTCCAAGGCCGAGCTATTCGATAGCCATATAGGCTTTCAATCCAATAGGTTTCCGGTCATACTAGTTCAATGATGTGATAAGGACCCTCCCAATTAAGGACAAGCTTGCCTTAATCTATTGGTCAGGAGACTTCTGTCTTCCATAGAACAAGATCACCAAGTCGGAAAACTCTAGCCTTAACTCATGAGTTGTAATATTGGACAACTTTCTATCGGCAGACTGCAATTCTCAGATGTGCCTGGAGTCTTACACCTTCAAGTAGATCTAAATCTATTCTTCTTTGATTTGAGTTACTAGGTTCCTCAAAGTGATCAGTTCTTCGAGATCGGAGAACTACTTCCACAAGTAGCATAGCCTCGCTCTTATAGGTTAGGCTGAATGGTGACTCTACCGTTGTAGATCGAGGTGTTGTACGATAGGCCCAAAGAACCGAATTGAGTTCGTCGGCCTAGAGTCCTTTAGCTTCATTGAGTCGGATTTTTAGGCCATGAAGGATAGTCCGATAAGTCACTTTAGCTTCACCATTGGCCTGAGGATGTCCGACAGAAATTAATTTATAAAGGATATGGAATTGAGCACAAAAGTTCTTAAACTTTTGATTGTCAAATTATCTCCCATTGTCGATGATGATAGCATAGAAAATTCCAAATCGAAAGATTATAGAATTTCTGACAAAAGCTTCAACTTTGCCTACGGTGATCTGAGCTAAAGGTTCGGCTTCAATCCATTTAGTGAAATAATCGATTGCCACAATAACGAACTTCCATTATCCTATGGCAGGAGAAAAAGGACCAAGAATATCCATTCTCCATTGGGTGAATGGCCAAGGAGCAATTAGCTGAGTTAACTGACTAGACGGACGTCTTTAAATGTTGGCATACCTCTAGCATTGGTCCACCTTCATACAAAATCTGTCGCATCCCTCTGAATAGTTGACTAGTAGTATCCTTGGTAAATAATCTTATAAGCAAGAGATCTGCCCCCCAAATGATCACTACATATACCCTCATAAACTTCTCTAAGGGTGTATTCAGCATTCGATGGAGCTAAACATTTTAGCAGTGGTTGAGTAAATGATTTCTTGTATAAAGATCCCTCCAAGATGACATATTGGGAAGCCATCCAACGGAGCCGTTTGGCTTCAATAATATTTTCAGATAAAGTTTCATCGGTCAAGTCTTTGATTATCGGATCCATCTAACTCATCCCATGTTCGATTTGATGTATCTCTTCTCTTTCTCCATTGAAAATACTAGGGGTCTCTAAATATTCGACAAAAGTCCAACCCATAGAGTTGAGCGTTAAAGTGGCTATGCGAGATAACAAATCAGCTCGAGCATTTTTCACTCGAGGGACATAGCTGATGTCCAACGAATCGAACTAAGCATTCAACTCTCGAACTCTCTCCAAGTATTTGGCCAGGGTCGCATCTCGAGCTTCGAAGTCTCCTTTGACTTGATTCACCACCAATTATGAGTCGGATAACACCTTTAACTTTCGAACATTCAACTCCTTAGCAATCCTAAGTCCTGCTAAAAGATATTCATATTTTGCTTGATTGTTGGAAGTCTTGAAGGAAAAATGAAGGGCATATTCCATAATATCTTCATTGGGACTGGCCAAAATCAGACCCGCTCCATAATCGGAGAAATTGGAAGCACTGTCCACATGAAGAATCCAAGTGGAATCATCTTCTGTATTTTCAACAGACATTTGTGTTTCCTCTTCATTATCGTCCCAAGTGCATTCAGCTATAAAATCAACTAATACCTGAGCTTTCATTGCTGATCGAGGCTAATATGAAATATCAAATTCTCCCAACTTTATTGCCTAATTGGCCATTCTGCTTGAAGTATCAGGGCATTGCAGAATAGTTCTTAAGGGTTGGTCAGTCAGCACAGTGATCGGATGAGATTGGAAATAAGGTCTAAGATGCTTCGCCGATATCACCAAGGTATAGACAAGCTTCTGGATCTTTGGGTATCTCACCTCAGCATCATAGAGTACTTTGCTGGTGTAGTAAATGGGTTAATGAGTTCCGTCAGACCCTTTTCTGACCAGCACCGAGCTGACAGCTTCATCCGATGCCATGAGGTATAGATATAAATTTTCTCCTTCTTCAAGTTTGGATAATAAGGTCAGATTAACCAAGTATCCTTTGAGTTCTTCAAAAGCTTGTTGACAATCATCAGACCATTCAAAATTTCTAAAATGGCGTAAGGCTTTAAAGAAAGAAAGGCACCTTTCAGCCGACCGAGATATGAATCGGCTTAGTGATGCAATCCGTCCAATCAACTGTTGAACTTTCTTTTTATTCACAAGATGTATCATATCAAGTATAGCCCGGATTTTCTCCGAGTTAGCTTCGATTCCTCGATTAGTAACCATAAAGCCTAAGAATTTTTTCGAAGTCATCCTAAAAATATATTTAGTAGGGTTAAGCTTCATCTAGTGTCTTCTAAGTATGTCAAAAGCTTTTTGGAGATCTCCGATGTGATCATCAGCTTGAATGCTCTTAATGATCATGTCATCCACATAAGCTTCCATAGTTTTGCCAATCTAGTCTTCAAAGATTTTGTTGACTAACCTCTAATATGTTGCTCCAGCATTCTCAAGACCAAAGGGTATTACTTTGTAACAATATAGTTTTCTGTCCATGATAAAGAACGTCTTCTCTTCATCTTCAGGGTTCATGCATATTTGATTGTACCCTGAAAAGGCATCCATAAAGCTCAAAAGCTTGTACCTTGCAGTGGCATCAATAAGCTTATCAATCTTGGGTAGAGGAAAACTATCCTTGGGGCAGGCTTTATTAAGGTCAGTATAGTCAATGCAAATCCTTCATTTGTCATTAGCTTTCTTTACCATTACCACATTGGCTAACCAATCGGGATAATGAACTTCCCTAACAAATCCAGTATCAAGAAGTTTAGATACTTCTTCATTAATGACATTTTGTCTCTCCAAGGCAAATTTCCTTTTCTTTTTATGAATTGGTCGACTGTGGGGATCTATCTTAAGTTCATGAGTAACCACATCAAGAGGAATTCCTAGCATATCAGTGGCTGACCATGCAAAGATATCGCCATTATCCTGCAAAAAGGTGGTCAGTTTAGTCTTCTGATCTTCATCAAGTAGACTTCCGATCCGAACCACCTTAGTTGGATCATCTGTTATGAGAGGTACATGAATGGTTCTTTCTATCGGTTCTCCAGCTTCTTCATTTCGATCTCAGGGGTCTATCTATTCTGGAGTATTCGGCCGACCGGTGGTTGGTTTTGAATCATCAGACACTGGCATGCCATCCATTGATCTCCCTTTATTTCACCGATTCCATTTTGTGTAGGAAATCGGACCAGCAGATGATAAGTGGAGATGATAGCTTGAAATTTATTTAGAGCAGGTCATCCTAAAATGGTGTTATATGCTGAAGGTATTTGGACAACCATGAAAATGATCAGGAGCATTTTCTATCTTGGTTCAGTCCCGAGTGTTACTGGAAGAGTTATTTCTCCTTCCACCCCTACAGGATTTTTACCGAATCTGGTCAGGGGTGCCGATGTTTTTCGTAATTTATCTCTAGACAAATTCATTTTGAAAAAGGCATCGTAGAGTAAAACTTTAGTTGAGCTTTCATTGTCTATCAAAATCCTTCGTACATCATAGTTTGCTATTATAGTAGAGATTACAACAGGATCATCATGGAATACTTGGACTTCCTACAAGTCATCATCAGAGAAGCAGATGGCATCGTTTCTTCGAAGTCTCTTTGGGAAACCACCATCTTCGTGATGTGGCCAATGGTGCAACATGCCGACCATGCCATCAGTAGTCCATTGGTTAGGGAGTTCTGTATCATCTGTGATTTGCCTTGGCCTTTGAAGGAAGCTTTTCTTTTCGATTTCCATCAATATTTCTCCCAGGGGAGAGATAGAGGGGTATGGGCATCATATTTTTCGACATAACTTTTGTCGATCATATTCTTCGGCTTTGTATTTTGTCGCTGATTCGACATGTCATCGGGAGATCGAAGTTCGTTGTCTTTAACATTTTTTTTTTTTGATACCAGCTTTCCTTCCACTTGGCATCGGCTGGCAGCCTGTTCTTCGGCTCGAGAATTTTTTTTTGGCGCATGCCAGCAACTCGGAGTAATTAACAAGAAACCTTTTGTCTAAGAAAAAAGTAAATCGAGATGCCTGAAGCCCTTTCTTCATAGCGGACATGGCAACATGTTCATTGAGGTCAGGGATATCTAATGTGGCAGAGTTAAATCGGGCCACATAGTCTCTCAATGTTTCACCTTCCCGCTGTTGAATGAAGAAGAGGCTATCCAAATTCCTTAGCATTTTTCAGCTGGTCCTGAAATGAGATACAAATAATCTTTCTAATTGTTAGAAGGAGTGGATGGTACCTGGTCGAAGACTTGAGTACCACATCATAGCAGCCTTTTTAAGGATGGCCAGAAATGCGAGATAGTAAAGGGCATCCATCGCTCCCTGGATCAACATATGAGCTTTAAAGCTATCCAAGTGATCAAGAGGATCAGCTATTTAATCATAAGGCTCTAATAGGGGAATCTTGAAATAAGGTGGAACTTTTTCTTCATTCCTTTTCTTAGAGAAAGATGGTCGTATATCACAGGTAATCATTCTATCCTCAATCTTCCTCTAGTCATCAAGCTTGGTGACTTGCAATTCTAATATGTGGAATTTCTTTTCAAAACTATCCTTCTTCCAACTATCTGGGCTTCGCTGGGCACTTCTATGGGTCGATTTGTTGGAAAAAACTGAGTAAGATCTAGGACGTTTCCCTTTATTCCAACCTTCTTCATGATCATGGGATCGGGAACTCCGTCATGTGGGGGAGCATCGGCTTGATGATCGAGGATGATGAGAACGATGGCTTGGACTTGGACGTCGGATCTCATGCAGAGATGAACGTCGGCTGCATTTGAAAGCAACAGGTCGTCGCTGTCCGCTGATTGCCATTTCTTGAAGATTTTGTATGGTGACAGTAAGGACTTCCATCTTGTTCAAGAGAACTCCTAACTATTGCTGGTCCATACTAATAGCAGGGACTGCATTCTCATTATCTGGAATTGGATCATTCTTCTTGGATTATGGGCAAATTCTTCCGGCAGAAAGATTCTGTGACTCTCCTTTCACTATTTTTCCTCTCAAGATTCCTAAAAATTTATCTCTTCCCCTACATGGTGTGCCAATCTATTGTTACCAAACCGATGTGACTCCAAAGCACCGATGGATTTGCTCGATTGGGCTCCTTCTGGTCCTATAAAATAAGTCCACTCACTAAAGGTTTTCCAGTGGAGGACACTCCGATGTTTAAGTCAGCAAAAGGGTTCAAATGAAAATAAAGAATTTGAGAGGAAAATGGCTAGAGAAAATGAGAGAGTATTCTTGCCAGTTGAATTCACTTATCTCTTGGAGGCCCCCATTTACCGGTATTTATAAGCTAGGGACTTAACTGAATTCAGTTAGAAGGGCCTAAAGCGATTAGTTCCATTAGAAACTACTACAAGCATATAATAACTATAATCAGTTATTCTATTAGAGTGACTTCCTCACTCTCTATTACTTTAATTTCTTGATCAGCTTAATAAATCAATAGGATTTATATCATAACTGACTGGATGCTCAAGTTAGCCGTAGTGGTTGATCGGCTTTATGCCCGAATCGCTTTGTGCACAGGTCAGCCTTATACCGTGAATCAGCCTTGGTTACATATTAACCTTGAGCATTGACCGGCCTCAAACATAGATCGGCCTTGAGCCTTGATCGGCCTTGTGCCTTGATCGACCTTAAGACTGGATCGGCCTTGCGCCTTGGTCGGATTTGGGCATATATCGGCCTTGATCACTTGTCTCTCCTCTAATTTTGAGAGACCAATTTATCATTTAAGGAATCGCAGATGATTCCCCTGACCCATCGTAGATAGGGCTATCTCTTATATCCCAACAATACACATTTAATAACAATCCAATACATACCTATAGATAAATCAATATATGATATTCGAAATATAGATTTCATAAATATACATGATATAGCTAGTTGATATATGTATAAAAAAAATTATTCGATAATTTAATATACATATCTAGGTAAATTAATATATAGTTTCTAAAATATAGTGCTCATCAATACACAGTATATGATTAAATGATATATATTTGATAATTTACTCATACATATTATAAATTATCAAAAAAGCTATAGATATGTATATTAAATTATGATTTAATACTTGATAATCTATAATTTCCCCTATAACTATGTATTAGGTCATTACAGGATATGTATCAAAAAAGCTTATTATATATATTAGTAAACTATCAAGTATGTATCATTTGGTCATATACTATATACTTATAAATACAATATTATAGAAACTACGTATCAACTTACCTAGAGATGTATATTAGATGCCAAATGTATATTTTTCTAAGAATGTATCAATTAATCATATATGATTTACTGGTAAACACTCTGACCAGAAAATCATATATCAATTTATCTATAGATATGTATTGAGTTGCTCTGAACATGTATCAAAAAATTTATGGTATATATCAATAAACCATCAAGTATATATCGTTTGGTCATATTCTATATATTAATAAATATCATGTTCTAAAAACTATTTATTAATTTATCTAAAGATGTGTATTAATTTATTGGATGATTAATTTGTTTAGTATATATTATATGACCATATAATATATATCGATAGAAAGCATGTGCTAAAAATGAAGAAGAAAGAAAATGTTATATTTTTTTTAATCATAAGACTAATAACTCTATTAGTAGAAAATATTTTCGACATTTAGACTTATTCTTTAAAATTGGTATTAAAAAAAAATGTGACAAACTATGAAAACCATCTGTATGATGTTTTATAGTATCCATTCCATATAATTTTTGGTCTCCTTGTGGAGTTTGTTTGAGATCTCTATTGAGATATTTTCTCAATTTTTCAAAAAATAAATATTATTTTAGATTTCAATTTTGCATAAAAAGTATATTCGATAATTTATTTTACAATAAATTAAGATAAGATTATTTTTTAAAAATAATATATAGTTTAGAATCTTTGAACAATTCTCCTCTATTGTTATCCAAAATAATAATAGTAATAATTCTTCTCTAAATGTAAATATGAGATGAATGATATACATTACAAATTACACTATACACAGAATATCTAATGCACATATTATAAATGTTTGATACGTATATTTTAAGATTATTTTGTATTCATGTTTAAATTATGAATTAAATTAATTATAAATTCTAAATATGTTTTGTAAGAGAAACTAATCCTTTTTTTTTTTTTGTTTTTTCTATGCAAATTCACTATAGCAATTTAGAACAATTAAGATTTACTATTAAAGATCTACTAGGAAAGGATAGATTCTACTCTGTTCGCACTTATGACAAATGTATAAGAAGATTTCATAGTAAAAAAATAAAATATAAAAAATTGATTATATAAAACTCAAATGGATAATGCATTCATCGAGATTTAAAAAGAGGAAAGAAAATAAGAAAAATCATGCATATTCCTTTAAATTTTCAAGAAATTAAAAAAAAGTAATTACATAGCATTGAAACAATTTGACAAGGAGGAATTGAATGTTAATAAAATATAAACTACTTAAAATGACAGTGTAATTTGATAAATTATAGTGTAGACGGGTTCGAGCAAGAAAAAAATTGAACAAAGGTTACTAGTCTAAGTTTTCCTCTCTTTCCAGGTATTTAGATCTTAATAATCAAAGTATAGCTAGATCTTCCTCTCTTTCTCTCATAAAATAACAGTTAAAAAATAAGATATCCAGAATTTAGAATGTATAAAAGCAAAATATTTATATGCAACAAAAATGTCAAAGGATATGTATAAGAACAACAGTGATAGGTCACACTAACAATTTGCTAATTTACAACTTTCTTCAAAAAAAATATGTTGATATATAATATCATTCATGTAAACCATATAATTTCATTAAATAACAAGCTACCTGAATTCTAAAGTATGACAAATAATTTGATTGATTAGGTTTAATTTTCCTGATCATTTGGGCCCAATTTGCAAAATCTTCAATAAACTATTAAGCAAATATCCAATGAGATGGTTTAGGTATATGTCACATGAATATTCTCACCCCCTCCCCCCCCCCCCCCCCCCCCCCCCCCCCCCCCTCTTTTTTTTTTCCCCGCCCAATTGGTTAGGCCATCTCTTGGGTACTTTCCATAGAAAAAAATGACTAAGACCACAATGAAAGTAATTAAATAATAAAAAGGGTTTAAACATCTCCTGCATAACTTATTTACTATGATATCTCAAGTCATCCATTGATCATGATAACACAATCTTAGGACCCTCTAATATGTGGCTCTATCATGCTGATGGTTCATATGCATAACAGAGATCTCTTTAGGTTGGCAATATAAAGTATGTACACATTACAAGACCAATTGGTAAAGTCAAAATTTAATTAACACCAAAAAAACTTTGTTAGTTAAGTGTAATGATTAGAGCAACGAAAGGCCCGACAATGGGGAGAGATAATATATGAAATACATAACTAAAAAAAAGGAAGGGGAACATTGGGCAAATATCTAATAGAGATTCAAAGGTTAAACAAGTAAAGTTAGGTCAGCAACCTTCAAGAAGAAGGCTATCCTACAGGAAAAGTAATATAGAAAGCAAGCTGGCTATCACTAATATAGATCCAGAGCTTGGATATAGATTTCAATGTGCTTTAAAGTAGTCTTAATTTGTTATATCACATCAAAATGGCAATCGTGCATGGAATCTTTAGATTCTATCATTATATAGAACCAACACAAATTACATCAAGCTGGGCCTATTGTTGGTCGCTTATCCAAGGTGGGGATTCCAAAGTTGGGAGGCTTCAGATTAGTGCAATATGAGATGCAGAAGGACCACCCAACACATGCATGGCTGTCCAATATATTGGAAGAGGCCAACAACATATGCATGTTGGATGTCTTTGTGGATAACTTTTCTTATAGCAATAAAATGGAGTAACCTTGAGTCATGCTTTTTTGTAGCTTCATGCAATGGATTAGGTGTAATCTGCCTGTACCATGATCGACAGATCTAGCTCCTACCTTAAGAAAAGAAAACGACCAGTTGTGAGATCAAGGTGGCACTAGATATGCCAAAATGTCAAAATTGAAGTTTGATTTGATTCCAAGTAACCCTACCACAAAGAAGCAAAAGTTACTTGCAGACCACAGATTTGCCAAGGGGGGGGGGGGGGAAAGGTAAAAGAAAGATGGTTGCAAAATTGTGGCAAAGCTTGAAGATAGAAAGAAGAAGTTGTGATGGAGGCTGTCTTTCAATGAAATCATGGAGGCAGCACCCATATAGGTGCCCTACTGCATTCCTAATTTTACCCCCAATGTGCTGTTTCTCCACCTGGGTTGACAAGAAAACGGTTGGTGTGGATGGAAGGTGCTTATCACTTCATGGTGCCAGAAAGAATGGGCCTGGTCATTGTGAAGGAACTCCAACTTTCTCTAGAGTTTCCAACCCATGTTTCTCTACCCTACCCTTTCTATGCTATCATTAGCTTGTTAAGATAAAGGTATTCGAGGCAAAAGCCTTGGGCTGAGAGAGTAAGCGATGGAATAGAAGGCATTGAT